>JAZKJV010011560.1:0-600000 GCA_037367405.1 Ottelia alismoides
TCATCCGTAAATTGGACGAAGATTCAAGTAAGTATTTCCCTCTCATTTTCCTTATTATTTTATTTTATTTCCTTGTTGTCTTATAACCATATCATTTTCTTCGTCTTCTCCCATCTATCATCACCATCATCCACCTCCAATCATCCTCTTCACCATTCCCTTTTACCATTTTTTTATATATTTGTTTCCAGTTTTATAAAAAATTAAAAAATAAAAATAAAAAACGGACAGGGGAAGCAGCAGCGCCCCCCCACCCGGCCGTTGCCGCCAGCGGCGGCCGCATCCCCACGCTCCACCAGCGCGCCACCGCACCTATCTTCAACCGTCGCACAACCTCCAGCCGACCTGTGGTCCCATCCTCAACCACCCCTCCGCCTGCGGGTGGAGATCACAGCCGCAGCTCCTCCTCCTCTAGCGGTGGCTGCCCGCCACCTTGTAGCCTCAATCACGCACCCAGGCACGACCCTTCTCCATGCGCCCATGCACGCTGCGCCAGCGCCACCAGCGGCTCCCTCCCGCCACCCCTCTCTCATCTCTATTCCTCCCTAGTCGCCCCCACCACGAAGAAGACGAAGGTCATATTTTTATTTTTTTTATATTTTTTGAAAATTGCATGTTTATCCCTTTAAGTTTCTATAATTACAAACAAGTACCTGTACATATTTGTGTTGTTTAATTTTAATGTCTGAATTGCACGGATAACCTTATGTTTTCACAGTAATTTGGACATAGTTTTTTCATCATTTTTTAATGAAAAACATCATTATATTGAGCAACTAATTGTCTACCATTTGGATATTTATTTGTATTTTCTGAGTTTTGGGTAATTAATTAAAATTGTCCAAGTTAAATTCTGCATATTTTACCTAATTTGTGATCTTAAATTCATAATTCACTCACTGTTGCTTTAAAAATTCCACAAAAATCAAGAATGATGCCTTGAAGTATGCTTTAATTATGTTCCAAAGTTCACCTCAATTGGAGTCGTCTTGTGCCTTAAATAAATTATAGAGTGATTTTAGTAATTGATTTTTAATTTAATCTACGGACATCTTTTTTGTGAAATTTCAACTTTCCTGGATTGATAATACAACCTTTTTGAGATAATTCGCATTCTGGCTAATTCATTAATGTGGATTTATTAGAAATTAATTACTTGCACTCACTCTGTTTCCATTAAAAAATCCATAAAAAATCATTTTTTTGTTAGAAAAATCCAAAAAAATAATATAGCATTCTTGCATCATGTTTATATTTCATTAAAATTTTTATAATTTTTGCATACTGTTTGTGTGAAATATTTCTAAAAAACCCATAAAAAGTGTTCATTTTTTCTCATTGCATTTTAATTCCTAAAATTCCAAAAAAATATGTCTTGCATTACAAAAAATATAATTTGGCTAAATTGAATTAATTTCACATTAAAATTAATTTGGCTAAGTTGTATGCTTTCTTAGTTTCTTAATTCACTTACATTGTGCATTTCACATTCCTTTTGCATTAAAAAATACAAAAAGATTCGCTTTGGGAACCTAGATCTATTTTTTCCGAATTAATCCGAAGTTGTTCATTTGCCTCCCTGTATTCGACCCCAGACTTGCCAAGGATATAATTTAAAGCTGAGACACTCTTCATGGAGATTTCTCTCAGTTCTGACTGATTCGCTAAGTACATGTACTACGAGTACAAATTAAACCACGTGCTCAGCGAGCCGATCATATGGCCACTCATAAGTTCAGATATAATGGTTGAGAATCGTTAGATTTCTGATCAGGGAACTCTCGAACTTAACTCAGCTTGGATGAATTGGAAAACACAACTACATATCAACCTGACTATGAGGAAAACTTTTGAGGACAATATGGGGAGATTTTTCAAGAGAAAAATAATGAGTTGTAACAAACACAAAATTTTCGAGAACCACATCAACTTAAGAATTATAATGAAAATCTTTTGAGGAAAGATCCATGATATAGATTCTTCCAACCTCTGGCTCAATATGACCTCGAGCCAAAAGATTTTTTATGTTAGGAAGGTGAGCCCTTTGCCACATTGTTCAGATCCAATTTTAATTGAAATTCCCATTGAACAAAGGGCCAAACTTAAATATCCAATTAAGAGTAATGATTTTGATAGTGAAAGTTCTGATAATGAGTGGTCTAAAATATTCATTGATTATGATGTTAATCCAAAGGTTAAAAACTTTTGATGTGTAATGAATCCCATGATTTTTATGAGATTCAAGACATAATCCCTCCTCCATCTGATAAAATTCTGATTGAATTATTGGAGTTGTGTAGCAAGTTTTGAACCTCGACTTCATGTTCTGATTCTTGGATGATGAATGTCAAGGATGAATCTAATAATAAATCCAGAGACGAATATGATAATAACAATGAGATGAATGTTAAGGATAGATCTGAGGATGAGGTTGAATATGAATCAGAGGATAATTTCGAATTTGAGGATGAATCTGATGATGATGAATCTAGGGTCGAATTTGAAAATGAAAGCAACATTGGTATTGATAACAAATTTGAGAATGATTTGGAATTTGAGTGCTAGTATGAGGATGATGATGAACATAAAAACAAATACAATAATGAAATAGAACCTAATTGTGAGTTTGAAGATAATGTTGAGAAATCAGAGCTTGAGAGAAAAATTGAAATTGAACTACCTCCCACCTTTGATGAAATGTCGGAAGTCCTCCCTGATGACTCTCTTAGGGATGAACACATAATTTCCCATTCCTATCCGACGACCTCCAGGAAAGATGAACCTTCCTGCTTGATCTTTCACCCACCAAGTTCTTCAACTTACATTATCTCAACCTTTGATCAACTCGATAATTTCTCAAATTGAAACCAAGAAACTCCTCAAGAATTTCGAGAATGATCAACCAACTATCACACTGATTCCTTCTTTGTTATCGACTAAAATTGAGGTACCAAGAAAAACTCCAATCACAATGAACGATATTGAGGATACACATCTTGGTCATAAGCAGGAGAGATTATTGAACTTGGTTGAATGTCCACCCACCCACCCTTGGATTTAAATATGCATGAACCAATCTTTGATTTTTTGGATGATTCTGATAATTATACGAGTGGGAATAAATTGGATTTATGAATATATCATAGGAAAATGATTTTATCGATAACCGACCTTATGCATTGAACATTGAACTGACTCTTGACCGAACACAAACCATCTCTTGTAACATTCTCTCATATCTCTCACCCACCTACTGATATGGAAGATCACTTTTAGAGATGATTCCATCTCTCTTGCTCCAATCATTACTTAGATCGACTTTCTCTTTTGTCATTCCGATATCATCGTTCACTAGGTCTATCATCCTACCAATATCACCCATCTACCTCGAGCTTCACACAATTGGCATCTCCTCCTCCAATTCTCTTGAGACAAGCTTTATACATCATCACAGTTTTCTAAACATAGACGCCGTGCATACTTGAGACACAAGGTATTCCTAACCTTGGAGCCCAGTTGGGGGCATTAAAACTCACACATCGTTGGACAAACCCCATAGTTATCTTTCATGTATTTCCTCTAGATTGTATTTTTTACTTCATTTATCATAATTGTAGTTCAACATAAGTATGGGGAAACCCCATAAAAATGGCAAAATCAATTAGAAAAAAAATGAAAAGGCATCGTTTTATCACTTGCATCTTGCATTTTCTTAACTTGTGTTGTCCCTTATTCTAGGCTTCCACGGTTTTATCACCATGTGGGCATGGCTCTAGCTAAGCAGGGGAGGGGATGCATCACATTTCTTGCATGCCATTTTTATTTTATCACATTTTTTAAAAATCCATTTTATTTCATGCATTCAATTTTTTTTAAATTGTTTTTATTTAAAAAATCATAAAAAATTCAAAATTTTCTAACATTTTAAAACATTGTGTCATTTTTGCATATTTTTCAAAAAATTACAATTTTTGCATATAACCAAAATCCCATAAAAATACAAAAACTCTGATGGTTTTCTAAAAAAGAAAAGCAGAATTTTTCAAAATTCTAAAAATATTTTCCGTAGTTTCTCTGAACTTTTTGGGATTAAAAGTATTGTTTTTACAAAATTTACATTTAGATCAAGAAGACCTCAATCTATTTAATTTCATAGGACTTCATTATGTTTAACTATTTTGTTTCTTTAGGTCTATTTTAGACTTAGTTCCTTGAGTTCCACTAATTTTATGTGATGACTAAAATATATGTCTCAACTGATCATCATGACAACTATAGCACTCTTTTGCTCTTGATTGATTTTTGAATAAATTGCACCTTACACCTTAGTTCTACTTAATTTTCTTGTACAAAGGATTGTTTCAATCTTTAGCAAGGGAAGGGAGTGACTCTGAATCTCGGGTTAAGAAAAATTCAGTGATTAAGTTTAGGAACCACTTATTCACTATAAGTCTTGATCTTTAGTAAACTTGCCATGTACATGTATCTGAATGTCACATTTTTTACATGTACACTCTTGATACCCAATGCCACCAAATTTTACAAAATGAAGGCACAATAAGGGATGCCTATTCCAAAAATGCATATGCAAGCATAGTTCTACCAATGAAAATTCTACTAAAATAACCCAGTTCTACCAAAAAAGCCAAGTAGCAGACCAATGTTGCTACTAGTTTAAAAGAGGCCAAAGAGGCCAAGAGTTATGCTATACAAAAAAAAGAGCAACAGACCAAAGCAGTCTATAGAAAACTCCAGAAAATCCAATTTCTCTACAATTTGCATCCGTCTTCTTTTATTGATAGATTCATGTGAAATGAGAATAAGCATAGACTTAGAGAGAATAGAGGCTTTAGATTTTGTGAACCTCCGAGTACATTGCTTAAGGTTGTACAATATACTTGTCTTGCAAATTGGGAGGAACTATATCCTTCATACAAAGTTCAAAATCAACTTAAACTTAAAGAGAATATATGCTGATCAGGATGACCTAACTTGACCTAAGGATGGAGCCAACTAAAATTGATAGAACTCGAGGTCTGTTAAGTTGAATACTCGAATCTAAGGGGAGCTCAGACACATTATAAATCTAAAGGTCAACTCAGTCTTTGTTTGTTATTTGTTCAAGCTTGGCTTGAAATCTCAGGACTTCGTGGATGTGTCCACTGTAAACCCTATGTGCACCTTCTCTAGACCATTCTCTATTTCTATTTACATATCCTTATTTTTCTCGGAACTAGCAAAAGTTAAGTATGAAAGTATGATGAATCATCGGTTGATCATATTTTTATACCTTTTTTGAGCAAAAAACACTTGTAATACCTTGAGTTTTTCTTGATTTAATGAATATTTTTATTTCATTTTTTATACTCATTGCATTCGAAATCATATAAAAATTGTATTAGACTCGTGGCTGAAGAAATTTTAAAAAAATGCATTTTTATTTTTTTTTAATTTGTTTTGTCAAAAAAATACGAGCTCCATGCCTATATTGAAGTTTCCAATAAATTTTCTTTCCTTTTTTTTTGGTTAACTATAGAGGAAGCCCATGAGGACCCATCTCTCCATATTCCTCTATTTTCAAAAAAAGGTGGTGACATCAGCACCCAAGGGGCTGATGCCAACCCCTTCTTCTCCCTTACGCATGCACAAGGGGGTGTCATCCCCTTATCTCCCACATCGCCTCGATTACGATGCCTCCTCTTCGTCATATAATGACCACCACTCCCTTTCCTCTTCATCGCCGCCAACTACTACCCCCTCCCCTCCCTCGACTCCATCTATAAATATTGGAGAGGGCAGCCAAGAAAAGGAACCATCCTTGGGAGCTTGAGCTTAGGAACCCAACTTGGAGGTTTCATCTCGAAGCTCCTCCACCTCCTCCATTCGTCGCTCCTCCTCTTCTCCTCTGTGTGCCACCTCCACTACCACTTCATCACCTCTGCCATGGCTCAAGGAAGAAGAACGGGTCCCAAGGACCCCTTTGTAATTTTTTTTCCTATAGTTTTCTAGTTATTTTGTACTAAATGTAATTTTTAGTAAACTTTTGATCTCTCAGATTTAGCGTATTTTATTTTGTGGTATTTGCATTTATTTTTATTCAAGTTCTAGTTATTTGCATATGAAATTAAATCAATGATCGGAGAGTTTTGCAGAGTAAATTGATCGATCATACCAAATTGAATGATCGATCAATTTGAAAAAAATGACTAATCACAAAAAGTTGCATGATTGATCATTTCGATCATACAAAGTTGCATGATAGATCATTGAATGATCGATCATGCAATTTGCAATGAACAATCAATCTGACCCAAAATATCTAATCATGTTCCAACGTTGGACGATTAGTCGTGATCGATCAGCAAAGTGAAATGATTGATCATTTTGCGACAATGAACCCATTTGGACCTTAGAATTGATGGAATTTGATCCTGAAATGATGTAGACCTTATAGAACATAAATATGTATGTTAAATGTATCGATTATATCATACAAATTGATAAACAAGTAAAATGGGTATGCTGATTCTCAATTTCAATATAACGAGTTAATGGATTTTGGTGAGGTTCAGGGAGGACGAGCTTTGAGCATCTTACGTACACTTCAAATATGAGTTTTGACTATTAGGACCAGTGCTTGAGTTTCTCACTAAGTTACGATCATGCCACTATGTCTGACATTCAGTGGCATGGGGGTAGCTTGGATTAGTACCACCAAGGGAGGGGCATGCACCCTTGGGGCCCCGTATAGAATCTTAGATTACTACGATCCCGACATGTCATTAGTCGGTGGACATGCTACTTGGAACACCTTATTACCATTTTGCACGGTGTACAACCTCAATTTTAGATGTATGGTGCCAAGCAGTCATGGTCGATCGTCTACGCTTCACTTCTTTAACTAAAGGTTGACACTTAGGTACTAGTTGGTGTAGGCCACATTGCTTATTGTCCTAAGTGCTAATCTCAAGAGAGGAGTTCCAAGAGTTGTGGTTTATCTGAAGGAGAAGGTTCAAGATGGTATTCAAGATTATAAGGTCAGTTATAGACTGGTGGAGTGAGTAGGCATACAATAAAGCATGGGATTACATGATTTGAATCAAGAGCTGCTAGTGGATGTGTTGGGAACTTAGTTAAGATGCTGTACTTCATTGCATGCCTACAAAGGCACCACAACCCTAATGATCCAATACCTTAGAGTCATAGAGTGAGGTTCCACGTGAACCAAGACCACAGACTATCCACGATGAAGGTATCACAAGGATAAGGATTAAGGATATGTATTTTCTACACAGTTACAATGTGGTTTGGTTTATACAGTTACATGCTTTTATACACTTTCCTGCCTTAGTTCTTTTCATGGGTAGTTGTTTTAGCACTATACTAGGAAACTTCGCTCATGATGTACCGATTTTCACAGATCTAGTAGATTCTCAGGGGTAGTCCCAACGGGTAGTGGCTTGATTGGTTTGGCTCTTCTGCTTTTGGCTTAATTACTTGTGGTATGTGCGTATTTGTGTGGTTTCTACTATCTTTGCTTGTACCATTTTGGGAGAAAATATATGCATGTATATGGACATTTCTATGATTACATGTATGTTACATTTTGTGGACATGGTTACATGATGTATGTAAATGCAAAAGATTTATTGCACTTTCTACTGTATATTATGCTATGTTTCTATCTCGGTTCTGTGATTCGAATGCAAAATTACATAAATGGTTGATTGCCGAGTATCTAGGTACTAGGGGGATGGTTGTCACAAATATAAATATAAATACGCCCTAAGCTTTATTATAAAATACTTGATTTATGGTATTTAACATGATTTTGTGTAACTGATTTATTTAAGGAGCATTTTACATCTATTTAAAAATCTAAAAATACGTGGATGCAACCCAGACTTTATCTATAGCTAGATATTTTCATTATATTTTATTCATTGTTTAAATAGAAAAAATAAAAAAAGATGCTTTCAATCTTCCTATAGTTTTTCGATTTTAGTCTATTCATATTATTTTAGAAAGATGCAAAAAAATTAGGATGATGCCTATCACTTAGTTGCACAACACACTCAAAAATGTTTGGGAGATATTCTATCTACCTCTAGATATCATAAAAAAACTAAAAATCTTCTAAAAATCACTAAAAAACATTTATAAAATCAAAATAAAAAATTACGGTGTTCTGAACTCTACTTTGATCCTATTTTGAGAGAAAGATACCTGATGAATTTGTATCCCTACTTTTAAACTGGAATCTTATTATCAAATTCGGTCCATTTGTCTTATCTTATTCAATTTATTATTTTTATTTGATATATATTTTTTTATTTTTCGAAAAAATACCTAAAATATTTGTACAATATAAAATTTACAAAAATATTTATTTATTGTTCTATCTGATTTATATCTATTTTATTTTATTTAAAATCCTTCTTTTCTCTATCTTTTTTAAAAAAATCATGTTCTTTTTTCATTTTATTTGGTTTCTAAATTAAGAATTAAATTTTCAAAATTTAAAAAGCTTAAAATTTTAAAATAAAATAAAAATTAAGAATACATAAAAATACCAAAAACATATAAATAAGGTAAATAATCCAATACTTGCCTATTTATAAGATATACAACCTGGTGAGTGAGTGAGTTCTCTCCGTGTTTTCAACCCATGGTACACTTACCTGGTTAATTAGAAATGTTGTAAATAAATTTTGCTTGCTAATCACCCCAACTGAATGTTATGATCGATATATTCGGATATCGATTTGGGTCAGTTATCAGCACTCTAATGCTCTCCCCTTCTTTATTAGATCTTATTTTAAGAGAATTAACTGAATTAAGTATCGACTTTTGATACTGAGTTCATGTTCTGATTTTGTAAGAATGAACTTTGATGATAAATTTGGGAATAAGTTTAGACATAATTTTCACAATGAATAAGGAATGGATTTTGAGTACAAATATAGGCTTAATGAATCTTAAGTTGAGACTAGAAATTGAAATTGATTTTGAAGTTCAAACTAAAGACAATGTTAAGATAATTGAGCAAGAAAGAGAGAGAGGGATTTTTTAGATATCTCATGTTCATTTTCCACCGACCCTGATCAAATGTCAAAAATCCTTTTTGATGACTCTCTCAGGGTCAGACACATAATATGTCATTCAATTTACATTCAAGATGACATCTTATCTCTTTATCTCTTCTATGTTGAAACTTTGAGGTTCCTCGAGAAAATTGTGGAAGAGAACGATTAAACACCTTGATGATCTTACCTTGGTCAGTATTGTTTTATAACATGGTTAAAATTTAACCATTTATCAAAATAACAACTGTTATTTTTTAGAATCTTCATGTAGAGATAAAGGACATTTGACACATACTATGATCATGAGTAGTAGTGGCTATTGAATTTGATTGAGTGTGAATCCAC
Source organism: Ottelia alismoides (assembly GCA_037367405.1). Taxonomy (NCBI): domain Eukaryota; kingdom Viridiplantae; phylum Streptophyta; class Magnoliopsida; order Alismatales; family Hydrocharitaceae; genus Ottelia; species Ottelia alismoides. Next base: position 9,432 of record JAZKJV010011560.1, read on the forward strand.
CCACCCTTGGATTATCACCATAATACAAATTTTGATGATACCGGCCAATGGCTTGAACTGATTAATGATTTAGTGTAATGTCTCGAGCTTAGATCTCCGGTCCGTCAATGAGGGGAACTGGTCTGGACAACTTATTCGGTTCGGGCCCAGATGGACTCATTGACAACCACCCAAAATGCTTAAGCCTAAGCTGTCAAGTAGTAATCCTCACCACTTATAAACCATACTCACACTTTTTAGATGTGGCATTATGTTTGGGGGTTGAGGTGTTACAACCTCTTATACTTATATTTGCAACGTCCTCATTACGACATGGCCCATTACTTATTCTAGTGATAGTGGAGGCTGCATGCTCCCAGCTTAGGTCCCTTCAGGTATCTCTTTCCACCATCAGAGGGAAATCGCTTTGATACCATTTGTAAGTCTCAGGCTTAGATCCCTGGTCCATTAATGAGGAGAACTGGCCTTGAAAACTTATTGGGTTCATGCCCAAATGGACTCGTTGACAACTACCCAAAATGCTTAAGCTTAAGTTGTCAAGTAGTAATCCCCACCACTTATAAACTACACTCACACTTCTTGAGTTTTAGATGTGGCACTATGTATGGGGGTTGAGGTGTTACATTTTGATGATCCTATGGTTTCCATTTGCGAAGAACATATTGAGTCTGTGGATGAAAATAACAAATAATTATCAATTTTGTTCAAGGAAGAGGATTTTACATATAACCAACTTTATGTCTCGAACACATACTTACCAATTTTGGACCACCTCAAGTCAACCCATGATTCTTACTATTAGCTCTTAGACAATTCCTCACCCATCTTCAGCCCTTTCACTCAAAATTTTCACCCACCTACCAACTAGAAACACCACTTCCAATCATACACAACATTCACCTTTTTACTCGAGTCATCTATATCTTTCATTGTTCAAGATTCATCCTTCATTATTTTCTTCATTCTATCTGTCCCACTCACCCACTCTATAGTTTACATGTGTGCCTTCTCCACCTCCATGTACCTTGAGCATAGTTATACACATATTGTGGTTTTCAAAAGATAGATGCTACCAGATCTTGTGATACTAGCTATTCCTAACCACGTAGCATGACTAGGGGTGTTAAAACTGGCGCATCGTCGAACAACTCCCACAGTTATCTTTTAGGTACATTCCTAACTTGCATTTTTTTAATTTTTCATAATTAGTTCAAGATAATATTTAGGGAAACTTCATAAAACAAAAAAATAGAAAAATTACTTCAAAAATTACAAAAGGAAGCATCTCACTTCACCTACATCATACACCCTCCTTCACCCCCATTAACCCATACTCAGAATTTTCACACTTCTTTCACCATGGCATAGCTTGAGTTAAGCATGGGGACATGTCACATTTCATCCATATATTTTTATAGTTTGTATCACAAAAATATTTGCATGCCCAAAATTCCATAAAGAAATTGAAAAAAATCTCGAAAAGAATCTTTTGGTCAAAAACATTAGCAATTTTTTAAAAATCTGAAAACATATTTTCATCCTATTTTTCTCCTAACTCTTTAAGTATTTGAACTATAGTATTCACAAGTTTCGAAGTTGGTTTGAAAAAACCCTAATACATTTAATTTCATAGGACTTCTTTAAGATTAATTATTCTGGTTCTTCATGTCCACTTTTGACATAAATCCTCGGGTTCAGCTAGTTATAGGTGACAACCAAAACTATGTGTTTAACTAGATCAATGAGAAATTGTATCACTCTGTTGTGCTTGATTGATTTTTGAACAAGTGTACTTTGCCAATATGAGGCAGGGGTTAATGTCAGACCATAAGTATCTTATTCTCCATATCGAGCTCTCTCGTCACTTCTCACCTACTACAACTTATCTCAAGGAGAACTTGCAAAGTTCATCCGCATCATGCTCATGAGGTATATGACATGTTATCCATGGTGGACCTTACCTCCATCAAGGAGGTATTTTTGAAAGTCAAGGAATATGGAGGTCACTCAGAATCGACTATAGGTAGGCAGCTACAGCTACCGCCTCTACAATATTGTACAGTAGCACGCCCATACTTCTTCATTCCTGCATAGAGCATCGCTTCCACCCCATAATGATGACTCCCCCAGTTAGTGGATTCACCAAGTCCACTTCTTTAGGGAAAGCTTTAGACATCCCTAGTGAGACGTATTCCCATGTCCTGACACATCCACAAAGCCAAATATCTTGTTTCTGTAGAGGGGGGGGGGTTTCTGTAGGATCATTATCATAGCGAAGTGATTGAGTATGCTATCACTATCAACAATCACGCCACTTCAGAGCACACTATCCTCTATATGCTAGCAGTACATGTGTACCACGACATAGTAATAGTCCAAATAGTTCTTTTGTTCAGTCGCAAATGGACTATTTAACTCTATTATAATTTGGAAACATTGTCACATATGCGAATGAAATTGACCAATCAAAAGCCACACACAAAATAGATGTAATATATGTGTATTGGAGTGGTTTGTATTTTTTGACTAGCTAAAGTCCAATGTCGAACTCAAGGACGTGATCAAGATCCTAGATAGAACTAAGACCTACTCAATATGTCAAAAGGATGTGGTAATGTATCTACAAAATGTGGTGCAGTTTATATGAATAAATGCAAGATGAATGTCTATGATGTATACACAAATGTAATGGCATGAATGCCAAAATGTTATGAGGATTTTAATTTTAATTATTTTTTATTTTTAAATTTGCATTGATTTTTAATTTTAAAAGAAAATCATAAAAATGTGATAAATATGTATAAGGGTGACAAAAGAAGGTATTTTTATTATTTAAAAAGATGATAAAAATATAATGAAATGGCAAACATATATTTTTAGATTTTCTATGTTTTGATATTTTTTTTGTATTTTCTAAATAAGAATTAAAACCAAAATAAAACAAACAAAAAAAGTTTGAACATGATTTTTAAGGGAAACTGGTTTCTTTTTTAAAATCGACTTCTCTACTAAATTTAGGCCTAAAAGTGTATATTTTAATTTCCCCTTAATCTTTATTTATTGTGATTTAAAATAGATTTTTTTGTTAATTTTAAGTAAGACATGAAGTAAATATGATGCGTGCACTATTTTTATCCTTTTCAATTATAATTGAAAATGCAATATGATGCAACTATAAAAATATATGATGCAATATATGTTAAATGCAAGATAGTAGATAATTTTGTAATGTCTAGAGCGAATATAAATTAATTAAAACTGAAATATACAAAGTCCTGACTTGATTTTTTGAATTTTTAATGAATGAAAACCACATCAATAAATTTCTATTAAATCATAGTCTAAATAGCATGATAAAATGACAATAAGACTATTTTTATTTTGGAGAAATATTTCAATTAGCCCTTTCAAAAAATATAAATCCTAGTATACAAGTCTATACAATCAATATTTCAATTAGCCCTTTCAAATTTAAAACATAATTGATTTCGGGCACAATGCTAAATGAAATTCAATAATTCATTGCCAGATAAATCCTAGTATACAAGTTTATACAATCAATATTTTCTCATAGTTTTCTGAAATATAAATTCAAAATGAATTTTGAATGTCAAAGTCAACAGTTCATTATAAAAACCACTATAAATTCAATTTAACTCCAACTAATGTCCACATATATCAAATGAAAGATAATTTAAAATAAAGCGAGTCTCATAATTTTCTGACACATTGATTGTAAGTTAATCATCCTCAAACATAATAATTAAAATTCAGTTAATAAAAAAGTTTAAGTTCAAAGAGGGGCTTATTTGGAATATTCAAGACCTTATGGGTTTCCTATGTAAATATCCTAATAATGGGCATGTTTTACCGTAGTTAGATCTTTGTGGGTGTGTATGTAAATGATCCACACCACATAATGATGTCACGTGGTTTCTATTGTAGATCGAAGGTTGGAGTGGTTTTTGGCCCCTTTGATGAGTTCTATATCTTCTACTGATTATCCTCCAAATAAAGGAAGGCTCTGGCTCTTAGGCTTACTGTTGGAATTATAACCCAAGGGGTGGGGGGGGGGATGATTATCAGTAGTTGGGCATGTAGGTCCAACCAAAAGAGAAGTCTCGACCCCTGACCTCCCCTCGACCCCCAACCTCCCCTCAACCTCCCCCCGACCTCCCTTCCGACCCGACCTCCCCTCGACCTCCATTCTACCTCGGACCTCCCTTCCGCCCATCTCCCCCCTGCCCCGACCTCCCTTCCGTCCCAAACCCCTACTGCAGCGCCCGACCTCCCTTCCGCAATGCCCGGCCTCCTTTTCGTATCGACCCCTGTTGTATCCTCCGACCTCCCTTCTGCCTCCAACGCTCCTCTATACTACTTCCCTTCCCTGTACAACCCTCCCCTCGCTACTACAGCCCTCCCCTGCTGCAACCCTACCCTGCCACAGCCCTACCCTACCGCAGCTCTCCCCCTCACGCAACCTCTCTTACACCCCTTCCCTCCTGCAGACTCTCTCTCCCACAGCCTTCCTCTCACGTCCCCTTCCCTCCCGACATCTGGAGGATAATCTACAATACCATCTAAATCCTCGATCTCCGCTCCACTGTATTTGCATAGATTGTTCTGTTCCTTTAGTATGAGCAATTTCTCCTCCACCACGCATCCTGGCAGGCAACGACGTCTCCTTGCCATTGCTTCCTTCTTCACTTGAGACTGCTACCAGTGTCTTGATGTGCCCTTTTTGGAATTTTCATTGTTGCCTGGATGGTAGGGAAGGAAATAAAGGTTTTACTCGCTTAATCTCCCATATCAAAAGGGTCATCTCTCCACCGATGAGCGTGCTTTTGTTTTGCGAGACACCATCAAGAATGATCTTGATCAATATCTTGCTTTAAAAGGGACCTTGAGGACCCTTGATTAGTGGATGTGCATGAGATGCATGAAGATTCAAGTAGTGACTCGGACATGCCACCATGATGACGGTCTTGTTCAAGTTGCAGATGGCACTGGAGCGACTGAAGGGCACATTATAGGTATCTTGAAACCTTTCTACTTGTCGTACTTGTTGTCACTGGCGGGTTAGCCATTGATTCTTTACTTCTTGATCGTATTTTCAATGCTCCCATCACCACTATTAAGAGTATTCCTCCCAGTTGTCGTTGTGCTTTCTCTCAAGATCTGAAGACAACTTTGCACCAAGTTATCGTAGGGCCGGGATCCATATCTTCTTGGCTGAGATTTCTACTTCTTTCTTGTTGCACACTACATGTATTCATGCCTATGAATAGGAGGGATAGAAGATCAAGCAACAGAAAGGCTTTGCAACAACGACTTATTCTGAGCTCACTCACTACTTAGGGCAGTGCAGACAACTTTACCAAGTTAGTGGGAGATATGTTGAACGATGATATACCAGGGACATCATGTCTTAATCAGAACAATTCCTTGGAGGAGAATTAACACTCCAACATTAGGAAATGCCTTCATAAAGTGTCAGATGGACCCTTTTCAACAGCTTTAAGGGTTTTATGCTCTTCAGGAGCGGCTCCTTATAACGAAGACACCATGAAAGCTTTAGAAGCTAAACACCCATTTAAGCCGCTTCCTTCCTTGCCAAATATCTTGATTTCAGAGAATCCTCTTATAGATGATGCAGATGTTATCTTATATTCTATCAAATCCTTTCCTAATGGGACATCTTGTGGTAGAGATTGTCTGAGATCTCAACACCTTTTAGATGCCCTTTGTGGGGAGGAGTCTGCAATTTCCACTAATCTTTTATGGGCGATCACCATGGTGGTTAACTTATGGCTATGCGGGAGATGTCCCTTGAGTTTAGCTGAGTTTGTAGCCTCTGCACCTCTTACTCCACTACTCAAACCTGACAACGACATACACCCTATTGCAGTGGGCACTATCTGCAGATGCCTAGTATCCAAAGATGTTATGATAGGGGTGGGCAGAGAGATGTCTAAGTATCTCCATGACTTTCAACTTGGGATTGGTGTATTTGGAGGATCAGAAGCCATTTTACACAACACCAATAGGATTTTGAGAAAGCTTCATGATTTTGGGTCTATCTCTATGCTTACAGTAGATATTTTAATGCTTTCAACATGATAGATAGATCTTCGATGCTCTATGAAGTTAGAAGGTGATGCCCATCTATTTCTTCATGGGTGGAGTTTTTGTATGCTCATGTTGCCAGATTATATATCGGAGACAATCATATATGGTCGACCACCGGAGTGCAGCAAGGTGATCCCCTCAGTCCACTTCTATTTTATCTTGCATTGCACCCAATTTTTCATGAGATCAGAGACAATTGTAAACTCCTTCTCTATGCTTGGTATCTTGATGACGGGACTATCATCGGGGATACATTAGAAGTAGCCAAGGTACTTGACATTATACAACACAGAGGCCCTGAGTTGGGACTTGTTTTGAATATTAAAAAACCGAGATTTTCTGACCTCCATGCGATGGACAGAAGGTCTGCAAAGGATTGTTTCCTACTGATATTGGGAGGCTTGTGCTAGGACTAAAACTGTTTGGAGGTGCAGTGAGTATGGACAAAGGATTTGTTGAAGACTTGGCTATGAGGAGGGCCACAAAAGTTGTTGAATTAATGCAAGTACTTCCCCAGCTGGATGATCCACAAAGTGAACTTCTTTTACTACGATCTTGTATGGGTTCAGCCAAGCTCATGTTTGGCTTAAGGACATTTCAACCCACATGCATGGAGCAAGCCACTACTTTGTTTGATAGAGGACTACGTGGGGCTATTGAGGACATTGTAGTTTGTGGAGGCCCTTTCTTTGGTGATCTGCAATGGCGGCTGGCGTCCCTACCAATCACTCGGTAGCTTAGGCCTGCACCTCACTATTGAGGCTTCTTCATATGCATTTTATGCCTTTAGATCTCAATCTTGGGTGCTCTAACACCATATTTTACGAGACAGTGGGGTATGTGATATGGATTCTGATTTTTTAGATGCCTTGGAGGGTCTACGTATCAAGCTTCCATCTTTAGATCTTGCATGTTTTTCTAACAAGGATATCGTCCCCCTGAATCCAAAAATGCTTTGGCGAGTTCCCTTTTTAGCAAAGTTGTCAAAGAAATTGAGGTTTAATTTGACATGACAGCTAGACAAAAGGTAATTTTTCATTGTTTGCAATCTGACCATGCTCAAGATTTTCTTCTAGCTATTCCTATTGATGGTCTTGGAATGAATATGTCACCTGATGAGTATCGTACTACTCTCAGATATCTCCTTATGATTCCTCTATTCCCAGGAGATGAGGCATGTCCAATTTGCCACAAATCTTGCCTAAATACCTTTGGGGAGCATGCCGTTCATTGCCATGAACTCCTAGGTTTTAAATATAGACACGATCTTGTCAAAGATGTCCACTATGATGTACTCAAGAAGGCTAGGATTGCACCAAAGAAAGAAGCACCTGTTAACTTTTTGACTGATCTACAAGAGGGGAGGTCAACACTCAGATCAGCAGATGTTTTAATTTTTGGATGGGCTAGAGAAAAACATGCACGTGTTGATTTGACTAGAGTGTCTCCATTAGTTGGTCTAGTAAAAAGTGATTTTACTACAGGATACTCTGCACAGAAATCTGCCTTAGCTAAAGTTGCTTAACATGAGAAGGCTTGTATTGACAATCAACCTGTTTTCATCCCTTTTGGATTTGATACCTTTGGGTTCTTGGTAACTGAAGCTGTAGAGCTCCTTAAGAGAGTTCAGAAAATTATGCATAGCATTGTTATGTTTCCCAGATCTATGGATGTTGTGTTTCGTAGAATTGGATTTGCCATCCAAAAGGGATGGCAGCGTAGCTGTTGCCCATCTCCCAGCATCTCTCTGTAAAATGATTATATGATTCTTAGGAAGAGAAAAAGAAGAACACTAATATGAACAATTTGGGGAAGACGATGAGTAGGAGAAGAATAAGAGGAAAAATCAAGGAAGAAAAAAGGATTAGGGTATAGAGGATGTTACTTGGTGGGCGTCGCTTGAGGATGGCCAAAGTATATGGAACTCGATTGAGGTCGTCGCTTCTAGAAAACTACCAAATCATAGTCTTCTAAGATTACAAGAACTTACGTCAACTCTATAGAAAATGTCAGGGATAGCTGCATCGTTGTCACTTTCTAATCCACACCTCGTGCTATCAACATAAGGAAAGATGAAGCTAGTATCTCCCTTCGTATTTAGCAGATAAATGGTTCAAGGATGGACATGATGGGGTTTTATGAAGAAGTACTGAGTTGAGGGTGTTGGTTATAGTGAGCGATGCTATTAGAGGTGATTAGATCGTCGGGAATCAAGTGATGAGATGGAGATGTGAGTGGGAGGACTGTTGAAGGTTCGGAAGTAGTTGGCGACACAATTGGGATTAATGAGTGAGAACATCTGAGATGGATGCACGGATGAGCTAGTGATGGTATAGAGATGTAAATCGAGTCACAATTAGAGATAACAGAAGGTTAATGAGGTCTTTGGTAGATAAAGTAGAGATGACCACTGGGTCAACCCGCCTTGCAACTTGGAATGCTCAGAGAGGATGTCGAGGGCTAGTATTAGTAGACCATGGGTCAATTGTCACACAATTTGAGTGGGAAGAGGCCGGTGTCTTCAAGCTACTTGGCAATTGATTAAGAAATATTTACTAAGAAAAAGGAAATATAGATAAATTAGGAATAAATTGTTGAATAACTCCAAATGAAAAAATGTAAAAGGTCTCAATGAGATATAAATCTTCCATGAAGACACTAAATCCGAAATATACCATATGTATACTATAGAGAACTTTCAAAGTTTTTTATAGACATATAGTACTTGTTTTCATAGTTTTGTATTTTCATTTGATTTTAATAATAATATAAATAAAAATAGTATAAAATACGTAATAAATATAAATAAATATTATTTGTAAAAAGAGAAAATAAAAAATAGGGAACTATATGCATGATTCTAAGGTACTTTATACCAGTTCATTTTTGATCAATTTCTTGATTACTATTATTTTTTATTTTGATTTTTATGAATTATTCAAGACAAATGCACTAAAGACAATTATTAAAAAATAAAGAAAACAAAAATAATAAATTATGTACATGGTTGGTGCCATTGTAGTTGTATATATAATTAATTCCAAAAAACAGAGTTTTACATATGAACTACAATTACTTTGAATGCGATCTTGTTTTGTAAATATATTGATGTGCATTAATTCAAAAGTGAATATAGTTTTAGGAGACTTTATGAAGGAGATATTCTGTTTTCTGGTTCACACTCTTCCCAAACCAGGGTTAGAATTTATTGGTAATATTCTCGTGTTGGTATTTTTTAAGTTTTTCTTTTATTAAAGTTAATATTGTGCACACAATGAAGTTAAGTTCATGTCACTTGGATATAATATGAGTTACTAAAAAAATGTGAAGATTGTATAATATAAACAAGTTAGTTATTTTTTGTAATTTTCATATACTAATGCATGCTTCTTATACAGACATATGGGCGCGCGCGCACACATGATGAATGATAAGAATGCAATGTAAACATATATTTTTAGCTTTTAGATAGATGAAACATGGTTTCATCAATCACAGAGATCGACTTTCAATCGCAGGAGCCGAGATTTTCAATGCCCCCACCACAACAAACTTGTAGTCCTATGGGATCTAATACGCCATCACTACCTTGGGGTACGATTGAACGTTGTCGCCTATGATCAAGCTCGTGCATCTAGGTCCATTTTTATAGGTACGATTTTAGTACATGAGTTTTCACTACATGCTTTCTTCCATTCATGGACCACATATTTCTCTTTAGCACACCATTTAGTGTTGACATTGGTCAAGCTAAATACAAACATTCTCTATGCTACATCAAGGACCTATATGCTAGGTTTTCATTATACGCCATGTATTTGAGACGTAGCTACACAAATAGGCGGGCATCTCATGACGGCAATACTTTTACTAATTAATCTTGAAGATTTTGACATCATCTTAAGCATGGAATGTTAGTTCTTTGTTTATCTCCAAGTTGATTTTAAAGATGTGACACATATATCACAATCTCTCGCTTGTGTAATTGTTTATAGGACTACATGACGTTTCAACAAAAGAAGCTTAATGAAATCAACTTTACTGACGAAGTTACAAAAGATTAAAGTTCTTGTTTTTTTTTCAAAAATTTTATTGTTGACTTTTAATTATTTGGCCAAGTTGTTTCTTTAGCTATATCCTCATAACATTCCAAATCAAGATTATCAAAAAACTCGGCATTGATCAATCAACTTTATATGTTGATTGGCCAACCTTGATCAACCAACATACTTTATTGATTGACCACTATTGATCAACCAATACTCTTCAATGATCGATCATATTTTGAATTCACCCTTACAATCATCAATTGATCGACCAACACTTTTTCCTTATCGATCATTTTGATCTGATAGATTAACCCAATTCGAGTGATCAATTAGACTTGCAAAATCTTCATGATTTCTTACCATATTTATTACCAATGACCATATTTTGTACCCCTATTTAAGGACCTCATACCAATGTTGGAACACACACAAAATCACACTCACTCTCTATAATAAAAAAGCTCTCTGAGTGATATTCTATTATTCTCTCTCTCATTTTGAATATTTAGAGGAGAATATTTTCTGAGGATAGCTCTGTCCAAGAAAGCTATCACGCAATCAGCTTTCGATCACCTCCAGATCTTTGAGTTCTTTTGATAATAGTTAGAACTCTTTTGGAAATTTACAAGCCTTAGTGATATTTACTTTGTTTATATTTGCTTTCTTACTTGTGTTTGGTGTAACATAATTGCATGTGCTTATGTTTAGGAATATTTCTGCATTTATTCTTGTTGCTACTTATTTAAGATATCACTACAGTCATAATTAAGAATTATTTGTGATATTATTGATTGAAAAGATATTGTAAAATATTGTGAAATATATTTTCTATCCTTAAACTTTCTCTGTAGGTATTTTGGTATTTGATCCTTATGTTTGCAAAAAGTTCTAGGATCATCAGACTGTGCTCCTTATAAGGAGCAATCGGAGTTTGTCTACCCTCGATAGTTGTAGCAGTATACGTTCTGTAGTGTCGATTTTAGTGTATGTTCCAAAGTTGTGAAGCCGAAAGCTTTGTAAATGGTTGAGATATCATGTAAATAGTTGTTGCTTATAGTGAAGTAGTTGGTTATCTCAACTAACATAAATCTCAAGTCAAGCAACTCAGGTCATAGTTGTCACCGATTGGGTTTCAACAATAACATCATATGCAATGTGATTAATTGGTTGATTGATTGGTCATGATGTGCTTGATATTATTCTGCAAAAGATTTCAAATTGTTATTGATACATTATTCACCCCCATATATTAGTATCACAATCATCCAGAACTCATAAATGGTACCAAAGTGGGTTACTTGCTATGGAATCAACTCAACAACACACATGGTAGCATCAACAAGCACTACCTAGAAAACTTAGTCCATTATTTGGCCTCCTCATTTCGACGAGAGCAACTACAACTACTAGAATGTTAAAATGTAATTCATTCTTGAATCTATAGATATAGATGTCAAGGCCCAAACTGACTAAATGTGTTCCTGTGTAAGATTATGACAAAAAGAGCAACCTACAACTCAAAGGTCGTGAACGCAATATTTTGTGTGATAACTAAAGAAAAGTTCAACTTTTATTCAACATGCAAGACTGCATATGAAATATGAAACAAGCTCAATGTTACATATGAAGATACCAACAAGTTAAAGGAGACACAAGTTAGTCTTCACCAATAAATGTATGAATTGTTCATGATGGAATTAGGAGAATCCATCAGAGAGATGTACACTAGGTTCTCAATATCATGAACAGTCTACAGAATCTCGACGTAGAGATTTCCAAACTAGATTAGGTTAAGAAGATCCTCAGATCTCTCACTTCAACTTAGAGCACAACATCTACAATTATTAAGGAAACAAATTACTCTAGCAACCTATAATTGATGAGATGATAAGAAAACTATTCTCCTATGAAGTCAAGAAGACCTGATCGTAGATTGATGAAGCAGAAGCAGAGGTCAAGAAGCAAAGAATATAGCTCTTCATGCAACTGAAGCCACATCATCAGACTAAAGTTCTAGAGATGATCTTTATATGTTCACCAGGAAATTCAAATTTTTTTCAAGAATAATAACCGTAGGAAGGGAAATGGACTATAATGCTTCAACTGCAAAAAGAAAGGACATTTCAAGAAGGACTGACCGCTACTTAAAAAGAGATATCATCAAGAGTCGAAGTGTCCAAAATCTAGTAGAAGTAAAGGAGCAGAGAAGGAAAGAACAAGAGGACCCACATACTCCATCACACACACCCAAAGAAGAAAGACCTACAAGAACTTGGGATTCATCCAACTCCGATTCCTATAATTCTTCCGAAAGTGAATCAAACACCTCCAACAAGAAAAATGCCTTGCTTTAATTAGTATGTACTCGACAACGAAGATGTAATTACATATGAACCCATTTTAGAAGAATTACATAAGTTGTTTGTACTTTACATGGATTAGTTGTTAATGTGAAAAGGAAAGTAAGCAATTACCATCAGTTTTATACACCACAGTAGCCAATCATGAAAATGAAGTAGGACTATTCAAGGAGAATATTCATGAACTTACCAAGTATCTCTTCTTATGTGAGCAACACCATGAAAAAGAAATTAAGGCTCTTAGAACTAACATTGATAACCTAGAGAACACCATTGCAGGATTAAAGAAAAACACACTCTCTAGTTAATGATAAAGTAAAAGTCACTAAGGTAAGAAAAACCTTGATAAGATATTAGGGTCTAATTACCAGATAAAAACCAAGTTTCAGATTGGTTATGAACCCACTATAGCAAGTAGTTCTAAACTGCAAAAAGCAATAAACTTGCTAAAGAATCTGTTAAGGTTTCTTCTAGTCAGGTCAAAGCTAATAAGGTATTGAAATCAAGGAGAAATCCAAAGAACCACCTTAACCCTCCAATGACTTGAAAATAATGGGTACCACTAGTTCAATCCACCGTTTCGCAGTACCAAAAATATCTTACAACCTGAAACACCATGAGCATCAAATCATGACCAAACCATATTTTTCGCAATATATATATCATGAAAGGCATGGCAAGTGGATCATGGATGGAGGATGCTCCAAGAATATGAATATATACAAGGATCTCTTAATATCAATGCCAAGGTTGGTGGAGCGATTACATTTGGCAACAACCACAAAGGTATGGTTATTGACGAAGATATGATAGGAAGCTCCCTAACTTCTATTAATTGTGTTAGCCTTGTTGGAGATATGAAACACAACTTGTTGTCTGTTTCTTAGTTCTATGATAAAGCTTTTAAAATGTTATTTTCTAAGACTTTTTTAAAAATATTAAGGAAGACACACAAGAAGTTTTGCTTAGAGGAGATAGGCACAAAAGTATATACATACTGAGGTTCGATGAGTGTTGATGGTCCTCATTTTCTCCTCTTTAATAATTGATAATTGTACTATAGGAGATGAAAAATGATCTATCAAAAACCACAATCCTTGAATGTTGTGGAGAATATTTACTTGGTAAGTATGCCAAGGTCAAACATAGGGAACGACAATCTTTAGTTATGCAGTTTTGAATTCATTCAAATAATTAATTTATAGCAAGGTTAATATTTGTGTTAGAAATTAAAATGAAACTTAAAGAAAAGAAAGGCAATGATGAACATGCAATGCAAACCAGAGAAGATAATATAGCACCGAATCTATGATTTTGATTTGTAAGCCTCAATGAAAATAATCAATATCCACAAAATTTTATAACAGATCAAAAGAAATAAGCATTCAATTCGTATCCGAGTTGCAGGCAAGAATGTCGATAGATATATGATTAATCCTACAATTAATGAGATCACACAATGATTTTATCGACGAATATTTGATCTCCAAATTCCCTATGATTTAATCCTCAAATTAGTTGAATTATAATTGCATAAAATTAACAGGGAAATAAATGCCTCCTCCTCCTCCTCAATTAAGCTCCTATAGAAATTAACTCCTCTAATAATAAGATCAATAAATCTTTTTCCTTGGATAAGCCCCTGCATAATTATTTATTTAAATAATAATTTCCAATCATAACAAGGAGATTAAGCAATTTAACTCTCCTTAATCGAATCCCTACAGAATAAATCAATGATCTTTTCAATATAAAAGAGCACAAAGTATCAAAAATTAGCCTGCATAGATCAAGAAGTTTATCAAATAATAATCATCAATTAATAACTTCAGATCTTTCCACAAGATATATGAAATGGTAAAGCATGGAATAAGCTTTAAAATGACATATTTCTCGTAAAAATCGGCGTTCACATGAGCAAAATATGATAAAATAAAGTAGGGGCTAAAATATATTACAAATAATTATTTCCTTCTCAAATGGGTCCCTGGAGGACTTATATGGAAATATCAAATTTTACAGGGGTTCTTCTGTAAATTACTCCTAACAAGGGTATTTCTGTAGTTTGTTGAAACCACATGGGTGTGGAGCATAGTTTGCCCAGATGGCATGCGCTGTGCATGTGGTCTCAGCAGGGGGTACCTTCATAATTAATTGGAACTACATGGGCCTTCTTGCAATATTTCCTCATCCCATGTGCTTCAAATGTGTCCCTGGAGGATTGAGAGCGCAAGTAGAGGCTGGGGGGACTGATCCTACGTGACGGGCGGGCGAGGCTTGGGCCGACCTAATCCTCGAGGAATGGGACGCGGTTCAGAACGACCACGTGGTGGCGGGCTGACTGTTGGATCAAGAATCACCCCTTGATCCAAGGGTGGCTAGAGGTCGTGGGCAATAGTGGTGGTGTAGCGGAGGGAAGGCAGAGGTCGATCCCTCAATCAACACACGACAGGAGGGAGCTATGGAAGGTACACTACTATGAGACACACAACAGTCATCTCTTGTGGGACTCATGGAGCGGAGGTTGATGTTGTCGTACGACAGCATATGGAGCGAGTCCCAGGCGGGGACTCTGATCGGAGGCTCTCGAGGGTGAGGCAGAGCAGGCCACTGAGAAAGCCAAGTGCATTCGTGATGGTGGTCTGCGATGGAAGGAAGATGCAGCGAGGTTCGATGCAGATAGTGGTGCTCCAACCGGACAGCTAAGAGCTAAGGCAGTGGAGATGCGATGGATGAGGAGCGAGGCTCCGACCATTGCAAGGTTGAGAATTATGGTGTGGAGGGTCAGAGCGAGGTAGAAAGAGTGGTGTGATGCTTGCATGGATCAAGGAGAGCTGAGGGACAAGCGGAGAAGGGAGGAACACGAAGGACAAGTTCAAGAGAAGATACATTGGGGGAGGAGCTCGATGAGCTCCGTAGTTGCATTCACTCATCGACATATGAGGAAAACAAGAGGGGGACGTCTCCTGGATCACACCGGGAGCTTGGGTCGACCTATCGCACACCCTTTGTGTTAGCAATGTGAGCCCAGGGCGAACCGTTCCTACAATAAATGTTATTGTAATGTTTGATATATCAATAAAAGTTATTGGTTTATTTCACTTCCTGTCTGAATTTAAGTGAATGAATGCACTATAAGGTCCCTCTGTACAAATAGGGTTATGTACCACAGCCATCTTAATAATCATACAGTTGTTGATTCAATAATTGAATCATAGAGGCTGGTGGTTGGATGAATATCTAAGGAGTTAGATGGAGGACTCATCAAACATCGTCAAATGATTGTTAAGAGATGATCCCCAGCCTGAGTAGGAGATGGAAATCCTTTCTCATATCGGTTGATATCTGACCGACCTCTTGATGCATGTCCTCTGCATAGGAATAGATATTCGGAGGTGTCAGATTAGTTAGGTCAAAGACTTGACTTAACGAGATCGAGATAACCAAAGTCCTACATCGAATACTGTCACGATATAGGCACACATCCTCTGATCAGAGATAGATATTTTGCTATATGTCCGAGTATGTACATTTGGCAGACCAATAGGTTGATGACCTAACCAAGGTCTATACACCGACGAGCTGGTGTGCATATAAGGGCATATGAGTAATATGATCTCTTGAAGGGATCATACATGTTCACTTCTGAACCGGAAGACATGAGTTCACTCATGAGGTATTGGGATCGATAAATTCCATGCATGGTCATCTTGCTTATGAAGCTTGACAGAATTTAGAGGTATGATATATGATTTTAGAAAGCATATACCAAATCCCAATGATCAAATGAGAATCTTAATGATAAAACCCTGAAGGTGACAGTCTAAAAGAGATCTATAACTTCGGGTTTATGAGAAGGTCTTCCAGTATGCAGGATGTACATGTATTGGGAATACCTGAGGGTGATGTGATCATAAACGATTGTATCACCATGATGTTTCCATTCTGAGGGAGTGATGAAACATGTCTGGATTTTAGTGACTCCTCTCAGTAGAGAAGTAACTTGATCTTAGTCCAAGTGTTGGACATTGATCTGAATGAGATTCAGATGCAATGAGAAGATTAAGTTTACGGACTTGATTTAATCAAGCATCTATGGGAGGTTCGTAATATCTGGATTTGAGATATGATCTCATTGTCCAAGTAACTATATGTGGAACAAAACAATCGCCCTATCCTTATCTCCAAGTATCTGCGGAGAAAGCACACTATTCTTGAAGGAGTTCAAGAATAATTCCTTTGATGAATTATGTATCCAAGCAACATGACATTGATGATTAAATGAGATTTAATTATCAAAGAATGATATGAATAATATTTGTATTCTAAGAATGATTGTCCACGATAATTAAATGAGATTTAATTATCAAGGAAATGTCGAATACATATAGTGTTATCCATGCTATCCATAACATCAATGTATATTTTAAATATGATTTATAATATATTGGAGAGAGCACATTTGTAAATAATATTTACCGGTTGATTGTTAATGTGAATTGGATTCACATTAAGCACTTAATTGGAAATATAATTTACATTTTTGTTTGGGTTGTGAATGTGATTCACATTTTTTTCAAATGGCATGATTGAAATATTCACTAATTAATTTGGAATTATAGTGAATATATTTGCAATAAATGTTATTGCAAATAATTAAGAAATAATGAGATAACATAAAGGAGAAAAAATCACCAAATAAAAAGGTGATGTCACCCTTGAATTGTTCAAGGGTGAGGCCCCTTTTTTAGGAGGAGATTATTATCCTCTTTGTTATTGAGTTAATATATGTTGATGATAATGCAATATATAATTAATTTTATATAAATTAATAGTTGCTGCTTTATTAAACAACAAATGATCATGGCCATTGACAAAAAACACCAATCATCCTAACCGTATATTTTGTGTGTCCATGGATTGTGATCCATGGACTCCCAAACCACTATTTAAGAAGTGGCAACCCTATCCCTTCAATTACACGCATGAAGTGCTCTCTCTCATTCTCTCATTCTCAAACCCCATATCTCTCTCTCTAAGAGTGAACATCCACTCTGAATTCTTTAGAGAACTGCAGTCGTCGCTACGCCGTCGTGTTGTCGGACTCCGTCTTCCTTGGTGCTTCTCGCACAAGTAGAAGACATCGGATTTTGTTGGACAAATTCAGGAGATTCAAATCTTGGATCTTCATCTTGGATTGCGGGAAGCTTGCGTCTCATCATCGCACCTGCAAGTGCCATCTTTGTGGATCGGACTTGAGTCAGGAGGATCTCTTGCTTTAGATATCAAATGATCGCAACCACACTTCAAGAGGTATTTCTAATACTTTGTGGTTAGATGAAACGATCCAAGAAGTGTTCTTGGATCATACGGTTTCATTCTCTGTTTTTTAAATTTTAAAAATTCCGCGGCATCGAGCAACTAGTATGACTAGTCGCTCTTGATCGTATATGATATGATCATCACGTTTCCGTGATGCGTTTAAGGATCCACCCGTATCCTTCAAGTGGTATCAGATCCAGGTTTACGGAGGTCTTGGATATGATCCATGAACCTACGAAAATTTGGTCTCGTTTGGATTCGTGAAGATTTTAGCATTTCAATTTTCACAGCCCTGTCTTGTGATAATTTTTCGACCCTGTTTAAAATGTTTAAACATGAATTTATCATAAGATAATGTTCCCCATTTAATAAGGAAGATGTGGAATTTGAGTTTGCGTAATGTGTATTCCGTTTGCTCAAGATATGATCGTTTTATTAACCATATGTCCACTGTTTCAGGGATGGCGATTAAAGATGTAATTAAGATGTTAATTACGATTTTAAAACGCATGGAAATGTGTATTTATCACATGGTTTCTGTTTAAATCAAGTTATCAATCTCTGGAAATTAATTTTGCTTAATTTGAATTTAAAATGAATAAGATATGCTAATTTTAATTAGTGTGGGTCACTGCTGGAAATTGCATGTTTATCTAGAAACCTCGTGATTGTCATTTAAGAAATTTGCGAAATTAATAGTTAATTTTCTAGAATAATTGTGTATAATATTTGGGAAATATTAGAACAATAATTATTCTCTTAGATGACATTGCCTCAACCAATGAATGATTAGATCTAGATCACCAATTGGTTACTTGATACACTTTCATCAAACTTGTTGCTTGATTAGGTTTTGAGAATTTGTCTAGCGAATTTCCTTATAATCAAAATGGTTTTGATTATTACTATATGGTATAATTTCGGTTGAAAAACCGATGATTATCTCAAGTACAAAGTGATTGACTCGGCATTGTTTTTTTCCCGAGGCGGATGTGGTCTCTATTCGGGGAGCGTTGGGGTAGCAGGTTGCACCATGTGCGGTCTGTCCCACTCATGTCGGTACTGGCCATGACATCGGGTAGGGAACGAATGATGCCTGAGAGATCATGATGTATTTTCTAATTATTAAAATTCAAATACTATGTACTTTGAGATAATACCACTAATTCAAGTAAGAATCAAGTTTGATGATTAAATTGGATTGATAATTGATTTAATGAGATTAGATTAATTACATCCAATTGAAACACTCTAGTTGAATAGATGTGTATTTTCCTTGGAAGAATTAATTTCATGAATATGATTCGTGATAATAAATTAAAATTTGAATTTGAGGTGGAAGATCACATAAGTGACATCCATGGTCTCCCGTCAAGGAGAAGGGTTCCGTCATCAGATATTGTATGTAGGAGACGCCTGTCTGAAGTGACAGCTCCTGCATACGATCCATTTGGATCGGGCTCTTCACTTATCGAAAGAGTAAGGACGTATGCGTAGTGACCCCAATATCAGGTCCTCATATTATTGGGGCGATATTGGACAGACTATGACTTTATTGCAGAAATCAGAGATACAAAACTTGTATGAGGACCTGATAGAAAACTCTCCTAGAATGACACATGGATCCTGGAAGTCCTCTCTCTCAGGAGGGCACGGAAAGCACGTCGACACACGCTTCGATACCACTTGGGATATAGATTCCAATTTGTTGACGTATCTATTTGATTCAGAAGATCATGCCAGTCCGAAAATGATGAATTCATCGCAGATTTTTCGGTACATTATCAGTTAAATGATAAGTCACTGAGGTGGGCAACACCTCCAAAACCATTGCATGTCATTCATCTACCAGCATAGTTTCCGAAGTAACCGAGAAGCAGGCCAGGTCAGAACCAGAAATAAAGCTACTTCCAGCATGCCTCAATTATGCCCTCCTTGCAAGTGTAGAGAATATGTATCTGGTCATCATTAGTAGTAGGTTGACCCTGGATCAAAAGTCTCGACTTCTTGAGGTTCTAGAGAAAAACCACAAGGCACTTGGTTGGTACGTTTCGAACCTTCACAGGATAAATCTTATCCTGTGTTCACATCATATCTATATGGAAGAAGATGTCAAATCATCCCGACAGTTTTAACGAAGACTAAATCTGAATTTACATGACGTCGTCATGAAAGAAATCACGAAATGGTGTGATGCAAGCATCATTTTT
Organism: Ottelia alismoides; assembly: GCA_037367405.1. Taxonomy (NCBI): domain Eukaryota; kingdom Viridiplantae; phylum Streptophyta; class Magnoliopsida; order Alismatales; family Hydrocharitaceae; genus Ottelia; species Ottelia alismoides. Next base: position 29,502 of record JAZKJV010011560.1, read on the forward strand.
CCCATCTCAGATTCAAAATGGGCGAGCCCTATGCATGTAGTTCTCAAGAAATCATGGCTTATCATGGTTACAAATGAAAGAGGAGAGGAGATTTCTAATGGAGTACCGACATCCTGGCATGTATATGTTGATTACAACTACCTTAATGCCACAACAAAGAAGGATCACTTTCCCTCACCATTTATTTATCAAGTTTTGGAAAGATTGGCCGGCAAGGAGTTTTTCTGCTTTCTGGATGGGTACTTCGGGTACAACCAAGCGGCAATTGCCCCATAAGACCCAGAGAAAACTACCTTCACTTGCCCGTTCAGTACCTACGCCTTTAGGAGAGTGCCCTTTCGTTTGTGTAATGCACTTGCCACATTCCAGAGGTGCATGCTTGCAGTTTTCGTCGAAATGATTTGTAGCTTTCTCGAGGTCTTTTTTGACAACTTCTCTATCTATGGTTATAGTTTCGATGCTTTTCTTGAGAACCTAGACATAGTACTTCAAAAATATCGTGAGGTTAATCTTGTCCTATCTTGAGAAAAGAGCCACTTCATGGTCGTAGAAGAAATTGTGCTGGGTCACATTGTTTCCAATCGTAGCATGGAAGTCGACCCAACAAAGGTGGATGTGATTGCCAATCTATATACACCTTAGAATGTCAAAAAATGTGAGGTCGTTCCTAGGGCATGTAGGATTTTACAGACGCTTCATCAAAGATTTCAGCCCCATCGCTCACCTCTAATGGAGCTACTCTACAAGGAGACCGAGTTCAATGTTGATCAACATGTTGTCCTATCTTTCTAATAGATGAATGAGATAATCACTCAAGATCCTATCCTACAACCACCAGATTGGTCTCTCCTTTGAGATCATGATGGATGTGTCAGACTTTGCAGTTGGGGCTATTCTAGAATAAAGGAAAGACATGTGCTCTATGTCATTCACTATGCTAGAAAAATGCTAGATCAAGCTCAGAGAAACTACACAATGAAAAAAGAAAGAATTGCTGGCTGTGGTATTCACACTTGAGAAGTTCAGATCCTGTCTGCTTGGATATAAAATAACAATTTATACTGACCCCTATGCTATCCATTATCTACAACAAAAGAAGGATTTGACGACTAAATTGGTCCTTCTACTTTAGGAATTTGATTTGGAAATCAAGGACAAGCTTGGAGTTCAAAATGTGGTAGCAGATCATCTATCAAAAATTGAGCATCAAGAGCCTCTACCGAGCAGTGCACCCATCACAGACACCTTTCCCGACGAGTCGATTCTTATCGTGGACTCCCTCCCTTGGTACGCTGATATCGTGAATTACCTCATATCTGGGGTAGTGCCACAAGATTGGACGAAGATCAGAAGGACAAATTATTTTCCACTATCCATTTCTACCAATGCAAAGACCCACTTCTATTCAGTGAAGCAGCAGATTGCATTTGGCGACGATGTATCCCTTAGGAGGAGCATCATAGTGTCCTCGAGCATTGTCACTCGCTCGAATATGGTGGACATCAATCTCGAAATAGAACGACATTAGTGTGGCCTCTGGTGGCCGACACTTGGTGCAACATATGTGGAGCACTACACTGACTGTCAGATATTGGGAGGCACCCTTACAACAAAGGACTCAATGCTTCTGAAATTTATTTAGATTTTAGATGTGTTCAATGCATGGGGCATTGATTTCATGGGACCCTTTTCCCAGTAGTCAGGGATTGAGCACATCCTTCTTGTTGTTGACTACGTAAATTATTGGGTTGAATCAATTCCAGCCCGATCCGTTGACAGTTGCATTGTGTGCTGATTTCTGAGAGAGAACATCATCTTGTGGTTCGAGATTCCGAAGAATCTGATATAAGATGGGGGTAGTTACTTCATTAACAAAGAGGTCATAAAATTAACGAAGGAGTACAACATCGAGCACCGCGTCTCCTTATCATCCCCAAACCAATGGCATGAAATAATTATCAAATAGAGAAATCAAGATGATCTTGCAGAATGTGTAGCTGGACAGAAAGAATTGGTCCCAACTCTTGGACTTCATCCTTTGGATATACAGAACCGCTTATAAGTCTCCCTTTGGCATGTCACCTTATCGTCTCATGTATGGTATATTGTGCCATCTGCCCATGGGACGATACATAAATCATTATGGGAAATCAATATATGTATCATGGACTCATGTAAAGGTGGTTAGCAAAGAAAAGAGGATCTGAACGAGCTCCTCGAATTCTGAGACTATGCTTATGATAACACCTTGACATACAAGGAGAAGGTTAAACACTGGAAGAGCGGAACATCAGGTGAAAGGCCTTCGAGATTGGATAGAAAATGTGGCTATTTGACGCAAAGTTAAAGCTATTCTTGGGAAAATTAAAGAGTAAATGGACAGGGCCATTCGGAGTGAAAGAAGTGCATGACAACGGAAGCATCATGATATCAGTCTTGTTAGCTGACGCACAACCTTTCATCGTCAATGGTTAGTTACTGAAACCGTATTCAAATAATCATTGATGAATCCTCCACAACCAACACAACATAAGGAGATTCATATAATGTCCCTAAAAAACTCTTCCCTTTTTTTCTCTCTTTTTTTTCTTCTTTTTGGTTGTATTTTCTGCTTTGTTTTCCTCATTCATCACTTCTATACTTTGGATATGCTTCATTCTAAGTATAGAGGGGATGAGCGACCTCCTAGGTTCATTCTTTGATCCCCTCACATGTCTTCTCTCCTGTTGATATTTTCTGTCTATGCTTAGGAATATCTTACCCTAAGTATAAGGGGAGATGTACCGACTTGTGAATTATTTATTCCCTTCCTTGACCCTCACTTCCTTGTGTACAATCTATTATACTTGGATTATCTGATCCAAAGTATATGGGGGTCTAGTCGACTTCCCATTCTTCTTATTCTTTCCTTCATTATTCTTTAGTCGTTGTAGTATAGGCTTTCATATACTTAGTACGAGTTGTGTCTTCTCTTTTCTCTTCGATCTACGAGGACATATGTAAAGCTAAGTATAGGTGGCTCATATATAATTTCTATGTACTTCAGCCATAACTCCTACTTTCGTATTTTCAATAAGTATGGCTAAAATCCAATTAATTAATTGTAATGAATATACTTGTATAAAATTCATTAAAATTCTTCGAATATACCAATTAATAAATCAGGTAAAAATGTTTTGCAAAATATTTGAAAAATGTTTTGGAAAATTTTCGAAAAATCTTTTAAAAACTATTTCGAAAATATTTTGTAAAATATTTTTAACCTTTGTAAAAAAATTTGTTTGCAAAAGTTTATTTTCTTTGTGTGAAGTAAAATGTTTTGAAAATATATTTGCAAATGTATGAAAAATGGTTGCAATAATAGTTGAAAAATATATACATGTTGTTTGAAAAATATTTGCAAAATGATTTTCAAATTCTGTCAAATGTTTATAAAATCTATTTATTAAATTAGTTTTCAAAAATAAAGTTTTCAAAATGTGTGCAAAAGTCTTTTCTAATTAATTTGAGAACCATGTACATCACTTAAATGAATAAAGATTCTTTACAAACCTTGTATATATAATTTGTGTAAATTTTTAAATCCCAATTCTTGTAAATAATAAAAAGCACTACTGTATAAATATCTGCACATATCCCTTTGTTTTAAAAACATTTTATTTTGAAAAATCCTTAAAAATAGGCAAACTCAAAAATCCCAAAACATTTGCAAAATCTTTTCAATACTGCATAAAAATTTGCAAAACCTTTATTTAAAAATCCATTAAAAATTCAAAATTAGAAAATTGCATCAAAAAAAATAATTTGTGCATTATTTATAGAATTTGCATTTTTCGGATTGAATTTGATAATTGAACAATCTAAGTAACATCCAAAGATTGGAGCTTGTTTGGACCTTAAATATACTTTATCTCATGAACCCTATAAGAATTGGAATTGAGGTACTTCAGGTCTATTTGACTTAATTCTTTGACATCACGAGACTTAGTCCAATGTTTTCTTGTCTGCCTAAGAGATTATTTCGGAGCACATGCCTGATTTTTGTTGATAATGATCTTGATTAAGCACCTGCACCATTCACTTTGCTCACCTCAGTTGAAGTGGTAGAGGGCTGGATTTGCCAGCATGAGACACACGCTAATGGAAACATTGAAAGTCACACATTTGTGGCCATTGTACCCCAACCCGATCCAATGGTGACGAGGTCTGAAGCAGAAGTTGTGGATTGCAATAAATCATCAAAAGAGGGATAGTCTACAAGCTCAAGAGGAAAAAGTCAACATATTGCATATAGTATTGAAAAAAAGAAAAATAGAAAAATCAAAAACTCTAAAAAAGTGGATAGGCCTGATTGAAAATAAAATGCCTGCAGGAGTATATATATGTATAGTTAATAAGCTAGCCTAAGCTTCAAAGTCTTATGTATATGAGCATCAGTCAGATGACTTGGCTATACAGGTCAAGCATCCTAGGATAGGTAGCTATACTGGTCGCCGTCCATTCTTCTCTCCATCTCCTCTTCTTGAGTTGGTAGTACTCGAATTTCGAAGGGAATACCCTGCTTCTCGAGGAAAGAGTTGTTGGAATGGGGAATTAGTGTCATCAAGTTGGAGAAGCCTGACTTCTACCGCTTCAGCCGAGGAGAGCTACACTTTCCACACATTGTCCAAGATAGATTCATAATCATAAGTGTCTATGCATGAGTTGACTTATAATGATCTGGCTATTGAGGAGACTTGTGAAGAGTTTGGTGATTCTCGAAGGCTGTTGTGTTTCAAATCCATTTCCCAATAAGGTTCTGACCGAACCAAAAGTCCAAGGGTCCCAGTTAAGCTCCAAACTTTGATTTTATGAATACAAATTTAAGAATTAAAATCAATCCATTTTCTTTCCTTTTCTTTTCTTTATGTATTTTCTGCACTTATTGCATAAGGTTTGCTAGTGACTAGCAAATGCAAGTATAAGGGGTGATGAATATCCATTTTATCACTTTATTCTTTCATTTTGACCTTTAAACCCTACATAAATGCATGTTTATATCATTATTTTATACAAATTAACATTCACTATTTATTATATAACTATTGTAAAAATTACATTTTTTTAAAGTCAAAATAAAAGAATAAAGAAAGGAAGAGAAAAAGAAATAAAATGTCAAAGGTATTTTATAACCTTAAACCCCAATACCTAGGTATCTTGATGACTAGATCAACAAGGAATAAAGTAGGGGGGATAAGGGTCAAAAACACAATAAAATTACCAATTTATTTTCCCAAATAATATATTTTTGGAACCCATTTTATTCTTTATTATTTATACATCAAATAAAGAAACTTTGTACATAAAAGTTGTAGATAAAATAGATAGAAAAATACAAAATTGACTTTATAAAAAATTACACAGTGTACATTTTATACTATGAACAAGAATCCCAAATCCAAACTCCCCAGACCCATATCTTCTCCATATGAACTCATAATGTATTAAAATCACCTTTAATTGTATATAACTTTTAATAATCTATTTAATGAAATGGTTTCATATATATTGGAGTTACGTTGACGAAGTTAGGTTTTGGACCCCCATTGTATAGTTTACCTGAATAAAATATTCATTTATTTATTCTTTATAATTTTTATAATTTTATATTTATATGATTTCGTAAATATTATTTTTACTATATATTCATATTTAGAATAAAATAAAACCATAAAGAATGCAATAAAAAATGATATACAAAATACGTAGAAGAATTTACAATACTTAGACCTATATAATAAGTAAACATATTTATTTAAGTGCACGAATTATATCTGAAAAATAAAATAAAAATATATTTATGTATATCCAAATAATTTATAATTATATAATTTATGAAAATAAAATAAGAAAATAAAAAATAAAAATAAAATATACATAATTTAGATAAATATACATGTAATTACAACCCCAAAAAGTAACCTATAATAACGTAACCCATAAAAATATATAAAAATGGGGATAAAATACTACAGAAAGTTATAAACATTTTTTATAACTGAAATTTAATAAAATCATTTAGTATTTATTATTTATTTAACAAAACATTCTTTTCTTGGAATTTTCTCGTTGGACCAACCAGAAAACTCCTTTGGTTGACCTCGGTCAACTGCCTACCCAAAACCTCTGACTTGTCATATGTGATGAATCCCCCCTTTTCTTCCTTTTTTTCCAGCCTATTTCCGCATCTAATCGCTCCACGCTCTTCACGAAAAATCTTCATCGATCCCCCAAGATCTTCGTCAACTCGCCATCTTCATCGTTTTCTTCATCTCCCGCACGCCATCCTCCATCGAAATTCACTCCACATCACTTTATAATATCACCCCTTCCACCATTCTTTGTTTTTTTATCCTTCTCTGAGCCCTGATTCCCCCTAACCTTTGTACATGAGTGATTCCGATGACAAGAGATTACCCTCGAGGCTTTGGCATGTGAATTGGAGGAAGAGGAGCAATCCATGGAGGCTCTCCGGCCACCTATGCTCCTCAGCGTAAAACCCAAGTACGAGATGTGTGTTTATCTTCTTTACATAGATTTAGATTTTAGGTTTCATTATATGCTTTTATTTTATGCTTTGACTGCTTGTTTAGCTTAGGAATAAATCATAGCTTTGTCAGAGCTCTAGAGTTCCGGCCACTATCACTCGTCGTATCCCCCTCGTTCTGTCTCCCTTTTACCCTCATTCTCTTCCATATTGCATGTTCTTCCATCCCCTGCATTTGAACACCTCTGATGCATTGCGAATCAGAGGATCGGAGCTGCTCCTCTGCTGATCGTCGCAGATCCTCTGCCCGCTTCATTCCCCCCATCGAATTCCATCTATAAATGTAGGGGCCCATTTCCTGAGTCTCCTATATCTAAACATGTAGGTGCCCGTCCAAATGAGGCTCATCTGGAGCCAAATAGGTCCCAGGAGTACCTCCAGGTGCGCTTGCTTTCTCTATAACTCCAGAGCTCCACCACTGTGCTCTGGAGCTTCAAACGTGTATCTAGAGGTGCGAAACGATGAGACAAAGCCATTAATCCTATAAGTAGCCCTGGAGATGGTCGGTGTCAAGAACAACATTAAATAAAAGTTCAGAAGGGCAGACGTTCTTACATGTTCTTCCAAGATACCTCACAGTAGTTCGATCAAGAACGAGGTGCCAGACGAAGCAGCTACCATCCAATGGATATGCACACAACCGTCAAAACTCCTCCAGAGATCTAATCATGGATACCATCCACTCATCGTATCCCCCTCGTTCCGTCTCCCTTTCACCCTAATTCTCTTCCATATTGCATGTTCCTCCATCGCCTGCATTTGATCACCTCTGATTCATTGTGAATCAAAGGATCGAAGCTGCTCCTCTGCCGATCGTCGTAGCTCCTCCGCCCGCTTCATTCCCCCCAATCGAATCCCATCTATAAATGTAGGGACCCATTCCATGAGTCTCCTCTGTCTAAACTTGTAGGTCCCCATCCAAATGAGGCTCATCTGGAGCCAAATCGGTCCCAGGAGGACCTCCAGGTGTGCTTGCTTTCTCCATAACTCTAGAGCTCCACCACTGAGCTCTGGAGCTTCAAACGTGTATCTGGAGGTGCGAAACAATGAGAAAAAGCCATTAATCTCATAAGTAGCCCTGGAGATGGTCGGTGTCGAGCACAACATCAAATCGAAGCTCAGAAGGGCAGGCGTTCTTGCATGTTCTTCCAGGATACCTCACAGTCGTCCGATCAAGAACGAGGTGCCAGATGAAGCAGCTACCATCCAATGGAGATGCACACAACTGTCAGAACTCCTCCAGAGATCTAATCATGGTTGTCGACCAACGAAGGGGTATCGTGTGATAAGAAGCTGACGCATGGCAAGTGAAGAATCCAATCTACATGATGAAGTGCCTGTTGTGGGTAAATTGCATAAACTTTTTCCTCTCGTTTTGTATATTTTTGTTTAACCCTGTAAATAAATAAGAATGTTTTATATTTCTTGTAAAAAATGCTAAAGGACCCCGAAGTTTTAGTGTAATTACATATGGGTTCAGTCCAGCTCAACTCACATGTAGTCTCACCTAAGCTGGCCATTTTGCATGTGAACCCTCACGAGTTTTTGTATTTATACTCAGTACTTATTTTTCGAGATTCAATTTTTGGAATATTTGCATATGCCTCTCTATATTTATTTTTAATTGTGAAAAAACCCTTTCTAGGTCAAACATTTTTGTTCTTGTATTTTATTTCTTAATAATACCATCCGTGCTCCAACAATACATAAAATAGGGTATTATGCCTGCTAGCTTGTACTTTCACACTATATTTTTAGAGTTGCATTTTAGGCATTGTACCTATTTTATAAAAATAAAAAATGCAGCATATAACCCAAGTTTAGCTTCTAAAATACCAAAAAATACAATATTTTTGAAAAAAAATATAAAAATATATTTTTTTTTATCTTAGTATTTAGCAGCTCTTGAGCCAAAACAACTAAAAATAGAAAAAGAAAAAGATAAATAATTAAAAAGCTCTAAAATCCTTCATAAAAATATAAAAATCTTCAAAAACTCCAAGAATATTTCTTTCTACTTTTGTATTTTATTTATATATTAGAACATATCACATATGATTTGAAGAAATTTTGACAATTTTTGTTATTTTTAATCTTTAAATTAATTCGGCCCATTTAATTAGTCCGTATTTTGGGATATGTTTGACTTTATAAACACATAAATATAAGCTAAAATCCTTGAAAATCACAAAAATAGTAAAGAATATGAAATAAAACCCTAAGATATGGAATTCTATAATTTTTCTTTATTTTTAATTATATTTATAATTATTATACCATATATTGTATCATACACTTATATATACACATAAATATATTCTATATTATAATTACATAATAAAAAGATCCTTTTAATATTTTTAAAATCTTTAAATATATAATGGACTGGATCTTAGAAAATTTCTCTAATTTGCATATATATATATATATATTATTTACTTCATTTTATATATACATTATAAATATATATGCTTATATATACATGTATATAGCAATTATATAATATTAAAATTAAAAAGAAATTAAAAATCAGATAATTAAAAATTAAAAATTATACATACATAAAAAATCAAATAAAATTTTATTAAACTAATAACCCATAAAAAGACTTAAAGACAATTGTGTACATAGTTCACATTGATTAGCAATAATCATTAGGCTACCTTGTTCGCTCTCTGTGGTTCGACCTCTACATGCTTATAAATTGTACATTTTTGTGTAGAGTAAAATAAATTATGCCTCACAATCTCTGCAATTAATTAATCCATCATTTTTTGTGGGTACTTGTTGATTGAGCTGACTTTCGTGAGTGGTCGCTTCGGCGGCTGTTGATCCGCATTGTGGGTTTACAAGACCCTCATGAAAGCAGGGCCCATCAAATGGCGCCATTACCAGGGAGAAACATAGTGTAGCCCAATTTGTGCATATTTTTATTTCATTTCATTTCTTGCACATATGCTTATCTCTTAATTCTTTTACTTGTGCATATATATATAGCTCTTATTTATTTACACAAATTATTTGATTAGTTGTGCTAATACACCTCTTTTGTTGTGTTTACTGCGAGGTCCTACTACGTGAGGATGACTTTTTAGAGAGTCGAGGTAGCCGAGGTTGGTGGAGACTAATCTTCTTCCCTTGACCGGTTGGAGAGGTAACAAACTCAACAGAGAGAAGACTTAGCGTAGATTTCAGATTAGAATTTTATTTTATTTTGGTGAGAGAGTGATTCATTTATTCATCAATATTTGTGATAATACTTGGATACTACTCTACTTAATGAGGTCCATTACTCGAGTGATTATTCACCTGGGGGCCTCGTTATGGTTTTCTCAAGTTTTCATCACTTTGTTTTATTTGTTTCCTGATGTTTGAGTTTTCCGCCTTTCTTTTTATTCTTTTTTGTGTGCATGTAGCCCCTAGACTTTAAGACTGCTTGTATCAGTAATTAGGTCCAAACACTAATAAGAATTCTATTCATGTAGTCTTTTGCATTTGGATCAAAATTAATAATTGTCAACTATTTAGACTTGAACCAACGTGCCGAGAGAGGTACAACACAATGCTATCAACACCCACTGTGGTGGGCACCGAGGTTTCTCCAAGACTGGACTCTCGGGTTCATTTTTGAATATTTGACATTTGGTTCTTCACGAATAATAACAGCTACTATTTAGGGCGATTTTGTTGATTGCACACTGCCATGTAGATATGTTTAAAAATTCTATTTTGCATACCACATGGAGAAAGCTGGGAGGCACTGTAAGTCCTCTAACTCTACATGCATCATTAGAATCGATGATGAGATTTCCATCATCGAATCGACTTGTACAACTTTTTTACTATCACCCTCTGATTTTGAGCACCTAGGACTTAAATGAAAATCTACAAAATCATTAGGTGCTTGTATACAAAATATCCAAAAAATAAAAACCAAAAGAATCTAAAACTAAGGGATTGCTAAATAAACTTTGACCTTAATTAAAATCTATAGTGGATATCAATGCTTGGGGTTCATAAAGCCATTATTATTTTTAGTTACCTTAGGAGGGGATCAAAATCCCTCCTATGAGCGTGGTACGACCTGCTAAGGATTAGAGCGAAAAACCCAGTCTGTAACTGCCTTGTGTATTTTCGCCTGGATTTTCGAAGTATTGGCACTTTTATCGTACGTGACCGAGTAGGGCCCTATCATCGATGGTGTTCCCACTTGTGTGGAACACCAACTTGGTACGAAGTACGGAGCTTAGGCCACGCCCCCACGGATGTGTCTGTCTCATCAGTTTGCGTTCGTGTAGGTCCTTGCATGCTCACAGATGATTCCATTACGAGAAATGTCCGAAGTAGTGGCTTTGCCTATCGGTTTCCTCCCTCTTATTCTTTGGTTGAGTAGGGATCTAGGAAGGGTTACAAAGACCTCAAAAAGTGCGTACTAAAGGTTACAAAGGAGGAGGAAAAGTACACGACACTCTTCCAGCAATACTCTCGCTCCTATAGGGTTAGCGTTTAAGGACTTGTAAGGAGATATGCCTGAAATAACAATTCCAAAAATGAAAAAAAATAAAAATAACCGAACCTTTACGCCTTCACATATGTAAAGTTGGTGAACCCAATTTGGTATTGTGTATTGTATGGATCTAGATTGAGGTTCAAAGATCAAGTCTCATGCACTTATGCCAAATTTGTTATATGTGTTTCCTCTTTTGACCCCCCTACTCCTTTTGAGCCTTTCTACTGTTTTACAATCCCTTTATTCCTCATTGTCCATCGTATCCTTACTCATGCATCGATCTCATTTTGCTACTTGGATGGTTCAGTCAGGACTCTACCGATACCAACATCGATTCCATGGACTTGGCATCGTAAATAACTAGAGGCGATTCCCGAGAACCTGGTTCTGACCTTGTGAACCGATCTCCAGACTCTTCATCTTCTTTCCACTCTCTTCAAATCCGTAACAAACAGGGACCACTCTTATCCCGCTTCTGCCCGTTGTGAATGGAGATTGATTTCAATCTACATCTTTTACTCCATTCACAACTATCTGGGATTGACCTTCCTCTCATATTCATCCATTCAGTTGGTGCTCAGTTTCACAAGTGGTCTGATTGGGATTCTCTGGCATTGCAAATAGATGTCAGTCCTGGATCCCAATATGGAATTCATTTCTTCAGACTCGGACTCAGAGATGGCTCCTCAGGGAAAGGGTAAAGGGCAGCAACCGCACCAATCAAAGCAAGGTTCAATGCCCGATCCCAACCAGGTGAATGATCAATTTTTGGCTTCCATCCAATCCATCCAACAACAACTGATTGTGCAGGCACTCGTACATATCGCATTTCAAGACATATTGACTGATATAAGGAATAAGGGATGGTGAAATACCCCATGGTGATCAAGAAGAAGAAGCAGAACCAAGGAGTGGGAACACAAAACCAATGCTAAAAGAGACTTATAACCCTGGAGATAACTAGATGATGGAGTGTTTTAGCATCCCCCTAGTGCATGCTCACTTTAAGCTAAAGCCTCAGTTCCTTGCTCTCTTACCGTTATTCCATGGGAACACGAATGAGGAACTGTACATTCACCTACATCATTCTCTCGTATATGAAAACCTACCCACTTCCCTAACATCCCGTTAGTTGTAGTCAAGATGATCGCATTCCCCTTCAGTCTACAAGACAAGACCCTGTACTGAGTCAACCATCTGAGAAAGGTCGTGACAACCTGTGAGGAATTGAAGTCTGTGTTCCTTCACAAGTTATACCCTTTTGGCCGGTTAAACAAGATACGAGCCGGGATTAGCAACTTCTCCCAGACTACCCAGGAATCCATCCATGAAGCCTGGGAACGATTCGTTGATCCGTAGTAGAAATTGCCCCATCATGAGATCCCAAGGACCAACTTGGTCCAACACTTTTTTGGGGCATGAATGTTGAAAGTAAAAGATTAGCATACACTACTTGTGGGGGATCTCATTTTAACAAGGATGAATATGTAGTATGGCAGATCTTCCAACGAATGGCTGAAGGAGAGCCTTCCCTATCTTCACCCCATGCGTATCAAAAATATCAGTAGATCCTCCACAAGACAATGCACATGGTAGCATACCATGAGGCAAGAGAGATGAGAGCTCCAACCTCAGCATCATTGGGGGCCCTCTCTCTAAGGTTGTCATTATTGAGAAGCGATCGCCGGATCTTGAGAAACTCACTGTGATTGAACATAGGATGCAACACTTGGATAAACTAGACCAAACTACCAACCAGTTGGAGATGTTGGTGAGCACCATCAGCTTATGCCAGTCAGCAACACCAACGTCAAAGACTCGTGCTAAGAAGAAATATGAACCACTACCTCCACAATAGCCTCAACAAGTCCACAACAGTCGGCAATCCAGCATGTGCACTACGTGCATGCACCCAAATAGGCCCTGCTGCAATAGTAGACAGTGGTCTACCAACCAGACTACTCACCGTCTTTTGATCCAGCATTCCCTCCACCACCCTTGATCTAAGAAGTCAACGGTGTCTGGAGTAATGACATACATCAGACCCATCCAGTTGGGCAACCCCATGGACAGTCACCGGCCAACCAACCATACCACCAACCTCAGGGTGGTTTCTTTGCATAGTTATCTCAGTCTCAACTTCAGTTTCAGTGGCCTCAATGTATCACAGTTATTAGAGGCAGAATCAGTACTCTTCACAGCCACAATACCACCAACAACAACTGTATCATTCGTACGCGGTTGCACCACTCTAGTAGTATCCTCCTCCACATCCATACCATCAGTATCGGCTTCCTCCACCTCATCAACAATACCAACAACAACACTCTCAGCCTCTCCACTAGTAACGGCATCGTGGTCAACATAATGAACCTTCTAGGGTGATTACTATGAACCCGGGCTTCGATTACTTAGCCCGATTAGTAAAGGGTCTAACAGAGATGACAAAGAAGCTGGAGGCCTAGGTTGACGCAAACATAAATAATTTTAAGAGAAAAGAGTAGGTAGAAAGTGATGTCTCATCTATTCTTGTAGAGTTAGATGATTATGATTTTGCATTGTCTAATGTTATTACTCTCAGGAGCAGTAGGACCTTGCTTCTTCTTTCCACAATGAAGGGGAAGAATAAAGCTTCATCTGGTGAATCGTCGTCTTCTACATCAGTCATGCCAACTACCTGTCCAGTTGAGGAACAAGAAGAAGGAGGAACCATACAAACTACCATCCACCACCATCTCCATAAGCGAAAAAACAAAAAATTCAGAAAAATAAACAAGACAAAAAATGACGATCACAACCAAAGTGAAGCTGTGCCACCATGGAGAGCCAACCACAACAATCGATCCAATAACAGCCGACGGAGCGAAGACCACAGCTTTTAAATGTCCACCCCATGCTAGTGATTGTACACCTTTTTGTAACCAGGTTGTGTAAGATATTGTGGACAAGAATTCGGTTGTAGATAGGAACAATACTTTTGGTTTTAATTATGTAAATATTTCTTTTCTTGATGCAATAGAAAAATCTAAAAAAGTACAAAAAGAAAAAGTGCATCATCTGATCCAGGTGTCATAGATATTCTCAAAATTTTGACTGTTGAATTACCTTCGATGCAAGCCATTGAATACATACCCACTGTGAAGAAGGGATTGAAAGAAGCTTGCATGAATAAGCATCGTCTGAATCGCAATAATATATGCTAGCTAGTTGAAAAGCATGTCTTGAACATGACCACAATAAATTCCATCAGTGATCTCCCTCAAAAGAAGCCGAACAAAGGAGCGCCTTTGATCAGATGTGAGATTTTCAGCCAAGTCTTCGAGCGAACGCTACTTGACAGCAACTCTTTCATCTACCTTCTGCCCTCATCATTATTGCATGAATTCAGGTTCGGTCATTGAAGCATACATGCATGATCCTTTAGTTCACTGACCAATCCATTAAGTGGCCCCGAGATCTGTTAGAAGACGTTGTCGTAAAGGTGCAGGACATGCAGCTTCCTATTGTTTTTGTAGTCCTTGATATGGACTCACTGACACCATTACTTAAGACCCCAATTATTTTGGTAAGGCCATTCTTGCGAATTGTAGAGGCCATGGTTGACTATGGGTCTGGCAAGATCACGTTCAGCTCGAGCAACAACAGAGTTACTATTGATATGGTTAGCGAGCCAAAAATCTTATCTGATGAAAGACATGCAACACCGCCTGAAACAGACTGTGACTTTATTGTAGAAATCAGATATACAAAACTCTCTTTAAATGACACACAAACCCTTTATGAAATCCAATTTCATCATCTTAATTTCCAATTATTAACCCCCTTGCTTAGTTTTGTGTCAATAAAACCCAGATAATGCCATGTAATTATCAGAGTCCTTAAAAAATTAAAAATCACAAAAAAATGGCAAAACAAAGTTCTGTGGTATTTTTAACCTTAAAAATAACCTTAAAAATCTTTCGAGTCTTTGTTTGACCTTATCTCCAGTTTCGGTCAACATGAAACTTGTAGATCTCATAGAGATCTACAACTTTCATGTTTTGAGTTTTCTCAAATTCGGCCAAAATAACCCTCCAAAATCATTTTTTTCTCTTCGACTAATCTGATTGGGCCACGTGGCCCATTCTGGGGGCGCCACGTGGCCCGCTTCCCTTGTCTTCTTTCGCCTTCACCTCCAGCCGTCGGATCATCTTCATAATCCAACGGCCAGGCCTTCTCCACGCACACCTATGTTCCCAGCCATCAGATCATCATCAGGATCTCATCTGCACCGCACATTCGTGCCTTAACCTCGTCGCGCCACGTGTCATGTTGTTGCGCCCTTCGATCACATCTCGGCCTTTCCATCTCCGCCGTTATCCCCTGGCACATTTTCCATCCCTTCGATCAGGCCATCCGTTACATCATGTCCGTCCGCTCCCACCTGCCTACGAGCGCGACACGTGGCAACTTCATAACTCTCCGATCGTGCCGCCCCCCGACCTAATCTCAGCCGCCCATTCGTGCATAGCTCCCTACCGTTGGATCTCCAGATCCAACAGCCCACGCGTCTTCGTCAAACTCCGGCTCCCTCCTCTTTCACACGATCTCACATCGCACGACCTCCTCGCCCTTTCTTTTTCCTCCATCACCTCCGACTACTTCTCCCCTCGCTAACCACCTCACCACGTTCCTCCATCTTCCACGATCCTCGCGGGCCAAACCTCCAACTTCATCATCCTCCCAGTCGCTCCACACCTCCCTCGAAACCCACGACCACCATCACCAGTTCTGCCACTCGCCCCTTCAAATACGCTGCTCCCTCCTCCGAGTTCCGGTGTCCACCTTTACATGGGAGGAGGCCCAGCCCTCCTCCACCTCCATGTGACAGGGGGAGGCATAGGGATAGAGCGACGACGACCTCGCCTCCCCGGTGAGACCCTCCGCCACACACGGCAGAGCTGCGGTGCCTCGCGACCGCTCGAGCTGCATCGACCGGCTGACGATGTTCAGCGAAGACCCGGGGACCCTCTGGAACCCCAAGCCCTAGCCTCCGCTCCATCTCTGACCAGGTAAACCCTCTTCTTCTTTCTCAGCATTTTGCATCTTCTTTCTCTTAATTAATTAGGCTTCCTCAATCGATTTCAACCTCCATTAACCCTCTTCCAAGCTCCGTCATGCTTCCCCCATTCATGCGCACTCCTCTGACCACGCTCCTCTTCCTCCAGACCTTAAATCATCTCCGACCCACCTCCTCCGCCACCCACGGCGGAGGAGCTTCGAGCTCCCACCTTCTTCGCCCAATCGAGCTCCCACTCCATTCACGCACGCACATATTCCGCTTCGGATACATGCTTAACCATGCAGGTCGACAAAGGCATCAATGACCGGAGCTCTCGCCGGAGCATTCTTCATCAACTCCGGCAGGGACACCAGAGCATCGACAACCTTCTTCCGAAGCCTCGGCGGGATCCCCGAGCCCTCGACTACCTGGACGACCTTGCTAGAAGCTCTGGGGAGCTTCACCACACCCAGAATGGAGCGGCGGAGGAGGAGCTCCTTTGCCGGAGCTCCTAAATCGCCGCCAGCCGAAGCTGGAGGACGAAGCACAAAAATCGTTGGATGGTCTATTCTGAGCGACCATCCAACGACCCAGATGAGCCCACATCATCGATCAGAGCTCCTTCCAGGTACCGTTGGATCCTCAAGATCCAACGGTTCCTATGTCGCCATGTCAACACTCCTGGAACGCACAGTAGTTGCCCGATCGTCATGATCGGATGGACTCCAGTCGGCCACCTGTCAATCCAAAGCTTCCCCAAGCCTTCGTCTTCGACCCTCCAAGCTCGGAGCTGCCGAGCCGCATCCGAGCCAGCTACCGAGCTTGCATGGAGCTCCGAACCTAGCTCGAGCCGACCCGAAGCAGTCCGAGTCTTTGCCGAGCCTGAGCAGACACCCGAGCCTGGATAGCACGTGCCGAGCACGTGCCATCTGGGAATTTTGCAGAGACGTCCTCTGACTTCTCCATATTTGCAGAAAGGTCCAGACTACACATGCGAACCACGTGTGCCTGGGGTTATTTGCACTCATACTCTTACAGGTTTAAATAATTACAAATATGCCCCTGCGTGTGTGGTTTATTTACAGGGAAGGCCTCGCATTTATTTTTTTATTACATTTTAGTCCTTTCCAGGGACCTTTTTGTAGATATCTTTTCATGTTTCCTTTCAGTTATGCCCTTGTTTTTCTTCATACATATCTTGAGCACCGTAATTCCGTTTCAGTTGAGTTCAGTTTCATTTTGAAGCTCTTCTTGTCATCTTTATTATGGCATGCTTAGATTTTAGTTTTGACACTATGATCTGTAATGACCTATTTAATCAACTAAGTGGCCAGATTTCTATGTTTCTCATACCTAAATTGCTTTATAAATGAAAGGTGCTTCATTATTGGATTCTGTTGGACTCGTATTTTTATGGCTCAAGTAATTATCATTTCAGGCATATTTGCATTGCATTTCCTTGCATTCATTTACATGATAAAAATAACATAAAAAATGCATGTTTATTTTTTAAAGCATGATTCCTTTCGCATTCATAATTTGACCTTTATTGACTTTCAATTCAACACTTAATTAGATAGATAAAAATCTGAATAATACGAGAGAGGCTCGTGTCAATGAGTTCGACCTTGGTATCTTACCAAGTAAAAAATTACGACCATCGCATTTTGATTGACATATATTTAAATGAGGTGGTCTTTTGATGACCCGAATTGGCCCGACTGCTACGACATTTTCAAGTGCTAAAAACACTCTCTTAAAGGGTCGATTTTGCGGTTTATCAAATGGCGCCGTTGCCGGGGACACAGCTCATTTCTTATATTTTTTTGGATTTTTTGTTTATTTAATTAAGTGTATCTTTTATATATAGGTTAACTTGTCCATTTATGTTGCATTACAAAATTTTCTTCTCTATCGATCTCTTACCATTGTTTTTGTGGCAGGGCCCTTGATGGTTCAAGGAGGCGAGGAGTAGGACGCTTCCCGCTACGAGAAGCTGCAAAACATAAGTGGAGCAAATAGCGAAGGAAGAAAAAAAATGTGTCTTGCATTTTATTTTTGCATGTCATGTAATAATTCGTCTTTTACAGCGGTCTTCGATCGAAGACTCGCGAGTGTAATCGAACGAATGTGGATGTGTGGGGATCGTCCCCACTTGAGTGTCAACCTAGGACTAGGCACGCGACTCCTTGAGCTTATTTTCATTTTCCATCTTTTACGTGCTTGCTCGTAGGTAGGACACACTATTAAACAAAGACGCACGTAGCATTGCCTCATTTAGCTAAATTAAAAGAAAATTTGCCCCGTTAATAGAAGCATGTTAAGTGCGGCTTTTTGATCGACTTGCATACATGAGTTTTGGTTTTCAAAATGGCCCAAGTTTTCACGAATTTTTTCGCGAAGTCACTGCATGATTTGTCGCTTAGCTTAGATCATGGTTTTCATCGAATATGCGGCTTTTTCTTGATTTCTTTTTCCTAGCTTGATCACCTAGGATTAATGGAAAATGGAGTGAACGGTAGACGATGATTGCTTGATTTTGTGCTAACCTTAATTCAGTGACAACATTAAATAAAAATTGGGACTGTTAATTGCAAGTCAAACCATAAAATGGAGTAAAACTTTGGTTTTGGGAGAGCAACACCCTCGTGTACGCATTGTTTTCATTTCACATTTTCTCTGCATAAATATCAAATGATTTATCACTAATAAAACTGACAAGATAATAACCGCAGTTGGTTTCATGTGTGAGTTGGTGAATTTAAGGGTCTTGCTTGCTTGATTGAGCCTTGTTTGCTTCGATACATTCCCAAAAACCCTAGTCACTCCATCCATCTCCGTAGATTCAGTCACTCACTTGTAAATCCATATCTCTTCTTCTTTCACCTTGGGTCCCTCCCAACATCCATTTCTATCTTTATACTTAGTCTAATCTCAGCCTAAGTATAGTGGGGACCCGAGTCCCCGTGATTTTTCTCTACTCATATATCCTTGCCTTTATACTTAGGTTATTTCTAACCTAAGTATAGGGGGAGTCCCTCTTAGCTCCCGTATATTCCTATATATTAAAATGGACCTATGTACTTGTAACATCTAGTGCTATAAGGACATAGCAAAGTTTAACAATAGGGGGGTATACCGTAACTACCGTATACTTACTTTAGCTATAAACTGAAAATTTTGAAAAATTTAAAACTTTTTAGCTAAGGTAAAATTCTTTGGACTAAGAGAACTCAAATGTTTTTACGGCTTTTCAATATTATGTTACGCTATTTTTATAAAAATATTTTCGAGAATGATTTTTCCTTGTCTTGAAAAATTCTTTTGAAAATGTTTTGAAAACTTTTTTATTTGCGTGACATGGTTTTGAAAGTCTTTTCAAGGAACGTTGAGTCTAACTTGTGTTTTAACCTTTATTAAAATCCATAAAAATGAGAAAAACCCAAAACCCTTTAAGAGTCATTGGTGACTACTAAACCCAATTAAATAAGCTGTGGTCAGTGAGCGTTCGCCCTTAGCAGATTGGATGGTTTAGAGGACATTGCGTAAGGCCCCGTCCTCAAGCAACGGGCTTTGACCTGTACTTACATCCATACTGGCTGAACGTAGATGCTTAATTGAGTTTAGGCAGTTCTAATATCTCTTGAAGTCCTTTAAAAAAACAAAAAACAAACAAAAACAAACAAAAACAAAAACAAAAACAAAAACAAACAAAAAAACTAAAAAATAAAATTAAAAAAATGTCTTGTTTTTGAATGAAGAAGTTGGTTTAATCCTCTACACTTACACTTTCACCCAGGATCTGAAATGATCAAGGAGACTTAGCTTTTTGAGGTCTTTTAGATTTTAGGTTAACCAGCCTTAGCCATCAAGGTCATAGACTTAATCATCCATATTCTCCTAGTTTTCTAGATTTGCATGCTATATTCCATGCTTAGTCTCAAACATAAAGAATATGATCAACACATCACATGCACGACTGCGGTTTCGATGAGATGAGTTGATTTTTCACTTGCAGAATTGAGATGAGAAAGTCAAGTTTGGATTTGATCTAATGATGCTTGAGGATGGGATATAATCTTTGGAGGCTTCATGAAACCTGAATGTCAGCAATATTAGCCAATATGACAACTTGGTTCTTATACTAATCTCTTGATGTTGACCTAAGTGCCAGGGTGTGAAATAAATACAAAAATTTTTGTTGATCAGTGTGCGCCAACTCTTGGTAAAAGTAGTGGAGCTAGCCACAAATTATATAAGTCAGTGGAATTCCAAAGAAAAGCTCTCATTCCACAAAGTCAAATATCAAATAGCTTCCACCAAAGGCGAGCGCTCCCAAACTTTTCAAAAGTGTCCACTTGGACCACCGCTATTAGGACCAGGAGTTGGGCTTGCACCAAAAAAGGGCTTTGCATCGTAAATGCTACAAGTCTGGGTGTCGAGGGTACGATAGGTACTCAAAATAGACACACCCTGGTGTATTCCTAGAAAAACAAGTGTAGACGACTCCAACTTCTCTTGACGGACGCACTGATCAACACCAAAAAAATGAGTTGCGTAAATGGCACTAGAGAGAATCCTTGTTCCAATGAGAGGGAGAGAAGAAATGACACAATCCCATGACCTCCATTACTGGCCTGCCATCTATATTTTCTAAGTCTGACAACTAAAGAGATGCTGGACTGAATGCAAGATTTGATTTATTCCCTAGTGTTGAGGATTGGGTCCTTAGGAGATTTTCTCGGACCAAGACTTTGGGTGACGATTTGACTCTACTCTCAGAATCACAGTCAACACTAAAGTTCATATCCTTTAGATTACATGTACATCAGAGAGAGTCTGGAGAATTAGAGGAATTGGGTACCTCTTGGTTAAGGCAGAGTTGAACTCTAGGATTTTGAACCTCTAAAGTTGAGTCGACTTGATCTGATTGGATCCTGAAATCACATGCATAAGGGGGTTAATCCAACTTAGTCATTCTCTTTGATGCTCGAGGACGAGCATAGTTTAAGTATAGGGGGGTGATGAAACCCAATTTCATCATCTTAATTTCCAATTATTAACCCCCTTGCTTAGTTTTGTGTCAATAAAACCCAGATAATGCCATGTAATTATCAGAGTCCTTAAAAAATTAAAAATCACAAAAAAATGGCAAAACAAAGTTCTGTGGTATTTTTAACCTTAAAATTACCCTTAAAAATCTTTCGAGTCTTTCTTTGAACTTATCTCCAGTTTTGGTCAACATGAAACTTGTAGATCTCATCGAGATTTACAACTTTTATGTTTTGAGTTTTCTCAAATTCGGCCAAAATAACCCTCCAAAATCATTTTTTCTCTTCGACTAATCTTATTGGGCCACATGGCCCATTCTGGGGGCGCCACGTGGCCCGCTTCCCTTGTCTTCTTCCGCCTTCACCTCCAGCCGTCGGATCGTCTTCATAATCTAATGGCCAGGCCTTCTCCACACACGCCTCCCAGCCATCAGATCATCATCAGGATCTCATCTGCACCGCACATTCGCGCCTTAACCTCCTCGCGCCACGTGTCATGCTGTTGCGCCCTTCGATCACATCTCGGCCTTTCCATCTCCGCCGTTATCCCTTGGGCCATTTTCCATCCCTTCAATCAGGCCATCCGTTACATCATGTCCGTCCGCTCCCGCCTGCCTACGAGCACGACACGTGGCAACTTCATAACTCTCCGATCGTGCCGCCCCCCGACCTAATCTCAGCCGCCCCTTCGCGCATAGCTCCCTACCATTGGATCTCCAGATCCAACGGCCCACGCGTCTTCGTCAACCTCCGGCTCCCTCCTCTTTCACACGATCTCACATCGCACGACCTCCTCGCCCTTTCTTTTTCCTCCATCACCTCCGACTACTTCTCCCCTCGCTAACCACCTCACCACGTTCCTCCATCTTCCACGATCCTCGCGGTCCAAACCCTCAACTTCATCATCCTCCCAGTCGCTCCACACCTCCCTCGAAACCCACGACCACCATCACCAGTTCTGCCACTCGCCCCTTCAAATACGCCGCTCCCTCCTCTGAGTTCCGGTGTCCACCTTTACGTGGGAGGAGGCCCAACCCTCCTCCGCCTCCCTGTGACAGGGGGAGTCGTCGGGATAGAGCGACGACGACCTCGCCTCCCCAGTGAGACCCTCCGCCACACACGGCGGAGCTGCGACACCTCGCGACCGCTCGAGCTGCATCGATCGGCTGACGATATTCTGCGAAGACCCGGGGACCCTCTAGAACCCCAAGCCCAAGCCTCTGCTCCATCTCCGACCAGGTAAACCCTCTTCTTCTTTCTCAACATTTTTCATCTTCTTTCTCTTAATTAATTAGGCTTCCTCAGTCGGTTTCAACCTCCATTAACCCCCTTCCAAGCTCCGTCACACTTCCCCCATTCACGCGCACTCCTCTGACCACGCTCCTCTTCCTCCAGACCTTAAATCATCTCCGACCCCTTCCTCCGCCACCCACGGCGGAGGAGCTTCGAGCTCCTGCCTTCTTCGCCCAATTGAGCTCCCACTCCATTCTCGCTGGAGCATTCTTCATCAACTCCGGTAGGGACACCATAGCATCGACAACCTTCTTCCGAAGCCTGAGCAGGATCCCCGAGCCCTCGACTACCTGGACGACCTTGCTAGAAGCTTTGGGGAGCTTCACCACGCCCAGAATGGAGCGGCGGAGGAGGAGCTCCTTCGCCGGAGCTCCAAAATCGCCACCAGCCGAAGCTGGAGGACGAAGCACAGCTGTCCTTGGATGGTCTATTCTCAGCGACCATCCAACGGCCAAGATGAGCCCACGTCGCCGATCAGAGCTCCTTCCAGGTACCGTTGGATCCTCAAGATCCAACGGTTCCTATGCCGCCACGTCAACACTCCAGGAACGCACAGCAGCTGCCCGATCGTCATGATCAGATGGACTCCAGCCGGCCACGTGTCAATCCAAAGCTTCCCCAAGCCTTCGTCTTCGACCCTCCAGGCTCGGAGCTGCCGAGCCGCATCCGAGCCAGCTATCGAGCCTGCATGGAGCTCTGAACCTAGCTCGAGCCGACCCGAAGCAGTCCGAGTCTTTGCCGAGCCTGAGCAGACACCCGAGCCTGGATAGCACGTGCCGAGCATGTGCCATCTGGGAATTTTGCAGAGACACCCTCTGACTTCTCCATATTTGCAGAAAGGTCCAGACTACACATGCGAACCACGTGCGCCTGGGGTTATTTGCACTCATACCCTTGCGGGTTTAAATAATTGCAAATATGCCCCCACGCGTGTGGTTTATTTATAGGGAAGGCATTGCATTTATTTTTATTACATTTTAGTCCTTTCTAGGGACCTTTTTCTAGTTATCTTTTCATGTTTCCTTTCAGTTATTCCCTTGTCTTTCTTCATGCATATCTTGAGCACCGTAATTCCATTTCAGTTGATTTTAGTTTCATTTTGAAGCTCTTCTTGTCATCTTTATTATGGCATGCTTAGGTTTTAGTTTTGACACTATGATCTGCAATGAACTATTTAATTAGCTAAGTGTCCAGATTTCTATGTTTCTCATGCCTAAATTGCTTTATAAATGAAAGGTGCTTCATTATTGGATTCTGTTGGACTCGTATTTTTATGGCTCAAGTAAATATTATTACAGGCATATTTGCATTGCATTTCCTTGCATTCATTTACATGATAAAAATAACATAAAAAAATGCATGTTTATTTTTTAAAGCATGATTCCTTTCGCATTCATAATTTGACCTTTATTGACTTTCAATTCAACACTTAATTAGATAGATAAAAATCTGAATAATACGAGAGAGGCTCGTGTCCCTGAGTTCCACCTTGGTATCTTACCAAGTAAAAAATTACGACCATCGCATTTTGATTGACATATATTTAAATGAGGTGGTCTTTTGATGACCCGAATTGCCCCGACTGCTACAACATTTTCAAGTGCTAAAAACACTCTCTTAAAGGGCTGATTTTGCGGTTTATCAACCCTGAAAGTCCTCTCTCCCGAGGAGGACCTGGAAGGCACGGTCGCACATGCTTCGATACCACTCGGGAGACATATTCCAATTTGCTGATGCATCTATTTGATTCAGAAGACTCATGCCAGTTCGAAAATGATGAATTCATCACAGATTTGTTCGGCACATTTTCAGTTGAACCACAAGTCACTGAGGTGGGAAACACCTCCAAAATCATGGCAAATACTTCATCTACCAGCATAGTTTCTGAAGTAACCGAGAAGCAGGGCAGGTTAAAACCAGAATTAAAGATACTTCCAATAGGCCTCAATTATGCCTTCCTTGCAGGTGTAGAAAATATCTATCTGGTCATCACATCAGCAGGTTGACCCGGATCAAGAGTCTCGACTTCTCGAGGTTCTAGAGAAAAACCACAAGGCACTTTGTTGGCGCGTTTTAGACCACAACAAGATAAATCTTGTCCTGTGTTCACATCATATATGTTTGGAAGAAGATGTTAAATCATCTCGAGAGTTTCAAAGAAGACTAAATCCAAATTTGCAGGATGTCGTCATGAATAAAATCACAAAATGATGTGATGCAAGCTTCATTTATCCCTTCTCCGATTCAAAATAGGTGAGCCCTCTGCATATAGTTCTCAAGAAATCAGGGCTTACCGTGCAAATGTTGAAATGAAGTCTATGTCAAAATAAGAAGAGAGATGCCTTCTCTAAAATATGCAAAATCCTTGGGGTGTTTCTGCAAACTCCTCAAGGGGACACATATCAATATATACAGATTCAGAGGGTGTAGGGGTGTGTGCGAATATCCCAAAAGTATTGAGTAAGGTTTGCAAAATTCACAAACATGTGGCCAAATCACAGGAATGTGTTCCTCACGTGGATGATTCGGATCAGAAGTACCATGTAGTGGAAGCACTTACATGTGGATGAGCTGGTGCGAATGATAATCGAATCTAGACCGTCGAAGGTACTTGGGTGCAGAGAGCAAAAGGCTATGTTGTACTGCTGTAAATTGAGATCAAGTCTTAGTCGTTCGATCTTGATCAAGTGGTTTACATGAAAAAAGTTCAGAAAAACCTGAATTTCGTATGAACCGCTTGATGGAGATTAAGCGGCAGGGACTTGTCTCGATTTGTAGCAGTCCTCTACAGCACTGTAGAGGATCGGCTCAGGTGATCCAATAGTTGAACAAAGGCTCTAGCCACCATAGGTGACCGGAAACGAAGGTAGTGCAGACGAATGATGGAGAAGCGGGTATCATTGGGAAAGGTGGAAGATGATGTGAACGGGATAAATAATAGTAGGTTTTTGATGATGGGTTCACACCAAAGAAACACACAAAATAGTACTAATGGGAGGAGAAAAAAGAAACAACTATACCAAACTTTGGTTAGATCACGCGAAGCCATAGCTTCTCACGCGATCCCTGACCTTCTCATGCAGACATGGGTTGAAGGTCAGGGACCTCGGGGTCATAGATTTGATTCCCCAGCGATGAGAAGAAGCTTTGGGGTGTTCACTGCTATGCCCTGGAGGCCAAAGAATCTCACTCTTTATTTTCTTGCTCGTGGTGGCTCAACAACGCACGGAGGAGCTGTCACCTTCAATGAGAATAAGAGCGGGAGATGGAAATATCTAGAGGCGGATCCTTCAAAATTGGAAGTCTGGGTTCGTATTAGGTGGTTGGGATTCAAGGTGATAAGAGGAGGGTACTCTAGCTGAGAAAGAAGGATGACTGTGATGCTTTGATTGTGAGGGTTGATGGGTAGAAATCGAAGAGAGGATGATCATGGGGTTGGCAGTTGGTGGCTCAAAAGAAGGTGGAGTTTTTTCTTGGAGATGGTATGGTTGACCGAAGTCAACTGACAAAAAAAGAGGGGGATAGGTGATGTGGAGTCTCTCAGACTTAGACTAGAGTGGGGAAGTCGACATGGTCCATGTGGACCAATCACAAAGAAGGGGCTAAAACAATAAAAATAACATAAGTATACATATTAACAGGTCTCAGATTACAAACTCAAAACACAAAACTTTCTCAAAATAGTTCTCTCTAAAAGTGTTCAAAAGAAAGTCTTTTTCCAAAAAGTATTAATTTCAAGATTTAAATTAAAATTTATTTTTGTAGGCATATAATACCTAACTTTATTGTTTTATGATTTTTCATTTTGTTTTCTTGTTAGTAAATTGTCATATTATATTTTATAGGGATTTTACATATATAACCCTTCATAATTTTGTATTTATACCTATACCCATGTATAGTCGTGAATTACACGGAGAATCTTGAATAGCTGCTCCGTCTTACACTTAGACCCCTCTGTTAAGTTTATCCATTGACCTAAATGAATCCTTCACTTAATATAATCAACCTCAATCCAATGGTAGTTATTTATCATTTTTGTTTATTTTATTTTATATTGTAATATCCAAACCTAACCAACCCCCCCCCCCTTCTCCTCCTCTCTTATCTGACCCCCTCCTCCGACACCACTCCAACGGTCTTCGCCATGTCTCTCCACCTCCCCTCCTCTAACACCGCATCACCGGAAGCTCCACATTCGAGTAAAGTTCCTCACTCCACCTCCCCAGCAGCTTCCTCACCCCCCCCCCCTCTAAACGACCCCCCAATAGCTCCACCCACCTTAAAGCTCTACTAGTAGTCCCCTCCGTCTCTTCTCCTCCAACTTCGCTCTGTCAGCATCTCTTATTGAAGTCCCTCCATCCACCTCCCTAGAATCTCTACCCCAAATCCCCCTCCCCAATAACTTCATCGCCCTAAACTTAGTCCAATGGATGGTTGCGATTGCTGCAATGGAGCAGACCTCACCATGCCAAGTATCAACTGAGAATGTGGAGGAGGAGGCAAGGATAAAGAAGCGCCTCCAGAGCTAAACGACATGGTTTTTGCAATGTCGTGGGTATTGTATGTTGGAGCTTGGGTAATTGGAAACGACATTAAGAGGAGAAGTGTACGTGGATGGTGATGAACCAGGGAATTTCGAGGGTTGTACGATTTCACAAGGCGAAACTGCAGTCGATGTGTTGACCACTCAATAAACCCTATTAATCAAAATCAACCCACGAAAATAAATCAAGCAATGAAAATACGGTGGATCAGAATTTATTATAGACCCTACAAAAATGGTTGTATAGTGACAAGCATAGTAGGGTGTCGAACACAAGCAACACACAATGTAGCACTTTTATATTATTTATAAATAAATAATATAGGTATATGCGTATATACATCTATGAATAATATTAATCCAAATAATGTGGGTTTTAATTTTAATTAGTTAATTAATTAATCATTATATATATATATATTTATCTTTTTATATTTCTAATTTCTTTTTCTTTTTATAAAATATAATATAGCTATATATAGAATATATATAATGTGAGCTAATATAGATATAAATATAGCTAAAAATAAATGAAAATTATAAA
Source organism: Ottelia alismoides (assembly GCA_037367405.1). NCBI lineage: Eukaryota > Viridiplantae > Streptophyta > Magnoliopsida > Alismatales > Hydrocharitaceae > Ottelia > Ottelia alismoides. The sequence goes on from JAZKJV010011560.1 coordinate 57,073, forward strand.
ATTTATATTTTTGGGTTTTTAAATATTTTTTACTATTTTTGATATTTTATGGTGAATTTTGCTATTTTTTTAAAGTTGGAAATACCCTAAATCAGGGATAAAAAATAGCCTGAAATTAAAATGGACATGAAAAATATCAAACAGTATAAAAATTTCTCCAAATTAATTTTATTATGAAGATAATAATATAAAGAAAATTATAAAATAGAAATCGCCACTTTTGGAGTTTTTTGGAATTTAATAAATTTTTACAAAGGTTTTGGGGGTTTTTTCAATTATTAAGCATTTTCTTTTTCTATTTTTACTGACTTTTAGCCTGAAGATTAAGAATACTTAAATAAGCCTACTACATTTTTTGATATTTGTCAAAATGATTTTATAATTTTTTATCTTTTTCAAAACAAACAGGGACTGACCGTACATCATTTGATTTTTAGAAAATAAGAAAGGGGCATAAAATGCAAATGTATAATTATAGCATGATCAAGAATGCATCAGGGTTCCTATTCCTATTTTGTAGTAATTTTTGGGGCAGACCAACTATTTTTAATAAATAGAAAATGACTCGTAAAAATAATTGGCCTAGCAAGGGTATAATTGCAAATATAAATAAAGGAGACGGTCCTAATGCAATTTTACCCAAAATTTATTAAATTTTATGTATTAAATGGTAATTACATAAACCCACAAGGATTGCCATGTAATTTTTACAAGACAGCATGTGATGATGGCAGGGACTAAATTGTAATATACAAAAAGTTTAGGGGGTTATGTGCAATTTATTCAAAAGTTTTTAAACTACTTGAAATATTTACAGGACCATTTACTAATTACAAAAAGGTGCAGAGAGGACATGTAATTTACCTACTTATGCATCGGAATCCAGCCGTCCTAGGCTCGCCATGTGTCTGATCGTGCGGCTCTCTTCATGTACCCCTCCATCCTCGGCCCTGTAAATTAGCACCAAAAGACTACCGCGTACAAGGGTTATCTCCTCGACCAGGGGTTTGCTCGGAATGGCAAGGGAAATGGAATGGATGGGGGAGCTGCGACGATGGGCGGCGGAAATAGCTCCGATTCCCATATCCACGATGGATTTGGGTTGGATGCAGCGGGCAATTGGTGGAGAAGGCACAGGGAAACGAGATGGCATTGAAGTCGGGGTTGATTGATGGTCAGATCACGACGAATTTGACCTGGAGGCTTAGCTCCAGGAATTGGGGATTTTTTATTTGGGCGTTAATCGCTCGATGAAACTACAATTTAAAGATGTAGAACGAAGATTAAACTACTAGATTACCTAGGAATGACGGAAAAGAGAGCTCAACTGGCTTGAGAAGCTAGGAGGAGAACCAGCCGGTGGCGCTTCGGGGGTGGGGAGGATTCACCTCCTCCGCTTGCTCTCCTCGTTGCAACCCACGAGCTTTTACCTTGTTGTCACCATGGAGAAGCTCATAGAGGTGATTTGAGGGGCTAAAGCTCGAAGAAGATGGATCTTAAATCAAAAGGGAGCGAAGGGGGTATATTTATAGGCGATTTTTGAGGGAGTTTCGAGGAGTGATGGTGAGATCAAGCGAGGGTTGGTGAGGATTCTATGATGGGCATCGATCTAGGATGAAGAGACTACAGAACGGTGGGAGTCTCAATAGGAATGGTCGAAGAAGAAGGCGTGGAGAATTCGGTGAACTAGTGGCCTCGTGAAGCTCTGACAGAAGCAAGAGGGTAGGACAGACTGGTGAATGAGGTCAACAAAGTCGAAAATGCCTTGGTAAATAGATAAAAAATAGTAATTGATTTTATTATTTTTAGTTTATAAAATAAAAAATGTTTCTAATTTTCTGTAGTATTTTATGCATTTTTATTTATTTTTTAGAGGTGTTTATTTAGAAGTTACTTGTTAGGGTGTAAATACATGTATATTTGCATATGTTTTAGGTATTTTTTTTTATATTTTAAATTTATTATTTTTTTTTCTTATTTTATATATGTATAACTTATTTTTATACATATAGATATACTTTTATGATATTTTTCTAAAGTAATATACACTTAATTAAATAGGAGTATGATATCTATAGGTATAAGTACATGTATTTTACCTATGTATTCTATATAAGTATTTTATTTTAATGTTTTATTTATGTTTTTATTTTAGTTTTAATATGTACATATACTGTAAATAATATTTACAAAATTATAAAAATATGAAATTATAAAAATAATAAAGAATAAATAAAATGATTATTTTAATCGGGTATGATATACAATAGGGGTCTAAAACCTAACTTTCACACCTTGACTCAGAAAAATATGAAACCACCTTCATTAAATAGCTTATTAAAAGTTATATTTTGAGTTTTTATTTGGAAGATATGGATATGTGAAGTTTGGGTTTTAGGATTTTATTCAGAATATATTTTGTACACTATTATTTTTTGTCTAAACTCAATTTTGTATTTTTCTATACATTATTATATACATTTTTTATGTACAAAGTTTTTTTATTTAAGATGTAAATAATAAAGAATAAAATGGATCCCAAAAAGTAATTTTTGGCCTATTTTGTAGAGTGATATGCTCTGTATTTTCTGTACAATTAGTCGTCCTATCTCCCCCTACTTTATTCCTTGTCGACTACATCATCATGATGACTGAGTCTCGGGGGTTAGGGTCACTTCAGTGTCCTTGACACTTCTCTCTTTTTCTTTTCTTTCCTTTATTCTTTTGTTTTGGTAATAAATACTATATACATACAGTATTTTATAAAGTATTTGGACCAAATTAATGAGTGTTTATTTTGACAAATTAATGATACATTCATGTATTTGGCTAGGGTTTAAAGACAAAAATGAAAGAATAAAGGTGATGAAATGGAGATTCATCACCCCCCCTGTACTTGCCTTTGTTAGTCCCTAGCAAACACTTATGCCTATAAGTGTGGAGAAGAAAAATAAAGAAAAGAAAAAGAATTAACTTGGAATAATTTTCGACTCTTAAACTTGTCTTAATAATGTGAAAGTTTGGAGCTCAGAGAAGACCTTTGGATTAATGATGTGTTCGGAACCATTTAGAGGCTAAGATTTGTGACACGACAGCCTTTAGGTTCCATACTCCTGTTATTCAGTCCAATTCACAACTAGGTCAAAACCACCCTCTCACTCACATACTCTTGCCACCTTGAAATGATAGAACCCTGTGTGTGAAATTGTTTAGCTCTCCCCGGACAAAACCGTTGAACCACCAAAGTGTTTGCTCTTCTGATAACTCGTCCTCGTGGAGTCAGATATTTCCTTCTAAGGTCAGGTGCTTTCGATCTTTACAACCGAATGGGATATGAAGCTAGAAGAATGGGAAGAGAAGTGGGAATGGACCAGTATAGTCTTCATTCCCGTGTGAAGTCGGTCAGTGTAACCGAGTCCTCATCGAGAAGCAGGCATTTTCTGAAGCTCATATTTACGGAGTTTTTGGTCAAAGGCTTCTTTGGATATTTTCGTTGACATTGCATAGCATCTTCATTCTTGTTTGTGCTCCGGTGGATATAGCATCTTTTGTTCCACCCACTATTTTGGGGTCTTAGATAAAGTTGCATCGGTAGACCATCCCTCATTCAAAGCATTATTTCAATTCATCTCCAGTCTTTAGATATCATTGTTATCAAAAGAAGTGGGTTAGAGTACCGGTGTCGACAATCCCCGAGAATGGTTCCTGAACCACCCTTGACGAAGCGACCTTGCATCATCCCAGCTTATACTCCAAGATTTTTCAACAGCCCGTCTAGGTTGAGCTAAGTGTTAGGTGCGAGGTTTCCAGTCAAGTCATAGTCTCAAGAGTCATACGTATGATATGAAGGGTTCTATTTAGGCACATTGAATTGACTCATGAACATAGTCTTATGGAATCTAAAGAATTTAGTCAAGGTGGCCTGAAGTATCTCCAATTCCAGTCCTCAATGGGTTCCTCTGAAATTACGTGTATTATGGTCTACAATAAGCTCCAATCTTTAGACTTTATTTGCACTTGTTCAATCGCCTAGATTACTCTGAAAAATTCCCATGCTATGTACAATGCAGGAAAATTTTTGTGATGTAATTTTCAGATTTTTGATTTTTATGGTTTTTTTAAAAGATAATGCAAATGCGTAGATTTTTTCAAATATTTTGCAAATGTTTTTGGTATTTTGGTTTTGCAATTTTTGTGATTTTAGCAAACAAATGATTTTCGCTACGAAAATAGGTACAATTATTTACACGGGGATGCATCTTATATGTACAAGAGTGTGGTTTTTAAGAATTTACAAAGGATAAGTGATCATTTTTATATTATATAGCAAGTAAAGATTTTATTGTGATGTATATATTCCTCAAACCCATTTGAAAAATTTTTTATTATATTTGTTCAAATAATTTTTGAAAACTACAGTCCAAAATAATTTTGACAAATAATTTTTACAAACATTCACACACATTTGAAAATCATTTTGCAAAAGTTTTTCAAATAGTTCTATAGATTTTTCAAAATATTTTTGCAACCATTTTCCAAACATCTGCAAATCATTTATAATCATTGTTATTGCACGCAAAGAAAAGAAATTTTACAAACAAAATATTTTACTAAGGTTGAAAACATTTTATAAAATATTTTTCAAACAGTTTCCAAAATATTTTCGATTAGATTTTCACAATATTTTCCAAACATTTTGCAAAGCATTTTCAACTGATTTATCAATCATTACATAGAAAAAGAATTTAAGGAATAATATACATCATTTTTATTAAATAATTTAATGAATTTGTGTATATATAGTGTTTTAGCATTATTTATTGAAAATATGAAAATACGAGTTATGGCTAAAATATATACAAAGTATATACAGACCCCCTATACTAAGCTTGAGCTATGTATTCATAGATTGAAGAGAAAGGTAGACATAAATCGTACTCGGTATAGAAAAAGTCTATACTACAATGACTAAAGAATAGGAAATCAGTAGTCCCTCCATACTTAGGATCAATTAATCCTAAGTATAACAGTATGTATACAAATGCAGTGAGGGTCAAGGGTGGGAAATGAATAAATGAATAACTCAACGGCTCGGCATGTCTCCCCCTATACTTAAGGTAAAATATCCCTAAGAATAGAAAGAATGTAAACAGTTGAGGAGACAGGTGAGAGATCAAAGAATGAGCACCCGAATGCATTCATCCCCCCTATACTTAGAGTGAAGCATATCCTAGGTATAGCAATGATGTATGGGGTGAATGCGACTTCTTAGAAGAATAAATGAATAAAAATAAGAAAATGATTAACTATTCAAAAATGTTTTTGCTGGCCTTGGTTACATGAGTGGATGCTGGGGATGTGAATTCTTCATCGTGGACCACCTGAATTACATTGACCACGGACAGAAATGTATCATGTTCAAGATACGGCTTCAGCAGTTGTTCGTTAATCACAAATGGTTGTACGTCAGCCAACAAACCAGATATGACTATACTTCCATTGTCACGCACCTGTTTTACTATGAATGGCCATGTCCACTTCCTCTTCAATTTCCCTAGAAATAATTTGAATTTTGCATCGAACAACCAAACTTTCTATCCTGGCTCGAAGATCTTACGGCGGATGTGCTTGTCATGCCACTTCTTGACCTTTTCTTTGTACATCAGACTGTTGTCATATGCATACTCACGAAATTCAAGAAGCTGATTCAGATCCAACTTTCTGTTCTGACCTCTCTTCTTTGAATCCAAATTGCATATGTTGATTGCCCATAATGATTTGTGAATAAGTTCCACCGGCAGATGGCATGGCTTACCATATACTAGGCGGTAGGGAGACATTCCTAATGGTGACTTGTATATGGACCGATAGGCCCAAAGTACTGAATCCAGTAACTACGACCAATTCTTCATGTCAGGGCGTACGAGTTTCTGCAATATTGTCTTTATCTCCCTATTTGAACATTCAACCAGGCTATTGGACTATGGGTGGTACGGAGAGGTGACATGATATTCTAAGTAGAATTCATGTGTCAGCTTCTTCACCTCTCTGTTGATTAAGTGGCTACACCCATCAGATATCAATATTTTGGGGATCCCAAACCTTGCGATGATGTGGTCTTTTAAAAATTGGCAGACAGTACGATTGTCAATTGTTCAGGTTGGGATAGCCTCCACCCAACAGCTTACATAATCGACAGCGAGAAGAATATACTCGAATCCCTGGATGTTAGGGAATGGGCCCATGAAGTAAATGCCCCAAGCGTCAAACACATCTGAAATCTGAATGTACTTCAGAGGCATTGTGTCTATCATTCTAATGGTACCGCCCAGTCTCTGATAGTCAGTACAATGCTTGACAAAGTCTTTTGCATCTTTGAATAGAGTTAGCCACCAAAGGCCGCATTGTAAAACCTTTGTTGTCGTTCTTCTTCAAGAGTGGTGTCCTCCTGATTCTCGGGAGTGGTAATGCTCGAGGACACTATAGACTTCCGCTTGAGGAATGCATCTTCTCCAGTTGCAGTCTGCCCCTTCTCGAAAGAGATATGGATCCTCCCACTGGTAGAAATGAATGTATGATAAGAAATTATATCTTTTCAGCTTGTGTCAATCTTGTGGAGTTTTCTTAGATACAAGATAGTCCACAATATCAGCGAAGCAAGAGAGCAAGGTGACTAACAATATGGCTTCATCTGGAAAAGTTTCTGTGATCGGCAATAGGCTCTGCTCAGAAGTGTCTGGCTATGGTAATCTTGACAAGTGATCGGCCACCACATTTTTGACTCCATGTATATTGCGAATTTCATTGTTAAATTCCTGGAGTAGAAGGATCCATCTGATTAATCATGGTTTGACATCCTTCTTGGCATGTAGATACTTGATGGCTGAGTGATCTGTATATACTATAACCTTGGATCCAAGCAAATTGGATCTGAATTTTTCCAAGGCAAACACTACTGCTAGCAGCTCTTTTTTAGTGATAGTATAGTTTCTTTATGCTTCATCGAGAGTTCTACTGACATAGTGAATAGCAAATGGAATATGATCTCTCCTCTATCCTAGAACTACCCCAATAGTATAATCAAAAGCATCTATCATGGTCTCAAATGGTAGAGACCAATCTGGCGGTTGAAGGACAGAGGCCTACATAATTATTTCTTTTAACTATGTAAATGCTTAGAGAAATATGACATTGATAATAAATCTACCTCCTTGCCTATAAGCTCGGTCAGGGGTCGGGAGATTTTGTTGAAATCCTTGATGAATCATTGGTAGAAGCCGACGTGCCCTAAGAATGATCTGACCTGCTTCAGATTTTTGGTGGCTCTAACTTCGAAATCACTTCCACCTTCACAGGATCAACCTTCATGCCATGCTTTGAGATGACATGGCCAAGAACAATTCCTTCAGTCACAATAAAATGGCTCTTCTCCTACGAGAGCACAAGGTTCACTTCACAGCGTCTTCTTAGTCTCGGTCTAGATAAGATAAATATTGATCAAAGATGTCTCCATAGACCGAGAAATTGTCCGTGAAAACCTTGAGAAAGCTTCCAACCATATCTGCAAATACTATCAACATACATTGCTGGAATGTCGTCGAAATGTTGCATAATCCGAACAGCATTCTACATAAGCCATAGGTCCCAAATGGATAGGTGAAGGTTGTCTTCTCTTGATCTTCAGGAGCAATGGTGACTTGATTATAACCAAAGTATCCATCCAAGAAACAGAAATATTCCTTCGCAGCCAGTCTTTCGACTATCTGGTCGATGAAAGTTAGTGGAAAATTATCTTTCTTGGTTGCTAAATTCAGATGTCGGTAATCTACATAGATGCGCTATTATGTTGGAACTCTAGTTGTTATCTCCTCTCCTTTATCATTCTTGATCATGGTGATCCCTAACTTCTTAGGTACGACATGCAGGGAACTCACCCATTTTGAGTCAGAGATTAGATATATGAATCCTACATCACACCACTTCATTATATCGTTCATCACGACCTCCTACAGGTTTGGATTAATCTACACTGAAATTCACGAGAGCGCTTATTGTCTCCTTCAAGGTATATGTGATGCGATCACAGTGAGGGGTTTATCCCATGGAGATCTAAAGTTTTCTAGCTAGGGCCTTGTGGTTTCTTTCTTGAACCTCAAGCAGATGAGATTCTTGTTCCTCGATTAGCTGTGAATTGATGATTATGGGGAATATGTTCGGTGCACCCACAAGGAAGGCATACTTCGTGTTTGATGGAAGTGGATTGAGATCAAGTGGGATTGGTTCAGCTAAGTGTTGATTTTTGCTACTGTGCAGGGCGATGGTGTTGGGTCTTTCATCTGTAGTGTGTCCACCATGAGCACTATAGATTCTGAGCGCAATGTTGCACAAAATTCTTCGATGATTGAATCTTGTTCACAAAAATCTCCAATGATGGCCTCTTGCTCTACCAAAGATAGGTGGCCATAAATGTATTCATCAGGCAAGTCAGCAAGAATCTCATCTTCAAGGACATCTAGGAACTCGACTGTGTTATCCAAGCTTCCTTTGTGGAGAGGAATGCTTGGGTTTCAACGTCATCTATGAACAGATTCGTATCACAGATCTTTGCCAAAAAGTCACAATCTTATGTTTGCTGCTTTGCTGGCTCACTCTCGTCTGATGCAGATATTGAAGGTTTAGGCTTTTGGATTGTCTCAATTGGCACTTTATCACTATTTGAACGGAATGTTATCTGCCTAGTGCCATAATTTACCCTTGCCCTGGTCATTCAAAGGAACGATCATCCAAGGATTATCGAGGTATGTAGAAGAGGGGATGAAGTGTCCATGTCCAGAACTATGAAGTCCGTAAGAAACTACATTCCCTGAATGTTGACGAGACATCCTCCAAGATTCCTCATGTTCGCTTAATGGATGTGTCTACGAACTGCAGAATCATTCTAGTAGTCTTGAGCGGTCCTAACCAAAATTCCTTGGAGGATCCACTATCAAGTAGAGTTCGGTCGAACTCTTAGTCAAACATCTGGCATCTGACTAGAGGAGCTCCCATGTCCTTCTTCTTTGTTGGAAGATTATTGATTGCATTTATGTAGCCGCAATGAGAATGTGCTTCACACTCCTTTCACGATCTTTACGTGGCTTACTCTTTAAGGCACATGCATCCTTTAAACCTTTCTTGATGTTAGGCATGTACTTGATGGATTTGAGAAAGGCATTTCAAGAACAAGATTCTGAATAATTTCCACCATATCAGGGTCAGACAAGGCAGTTTTAAAATTTTTAATTTGTTTGGATTTTCTCATTGCATCAGGAAATGGACTATATACAGAATCAAAAGCAGCAGTGGAAATAGTGTTCTTATATACAACAACATCTGTGCCGACATCAGGTTGTACATGTGGATGACTAAAAAGAGCAGGGTCATCCAAGAAAGGTAGGCATCCTAAATCTTCAAGAGAGGCTCCATCGGATGCCATTGGATCAACTGTAGGTGTGGTCTCCTCTAAGGCTGGCTGGTTGGTGCTCCAGTTGTTGCTATTGGTGCTATCTTTTTGGCATTTTTACTTTTGCTGATTTTTTTGGATTTTTGGTGATGCTTCTCCTTCTTCTTCTTCCTCACCAGGTCTAGCTGCTGGTTCGGCTGATGTTGAAGAAGACAACAACTCCCCCGTGGTTGCTTTATACTTCCCCTTGCAAGCAGTTGATGGCTGTAAAGTCCTACCGCTCCTGTAGTGACAAAATTAGATAAAAAAATTGTGTATATGACTCTGGAAGACCGGTGGGAACTTCACATACTACTTGCCCTTTCTTCATAAAATTGTTGGGGTTTGCCTCCACTTGTGTGGGAATGGAGGTTTTATGGCGGTGAAATCGTCCAACTTCTGACTAAGATCTGCAAGGCCCTTGACAAGTTGGGCCAGGTAGTCTAAGGCAGGGTTCACAGGAGATGCATCCTCAGATACCTCGGCATGTTGGGTGCGTTGGTATTATTGATGGTACTTAGACTGATGGTTGGGATACTGAGAATGATATCGAGGAGAAGGGTGATGTTGTTGATACTACTGAGGAGGGTGCTGCTAGTAAGGCACAGCCGCATACTACTGGTTTTGCTGGTACTATCAGTACTGCGGTTGTTGGTACTGGTTCTGTCTCCAATTGCCATGAAATTGTAGAGATTGCTGGTGTTGTTGGTGTTGAAGCTGGTTGTTCTGGACAAACCTCCCTCCTTGTTGTTGAGGGAACTGGTGAGAGTTAGCAACCTGACCCTGCTGAGGTTCGCTTGGATGGGTTGATTGTGCAACATTAAACCATACACCGTTCACCTCCTGAATAAAGGGTGGTGGAGGGAAGAACTGATCTGGAATGTATTGGGGCTCCGACTGGTAGACAACCAGTTGTTGTTGTAACTATTGGAGAGTTGATGGCTCTGGGGCTTGCATGTAGTAGACGTGTTGAACCGCTGGCTGGGACTGATTCGGCTGAGGAGGGTGTGGCTATGCATGTTCCTTCGTGTCAGTTGGAGTAGGAACCGATGCAGACACCGAGTTGCAGGAGCTGATTGTACTCACCAGCAGCTCCAACTGCTTGGTGGTTTGATCTAGTTTGTCCAAGTTCTGCGTTCTCTGTTTGATCACAGCAAGTTTCTCCAGGTCCTGTGACCACTTCTCAATGATGTCTACTTTGGACAGGTGGCTCCCAATAATGCTCATATTGGAGATCTCATCTCTGTCCGGCTCATGGGATGTTGCCATATACACATGCTTTTGAACATTTTGTGGTTGGCACTGATAGACACGACACGACGATAGCGTGTCCTCTCCTTCATCCATTTCCTCAAAGATCTATCAGACAACGTCCTCGTCTTTATTGAAATGTGATCCACTACATGCGGCATCCACAAGCTTATGGCCCTCGATTGTTAGTCCCTTGAAGAAGTGTTGGACCTGGCTAGTCCTAGGAATCTCATGATGGGGACACTTTTCTTGCAACTTAGTAAACCTCTCCCGGGCCTCATGGACAGATTCATGAGTGGCTTGGGTGAAGTTTGCTATGCGGGTGCGCATCTGGTTGAGTCACCCTATAGGATAGTATTTGTACAAGAAGGCTGACTTCAGTTCTTCCCAAGTGGTAATGACCTTCCCCAAGTGATGGATCCAATGAAGGACCTTATCCTGAAAGCTGAAGGGAAATGTTATCATCTTGACTACCCCAAGAGGTATATCAGGAGAGCCACAAATGCACCTGAACTGTTGTAGATGAATATACGGTTCTTCATTGGCATTTCCTCGGAAGGTGTGTAGAAGCGATAGCAGTTGAGGCTTTAATTCAAAATGGGCATGGATTGTAGGAATATGGACCCATTCAGTGACTTGTCCTGCCCCAGGATTGTATGTATCTTTGAGAGTCGGCTTGGGCCACTCTACTCTAGGCTCATTTGTTGGGCCTCCACCTCCTCCACCTTCGGGCTCTTCAAATCCTCCTTGGTTTTCTCTCCCTCTCCTCAAGTCATTGAGCATATCTTGGAAGGCAATCTGTGTTAAGGCATGATCCATGAGCTGTTGTTGGATTCCTGAATAGAGGCAAGGATCAGGGAGTTCACTACATTATGGTCCGGCTACTGGCTCTGATCTAGCTGAGGTGGTGGTTGTGGTCCCTTCCCTATTTCTCTAGGAGCCATCTCTCAATCCGATCCTGAGTCTGATTCTATCACAATTTCTGGCTCCAGATTGGGCTCTTGATCTGCAAATGAAGTCATGCTCTGATCAATCTGCGTGAAGGCACCATAAGTAACAAATCGATATGTGTTAAGATTAACACAAAATTTCATTAAGGATGGCGGTATGTATGGAGTGAGATCTATTGCCATCTAAAATAGGCTAGTTTTGGGACGGGAGTATTCCCGATATATTGGAGAAGATGGGGACTCAGGAGATCGGTTCACAGAGTCTGAACTTGGTTCTCGGGAATTGCCCCGAATTATTGGAAGTGATGAGCGTATGGAATCGATGTTGGTGTCAGTGGGATCCCGACTAAGCCATCCTTGTGTCGCCATCTCGAAGGTCAAGAGGAGATTGAGATTGGGAGAATGATACGGAGGTCAACCAAGAAAAAAAGGGAATGTAAAATAGTAGAAGGCTCTTAATGAGCAGGGAGTCAAGTAGGGAATCAAAGAGAAGAAAGTGAGAAAAAGGTACACATTGTGCATGATTGATCTTCAAACCTTAATTCTAAATCAAACAAATACAAAATAAGGAAAGGTTCACCTACTCAACACATATGGAGCCGTAAAATTCGATTATTTTTATCTTTTCAATTTTATTGTTATTTTCAGGCAATCTTATAACAAGTCCTTAAGTATGCTAACCCTATAGGAGCGTGTGTACTGCTAGGCAAGTGCCACGTACTTGTTCCACCTCCTTTGTAACATGTGATCTATGCGCTTAAAAGTCCTTGATCTCGTGCATGGGCAGCTGCTCAGCCAAAGAAATAGAGAAAGGAAGCCAATAGGTGAAACCAATACTTCGGACCTCGCTCACAACAGAATCACCCATGAGCATGCAAGGACCTACTCGAATGCAAACCGATGAGACAGACACACCCATTAGGGCATGGCCTAAGCTTAGTACTTCAAACCAAGTTAGATGCTTCACACAAAGCAGGAACACCGTGCTCGACAAGGCCCTACTCGGTCATGTACAATAGAAGCACCAAGACTTCGCCAACCCAAGTGATAATCAAGGTGCCACAGATCGAGATTTGGGCTCTTATCATTAGCTTGTCGCACATCACTCATTCTAGAGTGTACCTGAAAACAATGTGGGCTTTATGAACCCCAAACAAAGAATGGTTTGTTATGAATTTGAATTAAGGTCAAATTTATTTAAAGATCCCTTTTTTAAATTTTTGGGTTTTTAATTTTTTTGAGTATTTTTCAGAGCAAGTTGTCTAATGAGTTTTTTTATTTTTTTTTACTTTATGTCCTAATTGATATAATCACAAGGGAGAGAGGACCAAAAAGCCGTGCAATTCGTCACTAAGATGGAAATATCGCCTTAGTCATCAATGATGCATGTAAAGATAGAATTAATTATAGTGCTTCCCAACTCTCTCCATGCAGGATGCAATACAGAATTGAAATAATTACACTATATGGCAATATGCAAAAGCGAGAAAGCATCCTAAACAATAGCTTCTATTATTGGAATGAACCAAATGACAATTACTCGGAAATAAGATCCAAAAGTCCGGTCTCTGAAGTGCATCGGTGTCCGACATAGCGGATCCTGCAAGAGAAGTATAGCACTTCTCTCGGCACTCGATCCAAGTCCAAGTAACTGACAATTAATTTTTACTAAGTCCAAGCACATATCACTATAGGTGCATGCAATGTTATTAGGGCTTTGGACCTAGCTACCGAGTCAAGCAACCTATTATCTAAGGGTTCACTCACAGAAAACAAATAAAAATAACTGTGGAAAGCTCAAATCACGAGAAGCAAATAAAAAAGGCGATAAAACATGAAAAATATGGTACGAGACCCCGAAGTAAACAGACACCCAAGCATTGGACCTCGTGTAGTAGAGAGAGTAATGTCCAGATTAATTACAAATTATTTTATAAAAAAATTAAATCTCTCTCTAAAAAAATGGAAAAGGCTATGCTAAAGGCTCCTCTTCTCCTCCTTCCATGTTCTTCTCTCTTGTTCTCTCCTAGTCATCTCAAAGAGAAGGCCGACCTCCGCTCACCTCAGGTGCACCCACCTCCCAAGAGATAGCTCTCGTCAAGCGGTCCCTCGCAAGAAAGATTAACAAGAAAATTTGATTAGAACGGTCAAATAATTATCAAAAATAACTAACAAAAAATGTAAATAAATAATGAACAGCTATAGATGCAAAAATGTGCTACAATCTGTTGCTCCCTAACAACGGTGCCATTTGATGAACCAGGGAATTTCGAGGGTTGTACGATTTCATAAGGAGAAACCACAGTCGATGTGTTGAATGGTCAATAAACCCTAGTTAATCAACAATCAACCCACGAAATAAATCCAGCATTAAAAATACAGTGTGGATCAAAATTTATTATAGACCCTAAAAAATGGTCATATAGTGGCAAGCAAAGTAGGGTGTCGAACACAAGGAACACACGATGTAGCACTTTTATATTATTTATAAATAAATAATATAGGTATATGCGTATATACAGTTATGAACACTATTAATCCAAATAATGTGGGTTTTAATTTTAATTAATCATTTAATTAATCATTATAATATTATATATATAATTTTTTATCTTGTTATATTTTAAATTTCTTTTTCTTTTTATAAAATTATAGCTATATATAGGATATAGATACAATGTGAGCTAATATAGACATAAATATAGCTAAAAATAAAAAGAAAATTACAAAATTAAATATTTTGGAGTTTTAAATATTTTTTACTATTTTTATGATTTATGGTGAATTTACTATTTTTATATGTTTTTAAGTTGGAAATACCCTAAATTAAGGATAAAATAATATGTCAAAATTTAAATGGAGATGAAAAATATCAAACACTATCAAAATTTCTCCAAAGTAATTTTAATATGAAGATAATAATATAAAAAATTATAAAATAGAAACCATTGTTTTTGTAATTTTGAGGAATTTTATAATTTTCTATAAAGGTTTTAGGGATTTTGTTATTTTTAAGCATTTTCTTTTTCTATTTTTAGTAATTTTTGGCCTGAATGCTAATAACACTTAAATCAGGTTTTTTGGAAATTTTTCAAAATGATTTTATAATTTTTTTTGCTTTTTTAAGACAAACAGAGATTGTTCGTGTACTATTTGATTTTTAGAAAATATGTAAGGGGAATAAAATGCAAATGTAAAATTATAGTGCGATCAAGCATTCATCCATGTACCTACTCTTATTTTTTGGTAATTTTTGGGTCATGGCAACTAGTATTAATAAATAGAAAATGACTCATAAAAGTAGTTGGCCTAGTAGGGGTATAATTGCAAATATAAATAAAGATGAGGGTCCCAAAGCAATTTTACCCAAATTTTAGAACTGGTATTTAATTTTTATGTATTAAAAGTCAATTATATAAACCTGTGAGGGCTGCCATGCAATTTTTACAAGACAAGACGTGTGCCTGCACGTGACTCTAGTAGAGACTAAATTGCAATATACATAAAGTTCAGGGGGCTACGTGCAATTTGTCCAAAAGTTTGTTAAACTAATTAAAATGTTTACATGACTATTTACTAATTACAAAAAGGTTGTGGGAGGACATGCAATTTACCCACTTATGCGTCAGGATCCAGCCATTCTGGGCTCGCCACGTGTCTAATCGTGCGACTCTCTTCGCGTACCCCTTCGCGAATAATCAACAGTCCATATTAGTAATGGATTGTTGTTCGTGATGGAACGGCAGGGAAGGGCATTGCAAGAACACACAAGAACAGCACTCCAGCAAGCTTTGATTTGTCGTTTCTCTGAGCTCCGATGATCGTTCTCTCCTCCGACGAGCCCAGCAAGTAGCTGGGCTTCCTCCGCGTGTAGCTGTGGGGTCTAGGCGAGGTGAGAAGGAGCTAGACTCTCAAGCGAGATTGAACCACCTGGAGCAACTCTAGGTGGTCGTTGAGGTTCCATATTCGTCCTCAGCATTGCAAATTGGCACCAAAAGACTCCTGGGTACAAGGGTTATCTCCTCGACCTGGGGTTTGCTCAGAATGGCAAGGGAAATGGAATGGATGGGGGAGCTCCGGCGATGGTCGGCAGAGAGAGCTCCGATTCCCATATCCACAATGGATCTGGGTTGGATGCAGTGGGAAATGGGTGTAGAAGGTGAAGGAAAATGAGATGGTGTGGAAGTCCAGGCGGATCGACTGCCAAATCAAGGTGAATTTGACCTGGAGGCTTAGCTCCAAGAATTGGGGATTTTTTATTTGAGCACTAATCGCTCGATTAAACTACAAATTAATGCATAATGAATATTAAACTACTAGAACCTAGGAATGACGGAAAAGAGGGCTTAACCAGCCAAAGAAGCCAGGAGAAGAACCAACAGACGACGCTCCGGTGGTGGGGTGGATTCACCTCCTCTGCTTCCTCTCCGTGTTGCAAACCACGAGCTTTACCATGTTGTCACCA
This sequence comes from Ottelia alismoides, assembly GCA_037367405.1. Lineage (NCBI taxonomy): Eukaryota > Viridiplantae > Streptophyta > Magnoliopsida > Alismatales > Hydrocharitaceae > Ottelia > Ottelia alismoides. The sequence continues at coordinate 73,220 of JAZKJV010011560.1, forward strand.
TGGAGAATCTCATAAAGATGATTTGAGGGGATAAAGCTTGAAGAAGAGGGATCAAAAATCAAAAGGGGGCGAAGGGGGTATATTTATAGGTGAGTTTTGTGGGAGTTTCGAGGAGCGATGGTGTGAGATCGAGCGAGGGTTGGTGAGGATTCGATGATGGGCGTGGATCTAGTACGAATAGGCTACAGAATGGTAGGAGTCTCAAGAGGAATGGATAAAAAAGGAGACGTGGAGAATTCGATGAACTGGCAGCCTCGTGAAGCTCTGACAGAATTAAGAGGATAGGCCGGACAGTTGACCGAGGTCAATAAAAAGACATGCATGGTTGGTCCACATGGACCAACCAGGAAATTCCAAGGCAAAAATACCTTGAAAAATAGATAAAAAAATAGTAATTGATTTTCTTATTTTTGGGTTATAAAATAAAAAATATTTCTAATTTTCTGTAGTATTTTATGCATTTTTTTATTTTTTTAGATATGTTTATTTAGAAGTTACTTTTAGGGTATATTTACCTATGTTTTAGGTTTTTTATTTTGTGTTTTAAATTTTAGTATTTTATTTCTTATTTTATATATTTATAACTTAATTTCATACATATAAATATATTTTTATAATTTTTTCTAAAGTAATATATATACTTAGTTAAATAGGAGTATGATATCTATAAGTATAAGTACAGATATTTTACCTATTTATTTTATATAAGTATTTTATTTTAATATTTTATTTGTGTTTTTATTTTTAATATGTACATATATTGTAAATAATATTTACAAAATTGTAAAAATATAAAATTATAAATAGTAAATAAAATTATTATTCTAATCAGGTATATTATACTATAGGGTCCAAAACCTAACTTTCACACCTTGACTCCAAAAATATGAAACCACCTTCATTAATTAGCTTAATAAAAGTTATATAAATTAAAGTGTGATTTTGATACAATTTGAGTTTTTATTCAGGAGATATGTATCTTTGAAGTTTGGGTTTTAGAATATTATTCAGAGTATAATTTGTACACTATGTATTATTTTTGTATAAACTCAATTTTGTATTTTTCTATACATTATTTTAAATGTCTTTTATGTACAAAGTTTTTTATTAAGGTGTAAATAATAATGAATAAAATGGATCCGAAAAAGTAATTATTGGCCTATTTTGTAGAGTGATATGTTCTGTATTTTCTGTACAATTAGTCACCCTATCCCCCTACTTTATTCCTTGTTGACTAAGTCATCATGATGACTGAGTCTCGAGGGTTAGGGTCACTTCAGCGTCCTTGACACTTCGCTCTTTTTTCTTTTCTTTCTTTTATTCTTTTGTTTTGGAGATAAATACTATATACATTCAATATTTTATACAGTATTTAAAACAAATTAATGAATGTTTATTTTGACAAATTATTGATACATTCATGCATTTGGTTAGGGTTTAAAGGCTAAAATGAAAGAATAAAGGTGATGAAATAGAGATTCATCAGATGGTGTATTGGGGTTGCAGTTGCTAAAAATGGCATGGGAGCTTGGGACAAGCCTATTGGCATTGATGATAGTTGTTGTAGTAATTTTGGTGTGACAATGACTTGAAGATCGTGAACTTGTATAGGTCTTTCAATTTTAGGCCGCTTTTCTGTAGGTAAATGTGGCGAACTGGTAGGAAACCCTCCGATCTTCATGTTGTCGTTCATGGAAGTAGCTTCTCCAGCCACCAAAGATGATGGCACGTAGGTAAGCACGTGAACTGAGGATGTCATGGCAGTGAGCTTTGCTCTTACAAAATATATAGTTTTCTTACTTTGGTCTTTTGTACTACTTTTGGAATTCGTGAAGGTTGTGGGTTGTACTGGAGACATCATCGAGTTGTTTGTTTCGCGATTACAAAGGGTTCGAGGCATGCATGGCGAAGGAAGGGTTGGAGACGTCCTGAATTGGAGGTGGCACCTTTTGCAAATGTGATTGAGTTTAAGGGGCAAAATGGTTGAAATTTTACAAATTTCGTGAAACATAACGGAAAAAAATGATGGAAGTTAAGACAAGATTATCTAGTGTAATGGTTAACAACTATTCGGGGTTCGGGTGTGGAACACAATTATGGAGGGTTATGCCGTGATAATAAAACTATAAAGGGTTAGGGATGTATAAGTCCATTTATAATAATACAAAATATATATAGTATCTGGACATATTATTGTTCATTTTAATTTTATGGAATAAGAAAGATAAAAAAGGAAAAGATTAAATGCAAGTCAAATAGATATGTATAGAAAAGACATATTTTTTCTTTTTGGTCTTATATTTTTTAATTTATTTTATATTTTTAAAGGTAAATATATACAAGTAACAAAATAAGATAGAAATCAAAGAAAAGGGACTTAAAATAAAATTTGTAAAAAAAAATAAAAAAGCGGTTGTAAATAAGAATACAAATGGTCCTAGAAATGAATTTTCACAAATCAACCCCTCTCATATTTAGAATATTATAAATATTGAACTTTAAAATTTATTTAGGGTGAAGTGGATTTCATATGCTCCAGATATAAAATCTGGAATGTATACATAATAAAAAAGTGAACTTGTCATTTGCCATTTTTATGATGGTATTTTGTGATAAAATTTTTATTTGTTACATATATTTTTATTGAATTAATTGAATTAATGCAAAAGAAATCAAGTCAATTGGAGTTGTATAAAAATAACTAAAGCTTCTGAAGATTGGGTATTTTTTGAGTATTTATATTTCAATTGGTTTTATATTTTCTTATTTATTTTTAATTTTTTTTCATATTTTAAGTGGTTTTGGAGTACAAGCATGAATTTATTAATACTAGTATTAATGCATGCTTGGTTATATATGCTGAGGAATGTAGCTCAATTTTTGATTTTAAGGTGGCAAAAATGATTTCATCAAGTACCACAAAGATCGACCGACTCAAGATCATAATAAATCGGTTGCTCATTTATTCTATTTTCTATTTCAATCTCATCAATATCTTAAATTTCAATCTTAGAATCAGCATTCATGATCAAATGTCCTGGTTCAACCCATTATTCAATAAGAATTTCAACAACAAATGGGTCCAAAGATTATGGCAAAGAGGTCATCTTGGTTACATATAAATCATTTGGCTTAAGATTTATTGAGCTGGTGGCTGGAAGAATCATTATCTTGAATTACTTTTCCTTGAAAATTTTTTATCTATCTCCTCAAATGGATGTAGTTCCCCATAATTAACCAAATATTGTTCGTATGTGTCTTTGATTGAGTAAGGTTCTCCTTAAAGTTCTAAAGTTGATGTTCTTCATTACCCCTCTCATCAAAAATTCCCTAGAAAAACCCCATCTTATCTTCCTCAAAGTTAGGTTGGTATGTTATCATTTCCTCCGATTTTTTCCAAGCTAAATCGAGCGTAAGGATTTCCTGAAAAGAAATTGCACAATTCTTCACCACCACATTTGAATTGGTTATTTCACAAGATATAATTTAATCCCTTAGTTCTACAATCGGTACTTTCCTAGAATAATTCATCTATTAATTGTTTGATCATATTTTGAACTTTCTTTGAGGGATTTGTTGCTCAAGATATTCAGTGTGGCAACTAGCATATGTGGTTGAATAGATGGTTGGATTAGATGAAGGTGGATTGAAATATGGGGTGAATGCTCAATCAGATCAAGGGTCTCCCATGTCATATGACTCATATCTACATGAAATTTTGTATTTGTCACTAATACGAATAGAGAGTTGCGAGACTAGATAAAATGTAGTGAAGCAAGTTGGTGATGTGTCACCTGATCCAATAATTGACCTGATTACACACCATTGGAAGTTGAATTCATCACTCAGTTATCTAGGTTGTTGATAGTCCAGAAATTCTAGATGATGTCCCAAGAGGGTTTAGGTTGCACCCATGGTTCTAATTGTGACTCCTCCTGACTTGTGACAAAAATTAATCCTCAACTAATTTTTATTCATTAAGAATGGAATTAGATGAGGATAAAGACATTCTCAGTTGTACAATACTTCCTACAATCACAAATGGATTACCGAACAAGACTGGTTCACCAACACAGTTGATTTACTACAGAAGCAGTCACCTTCATAACTTTTTTCAAATGCATAACTAGTCAAGCATACATGTATTCTAGACAGATCTATGTGCAAGAAAAATGACCAACCTATATTCATACAGCTATTTGCCCCTACTTTCAGCCAGCGTGGGTGTACAAATGGTTGTAGAATGACTATGTTACTTGAGGATGATGCCTTATGCATTGTCCTTTAACCATCCAATCTGGTAAGTAAAATCGTAGTTTCCTCACTAAGAAGTAGCTAGTCATTTAAATTTCCGAAGCAAGGACTATCAAGCACCCAGTGGACCTCCTTACTGCGCACCATCACATTCTTTCGATGAAAGACCTGATTGTCTGCTGACTCAACTGATCACTGGACCAGGGACCTAGGATTCGGCACCCTATACACTTGGCCTCTGAGACCTTCACACCACTTGGTCCAGATAAGATTCCAAAGATCATGTCATCTTCCCGGCCTCATCTTCCCGGTGCCTCTGCCAGAAGCCTCCTTCGGCCTCGATCATAGGAAAAGAGAAACATGGAGACGATTCAGTAGAGGAACTCGATTTTTTCAAATTTTTTTATGTACACAAATGCAAGTACTTAGATACATAAATCAAAATGAACTCACATCGCATGAATGGTTGGATTCAAAAATTCTCTCTGAGCCATAATCAATGTAGATCCACTATTAGATATGAGAGAGAAATTGAGAGAACGTTTCCTTTTTGTACTTTTTTACTTGAAACAAAAATAGAACAGATTAATTTACAAAATGAAATTTTAAAAAAATATGGAAATAAATTTGTGTAATTATCGTCGACGATGATGCCAAAATAAAACGACGGTTTTCATAGTGCTAGAATAATGACTTTTAGGTGTCGTTGTGCACATGCATGAAAATCAAAAGAATTTCTATGATTTTATTCAATTACATGCTAATATATATAAAATTAAAACATGGAAAGCAGCCGATCCACTAGGAATCAAACTTTTTTCATGAAATTTGATTATATTTTCAGAGGTATTTTTAACTCTATTGAACCTAATCAAAGAGTTACTTTTATTTTTATCTTAAACCTTGAAATGTGATGAAACCTAATTGCTAGATTTTAGATCTTATCAAGATCAAGTAAGAATTTTCGGTAAACTTTTTGATTTTTCTATTATTTTTAATGATCTTTTGATGTTATAGGGGCATAATTGTAATTGTTGAAACTAGAAGCCTTATTGTGAATAAATTTAATTTTAGGGTCCTATTTGTAATTTTAATAAGCTAATCGGAGGAATATGACATTTCTCTAAATTTTAATTTTTTAATGAATAAATACAGATAAGACAAAGAGAAGATTTGGAAATTAAAAAAAGGTCCCTCACAACCCAAATTGAGAATACTAGAAACTTGATATTTAAAATAAATAAATTTCGCAAAATAAATTAATTATAGATTGAAAAATTGCATAATATATAGAAATGTCTTGTGAAATTATATAATAGTCCAAACTTTTTAAAAAAATTACAATTTTGAAGTGGCCCTTGGGTCTTCGAGATTTAGGGTAATAGTGGCTCTGCACCTGGCAGAGTAACGTTGGCGAGGAGGGGGGTGTGTGGTTGGCAACCGTAGGTGGAGGCAGTGCTTGAGCAATGGGAGAATGAAGGTACATGGACAATGACAAGTAGCCTTGTAAGGAACAGTTCACACAGAGGAGAAGGTGAATAGTGGTTGGGTTCAAACTTGAAGCTCGATCTCACGTGGTAGTCAACTTCAAGTCCTGAAGCTCCAAGATCCTACAATCATGTGTCGAGAAGGCATAGTAGCATTGTTCTCGTGTTGACAGTGCCACTTGACTGGAGAAGGAGGAGCGCTAAGCTCTCTAATGATAGGTTCCTCCCTTACAGGGCCATCCTCCTCCTCCCTTTATAGATGCAGATGAGAGAGAGGAGGGGACGGTTTACGATCGAAAAATGGACGTACAGACGTTGCGGGTTAAAAGTCTAGGAGGAGGGGTCCCATGGGGAGGAAGGGGAGGAAACCCTTGTTGACATCAACGATATTTTATTGTTCTTTTTTTTGTCTGCCCAATGGGATGGTGCTTTGGGAATTCAATGGGCTTGTAGCTCCACATGCTTCCGTGGATGGATGGTGGCCCAAGTGATTCTTTTTTATGGGATTCGGGTGGATTTTTTAGCCTGCAAAAAAGGAAACATAGTATTAATATTTGTACTATAAATCCATAGATATATTTAGTTAGATATAGTAGTATCTATAATATAAACAAATAGTTACTTAGATGTATTGCTCCAAAAATGTATGAAAGATCTAAAAAATATGGAATTTTATGCAAACAATCACGCAATGGAATTGATGCAATTTAGAAACATAATCAGAGTGGAATGCAAGATTTTACTCAGGTTCTGCTCAATTTGAGCACATTGTCATGGTGAATTGTGATTAATCACTACCTACGTCAAGGGTTTGGTGGGCAGTTGTTTATAATACGTGAGCTTGATGGCGTAGCGATGTTGATAGGTGGGCACAAGATGCATGTATTTCTTCTATAAATATAGCCAGAGGACTTTGATGACATCTTGGGTATGGACTGGCTGAAGAGGCATCACAAGTGCCTAGATCGTTTTGAGAAGATAATGATTTTCCATCTGCTAAGATTGCTAACTTTTTAGTTTAACTAGCATACTGCAGACAACGAGTGTCAGTTTTGGGATCATAACACCACTAGAGGGAGGGTGAATAGTGATTTGAGGCAGTTTGAATCATTTTACAGAAAATAAAATATGCACAGACTATTCAACCAATCAAGCCAATCAGCACATTGTACAGTATGTTTACGTGGAAACGCACCTGGGTAAAAACCACGCTTTAAGCCTCTCAAATCTGGGTTTTCGTGGTTAGCCAAGCCAACCAACAACTTTACTATAAAAGCATAAGATATTTAAGTGGATATCTCAATTGTTTCTTCACAATCTTGGATCAGACACCAAGATCAACACTACATATCACATACTATAGCAATCGTAGAGGACTGACGAGACTTTGCTTTCCTTTGATTTCCAGTTGAATATGTAGAGCCTACAAATCCAATTAATTCTCTGCAAACATGAGGATCAAACACCAAAAAGTTCCTAGAGAAGTGGTCAATATAGAAAGCAAATATATTTTACAATCTTTTCTCTAACAATAACATTTTCCTCATATATCATAAATAATTCTCGATTATCAAAATAATGAATATAAAATAATCAGCAGAGTATAATTACACAGATATTCACAAATATAGGCACCGCAATTATATCACAAGTAGCACATGTGAAAAACCACTATAATTCACAAAATGAACATCATTGGGCTACAGAAGGGCTATCAAAAGTATCCCGACTCCTATCAGAAGAACTTATAGATGGGTAGTTGATCAAGCATGACTAACTTGTTAGCTTTCTTACCGAGTTATTGATGAACCCAAATTACCCTCGCTAATTATATGGAATTAACGATTAAAATGTATGTTGTAAGTGGGCAATTCGGATTTACCAAAACGACCACTTAATTAATTTTAGCAAATAAGCGAGCGTACAATTTATATTTTACTTGGCCAAGCCCAAGGTCGAACTCAGGCAGGCAGTTGTCTCCTGAGGTTGATTAATAATCAATCTAGTATCTAGGTTTTCATAGAGGTATTTTTTGTACTTTTTTATGTAATTAAAAAACGTCAAGCGAATTCGGGCACATTTAAGAACTACAATGCATTTTTTATCAAGTCAAGTCCAAAAATCCTAAAACCAATTGATCTACGACATATTAAAAATCAATTATACAAATCACTAATTAATTTATTTCTACCTCATGATTTGTGTGAATGCAATGAAATTTGAGCAAACTCTAAAATCTAGTTACTGTGAATTTTTGATAATTTTGGAGCAACATCAATTTAAGATCAACTCAAGATCACGCAGTGGGTAAATTATGTACTTTTCTACCAAAATAATTATATTAAATAACACATAGCTCATAAAAATAAAATCCACATCTATAATGATAGAGAATAAATTGTTCTACAAGATGCAACTTTTAGAATTGAAATATGATGACAATTGTTACTCAAACAAGGGTCCAAACACAGGGGTCTAGATGCAAATAAATAATGAAATAACATGAAATAAATGTGAAGAGGAATGATATGTAATTGCCTACACGTGATAGGATATTTATGCAATTTATCCAAGTGTGCACGTGGGGCATGCATGACTCCGGTAGGAAGGGATATCTTCGCTATTTTACGGGAAGACGGGGGCTTTAGCGTAATTTTTCCAGGGTGAGGCACACACCACACGTGTCTTTAGACTGTAGGGTTGTGGGTGTTGATTCCTCGATCTTCGGGGTGTCAGGCACAAATTTCCCTACCCCCATGTGTCTTACATGTGCGTGGGGCTTGTGGTGATTCGTTGGAGTATTGGGGGGTTGGGGCGCAAATTGCCCCCTACCCACGCCCTTTTCACATGAGTGGGGATGAGAAAAAGGCAGGCAGCGCACGTGGACCGAGGGCAAGAGCGACCCGAGGGATCGGGCTTCAAGGAAGAGCCGCTCTGGATAGGGGCGGGCGAGGCGGTGCTGACGACCCTAGCGACCCAGGCTTGGAGCCAATCAAGTGCTGCTGAAGGCGAAGGCTAGAGCTTCAGCGGTCGATGGGGCTGCTGCAGCGGTGGTGCACGGAATCAAGGCAGTGAAGAGGACCATAGGAGCCGTTGGAGGCGATGGAGCTCAAAGGGGCGTCGGTTGAAGGTGCGAGGAGCGGGGCTCTACGGTCGAGGTGATGAAGCTCGATGGGTGGTGCTTCTATACGGATGTCGAAGGCCGGTGGTGCGATGTCACTATGTTCATCTCGGGGTGAGGCGGGCGGGCGTCTAATGGTGAGGGAGTCAGATGAAGTCGTCGGTTAGACGGAACATGAAGGTGGATGATGCGCAGATGAGGGTGGATGGTTGATGATCTATAGAAAATAAAAACATCAATATACAGAATCGACAAAAGAGACGAATGGAAAAGGTGAAGAAAGACCAGAAGAGGGAAAGAGGGGGAGGGAAGGGGGAAAAAGGAGAAGAGAAATGGGCTTTATCTGGAGGTGGAGTTCACCAGAGAGAGTTGCGTGAAGCAGCTCCAATTCTCGCCTCAATTGGCTCGACGACGTGAGCCAAGAAGCTGAGCAACCTAAAAGATGAGCATGTTATGTTGGTGCTCGAGGATCCAACGGATCTTGCCAAAGCTGAAGAGGGTCGCCGCTCGACCGGAGGGTTGCGGTCGTTGTCACCGGCGTAGCTGGGAGCTTTCTCTCTAATCTTACAAGGATGGAATCAATGAAGATTGGAGAAATCATTCAAAGAGCTTCTTTTCTTTATTAGAGAGAGTGGAAGAGATTGTGTGTGTTCCAATGTAGGTATGAGATCCTTTATATAGGGGTCAAAAAATATATAACTATTAGAAACAAAAATGGAATGAAATCGATGAAGATTTATGAGGAATTATCAATCAAGTAAACTTGATGGTCGATCAGTTCGATATGATTGATCATTACAAAGGGGTTAATCGATCATCGCATGACCATTAGAAGTTCAATATTAAAATTGTGATTGATCATGGATAAGGAGTGATCGATCAGTGAAACCAAATGATTGATAAAGGATGATCGATCAGTGAACAAGTATAGTTGATCATTGATGAGTTAATTGATATCCTGATTTGCAAACTTTATAAAGATGTTGTCGAGGTTACAAACTTGCCTTAAATAATGCAACAAATTTTTGAACATGACAATGAAAACTTTTGAGTTTTTTTGCAACTTTTTCACTGAAGTTTACTTTGTAGAGATTTTGAACTGAATCACATTGTAGTCCTGCAATCATAGTACATAAGCGAGCGACTGCGATATTTATGTGTGTCATCTTTAAAATAATTGGAGAAACATAAAACTAATAATGAGGTCTTATACATATCTGCTTTGAGGGCATAATAGTTTCTTAGTTAGGGTTGCATAGATTTTTTTATACATTATTGAGTCATGACTAAGATCAAATGATTAAGGATGTTAGGATTGGACGATACTCTCATGATATATTCTATATGAGTTGTCCAAACTTCCATCGGAGAAGTAGATTAAATTTGATATTTCCTTGGTACTTGGCACACAATTGATCACCATTCCCATATATACTCAAGATGCATCTTTAGGATCTATTAGAGAAGGGACTCATCTACATGAATAAGTCACCTTAGGGAGCATCAATACTCTTTGTGAAGAAGGGCATATTCATGAGAATATGTATCGACTACGAACAACTAAACAAGAATACAATTAAGAACCATTATATATCCCCACAGATAGATGATCATTTTGATCAATTGCATGGAGCTATGATGTTTTTTAAGAATGGTCTACAACCTATTTACCATTAGTTGAGGATCAAGGATATGAACATGTTGAAGTATACATTCTGCACCAAATGCAATCACTATAATTTCATGGTCATGCCCTTTCACATATATGATGAATAGAGTCTTTCATCCATTCTTGAATAAGTTTGTGGTAGTGTTCATTGATGACGTCTTGATTCACTTACATGACGAGAAAGAGCATGATCAACATCTATGCATCATTCTCGAGACACTTAAAGAGCACTAATCACATGTAAATTACAAAGTTTTTACTTTTAGATGTAGCCTTCTCTAACCATCTTATTTCAAGGACATGTGTAGCAATTAACTATGACAAGATTGAGAAAGTGATGCATTAGGAGAAACCCAAGGTAGTTACAAGGATATATCATTTCCTAAGTCTCGTTGGACTACATGGCGGTCATTAAGAGCTCCTCCCAACGAGCTCTACCTCTTATACAGTTGATGTAGAAGGATGTTCCTTATATACGACAAGATAAATGCAAGCTGAGTTTCCATATGTTGAAAGAGAAATTGGTTAGTGACCTACAACCTTCCTTTAGATACCTTGGACTTCATGGTAGTCATGGATTCACCTAAGAAGGTATAGGGCATTTCCTTTGGTTGCAGGGTTGGGCATGGTTGGGTTGGGCTGGGTTGGGCTGGGTGAATAGTAATAAGTGAGGAGGAAGTACCCTTATGAATAGTAACCAGGGTTGGGCCAACCCTGCCCAACCCTGCAACCAAACATGCCCTAAAAGAAACGTGGATAGGTTGTGTCATACATGTGAATATAGTTCAAGAATCATGAATGAAAGTATGCCACACATGATTAGAGTTGATAGCCTTGAATGAAGATATGGATCATACATGATCACATTTGAGATTTTCACGGATCACGAGAACCTCGAGTACATTTTTTGACAAATGAGTGCAGGAATAAAGGTAGAGGCAATGGAATGGGCTATTGAAGGACTGCGCTTATCAGATCTCTCACAACAATTGTAAGGAAAATGTAGTAGCAGAAGTATTGAGAAAATGAATATGTGTAATTGGTACAACTGTGAGGTTACATACTAGGGATGTGATCAGGTTTTTACTTAGTGGCATCCATTTGACAACACCTCAAATATTGTTCTAGCTAACTATAGTAGGTTATAGGGAAGGATTTTTCATGGTCAACAGGTAGATCGTAAAGATATAATATTTGTACCTTTGTTGCTTCAAGGACGAGTGCATGAGATCCCAAAAGGAGATTATATCATATAGAGAATCATGTTTAACCTCGTGCAAGTGGTGATAATTCTTGAAGAATATCGAGTCTCATCATAGTTCATCTAATCATCCATAAATATATGCATGATTTGAAAGGATTATCTAAATGCTTGAAGACTTAATCTAACATGTGCTATTGAGTGAAAAGTATCATGGAGTATTAATTCCCCTAGTAGAGTTCATGTATAATAATAGTTACCATGCTGAAATTGACATGATTCGTTTCGAGGTGTTGTACGAGTATAGGTGCATTATGCCATTGTGTTGGCAAGAGGCAGAATTATACCACCCATATCCTTGAGGAACCATAAGGGTTGTGGAGATAACTAGAAAGAATTTGTTGACAGTTGAGAGCCACTAGAAGAGCTATGCTGGCAAGAGGCATTGGGACCTTGACTTTGAGGTTAGGGATTTTGTATTCTTGAAAGCATCCCCATTAAAAGACATTCTTATATTTAGTTAACGGACTATACGATTCCTTGGTCCTTCTAATGTTTTTGTTTGTATTGAGAAGGTGGCATATAGAGGAGCCATTATCCCACATCAAGCTGGTGTGCATGAGTTATGAGTTTTACATTCTTAAAAATTTTTATGTCTCGGTAAGGGTTCGACTCTCAAAAAATTTATCATTGTCCCTTACATATTAAGGACAAAACTTCTATTAAGAATTTATCATGTTAAACCATGCATTTTTTATTTAAGGAGAGTTCATGTTGTTCAAATGATATAAATGACTCCAAAATTCAATAGCATTCACTCCTTTCCAACGAACCCAAGGACATTGAATTTCGAGTTTCCATACTCAAGCACAAATATTTTAGTGCAAAGGTGGTAAGATTCATTTAAGCATCTACATCGAATCAGATTTTGGGCTCTTACTAGAGGGTTGTCATAGCAACCCTAGTGAACCATTCTCTCCCTCTCCTTCTCCTCACTAGAGCACCACTACCTTTGTTAGGAAACGACTAAGGATGCCTCAGAGTTCATTTCTTTGATGCTCGAAATCCAACACTATGTAGAGGAAGTTGAGGTCACCTCCACGCACACATATTATGGTCATTTGAGTCACCATAGATGCCTAAACATTCAATAGGAGGTCTCAAGAAAATGTCCTCGAATGCAACAAAGTTTCTCGCCATATGTTGTTGGTCCCACATGTATTTCATGGCCATATATGCTTGATTACATATATAACCATGGGTATTTTTTGTAGCATGGATATTATGCTTATTTCATGTATCTAACTCCGTACATATGTGAATGTTATGTGTGTTTTTTGAGAAGAAAAGTGTTTGAAAACTTACTCGAGGTGGGGAGGAGAAAGGACTAAAACCCCATAGAAACACACCAACAATGATGAAAAGATGACCATAAATGTGCCTTGGTCAATAGTGCAACTATGGAATGGTTCTACTAGTACAATGAGTACCTGTAAACAATGAGTTTTTGTTACTAATGTACCGACACACTGGGAATGTGTACCCATATAATGAACATTTGTATCTATACACCTATAAGAACTCTAAGTATAGAAATAATTAATTCTAAGTTTCAGATTTGATCCAGTGTTCAAATGAGATTAATGGCACTCTATCTTATAGTACTCATCAAGATCTTTCCAACGAGTCTAAGAAAATCGAAATCGGAGTCTTTACGAGAAAGTTATAGGAAAAATACCAGTGTTTTACGACTTTTGAACCCAGATCTGAATTCAGATCCGTTAAGGCTTAAGCATGTATAAAAGGGTGAGATCAAGTTGTTTGACTAACCATACCACTTAACCTCGCTGGAGCTTTGCTCCCCTTTTTGGAGTTCCTCTGCCTAAGAAATTTTTGAAAGTCGATCAAAGGATCTGAGGGCGTCGGCACGAAGGTCTTGGTACCTAGAGTTGCATGGTGGGCATAGAAATAAGTTAAACATCGTGGAACAGTCATTTTGGGTGAGGGAGTGTCACGAGAGATGACTCTAAAGTAGGGTTTTTAACCCTTTGTTTGGTGTCAGATTCACGATGTTTTTATACTGTTGAGTTACGGGGGATACGAGCTCTATTGTCGGGGTTTTTATCACGTTTAGTCCTAGTTTTGGCCATGACAGCTACATTATCTCATCATTTTTTTGGATTTTTAGGCTAAATTGTGGCTTGCATGGACGCTCCAAGTAGATGTTCTTGATGTGGGTATTAGCAGGAACCCAATGGTGTAATCGGATAGTCGATAGGAATGATTTCGTATACATCCCTAGAGTGGTTCAGGTTACTATCCAAGTATGAATTATCAAAATTTTCAGTTGATCGATCATGCCTGATAGATCATGCCTTAAGGTTGATCGATCGTTTGGCCTAAAATGATAAATCATGGTTAGCTTTATGATCGATATTTGTTGACCGATCATTATAGTTGGATGATCGATCAATCTGGGACTGTGGATCCATTAAGACTAAAAAATTATGGATTTTGATTTGGAAAATGATATAGACTTTATACGACATTAATATATATGTTAAATGTCCGGATTATAGATGTAAATGGATAATCGAGTGAAATGGGTATGGTTTAACTTTAATGTGAGAATAAAGTATGCTAATGGATTCGATGAGATTCGATGAGGATGAGCTTGAGCATCATATGTACACCTTCAGATATGTGTTTCATCTCTTAATTAGGACTGGCGATCGACCTTCCCGCTGTAGTTATGGTTTCATGCCATGGTGTTTGATTTTCAATGGCATGGGGGTAGCTTGGAGTAGTACCACCAATGGAAGGACATGCACCCTTGGGGCTCCTGGCAGAAGCTTAGTTGACTACGATCTTGGAAGGTCGTTAGTCGAGGGACATGCTACTTAGCGAACCAATGTGCGCTTTTTCCTAGTGTCAGACTCGATTTTCATATGTGCATTGCTAAGTAGTTATGGTTAATTGTCTGTGCTTTGCTTATTTCACTTAAGGTTGGTACTTAAGTACCGGTTTATGTAGGTCACATTGATTAGTATTTGAGTGTTAGTCTTAAGCAAAGAGTTCTGAGAGTTGTGGTATATTTGAAGGAGAAGGTTTGGGATGGTTTCAAGCCTATACTTCCAAGGGTCGGTTACAGACTAGTGGTGAGGGTTGGAACACTGTAAAGTGTGGGGTTTGACTTGGTACATGGTAAAATATGGGGGGATTAGTTTAGATCATAGCAAAGTGTGGGATTTCATGATTTGGATCAAGGATGGTATTACAAGGATAAGAATAAGGAAAATGATGAAGGATCTATGATTTCTGGTCAGTTTTAGTGCGGTGTGGGTTTACACAATTACCTATTTTTACACACTTTCTAGCTTTTAGTTCTTTCTTGGTTAGTTATTTAGCACTGCATTGGGCAACTTTACTCATGACGTACCTACTTTGTGAATTTGGTGGGTCCTCAGGAGCAACTACATCGGTGAGAGACTTGATTGGTTCACTTCTTCTTTTGTGGTTGTTGTTACTTTTGGGTATGCAGACACTTTGTAGTTTCTCCTGTCTTTACTTGCACCTTTTGGAAGATGTGTATTGTATTTGTACGGACATTTCAATAGTACATGTATGAATACATTTTATGTACATGGTTACTTGTTATTGCATCCGTAAAATTAAATGGAAAAAGTTTACTGCATTTTCTATTATCTTTTTCGTTATACTTTATAGCTTTACTTCGCGTGCTTCAAATGTGGGATTGCATTGCATGGATTAAAATGATGAGTATCCATGCCCTAGGGGGTGGTCGTCATAGTTTGGTATCAAAGCTCCCAAAATAGTAACTTATTATTGGTACCAAAAGTTCGTGAATATGATTCAAAGAGTTCCCGCCATGAAAATTATTTTTGCATGTATTCGTCGATCTACATGAAAATTATTTTTCTTAATGTTTTCCCATGATGAAACATGAAATAAATACGTGTATTAGGTAAATCAAACCAGCAAACTGCTCGAATTTATTTCGCATGATTCCAATTACGTTTGCCCTAGATATTCCATATTTGGTGGTGATGGGTTAGATGATGGTTAGATCATCAAATCTTCTTACTTAACATGTTTATCATTCAATGAAAATCAAGAAAAATTAGAATTTATCATGATTAATTGATGCATAATAATTATGAAAATAATTGATTAATCATCATTAGCCATTAATGTATGTTTCACGAAAACCCTAGTTTATCTTACAAAAGTTGTAGGACAACTTCTACATGCAAAATCAAGAACTTGGTTGCTTGATATGCTTAGAAATTTTAGGATCTCAAATTTATTTTAAGATGCCTAATATTTCTTAGAGATTATAGTATATTGTCGGTTATCAAAGTTGATAGGTAGAATCACAATTGCATTTGTATTATTTTATATTGTTCTCAATTGGAATGGTGAAGGTGTCTAGTCCATGTATGTTGACTTGGTTTACAAATTAGCACCTTGCATGTCAAGGAAATGCTCCATCCCAGCATAACTTAAGTATACTCTCCAGATCTATTTTCGAGGAAAGAATAATATGAGTAAGTCAAGTTGTACTCTAATTATTAAAATACAAAATTAATGCGTACTTGTGAGGGTGTATTCTATATAGTAATATCAAGCAAACCCTAATTATTTTATTGGTTGATTGAATTGGATTGATAATCGATTTAATGTGATTAAATTAATTAGATCCAGTAAAACACTCTATTATGAATAGAGTTGTATTTCCCTTGAAAGAATTAATTATGTGAATATGAATCATAATAATTAATTAAAATTTGAACATGATATGTAGGACCACATAAGTAACATCCATGGTCTCCCGTCAAAGCGAAGTGTTCTGTTGCCATGGATTGTATGTAGGAGACGTATGTCCGAAGTGACAGCTCGTGCATACAAGCTCATAAGGATCGGGCTCTTTGCTTCTTGAAAGAGCAAGGTCGTATACGTAGTAACCCCAATATCAAGTCCTCACATAATTGGGGTGATGTTGGATTGCGCATAGCGAGTTCTAATTTTGTTGATGGTTGGTTCAATTAATTACAAGTCAACATCACCTTAGGGGTGGTAGGCCCGGGTGTTAAAGCCGAATTGGAAAATGCAAGTTGAACTTGCAAGGCGGGATGAGTTCCGCTTCTTTTCATCCGAGTTACAAGTTCTCATATTATTGGGATGTAACAAAGGTAAGAAGGAGATCCTAGATCTTGCTTGATAATTATCACTTGATCGCCTTGTCGAAGGCCATGGATCACCAATAGAATATATTCAGCTTGTTGGGTCTACTAATTCAGGACCACTTTCTTGTGTCTGCAATACATTACAGCATAGTATTCCCATAAACAATCCATGCCGAATATGACATCAAAGTCCTAATATATTCTAGTAGCAGAATTAGATTGACGATAAGAACATGCTTCTCTATTATGGTTGGTACATCATTCAAGAGGTGACTGCAAAGATGACGAGATGGGAGGCTATGTAGAGCCGAGCACCGGGAGGACATGCACAATTACCACCTTTTTCCACCTAGTCGAGCGACACGTTGGGACTTATCTCATTTCCGTCGAGAGCATTATTACTAACCCACTACAGTGACAAAGCCAGTTGATAGATCTACGTCTTCTCCCACCTTGGGGCAGGCATTAGCCAGTCACGGTGAAGGAACTTCTCACTCCCTAACAATTGTACAGAGCTGCAAATCTGGGGGTAGCTTGGGAGGTACACATTCTCAGCCAGTCAGGGCTTGTTTCTACTACGGTTAGCTTGGCCACTTCAAGGCATGATGTTCATAATGTGCTAGTGGTTTTTGTACCTAATAATAGGGTGGGATATAAACAGGACCAACCCGACAGTCCTGAGGATTGGGTTTCTATCGTGGGTATCTGGATTCACAGGGCACTCCACAGCAATCGTTCAATGGTGCAGTATCCAGCGCACCACCCCCATGTGGTCAGATGAATGCTAGGACACAGGAGCAAACACATGCCTCCAGATCAGTCGTCTGAGGGATGGTTTCAATACTTAGAGTTCCTTTACATGCATTATTTGATTCGGTGGCTACACATTCTTTTCTTGCACGTCATATGGTGCCCACCTTGGGAAAGTGCACGATGGATATACCTACCCTGTACTACATCAATGGCCCAGTGGTCGACTGTTTGTCATCCGATAGGCAGTCGAGGATGTAGCCGTACATATCGTTGGGAATGAGATGCTTACATTCCTACTGTTGATAGAGTTAGAGGACTCCGGCATAATCTTAGGTATGTAGTGGCTTGAAAGGAATCATGCATACCTAGACTTCTTTGAGAAGACAGATGTCTTCCACTTACCAGGAGTACCCGTCTTCCAAACCGATGAACGTACATCAGATACATGGGTTGAGTACATATATACTATGAGAACATACATTGTTGACACATCCACAACAACCAGCTACTATCATTTCTTAATTATATATTGAGATCTTCTTCGAAATAAATGCACAAATAGATGGAATAGTATAAAATAGCATCTTTCGATATTGCATATTCGTTGAACTCTCTCTCATTTAGAAACTTCCTTAGTATCGTCAGCAACTCAACGGGAAGTCATTGGGGAATCGGTGATGAATCTGTGATTCATCACTCATGCCTTGTTTCCGAGTAATTAGGAGCATATTTCCACCAATATTGCATAATTAGCATTCATGCATGCATTAATAACATCCACATTTTAGCATCCATAATTGCACTAAATAAGAAGCCAAATTCATCTGTAAAAATCACCCATCTATATATATTTTACACTAACCCTACAACCCATAAATTTACTCTATACTATATATTTAATCAGAGCTCGTATGCAAAACTTGGGTTTTGAGCCCCCATTATATACTATATGTATGTATATTTGTACCCTTGTATTTTATTACTTTATTCAACCTCATTTCCATTTTTGCTCAACATGAAACTTGTAGATCTCATCGAGATCTACAACTTTCAAGTTTTGAGTTTCTCCAAATTCGGCCATTTTCCCTCTTATTTCACATTCTTCTTCAGCCATGCAGATTGGGCCACGTGGCGCCCTCTGGTTGCACCACGGGGCCCGCTCATAACACGCCACGCGTCCCTCTTTCCCCACCGTCCGATGGCGCCTTCTCCCTCCGAATCCCCGCCATCCATTCCGCATCAAATCTCGACCATCCGATCAAGGCCCAAACCGCATCTGGGCCGCTCACCAGCGCCCTCTTCTCATTGTGCCACTTTGCGTACTCCACAGCCACTCGATGACCTCCCCTTCTTTAGATCCAAGTCGCTCATACCCGCCTCAATTCCAACCCTTGGAACTTCATCCTAGATCTCATCCACACAGTTGGTATCCACCTCATTCTTAGCCCTCCACGTGGCCACATCTTCACTGCTAGGCTGCTCACCAACGCCCTTATCTCATCCATTTATCTCCGCTGAGATTCCAGTCGTTCGATCCCCGCTTCAGATTCAATCCCCATCGTCCTTCAGTACCGCGTCCCCATTCTGCCACATGGCTCCACTGTCGCCCTTCGATTGCATCACCAGGATCTAATCCTGGCCATTCTCTCGCGCCTTTCTTCTGGCCGTTGGATCACGAGATCCAACGATCCATAGGTCGTTGTCTACCTTCGAAAGAGCCTCGCCCACGTCACCCCTCCTCGCGACGCCTCTGCCCCCTTCCTATTTTTGGTGCCACTATAGCCACCTTCTCTGCCCATCGATACCTCCAAGATGTAACCCTGACCTCCACCTTCCTCGTCGGCATCCATGATCCCCATGACGCCCTCTCCTTCGCTCCACAAACTCCACGCTGACCACCCTCTCCATCACCTGCACCCCCCATCTCCTTCCTATAAATACCCATCTCCGGTGAACTTTCAACCCATCCGCCATAGCGAGAGGCATCCTAGAGCTCCGAGCTTCTCATTGGTGATAGCAATTGAGTGTGAAATCGAGCGACGACAGGTCTCCACCTCCGGCGAGATCCACGACGTACGCCCGCAGTGCCGCAGCTCCTCCAGCGAGCTGCTTGAGCTCAGGCCCACTACTAACCTTCGAGCGATGACCGGAGCCGCTTCAGCGAGCCTCCAACCTCAGGTAGCTTCAGCCATTTCTCCTCTGATCTTCTTCATGTTTTTCTTTATTTTTCTATAAATTTTTTTGCCTCCTCCGATCGATTTCACTCTCAGCCAACTATCCACCAACCTTCTCCTTGAATCTCTGACCTTCGCGACACCTTCAGATCGCCCTGCCAACACGTCGCACCCTCTCCGACCATAGCTCTGCCTTCACGGCGAGGAAGATCACCGGCAACCCATTGCTTCACGCTCTCAAGCCTCCCGCACATCCCTTGCACTTCCACGAACACGCACACCATTGTTTTTGGCATCAGCTAACCTTGTAGAAGCTTCTTCTTCACTGGATGGAGCTTTGCCGGAGCTGCATTCGAGCTTCGACGTCTCCGGCCTCCGGACCGCCTCTGCTTCCTCCAGACATCCCGACGGCTTCCTTCCACGAACACGCGCACCATTGTTTTTGGCATCAGCTAACCTTGCAGAAGCTTCTTCTTCACTAGACGGAGCTTCGCCGAAGCTGCATTCGAGCTTCAACGTCTCTGGCCTCCAGACCACCTCCGCTTCCTCCAGACATCCCGACGGCTTCCTGACACTTCCTCGACCGATCCGAGCTAACTAGAAGCCATCGGTGAGCTTCACCAGCCACAGGGGAGGGCGGCAGAACCAGCCTCTCTTCGTTGGAGCCCTGCCAAGTCCATCGCAGGAGGTGGAGGATCGGAGAAAATGACACACAGCTGCCGTTGGATCACCTTGATCTAACGGTCCCGATCGAGCCATGTCATCCCATGCCCACCACCGTTGGATCAGGAGGATCTAATGACTCTTACGTATCCACGTCACCCCTCGCTAGTAGCTCTAGCCTCCGTTGGATACATCTCGATCCAACGTCCAATGTCACGCCACGTAGCCTCGCTCCAGAAGCCACCACCGTTGTTCGATCATCCTGATCTGACGGATCCTATCGTGCTACATCTCCATCTCCAGCAACCGTTGGATCTTTCCAGATCTAACGGTCCGATAGGTGCCTGATGAATCCACATTTCATCATCTTTATTCTATCATTTTGACCTCAAAAACCCTAGTAAATGCGTGTAAATACCCTTAATTAGAGCATCTTAGCATTCATGCATGTGCATCCAAATAGTGTATAAAATCCTGTAATTAAAGCCAAAATTATAGAATAAATAAAAAGAAAAGAAAAAGAATAAAATATTGTAAATATTTTATGACTCGAAACCCCGAGACCTAGGCATCTTGATAAATAGGTCGACCAAGAATAAAGTAGGGGGAGATAAGGGCCAAATACAATGTTTTGCATTCATTCTTTATTCATTTTGGGATCTATTTTTGGTTCCACTTTTTATACATCAAATAAAGAAACATTGTACATGAAAGTTGTAGATAATTTTATAAAAAAAATACAAAATTGATTTCATTCAAAAATAATGTACAGATAAAAAGTTATGGTCTGAATAAAAATCCAAAATCCCAACTTCCCAGACCCGTATCTCACAAATGAAAAATCCAAATGCAACAAACTCACCTTTAATTGTATATAGTATAAAATGAGCTATTTAATGGCGATGGTTTCGCGTTTGGCAGAGCTACGGTTTGAAAGTTGAGTTTTGGACCCATATTGTATAAGTGTACAGATTAAAATATTCGATTTATTATTCGTTCATTATTTTTACAATTTTTATATTTTTATAATTTTGTAAATATTATTTATAATATATGTGTGTATTAAAATCAGGATAAAACATAAATAAAACATAAAATAAAATACCTGTATATATCTAATACATACGTATACTACCTATACTTATACATGTATAATATATACTTATATTTTATTAAATATACAAAACACGTCAGAAAAATAAAATAAAAATATTTTTTAAGTATATAAAAGTATTATTTAATTTTATAAAATAATAAACTAAAATAAATAAACTAAAATCACAAAATAAAAATAAACTATTAAATTATATAGGTAATATACCTATAAAGGGTATAAAAGTAAACTTGTAAAAATATACCCCATAAAAATAATTAAAATTAGAATAAAATACTTTATAAAATAATAAATATTTTTTATTTATTAACCGAAATTTAATAATATCATTTACTATTTTAAAATGGATTAAGAAAACATTTTTCAGGGTTTTTCCTGGTTGGTCCACGTGGACCAACCAGGAGGGTCCGAGAGTTGACCGTAGGTCAACTCTCTGACCTGCCCCCTGCGCTGTCAGAACTGCATTGTCTTGTCAACTTTGACCTTTTTTCGAGGGCGCACCTTGCACTATTTCAGATTGCATTCTTCACGACTTTGCTTCCTCGAGGATTGGACATACACGCCCATGGCTTATCTTGGCCTTTGGACCAAAGATTCGCCAGATATTCATCGTCCTTCGAGCCCCTGCGCCTCTCGTTCAAAACCAAGACCGCCACCTTCCTTGAATCTTTGAACCGCATTAGGCCTAGCCTTAAGCTCCGACTTGTTGCTAACGGGTCTCCGGTGATAGGGGATCGACCCAGCACCTCGTCGAGGGACGGCGGTGGCCTGAAGCGTGCTCCATCCATCTCCGACGTCCAAGCCGTCGTGAGGTCCTATCTCTTGGCCGACCCAGCCAATTGAGGTTGTTTCACTTTATTTTCTCGTAGTTTAGATAGCCATTAGTTCGAGCCTTCATCTTTTGTACTTAATTTGCATTTTAATCGATTACTTAGCGTAAATTTAGCCACTGAACACCTCACCGGAGCTCAAGAGCTCCGGTGGACATTCTCGACTCCATGCCTATCACTCTTCACACGCCAATCAATCCTGGACCATATACTCATGCTCTTGCATTTTTCTTGCAGGTCCAGGTGCTGAAGAACCCCTTTTGGGTTCGTTTTTGGCCGCACTCCGAGCAGCTTGGAGTCTCTTCCTCCTCCATCGCTGTGGCGGTGCGCCGGCAGCGCATCCACCATTTTGGCACCGTCATCTGTTACAGGATGTTTCCAGGAGGCTTCGGTGACTGTCGGAGGAGGTTATGACCGTCGGAGGGGCTTGAATCATCAAGTTGAGTCTCGCCGGGGGCATGTTCATCCCCAGTTCTTCGTCCTTTATCGCTAGCCGTGGATCTCCCCTTTGTTCTTGCCAAGTTAAAGGCGTCATCAGATTTTGCAAGCTCCCGGCCGTCGGATCCGTAGGGACGATCTAATCTCAGCCCTCGCTCGCGAATCGTTATGGGCCATTGGATTTTTGCCACATGTATTATTAAAGCCAAGGCCGATGTTGGATCAACCGCAGTAACTGGGGTATTTTACAGTCACCACCCCCGTGTTTTGTATTTACATTATAATATCAAAACTTTCATCTGTTGTCTTAAATTTTTGTAATATTTAGTCATAGCACCCCTGTACTTCTTACTTATTGCAAGTAGGCCCCTGCCAGGTCACGTGCTTCACGCACGTGACTTGGCATTTTTGCAGGCGACCCCAGTGTCTTTGCCTTATTTACTTTCAGTCAGAAAACTTTTTAATTATAGTTAAGTATTTCTGGCTATTTTGTGAATCATCCCCCGTGTTTTTGCGATATGCATCCATACCCCTGCCAGGGGCGCGTAATCTAGCACGTGCTTCCTGGTGTTTTTGCAAACATAACCCTGCGAGTCTTGACTTTTGTAGCTGGTCCATTAAGTTATTTGTTCAGTTATAAACTTTTGTGAAAATTACGTGCAGGCCCCTGACTTTTCTGAATATTACACAAATACCCTTGGCATGTATGCATTTTCTTTTTGTTTTCTCTAATTATTGCATGCATCTATAAACTCTCAAAAATTCCCCAAAAATCAAATTAAGCTCCTGCTATATTGCACATTCATGGCCTATTTTTATTTTTTATATTTACTGCATTTTAATATTTATTAAAAATCAAAAACTTGCATTTTAGCTACTGTTTGCATTAGAAAATACCAAAACAATATTAAAACACCTTGAAAAATCCCAAAAAAATTACCTAAGGTTTATTTTATTGTATTCTAGTGTCAATCCAAAACCATTAAAAATCTCAAAACCAAAACCTTAAAAATTAGAAAATACCCAAAAATTTCCAAAAAATCTGAAAAATTCTAGAAAAATAAAAAAAATACAAACTTAGGTTTTATAGATTCCCTATTTTATTCTCTTTATTTTAAAATTAATTTGGGAAAATTTTGATACTGATTGATATTTTTCATTCCCATTTTAATTTCGGCCAGAATCTTAAGTCACTGTTTTCCTTTATTTTAGCTTTTAAAAATACCAAAAATAGTTTAAAAAATCCCCAAAAATCACAAAAACAGTAGAAAAACATAAAAAGACCAAAAATATTTTATTTCCCATTTTTGAATATTTTCCCTTATTTTTATAAATATTTTATCACCTCTTTTCTTATATTATATATATATTATATGTATGAAAAACAAAAGAAAAGAAAATATAAAAAGAAAATATAAAAATCAAAAAATTAAAAATCAAAATAAAAAATTAAAAATTAAAAATTAAAAAAATATAAAAATTAAAAACCCACAAAAACCATTGCATTAGTGTAGACAATACATCACATTCACACACACACACACACACACACTCACTTGTTCATCTATCCTGCCTTGCTCCCTGTGTTCGAACTCTCTACATACTTGCACCTATACATCTTTTATATAGAGTTAAAAATAAATTTGACTCCACATTTGTCTGTCACTGTTTGATATTTGATTGTGGGTTCATTGTTGATTTTAATCGGGATTCGCTGAGTGTCGCCGCAGCGACATAGTTGTCTCCGCCTTGTGTGAGATAATTAGACCCCTCGAATTTCGGTTAAATCAGTGCCACATCACACCCTCCGAGCCTCTTCCCCGACCTTAGGCTCGGAGCACCCGAAGCAGCATCGAAGCAACGCCCAAGTGTCCAGAGCCCCTGAGCCTCCGTCCGAGCCTCCTACGCCTCCTAATCCTAGGTCCTCATGTGTCCCTCACATACGGGTTTGGTAAATTTCACAAAGGCACTTGTAAGATTTGATATTACAAATCAGTCCCTACTAGGCGCGTCACGTGAGGAGCACATGTTCTAGTGGAAATTTTGCACGCATACGCCCAACATTATAGGTTTTTGCACTTTAGTCCATGTATGCAAGTTTTATTTTAAGCAATTTTAAATTTAGTCTTGCAATTTGGCCCCTATGTTTGCATGCATATTTTGGTGTTCATTTCTCATCATTTTTAAATTCCTAAAATTGCTTGTTGTAGTTTAACTTGTTCTTAATCTTGTATGACATGTGTCTTTTTTTGTTTGCATCAAGGAATTAAATAATATTAATTTTGTGGAATTTGACATATTTTGCCCATTGTGTGCTTGAAATTCGTTATTAATATATTTGTTGCTCCAAAAATCACCATAAAATCACAGTAGATTTAATTAAGTTGTTCTACATTGTGCCCAAAAACCATAGCATTTGCATGCATCATGAGGCCTGAATAAATCTGGTAGTATTTTGCCTAGTTGATTTTTAATAAGTCCAATTTACATCAATTTTTAGATTTATCAATTTTCCTGGATTCATCTCACATAGACCTATCTAGGATAATTTTTATATCTAAAAATAATGTGCTTTGGTATTTATTAAAATTGATTTTGCAAAAACTATCCTACATTCATATTAAATTCATATTTAATTCGATTAGAGTCTAAAAATTCCAAAAAAGTTGCAGTAGCTTACTCTCATTAATTTTGGATTTCATTTGATTATCTTTTGTGATTTAACTTAAAATTTGGCTAGAAATTGCATTGTGTTTTCTTTAATTGCATTAAAAAAAAGACCAAAAATATTCTTCTGAAAATTTGATATCGGAATTAACTGAAAAGTTACCTAAGGAGACAGCTGCCTCCTTGAGTTCGACCTTGGGCTTGCCCAAGTAAAATAAATGTGCCGCTCGCATTTAATTGAATATTAGTCGAAGTGGTTTTTGATCAGTCTCGATTTACTCGACTACAACGAATGACAAATCTAATTAGATCATTAATATGATGGAATTAACAAGGGTAAATTGAGCCTCTTTAAATGGTGTTGTTGCCGGGGAGGCATGGCTTAGGTTAATTTTTAGGAAATTTAGATTTTTGATTTTCCATCCCTGGGTGTCTGATTCCCGGCTTTTTTGTGTATACGTTTCTGTCATTTATTTTTGTTTATTTTGTATCATCCTTTATCTGACCTCCATTTATTTTCGTGCGAGGAAAACGAGGAGTCAAAAGCACTTCGTGAGGCGAATCGAGGAACTTGCATTTAAATAATTTGAGAGTTTTTGTCAGGACTTGTATTTTTTCTTTTATTTTTGCATTTTTTCAGCGGTTCCCGTTTGGGTTCTCGCGCATGTAAGTTATAGTGAAAATGTGTCTCCGTGTGTTGTGTGGATTGCTTTGCGTAGAATAGGACCTGCACTTGCGGCTCTTAGAGCTACTTTAGGACATGTTTGTGCTCGTAAAATTCTAAGACCACACTACACGCTTAAAAGACGCACTTAGACCACAGATTTTAGCCAAATATAATATGTTCTTCACTCGCTAATAGAACTGCATGTCTAGGAGCGGCTTTTATCACTTGCATTTCATGTAGTTTAAAAATTTCAATTCTGTTTTGCATCCTATATAAAAGCGAAAGGATCACTGTAAGTCTTCTCTACTTGGCATTCATCATTGTTTTCTCGTGCATCGTCTTTTCTTGACTCCTTCCCCTTGGTTTTTCAAACTTAGGTCTAAAGGAAATTGGGATTGGACGATAGACGTGCTTTGTGGTTGGACTAATCAAGTGATCACGTAACTTAAAACCGGGACTGCTAAACAAAATTGACCAAAAAATCAATAAAACCGGAAATTCTATTTGCGGGAGATTAACCCCGACCTTGTTTTCAGGCTGAGTGAGGGTACTAGAGTGTGTTTGCATACCCTAAGGCAGAGCCAAAAATCTCTGCCTTTCATATCGTGTACCCCGATCCAAGAAAATATCACAGGATGAACTACGGGTTCAACTGACCAGCACCAAGTAGCCTCCGCTTACTCTGGTAGATAGTTAGGGGCGAAATTGCAGTGCACCATGACAAGTTTCTAGTAGCCTCCTCCTGCTCCGACAAGTAGATAGGGGCGAAGTTACAGCCTTGTCAGCCTTCGCTTACTCTGTAGGTAGATAGAGGCAGGTCCTTGAATTTTCGGTTGGTGATAGGAGCACAGAAAGGAAGGGTGTTTGTATCTTAGGCGACAGGTTAAACAGGGGAGACACATCCGGCCTTGAGCCGACTCCCTTATAGGTCGCGTAACCTTTGCTACTTGTCTGAAAATTCACACTTAAAATAAACCAGATTAATTAGACTCAATTTAGGGTCATTCACCATGTTGAGTGTGAAAATTAGGATTTAGATTCACTTGCTTGCTTCAGGTAGGAGTAAAAGCCTATCTTACACTTATACTCCTGATTCTTCTTCTCGCCATCCAAGATGACTGACTGGGGTGATATCTATTCCCGCTTCGTAGATCTTTCTTTGAGCCCCTCGCGAAGTTCATCTTCACTGGCCTAAGCGCAACTTGAGCCAACCCGAGCTCATGACCCTCTTGAGTTCGGGATCCATCACTCCTAAGGTGGTTGCCCTCAAACCAATCCTTTTCTCTCCTCTGATCTCATCGAGTAAGACCATCACCTCGGTGAGAATGTCTTCATTGATATGTCCTCTAACCTAGACCATCTTATTTACCCAGGAGAAGAGGATAAGATGCCTCCGAAGAAACACCCAGATGAAGAGGAACTCAGAGATGACCCCATGCACCAAGTCCTGGCACGATTAGCTAGAGTCGAGCAGCTGAATGCTGAACTTATGGATTGGATGGGACAAGTGGTCGAGGCAAAGGGAATTGACCGACCCATGGTAGATGCCTACAATCCCGCGGAGAATTAAATACATAGCTGGCTTGTACTTGAGTTCCCCCCTGAAGCGTTAGAGCTGAAGCCCCACTTTCTAAGTCTGCTACCGGAGTTCAATGGAAACACCAACGAAGAACCTTATGCTTTCCTGAGAGACTTCGAGCTGGTTTGCAGCAACCTTAGTCACCCTAGGGTTGGGCAAGACTACATCAGGCTGAAGGATACCCCGTTTGCCTTAGGTGATAAGGCTGCTCATTGGTTGAAAAATCTCGGGGTAAGATGTATGACATGGATGCAGTTCAAGGACCTATTCCTGAAGAAGTTCTACCCGCTCAGTAGGACTAACCAGATGAGAACCAAGATCGTGAGTTTTTCCCAAGGACCCAATGAATCATTCCATGAAGCTTGGGATAAATTCAACGACTTAATGCAGAAATGCCCTTGCCACGGCATTACAAAAGCGATCTTAGTCAAGACCTTGTTCGGTGGCATGACCCCGAAGATGCAGGGGTTAGTGAGTACCACCAGTGGAGGAAGCTATCTGAACAAGAACGAAGATGCCGTATGGAAAATTCTGGAGCAGATGGCAGAAACAGGCAGATCTCAGGCCACCAGGGCCTATCAGTTGTCTCCCTCAAGCCTGTCCAATAAGACAACTAGGAGGACTGTAGTGGATCTGACGGATGACCTCATCCCCAGCATGGGGATAATAGCTGACAAGTTAACCATGGTCGAGCAGATTCACAAGAGGGTCACTGACCTTGAGGCACTTTCACGATTGTCGAAACAAGTGGAGGAATTGACTAAGAAGGTATCCAAGATATGGGTACCTGCCTCTTCTGCACCACCTGTACCTGTATATCGAGTCCATCTTGTACAGGAGCAGGTACAGGGGCCTCAGAGTAGCTTAGTAGAAGAGAAACAATATACTCAACAGGAGCAGCACACACACCCACAGGTGGAGACAAGATATGAGGAGCCTCCGCAGGTGTTCGAGATCAACATGTTGTGGTACAGCCATGACCCCGTCGGCTGACAGTCGAAGATAGGGAACGATCAGCCACACCGACCTTCCCTAGCTTACCAGGAAACCATCTCTGTCCTTGCACCGTTCTTCGTACAGTCCCGGCCCGGACAAGGCTGCCAGCCTCAACAACACCAGCAGCAGCGCACATTCCACTCAGGCCAGCAGGGCCCTCCACCACCTTCCCATCAGCAGCAGTATCGGCATGGCAAGCAGGACCAATACAGAAACTCATCCTCTAGTCACCAGCAGCAAGCCCTGCTCACAAACGAATTGGAGTTCCTTACCTTGGCGATCCAGACCTTGACTGATAGGGTCCAACAGATTCATAATGACTACCTGGATATGAGAACGGATTTGAATCTTGTTTCCCGTACCCAAGACCAGCAGATGGCTCCAAAGACCCCAATTCTCGCCCAAGTTCAGGCTAATTTGATTAGCCTGAATCAAGGCCAGAACCGACCACAAGATCAGGTATACTATTCAGATAACTCTCTTTCTGAACATGAAATCCTTTCGTACGATAATGTTAATCATATGTCCCTCAGGAGCGGAAGGATCGTGATCGTACATGATCGGACACATGCATAGAAGGAAGACGATGCCAAGTCTCTACCTGAGGAGAACTTGGAGGCAGAGGAACAACACTACCACCACTACCGACAGAAGAAGAGGACTTCCAAATCCTCGAAGAAGAAGGAGAACAGCACTAGCAGTGAGTCCGGTGAGACCGTTGAGGATCTCGCACCTCCATCTGAGGAGGATGTTTTAGCAGTCGCAGAAGATGCATCATCGGTTTCGCAGCAGAAATTTCTTTTTAGTCAGAGTCAGAGTCAGTATCAGTGTCATAGTCCTGTAAAGAACTCAGTTCCTCATTTCAATAAAGATCTTTCACTTTCGAAATCTGAGTTAGCATCAATAATCCCTTTCCCTCGAGCTCTTAAGGGTGGAAAGAAGAAAACTAAAAAATCCAAAAAAGATGACCCTGAGATGGCAGAGTTCTGTAACAAGTACATCAAGGTAACAATCCCTTTCGATAAGTATGTGGAAATGACACCTGCATTCTAGAAGTACCTTAAGGTGAGATGCATACCTAATAGGGTCAGCAGGAAGACTAAAAGCCGTGTTGAAAAGCACGTTCTGGCAGTAGCCACTACTTGCGCCATAAAGAATACATTTCCAAGGAAATGAAGGGACATGGGTGCCCATTATGTGGTGAGTCATATCGATGACACTATGTTTGCACACACTCTCCTAGATAACGTATCCTTAATTAACTTGATGCCTGCATCCATCTATGAGCGGCTTAATCTCGGACCTATTAGGAAATCTAGAGCATTACTTCAATTTGCTAATAAATCAACCAAGAGGTCCCAGGGAGAATTGAGGAACGTTATCATCAAAGTCGAGGGTCAGGAGTACATGGTGGACTTTACAGTCCTTGATATGGAGACCCCTCGAAATTGGAGAGATTCTTAGATCATATTAGGAAGGCCCTTCCTTAGAACAGCAGGGGCCCTATTTGATTACAAGATCGGGAAGATCCATTTCCAAACTCCAGGCGGAGATGAGGAACTTGAGATGAAGCAGACCAGGTGGAAGAGACCAGATTTAGAATCCAGCACTGAGTACTCTTTATCTAAAGCAGATTGTACCCATGTAGACACCATTTGGCCATGGAGACAAAACCCAACCAGCGCTGATGAGTCCCTCTCCTCCAGAGAAGATCTTGTGCATGAGTCAGTTTGTGAGACCCTTAGGAATGAGTACAGCGCAGAATATGCATTCCCCTACATCTTCGATGACGTAGAGGCCCAGCTGGGCTTGTCAGTCCTTCCCTCTTTAGGACAATCAGAAGATGAGGATGATGAGTCGGACATGGCTTTTGTTGACTGCTTGAAACCTTTGACGATCCGACTCAAGAGTAGAATAAATTGGTGGCAGTAACTTCACAGATAGATCCAGCCATTACTAGCACAGAGCCAGAATCGATTGAGCCGGACTTCCTTGATGATCACGCCTTACCTGAGCTCAAACCTTTACCCACAACACTTAAGTACGCCTTCCTTGCAGGACAAGAGAAAAAGTATCCGGTCATCATCAGTTCGCGATTGACTGAGGAGCAGGAATCTCTCTTGATAAAGATCCTGGAGAAAAACTACAAGGCGATAGGTTGAAGCATCTCCGATCTCCATGGGATAAATCCCTCTCTATGTTCGCGCCATATCTACTTGGAGAATGAGGCTAAACCCTCTCGTAAATTCCAACGTAGGTTGAATCCAATTTACACGAGGTTGTGAAGAAGGAGATAGAGAAATGGTGCGATGCGGGTTTTATTTATCCCATCTCTGATTCCAAATGGGTGGCACCAATCCATGTTGTCTCGAAAAAGTCAGGAATTCAGACGGCCACTGTCGAGTCGCTAAATACGATATTTAATTCATGCACGTTGTAGCACGAGTACTTAGCGAAGCAGTCAGAACCGAGAGAAGATCTCAGCGAAGAGTGCTTCGGCTTAATTTATATCCCGGACAAGTCCGGGGTCGAACACAGGGAGGCAAAGGAACAACTTTGGGGTTAATTTGAAAATTAAGTTTTAGATTTCCAATGCAGTTATTTTTTTATATTTTTTAATGCAAAAAGAATGCAAATGGAAAATGCAGGTGAATCAAGACACTAAGAAATAACACAATTGGCCAAATTAATTTTAATGTCAAATTAGTCCAATTCAACCAAATTATATTTTTCCTAGGATCATAATTCAGTGAGGCACAAAAAAACATATTTTTTGTATTTTTAGGAATTAAAATGCAACAAATAAAAATGCACACTTTTTATGGGTTTGTTCGCAATTTCTCACACAAACAGTAAGCAAAAATTATGAAAAAATTACTGGAACTAAAACATGATGAAAGGAAGTTACATAATATTTTTGGAATTTTTTAATAATATATGAATTTTTATGGATTTTTTAGTGAAAACAAAGTGACAATGAGTAAATAATTCCTAATAAATCCACGTTATCAAATTAATCAGAGTGCGAATTATCCCAAGAATATATTTTCATATAGAATTCAAGAGACTTGAAATTTAGCAAAAATAATATACATGGATTTAATTAAAAATCAAATACTAAAATCACTCTATAATTTATTTTAGGCACAAGACAACTCCACTTTGGATGAAATTTGGATAGTAACTCAATCACATTTCAAAGCATCATTCCTAATTTTTGTGAAATTTTTAGAGCAACCATGTGTGGGATATAAATTTAAGAGTTCAGATTGAGGAAAATATGCAGAATTTCACTTAAACAATTTTAGTTAATTCCCCAAACGTCAGAAAAATATAAATAAATAACCATGTGGTAGAGAACTAGTTGCTCAACATAAAGGTATTTTTCTTTGAATCAAATGACGCAAGTTGGATGTCCAAACTAATAGTCAAATACAGGGTTATCCTTGCAATTATAGAAACTAAAATTACAATGCAACTTATGTATGGACTATTATGCAATTACGAAAACATGAAATATTAAAAATGCAATTTCACAAATATTTTTTTAACCTTCTTCTTCCTTGGGCGATGGGGAATGCAACCCAACAGAGAGTGTGGTCGGCGGCGCGGGGCGGTACCGTTGAGGAGGTGCGGGGGCGTCGGCGTCCGCGAGGAGGTGGTGGGGCGGCCGTGCGTGGGCACGGGTGAGAGAGGGGCGATGGGCGAGGCCGTGAAGACGGGGGCTGGCTCGGCGGCCGCGCGGAGGAGGGAAGGGAGCCCGCGCGCGCGGGGCGACGACGCCGTTGCAGCGTGGCGGAGGCGGAAGGGCGGCACGAGGGGGCCGGGGCCGGCAGCGGTGGAAGAAGGTCGCTGATGGGGAAGGAGGCGGCGGGCTGCGCCTGATGGTGGTGCAGGTGGGCGGCGGCCGTGGGCTGCTGCTTCCCTGCAACTTTATTTTATTTATTTTATTTTTTTACTGTTGTTAAGCAAACTATTTTTTTATTTATATTTTTCTATTTTTTTGTGTTTGTTTAAACCGAAATTGAACAAATGCAAAATGACAAATATGAACAAATGCAAATATGATGGTGAGTTGATCGTGATGATATGCAAATAAAAAATGATATGGAGATGTGATGTGATGGATAGAAAAAATGATGGTGATCCAAACAATAAGGAAACAAGATATTAGATAAAATAAAATAATAAGAGAAATGAGGAGGAATACTTACCTGAATCTTCGCCAGATTGATGGAGCAGCTATGCTGGACTCCTATCGTCGCCTCGATCCGATTGGCAAAATAAAAATCGGAGAAGTTATGCGAGCTCGATGGGGAACTCGTGACGCGGAGTGGAGCTCCGCGGATCTCGCCTGAAGGAGGTCGTCGCTTGAGGAAGATGCCTTGCCGCTGTCACCAACAAAACACTCCAAGCTCTCTCCTTTTTCTATTAGAATGTCGGATAGGCAAAAATGAGAATGTAGAGATTATTATAAAGAAGAAGAGAAAGGGAGGTTAGAAAGATGGTGGAGATGAATGGAGGTTAGATTATTGGTGGAGTTGAATGGAGGTTAGATGAAGAATGTGGGGTGGAATGGGAGTTGGTGGAAGAATAGAAGTTATTGTAGAGAATGGGAAAAAATAAAAGGAAAAAATAAAATAAAGTAGGCTACTTTAAATACAATAAAATAAAAGAGAAGAAAAAGAGTGGGGAATTTACAAAAAAAAGACAAACACTTTGTTCATTTTTTTTACTTTTCTAACTGTCTTTTTAATAAGAGGTATTTACAATGAAAAAATACAATAAAATACTATAATTAAAATAAAACACAACGATGATTTTTTTGGATTTTTAAGTAATTGAGAAAGATAAAATAAAATAAAATAAAATAAAGAAAGAATGAACATATACATAATATACAATGTACATTTAGGTCCCAAAACCCAACTTTTGCAAATGAGCTCTGATTTTAATGAAACCACTTCCATTGGATAGTAATTTTCTAATTTGAACTTTAAAAGTGAGTTTGGTGAATTTGGAGTTCATACGGAGCGAGAATTTGGCTTGGAAGTTGGAATTTACGGCTTTTTTTCTCTTTGGGATCTAGGAGCATTTATTTGAGGTAAAATTTATTTGTATTTTTTTATTTTTATATACATTTTTATGAACAAGTTAGAGAAAGAATCAGTCAAAAAGGAGTTGAAATGAAATTATTAAAAATATATGAAGTTTTGGGCTATTTACAAGTATAGAACTCCTTTATTTTTGCGGCTTTTTATGGGTAATTTATTTTGTACAATCTAATATACAATAATTAGTGTGTTTTATTTACAAGAGTCATTTTGTTAATTTATTTTTTTATGGACATTTATTTGGGAATTTGCTCAGGAATTTTGCTAAGATCAAGATATTGAGATGATGAATCGTGGATTCATCAACCACCAATGAGAACGGAGAGGAATTGTGGCACGAGTACCCACGTCGTAGCGCGTTTGTGTGGATTACAGACACCTGAATGTCACAATGAAGAAGGATCATTTCCTTCTATCGTTCATTGATCAGATCTTAGAGAGATTGGCGGGGAAAGAACTCTTCTGCTTCTTAGACGGGTTCTCGGGCTACAATCAAGTAGCCATTGCTCCTGAGGACCATGAGAAAACCATGTTCGCATGACCTTTTGGTACCTATGCTTTTATGCGCATGCCTTTTGGGTTATGCAATGCTCCGAGTATATTTCAAAGGTGCATGATTGTTGTATTCGCTGAAATGGGCATCGAATTCCTGGAAGTCTTCATGGATGACTTCTCGGTCCATGGTGATTCCTTTGATTCATGTCTTAGGAATCTGGATCGAGTCCTCAAGCGGTGTTGCGAGGTTAATCCAGTACTCTCCTAGGAGAAAAGTCACTTCATGGTGACGGAGGGCATTGTGTTGGGGCACATCATCTCCAAGAGAGGAATGGAGGTTGACCCTACCAAGGTGGATGTGATCAGACGACTCCAGCCACCAACCAACGTGAAACAGTTGCGATCGTTCCTCGAGCATGTTGGATTTTATTGGAGATTTATCAAGGATTTTTTGAAGATTTCCCGACCGCTAACTGAGCTTTTAGGCAAAAACATGGAGTTAATTGTCGATCATAAATGTCTTGAGGCCTTTAAGCAATTACAAGGGATGATAATGGATGCCCCGATCCTACAAGCCCCATATTGGTCTCTTCCTTTTGAGATCATGATGGACGCCTCATATTTTGTTGTTGGGGTTGTGTTAGGACAAAGGAGGGATGGCGTCCCGTTTGCCATACACTACACAAGCAAAGTGCTTGATAATGCTCAGCATAACTATACAGTTACAGAAAAGGAGATGCTTGTGGTAATGTTCGCCTTGGATAAGTTCATATCTCATGT
Organism: Ottelia alismoides; assembly: GCA_037367405.1. Lineage (NCBI taxonomy): Eukaryota > Viridiplantae > Streptophyta > Magnoliopsida > Alismatales > Hydrocharitaceae > Ottelia > Ottelia alismoides. Next base: position 108,429 of record JAZKJV010011560.1, read on the forward strand.
AATTGTATTCAAGGTGATTGTGTTCACTAACCATACATCGCTACGGTACTTAATGGAAAAGAAGGATGTGAAGGCATGTCTTCTTAGGTGGATTCTACTTATCTAGGAATTTGATTTGGACATTAGAGATAAACTTGGAAAAAAGAACGTAGTAGTTGATCACCTCTCCCGTCTCGAAAATCTTGATGATTCTGAGGATATGCCTATTCGAGACTCCTTCCCTGACGAGTCGGCTTGTGTTATCGACTCGCTTCCATGGTACGCCAATATCGTGAACTATCTTGTCTCCAAGAAAGTTCCCAAAGATTGGCCCAAGAGCCACATAGACCGACTTAAGTCAGATTCAAGACATTACCATTGGGAGGATCCGATCCTTTTCTTTGAAGTACCGGATTATCTCTGGAGACAGTGTATTCCTCAGGAGGAATATCAGAGTGTCCTTACTTTGTGCCACAGTCTAGATGCAGGAGGACACCACTCCGGGAAGAGGACCGCATGGAAGGTACTTCAATGTGGCTTATACTGGCTGACTCTGTTTCACGATGCGCTCACTTTTGTGAAGTTGTGTCCAGTATGACAACGAATGAGAGGAACTATTGATTCCAAGGATGAGATGCCGATTCAGCATGTCATCATTTGTGATGCCTTTGACGCCTGGGGCATCGACTTCATGGGCCCATTCCCGATTAGCCATGGATTCGAAATATCCTTCTCGCGGTAGATATCTGTCAAGGTGGGTGGAGGCTATCCCAACTCGAGCTGCAGACAGCAGGACTGTCGTTAAATTCATTGGAGATCAGATCATCTCTAGGTTCAGGATCCCCAAAGTTTTGATATCATATGGGGTAGCCACTTCATGAACAGAGAGGTGAAGAAGATCTTGAAAGATTACGGCATCGAACACTGTGTCGCTAGTCCTTACCACCCACAGACCAATGGCATGGCTGAGGTGTCGAATAGGAAGGTGAAAACCATATTGCAAAAGCTTATCTGCCCAGACAGGAAGGACTGGTCTCAGATCTTAGATCAAGTCCTTTGGGCTTATAAGACAACTTACAAGACACCATTAGGAACCTCCCCATTCAGGATGGTATTTAGGAAGTCGTGCCATTTGCCCGCAGAATTAGTGCACAAATCAGAATGAGCAATCAAGAAGGTCAACTGGAACACACACCTAGGGCAGAAACAGAGAGAGATGGATCTAAATGAGCTTGTGGAAGTCAGAAACTGAGCATATAACAACAGTTTGGTGTACAAGGACAAAGTAAAGCGTTAGCATGATAGATATATCAGACGAAAGACCTTTGTTCCTGGACAGAAGGTATGGTTGTTCAATGCAAGGCTGAAGGTTTTCCAACACAAGCTGAAATCCAAGTGGACGGGTCCATTCATAGTCATTGTTGTGCATGATAGTTGATGCGTAGAGATCTCAGATCTCACATATGGAGCACAGACATCCCTAGTCAATGGACAACTGCTGAAGCACGTAGTCGAACCTAATGAACAGTTAGTCCATGTTGAGGAGATTGCATTCATGCGCGAGACAGACTCAGAAGATACACATAGAGCCATAAATGAAACCTTGCAGCAGTGAGCTCTTGCCATCAGTAGCATTGAGAAGATTCAGTCCTTGTACATACTCACCATTCTTGTATATATTTTCCCTCCCTCCCGCAACTCTAATCACTCGCCCTGACTTCATATATTTTCATTCTATAACTATATTTAGGATGATCGGATCCTAAGTATAGGGGGGAAAGTGTCTTGAGTCCATACACTTCATTGTACATCCTCCAAATCCCATCGGTCCTCATACTCACTCCTGTCCTATACTTAGGCTGGCCTTAGCCTAAGTATCGGGGGGACCGATGCCCATCATGTATTTATATTCATCCACTTCCCCTCTAGACCCCGTTTGCACCGTTTTTTATCTTCTTCTACACTTAGGCTGCCAGAGCCTAAGTATAGGGGGCAGGATGACTTCTATACAATTTTATTCTTTTCGTTCTCCTATGCTTAGCATGAGATATGTCTTCTTCATTGCTTTTCGTGCTTTAAGGACATAGCACATGCTAAGTATAGGGGTACGTGTATATATTACATATATACTTTACCCATAGCTCGCACTTTCGAGTATTTTTGTATATATTATACAATAATTATGAGGTGGGTAAAAATTGAAAAAAAAATGTAAAATACATGTATATTCGTAATACTTTTGTATCTTTTGTGAAAAAAATTGCAAAAAAATAAAAATCAAAGGCTTCTTATTTACTCTTGCATATCATCTCTGCATCTAAAAGAGTCTTGCAATTCATTCATCTACATAGCATGTCATCTACATCTCATCTGCATATCTTGCATATGCAAAGTGAAAAGTTAGTGGGTTCTGAACCAAGTTATGAATAGATGATGAGGAGGGACTTGATTTGACCTCAATCCACCTAATTTCATAGGAACCTTATAGGAAATGGAGTTAAGATTTCTCAGGTCAAGTGACTTAATTCTTTGAGTCCGCAAGTCTATGTTCACATGTCATCTTGATTAGTCTAAGTAGAATATCTCATGCACACGCATGATTCTTTTATACAGTGACCTAACTTGGACAAGCACCATGCACATAGATCTTCATTGATGAGGTGGTGAGGAGGTAGAATCCTTTAGCTTGGAGTAGCACACGGGTAGAAACATATGTCCTCCTCTAGGGAGGGTAGTACATCTCAACCTAGTCTGGTGGTGTTGACGCCTAAAGATGGGATGTTGTGGGTTGCAATAATGCTTCAAAAGAGGGATAGTCTACTGGATCAAGAGGAAAAACTCCTGCTGTACATGTTGCACATTGTATATAGTTAAAAAAAATGCAAGAACTCCAAAAAATAAGACATGCTTGAGTGAAAATAAAATACCTGTCAGAGTATGTATATTAGCAAGAAGTCTGCAGCTGGGTGACTTGACTACATTGGTCGACATCTTAGGATAGGTAACTTACACTGGCTACCGTCCATTCTTTTCTCCACCCCCTCCTTTTGAGATGGTCGCACTTGAACTTAGAAGGGAATACCCTGCTCCTCGAGGAAAGAGTTAATGGACCAGGGAATTAGAGTTACCTTGTTAGAGGAGGTTGGTTGTTAGCCATTTCTGATGTGGAGAGCTATTTTACACTTACACAGTGCAAGTAAGAATCATAGTCATCAGAAATTTGTGTTTGAGGATTTGTTCTGACTTGACTATTAAGGCGTCATGAATAGAAGACTTGTGGAACTTGAAGTCTGTTAGGTCTTAAGTTCAGATCTCAATAAGGTTCCGCCACACAATTAATCCAAAGGTCGAGTCAAGCTCCATTTTCAACTTTTGTTCATGACCTTGATAAGGAACCCAAAATCATTTCACTCTTGCATTCCATTTTAGTTTCTCTAGGACGAGTAAGGTTAAGTATAGTGGTTTGATGAATCTGTGATTTATCACTCTTAGAGTTGAAAATAGAGCCTTGTTCCCAAGTAATTAGGAGCATATTTCCACTAATATTTCATAATTAGCAATCATGCATGCATTGATAACATCCGCATTTTAGCATCCATAATTACACTAAATAAGAAGCCAAATTCATCTGTAAAAATCACCTACTATATATATTTTACACTAACCCTACAATCCATAAATTTACTCTATACTATATATATATATATATTCCTAACAATAATACAAGAAAAATAACAAAAAATGCCAACCTGTAAAATTGACAAATAACACCCCAAACCAAGTTGGAGACCTTGGACTTAGAATGCACATATCTCTCTCATACAGCCTGCAATCTAGGTCTACTCACTTTTAAATTAATACACATTCAAAGACCTTCAAAATGAGACCAATTTCATTTTAATCGGAGCTCGTATGCAAAACTTGGGTTTTTGGCCCCCATTGTATACTATATGTATTTATATTTGTACCCATGTAATTTATTACTTTATTCGGCCTCATTTCCGTTTTTGGTCAACATGAAACTTGTAGATCTCACCGAGATCTACAAATTCATGTTTTGAGTTTCTCCAAATTCGACCATTTTTTCCTTCTTATTTCACATTCTTCTTCAGCCATTCAGATTGGGACACGTGGCACCCTCTGGTTGCGCCACGCGGCCCGCTCATAACGCGCCATGCGCTCCTCTTTCCCCACTGTCCGATTTTGTCTTCTCCCTCTGAATCCCCGCCATCCATTCTGCATCAAATCTCGACCACCTGATCAAGTCCAAGACCGCATATGGGCTCCTCACTAACACCCTCATCTCATTGTGCCACGTCGCGCACTCCCCAACCACCCGATGACCTCCCCTTCTTCAGATCCAAGCCGCTCATACCCACCTCAATTCCAACCCTTGGATCTTCATCCTAGATCTCATCCACACCATTGGTATCCACCTCATTCTCAGCCCTCCACGTGGTCACATCTTCACCGCTAAGCCGCTCACCAATGCCCCCATCTCAGCCATTCATCTCCGCTGAGATGCCAGCCGTTTGATCCATGCTTCAGATTCAATCCCCGTCGTCCTTCGGCACTGTGTCCCCATTCCGCCATGTGGCTCCACTACCGCCCTTCGATTGCATCACCAGGATCTAATCCTGGCCCTTCTGTCATACCTTCTTATGGTCATTGGATCACATGATCCAATGGTCCAGAGGTCGTCGTCTACCTCCGAAAGAGCCTCGCCCACATCGCCCCACCTCACGATGCCTCCACCCCCTTCCTATTTTTGGCTTCACTACAGCCACCTTCTCCGCCCATCGACACCTCCACGACGTAACCCTGACCTCCACCTTCCTTGCCGACATCTATGATCCCCATGATGCCCTCTTCTTAGCTCCACAAACTCCGCACTGACCACCCTCTCCATCACATGCACCCCCCATCTCCTTCCTATAAATACCCCATCTTCGGCGAACTTTCAACCCATCTGCCATAGAGAGAGGTATCCTAGAGCTCTGAGCTTCTCATTGGTGACAACAAATGAGTGTGAAATCGAGTGACGATAGGTCTCCACCTCCGGCGAGATCTATGGCGTACCCTCGCAGTGTCGCAGGTCCTCCAGTGAGCTATTTGAGCTCAGGCCCGCTACTGACCTTCGAGCGACGATCGGAGCCGCTTCAGCGAGCCTCCAACCCCAGGTAGCTTTAGCCATTTCTTATCCGATCTTCTTCCTGTTTTTCTTTGTTTTTCTCTTAATTTTTCTACCTCCTCCGATTGATTTCACTCACCCAACTATCCATTGAGCTTTGCCTTGAAGCTCTGACCTTCGCGACACCTTCAGATCGCCCCGCCAACACGTCGCAACCTCTCCGACCATAGCTCCGCCTTCAGGCGGAGGAAGATCACCAGCCACCCATCGCTTCATGTTCCCAGGCCTCATGCACATCCCTTGCATTTCCACGAACACGGGCACCATTGTTTTTGGCATCAGCTAACCTTGCAGGAGCTTCTTATTCACTGGACGGAACTTCGCCGGAGCTGCATTCGAGCGTCGACGTCTCCGGCCTCCGGACCGCCTCCGCTTCCTCCAGACATCCCAGTGGCTTCCTGACACTTCCTCAACAGATCCAAGCTAACCAGGAGCCACCTGTGAGCTTTACCGGCCATGGGGGATGCGACGGAGCCGAACCCTCTTCGTCGGAGCCCTGCCAAGTCCGCCGTAAGAGGCAGCGAACCGGAGAAGATGATGCACAACTTTCGTTGGATCACCTTGATCCAATGGTCCTGATCGAGCCACGTTGCCCCACACCCGCCACCGTTGGATCGAGATGATCTAATGGCTCTTACACATCCATGTCGCCCCTCGCCAGTAGCTCCAGCCTCTGTTGGATACATCTCGATCCAACGGCCAGTGTCACGCCATGTTGCCTCGCTCCAGAACCCATCACCGTCATTGGATCATCCTGATCTGACGGGCCCTATCGTGTCATGTCTCCATCTCCAGCAATTGTTGGATCTTTCCAGATTTGACGGTCATATAGGCGCCACGTTACGCCCTCCGAGCCTCTTTCCTGACCCTAGGTTCAGAGCACCTGAAGTAGCACCGAAGCAACGCTCGAGCCTCCAGAGCCCCCGAGCCTCCGTCCGAGCCTCCTACGCCTCCCGAGCCTTGGTCCTCACGTGTCCCTCACGTGCATGCTGGGTAAATTTCACAGAGGCCCCTACAAGTTTCGATAATTACAATTAGTCCCTACCAGGCGCGTCACGTGAGGAGCACATGTTCCAGTGGAAATTTTGCACACATACCACTAGCATTATAGGTATTTGTACTTTAGTCTCTGTATGCATGTTTTGAATTAAGCAATTTTAAATTTTTGTCTTGCAATTTGGTCCATGTGTTTGCATGCATATTTAGGTGTCCATTTCTCATCATTTTTAAATTCCAAAAATTACAAGTTGTAGTTTAACTTGTTCTTTATCTTTTGTGACACGTGTCATATTTTTGTGAGCATCAAGGAATTAAATAATATTAATTTTGTGGAATTTGACATATTTTGCCCAATGTGTGCTTAAAATTCATTATTAAATTATTTGTTGCTCTAAAATCACCATAAAATCATAGTAGATCTACTTTAAGTTATTCTACATTGTGCACAAAAATCATAGCATCTGCACGCATCATGAGGCCTGAATAAATCAAATAGTATTTTACCTAACTGATTTTTAATAGGTCCAATTTACATCAATTTTTAGGTTTATCAATTTTCCTGGATTCATCTCACATAGACCTATGTATGATAAATTTTATATTTGAAAATAGTGTACTTTGGTATTTATTAAAATTAATTTTGCAAAAACTATCCTGTATTCATATTAAATTCATATTTAATTCGATTAGAGTCTAAAAAATCCAAAAAATTGCAGTAGCTTAGTCTCATCGCTATCATCTTCTGGTCAAGTTTCATTAATTTTGGACCTCATTTGACTATCTTTTTTTATTTATCTTAAAATTTGGCTAGAAATTGCATTGTGTTTTCTTTAATTGCATAAATAAAGACCAAAAATATTCTTTTGAAAATCTGACATCGGAATTAACTGAAAATTTACCTAAGGAGACAGCTGCCTCCCTGAGTTCAACCTTGGGCTTTCCCAAGTAAAATAAATCTGTCGCTCGCATTTAATTGAATATTAATCGAAGTAGTTTTTGATCAGTCTCGATTTATCCGACTACAACGAACGACAAATCTAATTCGATCATTAATCCGATTGAATTAACAAGGGTAAATTGAGCCTCTTCAATCGGATGTGCTGAAAAAAGACCTACCCCTCTGACCCCCCCTCCATCCTTCCGAACCGCTCTTATCTATATTTCCACTCGCCTAAAAAGAAAAGAAAGAAGAGAATGAAACGAAATAGTAATATATAGTTGACTTCCTCGGTATCGTCAGCAACTCAACGGGAAGTCATTGGAGAATCGGATGTGCCAAAAAAGACCTGCTCCTCTGACCCCCCCCCCACCCTTAGCCTTCTGAATCGCTCTTATCTATATTTCCACCCAAGACAGGATGAGTGGGGATGTTCAGGCACTACATGAGTTTCCTGATGTGTTCCCAGATGATTACATAACTACCTCTAGTGAGAGAGATAGAGTTTGAGATCACATTGTTACCGTATGCACATCCTATCTCCATCCATCCATACGTGGTGGCACCAGTCGAGCTGAGAGAGCTCAAGGTGCAGTTGTAGGAGATGCTAGAGAAGGGATTCATCTATCATAGAACATAACTATGGGGAGCACCATTTCTCATTGTCAAGAAGAAAAACGTATCCATGAGACTTTGCATTTATTATAGACAATTGAATAAGCGGATTGTTAAGAACCGTTATCCTCTCCTATGGATTGATGATTTTTTTGATCAGTTGTAGGGAGCAGCGGTGTTCTCTAAGATTGATCTACGATCCAGATATCATCAGCTAAGGATCATATACTCGGATGTGATGAAGTCCTCATTTCGCTCGAGATATGGTCACTACGAGTTCGTGGTGATGCCACTTGGACTCATAAATGCACTTGCCATATTCATGGATTTAATGAATCGAGTATTCCATCTTTGGATAAATTTCATGATTGTGTTCATTGACAACGTCCTAGTCTATCCCATAATGAGCATGACCATGATTCCCATCTTCATACTATGTTGGAGATACTCCGAGAGCATCAGTTGTATGCAAAATGCAGCAAGAGCGAGTTCTAGCTTTCTGAGGTGGTATTTTTTGGATCACGTAATTTTAGGGGTGAGTGGCAGTTGATCCTACTAAGATAGAGGATATTTTATCTTGGGAGCAGCCCAAGACAGTTATAGAGATTCACAATTTCCTTGGCCTAGTCTGTTATTACATATGATTTGTCAAGGGATTCTTTCAATTGGTATTACTTCTCACACGGTTGACACAAAAGGATGTGCCAATTGTCTGGATCAACAAATGTAAGCTGAGCTTTTGTCTCAAGGAGCAGTTGACTACTGTTCCCATTCTTATCCTCCCTTTCGGTACTTCAGATTTCATGATTTATATTTATGCTTCCAAGGAAGGTATGCGTGATGTACTGATGCAATAAAGATAGGTCTCAAATAATGCATCTTGACAGTTGAAGAGCCACAAATGCAAGTACCCCATCCATGACTTGGATTTGGTTGTTGTAGTCTTCGCACTGAAAATATGGTGCCACTATCTATATGGGGTGACATTTGAGATTTTCACGGACCACAAGAGCCTCAACTATATCTTCGACCAGTGAGAGCTAAACATGAGGTAGAGATGATGGTTGAAGCTACTGAAGAACTATGATTGCACTATATATTACCATCATGGCAAGAGAAATGTGGTAGAAGATGCCTTGAGTAGGTGGGAACACATGGCAAATCAACGGTTGATTGTAGATGGGATGTCCTCACAACACTTAGTGAGTAGCATACATTTGAGAGCATGCCACGTAGTGACTATATTGGTAAAGTACATTACCTTGTGGGATAGAATAGTCCAGGGACATCAGGCAGATCAGAAGTTGTAAAACTTGTACCATCATTGTTTGATGGATGAGTTCGACAGTTTCTGAGTCAGACAGTCCATTCTGTGGAAGGGAGATTCTATTTGTGTTCTTGATGATAAGGAATTGAGAAGAAATATCTTGGATGAGGCACATAGTTCAGGACTTTCCATTTATCCATGTAGCACCAAGATGTACAGGGACCTCCGCCAATACTTATGGTGGAGGGAATGAAGAGAGATGTAGCAGATCATGTCAGTCATGCCTCACCTGTCATATGGTGAAGGCAGAGCACTAGAGATCACCTAGTTTACTACAACCTCTTCCCATTAATGAATCTCCATTTCATCACCGTTATTCAATCATTTTGGCCTTAAAAACCCTAGTTAATGCATGTAAATAGCATTAATTTGTTTAAATTAACATTCATTCTTTGTTGTATAAATAATGTGTAAAATGTTTGTTTTTAATGCCGAAATTATAGAATGATGAAAAGAAAAGAAAAATGAATAAAATGGCAAAGATATTTTATGACCCAAAACCCCGAGACCTAGGCATCTTGATGACAAGGTCGATAAGGAATAAAGCAGGGGGAGATGAGGGCAAAAATACAATAAAAATCCCATTTATTAATCCATTAATAATTCATTTTTGGAACCTATTTTATTTTCTATTTTTTATACCTCAAAAAAAAACTTCATACATGAAAGTTGTAGATAATAATATATAGTAAAATACAAAATTGAGATAAAAGGCTAAAATCCCAACTTCCTAGACCCATATCTCCCAAATAAAAATTCAAAATGTATCAAAATCCCTTTATTTGCATATAGCCTTTAATAAGATATTTAATGAAGTCGGTTTCATATTTTTTGGAGTTAAGGTGTGAAAGTTAGGTTCTGGACCCCTATTATACTATACCTGAATAAAATAATCATTTTATTTATTCTTTTTTATTTTTATAGTTTTATATTTTTATAATTTTGTAAATATTATTTATTTCATATGTGCATATTTAAATTAGAATAAAACCAAAGAAAAAAATTAAAATAAAATATGTATATAAAATATATAGATGAAATACCTAAACTTGCACCTATATATTTACTATACCTATTTATTTAAGTGTATATATTACATTAGAAAAATATAATCAAAATATATTTAAGTATATAAAAATAAGTTATAAATATATAAAATAAGAAAATAACATAATAAAATTAAAATACAAAATAAAAATAAAAATAAAATACTCAAACATTGGTAAATATACCTATAAAGAAAACCCTAAAAACTAACTTGTAATTAATAATCTCTAAAAAATAAAAATCATAAGAAAATAATATGAAAAATAATAAATATTTTCTATAACTTAAAATTAATTAAATCATTTGTTAATTAATTTTGATTTTACAATTTTTTTCGGGCTAGTTTTTCCTTGTTGGTCCACGTGGACCAACCAGGTGGCTTCAAGCATTGACCTAGGTCAACTACCTGACTGCCTCCCTAGCCCTTGTCAGAATCTAGTTTCGACCCACTTTTCTCGATTTTCTCAACACCGATTCTTTCACCAATTGTCTTTGATTCCTTCTTCTCTTTTGATCCTCGATATTTGCTCTTACACATGTACATCTCCTCTTGATCAACGCATCATTGAATCACGCAAGCCACCTCGTTCTTCCCTTCATCTCAGTCGTTTGTACATAACCCCATCGATTGCTTTCTTCTCCATTTGAATCTCCTTTGGCCCGCTTGACCACCCTTTTCATGTGCTCCGGATTAAAGGATGGTGGCAGCTCCTTCTCCAGTTGCTTGAAGCGAGGTTGGGCGTGTTTAAGGGATGATTCCACCACCTCCATCGCACGTTGGCATCGAGGTTCCCATCTTGTGGTTCCGGCCACTAAGGTACTCATTTTTATCACGTTTTAGTTTAGGTTTTATTCCTACATTTGATTCCTATCTTTAGTTTAATGCTTAATCTCATGCTTTAGCTTTAAGCTTTAGATTTGAAGTTCCCCCGGAGGCCAGCTCCGGTGAACGCTCCTTCATACACCCACCGTTGACCGACCCCGCTACCACCTCAGTCTTCTTCCCCTTTGCCATCTCCATCACCTTCCACCTTCCGAAAACCTCGTTCCCCGTAGGACTGAGATCTGGGTGCTCCACCACCTTCATCCCGATGGAGCACCTCTGCCAGAGCCATCTACACCGCCATTCCATCACCTGGAGGGTCGAGGCAATTTGTCCTCGATCCCGTAACATATTTTTGCAGGTTTCCTGAAGCTTAACACTAGCTGGGGTAGTTTTGATGCTCACTTGTGGTACCGGAGCACCTCTGCTCCGTTGTCCTCTTGGGAGTCCTCCAAGCATCGTTAGATTGTTTTGAAGACACCAGTAGATGAAGGATCATCACATGAAGCGGCGGGGCCATTTTGGAGCAGCAAGAGCGTCGGAGGAGGAAGTTCTATCTGTGGGAAGCTCGTCTCGTCGAGGATTCTTCCCAGTTCGTTCACCTTCCTTTTGTGTCGTTGGATCGCCCTGGTTCTTCCAGGAGTACAGCCATCGTTAGATCAAGCCCAGACACGACCGTCAAATGTCCTCGGGAGATCTAATCGGGGCCCTTCATCATGAAGCAGTATCATGTGTTGCGGAGTCAGCACATGGCATAAGTAAATCATCTCAGTCGTCCGCTCCCGCAAAGTGCTGGGTATTTTGCACTTTTAACCTGGCTACTTTTTATATTTAATAATTAAGATTTTAACATTCCTCTGCCTTTATATTAATCTTGCAATATTTGCAAAAAGACCCCCAACTTTTGTTATTTGCCATTAAGTCCACGCCAAGTCACCTCACGTGCGGTCCCACGTAAGGTGGGCATTTTTCAGGCGAGGCCCTGGAGTTCATTGGATTTCATTTTGACCCAGTAACTTTATATTTTGTTATAAAATTTTGTAAAAATTTGCAAAAAGGTAATTACATTTCTGCCCTTGCTAGTAATTTAATTTTTGTGTGTTTGTCCTATTTATTTAAATAGCTATTGTGCTCCGAAAATCCCATAAAATAGGGTTAGGTTCCTGAATACATGCATTTTCATGCCCTATAATTACTTTAAATTTAGGACCTTTCAATATCTACTAAAAATCAAAAAAGAGCACAAAAAGCCCATGTTGGACTTAGAAAATACCAAAAAAGATTTTGGAAAAATTCCAAAAATATGTATATTTTGTTTATTTATTTATTTTGCAACTTCAGGACTTGAAAACCCTAAAAAATAAGATGCATAAAAATCGAAAAGATCCAAAATCTAGTTTAGAAAGATTGAAAATTCCAAAAAAAGTACTAAATTATTTTTTTCTATATATTAATTTTATTTATATTTTTATCTACCTATTTAAATTGATTTGAGGAATTTTGGGACTATTTTGTTATTTTTCCTCTTCATTTCAATTTCGGATATTTATTTAATCCTTAATTTGGGATATTTTTTACTTTGAAAATATATAAAAATTAGCAAATTCCTTAAAAATTACAAAAACACTAAAAAAGTTTTCAAAATCCAAAAATATTTAATTCTACAATTTCTAATTATTTTTTATTATATTTGTATCTATATTATCTATTATTGTATATATAGTCTTATATATCCTATATTATTTATTTAAAAGAAAAAGAATAGAAAAATTTAAAAATATAAAAATATAAATTAAAAACCAAATATAAAAATATAAAACAAAAGTAAATTAATAAAAATAATAAAAAATTAAAAACCCGATACAAAAGCGACAAATATCACACAATCACTTTTGTGCATAATTACCCCATCTATCCATTCTGCTCCTTGTGTTTGACCTTTACACATACTTGCACCTATACACATCTTTGTTGTAGAGTTAAAATAAAATTTAACTCCATAGTTTATTTTGCATTGCTTTATATTTCTATTGTGGACTAATTGTTGTTTGAAGTTGGGTTTCTTGCAGGTCGCCACAGTGATTGTGCCTCCACCTTGTGTTAGACATATTTAGACCCGTGAAAAATCCTCTTCAACAAATGGCGTCGTTGCTGGAGAGCAATTGCGCATACATTGGTTTTGCCTGATTGTGCCTTTTTTGTCTATATTTTCCTTATTCGTTTTCTCTTTTATTTGAAACTAATTGTTGATCTGTCTAATCACTACTTCTTTGTTGACTTTGTTACGAGGGACCGCGAACCGAGGAGGATCATCTAGGTGATTCCACGCAGCTTTGGGAAGTGGAGTCGACTATTCTACCCTAGCCGACAGGAGAGAGCATCAAAGGATACTTAGAAAATTTTTGGGAGATAGCTTCACTCTGCATTTTTTTTTCATTTATTTGTGTAATTTAAGAGAGAGAGAGACTATTATTGTAATAACTTGGACTCTACCTGGACACTGCCACACTTCACGAGGTCTAGTGCCTGAGGGATTGTTCCCTTGGGTGCATCATCGGTTTTTCACGGTTTTCATCGCCTTTCTTTTATTTTGTTTCATAATTTTGTTTTCTTTATTTTGTGTGATTGAGCTCTAGCATAGGATTGCTTGTCAATAGTCTTAAGGCCAAACACCTAATATCATTGCATGTACCTATTGTCTTGTTTGGGCTTATACAAAGTTAATTGTCAATTATTTGGATTTGAGACCATGTACCAAGAGAGGTCGTATACAACACTTGCAGGACCCGTTGTAGCAGGCACCAATGGGCATCGAAGATCAAACTTTGGTCTCATTTTTGAGTAGTTGACATTTTATGCTTCATGTTAATAGCTATTCATGTACTTTCGGTGATTTCATCGGCTGCATTTGCATATAGATAGGTTTCAATTCTGCTTGACATCCTTGCATATAGAGAGCTGGAGGCAAGGGGAGCATTTACGCTTTAGCATGCATCATCGATTTATCGCTTGTATTGCTTTTCCAACTCTCCCCCTCTGATTTAGATGGCCTAGGTTGCTAAAATGAATTAACTCCTCATTAGGCGCATGCATTTCTTATTAAAAATACAAAAAAAGTGACAATCAATAAAATTAGGACTGTTAAAATTACTTGACCCTAAAAATAGACCAAAAAGAAAAATCATTGTCTTGAGGCGAGTAATCCCCTTATTGTATTCGTTTTAGATTGCTCATGTACACACTATGTTAGCGTCCAAATCCCATCAGCCTCCCTAAGTGCTTGTACAACATTTGTTTTCTCACCTAACTCTAAAAATTGAAAAGATAAAAAGACTGCACTTTCACGGTCTTCGCCGAGTTGAGTAGGTGAATTGAGGGGTGTGCTTTCTTTTGTGTGAGTTTGTTTGTGATTGTTTGTGTGCATATTCGATTGTCTCTGTGCATTTGCATCTTTCTTCTCACACCTATTTATTTGATCATCATACTATCCTGATCATTTCTCAGTTTTGTTTTGAGATGGCCGATTGGAGCGATTTTTAATCAAGACTTTACAGATCCTTCGTACCCTCCAGCCGGTCCATCTCCATTTTTCCAGGAGGATTTTGCTCCTGATTTTTGTACATATCTGTCTAAGCCATTATTTTAGGCATCAGATTTTAATTTTCACCCATCATTACCACCACCATTACCCTCACATTTTGATAATCCACTTTTCCAAGAATACCTTGATCCGGAATGTGATTTTTGCCCACACCCACCACCCTCATCTCATTCACCTGATCTTGAGATTTTGGAGTCACCTTTCATGATGTCCACACTTATGACCTTGAACCAGATGATGGAGCATATGAATTTGAGGATTAACAATTTATTTATCATAAATAAGAGCCAGAATGACGCTCCACCATTTGAGGATATGGATTCACTTGAGGATCATCATAAGAGCTTGCAATCGCCCAAAATACAAAAAATGAGAAAATTTCAAAAATCCAAAAGAATTCGGGAGACACATGGTTCATTCATCATGTGAGGAGAGGACCGACATGCTAGATCATATACCCACACATCCATTCACACATTGTCCCACCTTTGACATCGAGGACGACATTGTACAGACTGCTCTTAGTCGTCCTTTGTAGATGTTGATTCCGATCTCCTCCCTTGTATAAAGGAGGTTCAAAAATTCAAAAAAATGTTGACTGAACCGGAAGTGGTGCCTGCCATTCATGAGATCAATGTTGCCCCACTTCTCCAGGCCATGACCCATTTATCTGCTCCTCAACCTAAGAAGAGAAAGGTAAGGAGCAGATCTAAGCGTCATATCTTGATCATGGCCATTGCCCACACCATCACCCACCGTCCATTCTCTAAGAAAGGGAATGCTGCTACACCATTCATTAGATGCACCATTTCTTATTTTGCATGTGCTCACACTCTCCTTGACAGTGGTTCTTCAATTAGCATCATACTCTTCTCGCTGGTACAGTTTCTTCATTTAGGACCTCTCAAGAAAACTAGGATGATTGTTTAGTTTGTTGATGGATTTATCAAGAGATCGAAGGGTATTCTAGAGAACGATGTCATTTGGATTCAGCGCATGAGCTATACTACTAGTCTTGTCTTATTGCCCATGGAGAACCCCACCACCGGGGAGCATTCTCCAATCATCCTGGGGTGACCCTTTCTCACCTCTGCAAGAGTCGTCATTGATTACGGATCAGGAGAGATTCGCTCCCGTCCTGATGACTTGAGTGATGTGATCATCACTGCACCCACTGCCGACCAGAGACCTGCATCTAATGCGACTACACCGATCTTAGCCGACCCCAAGGACTATGACCTTGATGAGATGATCAGAGATTTTTGTTGTATGTTGGATTCTACTTAGACCCGAGAATTCCTTTGCAAGGAGGAAGACTCGAAAATCATAGACCTTGGAGTTCCTTCTTCTGGTACTTGGCGATGCATGGATGACATATGCGGGATTTACATGATTGACACTTTAGAGCAGAGGGTAGATTTATATGATATTGATGAGGCTGAATTTGATTTGATTGCTTTTATAAAGGAATTCAGGCCTTTTGATGAGGATGATGATCCAGTAGAGACCTTACAGGACGAGCTTGACCTTACTTCTTCTGATGATGAGTTCGTCCTGTTTCACTCCGATATCTGCGAGACTCCACAGGACGGACCTGACTTGACTACTTCCACAGATGAGCTCATCCCATTTCATTTTGATGATGACCTAGCGGAAACTTCCCAAGCCGAACCTAGTCACACTTCTTCCACTGACCCATTCATGCCTTTCCTCTTTGATACCACTGAGGACATTCCCTAAATCGATCATGATCAGTCGGTTTCAGAGGACCCCAATGTTGACCTACACCTTATCAGATCCATTCCTCGGCGGTTCCACAAGAAGGTTCTCTTTCTACCTTCTTGACCTTTGTATATCCATCTTCTTGTATATTTGCTTTCCTTTATCTCCTTACATCCACTATATCACTCATCCACCCCATTCTCGTGTGTGCCTTGCTTAGAACGTACTTTGTCCTAAGTATAGGGGGTGGACGAGCTGAGTGTTCTTTCTTCATTCTGATCAATCACTCTTGTTGTTGCCTATACTTAGGTCTTTTTTACCCTAACAATAGGGGTAGTGATGTGTACATTCTCTTCGATCCTTTCTTCTATCTTCATCTTCTTTTTCTTCTTTTCTTCTTTTCTTCTTTTCGTTTTCATTTTTCTTTTTCTACTAAAAAGGTGTCATCCCTTTTTGTCAGTTTTCTATACTTAGGATGTACTTTGTCCTAAGTATAGGGAGTGCGCACCCCAACTTCTTTCATTCTTTGATCCCCTCCACGGTCTCCTCTTCTTATCTATACTTAGGGATATCTTACCCTCAATATAGGGGGAGACAGTCCGAGTACGATCTATTCATTCCCACCCTTGACCCTCCCTACCTTGTGTACAGTTTGTTATACTTAGTATTATTTGATCCTAAGTATAGGAGGGACAGTCAACTTCTCATTCCTTCATTCGTTCATTTATTCTTTAGGCTTTTCTATACTCGGTACTAGTTATGTCTTCTCTTTTTCATTCTGATCTATGAGGACATAGCTCAAACTAAATATAGGGGGTAATATATACTACGTATATATTTTAGCCACAACTCGTACTTTCGTATTTAATAATAATTAAGGTTAAAATATTGTAAAAATTACTATATATATTTACTATTAACATCATTAAAATAACTTCATAAAATATGCATGTTATTCCTCAAATTTTTTGTGTATATACTGATTAATAAATCAGGTAAAATGTTTTGCAAAATTTTGAAAAAATATTTGAAAATCTATTTGAAAAAACTTTTGAAAGATGTTTGAAAAAGATTTTGCAACATATTTTCAACCTTTGAAAAATATTTTATTTGTAAAAATTTCTTTTGTTTGTGTGAAATAAAATGTTTTGAAAACCTATTTGCAAATGGTTTTGGAAAATGGTTGCACAAATATTTGAAAAATCTATCTATACTGTTCGAAAAACCTTTGCAAAATGATTTTCAAATGTGTGTAAATGTTTGTAAAAACTATTTTGGACTATAGTTTTCAAAACTGTTTGAAAAATGATTTTTAAATAAGTTTGAGGAATATCTACATCACACAAAAATCGTCCTTACTAATTGTATAATTACATCTATAAAATTAACAAACATATCCCTTGTAAATTCTTAAAAACCCAACTCTTTTAAATTTAAGATGCATCCCTATGTAAATATTTGCACCTATTTTATCCAAAATCTTTTGTTTTAAAAAATCATAAAAACATTTGCAAAACCAAAAATCCAATAAAATTTGCAAAAAAAATTGAAAAATTGCATAAAAATTTGTAAAATCTTTTTAAAAATTCCATAAAAATCTAAATTTGAAAATTGCATCATAGAAATATTTTTCATTGCATTATACATAGAATTTGCATAGAATTTGCATTTTTCGGATCGAGTCTGATAATTGAACAAGTCTAAGTAAAATCCTAAGATTGGAGCTTGGTTGGATCGTAAATCTACCTAATCACAGGAACCTTATAGGAACTGGAATTGAGGTATTTCAGGTCTAGTTGACTTAATTCTTTGAGAATTGTGAGACTTGGTTCAATGGATTCTTGACTGCCTAAGTAGAGTATTTTGGAGCACATGCACGACACTTGTTGATAATGGCCTAACTTGGACACTTACACTTGTCACTTGGCTCAACTAAGTTGGAGTGGTGAGGGGATTGGATTTGTCGGTATGGGATGCACACAAGTGGAAACACGTGTCCTCGTCTAGGGAGAAAAATGCACCCCAACCCATCAAATAGCAGAGACGTCTAAAAACATTAGAGTGTGGGTTGCAATAATGCTTCAAAAGAGGGATAGTCTACTGGCTCAAGAGGAAAAACTCCTTATATAAATGCTATTGTATATAGTATTTCAAAAAATCAGAAAAAAAAACTCCAAAAAAGTGGATAGGCCTAATTGAAAATAAAATGCATGCCGGAGTGTATATATTTGTATAGTCAATAAGCAAGCTTGAGCTTCAAAGTTATATCTTGTGAGCATGCAGATGGATGGCATGACTACACTGGTCATGCATCCTAGGATAGGTAGCTACACTGGCTACCGTCCATTCTTCTCTTCATCCCCTCCTCTTGAGATGGTTGCCACTTGAACTTAGAAGGGAATACCCCGCTCCTCGATGAAAGAGTTATTGGATTGGGGAATCTCTGGGTTGTCATGCTAGAGAAGTCAGTCTCTTTTTCATTTCAGTCAAGGGGAGCCACTATCACATACATTGTACAAGTGAGATTCATAGTCATAAGGGTTTGTGTATGAGCTGAAGTATTCTGACCTGGCTATTGAGGAGACTTGAGCAGAGTTTTGGGATTCTCGAAGGTTGTTGTGTTTTAAGTCCGATCCCAATAAGGTTCTGCCCGCACTAAAATTCCAAAGGTCTGACTTAAACTCCAAACTTTGATTTTGTGAAGACAAGTTTGAGTTAATCCATGTTCTTTCTTCTTTTTTTCTTTGTTTTTCATTTTCTGTACTTATTGCATAAGTGTTTGCAAGGGACTAGCAAAGGCAAGTATAGGAGGGAAGATGAATCTCCATTTCGTCACCTTTATTCCATCATTTTGGCCATAAAAACCCTAGACAATGCATGTAAATAGCATTAACTTTTACA
Organism: Ottelia alismoides; assembly: GCA_037367405.1. Lineage (NCBI taxonomy): Eukaryota > Viridiplantae > Streptophyta > Magnoliopsida > Alismatales > Hydrocharitaceae > Ottelia > Ottelia alismoides. The sequence goes on from JAZKJV010011560.1 coordinate 127,571, forward strand.
AATTAACATTCATTCTTTGTTGCATAAAAATGTATAAAATACTATTTTTAATGCCAAAATTAGAGAATAAAAAAATAAAATGTCAAGATATTTTATGAACCTAAACCCTGAAACCTAAGCATCTTGATGACTAGGTCGACAAGGAAGAAAGTAGAGGGAGATAAGGGCCAAAAATACAATAAAAATCCCATTTAATAATTCATCAATAATTCATTTTTGGGACCCATTTTATTTTCTACTTTTTATACCTCAAATAAAGAAACTTTGTATATGAAAGTTGTACATAATAATATATAGTAAAAGACAAAATTTAGTTTATACAAAAATAATACACGATGTTAAAAGTTATACTATAAATAAAAGGCTAAAATCCCGAATTCCCAGACACATATCTCCCAAATAAAAACTAAAAAGGTATCAAAATAACCTTGAATTATATATGACCTTTAATAAGCTATATAATGAAGGTGGTTTCATTTTTTGGAGTTAAGGTGTGAAAGTTAGGTTTTGGATCCCTATTGTACAATATAACCGAATAAAATAATCATTTTATTAATTCTCTATTATTTTTATATTTTATACTTTTATAATTTTGTAAATATTATTTATATCATATGTACATATTTAAACTAGAATAAAACCATAAAGAAAACATTAAAATAAAATATGTATATAAACTACATAGATTAAATACCTAAACTTATATCTATATATTCAATATACCTATTTATTTAAGTGTTTGTATTTCATCAAAAAAATATAATCAAAATATATTTAAGTATATAAAAATAAGTTATAAATATATAAAATAATAAAATAAAATAATAGTATCAAAATTACAAAATAAAAATAAAATACTCAAAACATATGTAAATATACCTATAAAGAAAAGCCTAAAAATTAACTTGTAATTAATAATTTCTAAAAAATAAAAATCATATAAAATAGTATGAAAAATAATAAAAATTTTTATTTTATAACTTAAAATTAATAAAATCATTAATTAATTAATTTTGATTTTGTCCATTTTTCGAGCCGGTTTATCCAGGCTGCTTCAAGCATTGACCTAGGTCAACTGCTTGACTGCCTCCCTAGCCCTTGTCATATCCTAGTTTTGACCCACTTTTCTCGATTTTCTTCCCACCGATTCTTTCACCAATTGTCTTTGATTCCTTCTGCTCTTTTGATCCTCGATATTTTCTCTTACACGCGCACATCTCCTCTTGATCGCTGCATCACTGAATCACGCCAACCACCTCATTCTTCCCTTCATCTCAGTCTCATGTACATAACCCCATCGATCACCTTCTTATCCATTTGAATCTCCGTTGGCCCACTTGACCACCCTTTTCGTGTGCTCCAGATCGAAGGATGGTGATAGCTCCTTCTCTAGCTGCTTGAAGCGAGGTTGGGCGTGTTTAAGGGATGATTCCACCACCTCCGCCGCACGCCGGCGTTGAGGTTCCCATCTTGTGGTTCCGGGCACTGAGGTACTTATTTTTATCATGTTTTAATGTAGGTTTTATTCCTGCATTTGATTCCTATCTTTATATTAATGTTTAATCGCATGATGTAGCTTTAAGCTCCAGATTTGAAGTTCACCGGAGGCCAGCTCCGACGAACGCTCCTTCGTGCATCCACTATTGACCGACCCCACTACCTCCTCAGTCTTCTTCCCCTTTGCCTTCTCCATCACCTTCCACCTTCTGAACACCTCGTTCCCCTCAGGATCGAGATCGGAGTGCTCCATCACCTTCATCCCGTCGTAGAATAATCGCTCGAGCCTTCTACACCGCTCTTCCACCACTTGGAGGGTCGAGGCAACTTGCCCTAGACCCCGTAACATATTTTTGCAGGTTTTCTGAAGCTTAACACTAGCTGGGTAGTTTTGATGCTCTCTTTAGGTACCTGGAGCACCTCTGATCCACCATCCTCTTGGGAGTCCTCTGGGCACTACGGTGTCTTTGAAGTCGCCAGCAGATAGAGGATCATCGCAGGAAGAGGGTGCCATTTTGGAGCAGCAAGAGTGTCGGAGAAGGAAGATCTAGCCAGGGGAAGCTCGTCTCACTGAGGGTTCTTCCCAGTTCGTTCACCTTCATTTTGCGCCATTGGATCACCCCGGTTCTTCCAGGAGTACAAGCACCGTTAGAACAAGCCAAACCCCGACCATCAAATCTCCCTGGGTGATCTAATCGGGGCCCTTCATCGCAAAGCGATATCATGCATTGAGGAGTCGATGCGTGGCATAAGTAAATCATCTCAATCATTCGCTCCTGCAAAGCATTGGGTATTTGCACTTTTAACCCGATCACTTTTTGTATTTAGTAATTAATATTTAAACATTCCTCTGTATTTATATTAATTTAGTAAGATTTGCAAAAATACCCCCCCTAACTTTTATTATTTGCCATTAAGTCCATGCCAGCTCACCTCACGTGCGGTCCCATGTGAGGTGGGAATTTTATAGGTGAGGCCCTGGAGTTCACTGTATTTCATTTTGACCCAGTATTTTTATTCGGTTATATAATTTTGTGAAAATTTGCATAGAGGCCTTGCATTTTATTTTAATTACATTTCTGCCCCTACCAGCAATTGATTTTTTGTGTGTTTATCCTATTTATTTAAAATAGCTACTATGCTCCAAAAAAATCCCAAAAATAAGGGATAGGTTTTTGAATGCTTGTCTTTTCACGCTTATAATTACTTTAACATTTTAGGACCTATAAATATTTATTAAAAATCAAAAAAAGCCCATATTTAACTTAGAAAATACCAAAAAATAATGTTTTTGAACAATTCTAAAAAATATATTTTGTATTTATTTATTTGTTTTGCAACTCCAAGATTTGAAAAATGTAACAATAGAAAAAGAAAATACATAAAAATCAAAAAGCTCCAAAATCCAGATTAAAAAATTAAAATTCTAAAAGATACCAAAAATATATTTTCTTGTATCTCAATTTTCTTATATTTTTATCTACCTAATAAAATTGATTTGAGGAATTGTAGACCTACTTTGCTATTTTTCCTCTTCATTTCAATTTAGGCTATTTATTTAATCCTTGATTTGAGATATTTTTTACTTTAAAACTATATAAAAAATTAGCAAATTCTTTAAAAAATACAAAAATAGTAAAAAATTATTTAAAATCCAAAAATATTTAATTATGCATTTTTTTGTTATTTTAATTATATTTATATCTGTATTATCTATTATTGTATATATAGTCTTATATCCTATCCTTAAAAATTACAATAATAGTAAAAAAAATTTAAAATCCAAAAATATTTAATTATACAATTTTTCGTTATTTTAATTATATTTATATCTATATTATCTATTATTGTATATATAGTCTTATATATCCTATATTATTTATTTATAAAAAAAAGAATATAAAAATTTAGAAATATAAATAGAAAATATAAAAATATATAATTAAAAACCAAGTATAAAAATATAAAACAAAAGTAAAAGAATAAAATAATAAAAATAAAAATCCACATGCAAAATAGACGAAGATCACACAATCACTTTTGTGCTTCATTGCCCAATCTATCCATTCTGTTCCCTGTGTTCGACCTCGACACATACTTACACCTATATACATCTTTGTTGTAGAGTTATAGTAAATTTTAACTCCACAATTTATTTTGTATTGCGTTATATTTCTATTATGGGTTAATTGTTGTTTGAAGTTAGGTTTCTTGCGGATTGCCACAACGATTGTCTCCGCCTTGTGTGAGACATATTTAGACCCGCGAAAAATCCTCTTCAACACCCATTCCGATGTGGATTGGGGGAGCATCTCCATGGATTTTGTCATGTCATTACCGCGCTCCCTAGGAGAGCATGACGCGATTTGGGTGATAGTTGACCAGTTGATCAAGTCAGCCCATTTTGCTCTTGTCAACATGACTTGTACCCTAATTGAGCTACCATAATATACATGAAACATGTCATCTGTTTGCACGGGATACCCAAGGAGGTGGTATCTGACAGAGATTCACGGTTTACTCCATAACAGTGTGAAGAGTTCATGGGAGCCTTGAGGATAGAGTAACACCTTAGTTCAGATTACCATCCACATATGGACAGGTAGTCTGAGAGGACTATTTAGACATGATGTTGATTGGAAGGGATCCTTGAAGGATCACCTTCCCCTTATTGAGTGTACATACAACAACAATTATCACACCAGTATCGACATGGTACCCTTTGACGCCTTATATGGGAGGAGATGTACCACTCCATTGTATTAGTTGTAGGTGGGTTACAATACCTTGTTCACATCGCATATCATTGAGGAGACATCTAGAGTAGTAGAGACTGCTAGGAAGAGGTTTTTGACAGTTCAGAGCTGTCAGAAGAGCTACAACGACTAGAGGTGTAAAGACCTTGAGTTCATGCATTATATTTTACATAGATACTTTGAGCATGATTTATAATCAACTATGTATTCCTTAGAATCCCTCATATTATATGGTGGGGATTTTATGTTCTTATGAGTATTCTTGATGAAGGGAGTGCATATGTTCGGTGCTAAAGACAAGCTGGCCCCGCGGTTCGTGGGTCCATTTGAGATTTTGTCTAGAGTTGGAAGGTGTCTTACAGAGTGGCATGTCCCCCACATCTTGAGGGCATGCACGACATATTTCATGTCTCAAATTTGTGGAAATATGTTCAAGACCCCAGGCATATCATCAACTACGAGGACTTGACAGTGGAAACCAACCTATCTTTCCTTGGCAAGTCGATTATGATGCGACCACACGGTCAGAAGGCTCAGGCTGAAAGAGATACATTTAGTTAAGATAGTGTGATGTAATCAAGACATTGAAGGAGCGATATGGGAGCCTGAGGCTGATATGAGGGAGAAGTACCCACATCTTTTCATATGTAAAATTCAAAATCCTAGATAAATTATTTTGAGATTTTTTCAGGTTTTGCCCTATTTGAGATTTTTATGGGTTCAATTGGACGAGGTTGGGACATGGGGGGATCATGTTCCGCTTAGTGGATATACTAAGTCTCTAGGATGATACTTCATTTGAGATTTTTATAATGTAAGACCTCTAAGTATAGAAATCACTAATTCTAAATTTCAGACCTGATTCAGTACTCTATATTGTAGTACTTGTCAAGACCTTTCCAACGAACCCAAGAACATAGAAATCAGAGTCTGTGTGAGGAAGCTACGTGGAAAATACAAAAAGTTTATGACTTTTGTACCCGGATCTGAATCTGGATCTGTTAAGGCTTAAGCCTATATAAAGGGATGAGATCAAGTGGTTTGGCTAACCTAACCAAACCACTTAGTCTCATCGAAGCTCCACCCTCTTTGCTCGAGCTTCGTTGCTAGAGAATTTTTTGATCGCGAATCAAAGATCCGAGGGCACCGACGTGAAGATATTGATGCGTAGATTCGTGTGCCGGACATGTAAATACGCTAAACATTGTGGAACAATTGTTTGGGGGAGTGCCATGATGGACGACCCTGAGGTACATTTTTAACCCTAAGGGATACGAGTTACCTATTACTTGAATTTATATCGTGCTTCATCGTAGTTTTGGATGAGACAAGTAACTTATTTCATCGCATTTTCTGGTTTTTTGGTTGCTCCTTGGCTTGCATACACAATCCAAGTAGATATTATTGATGTGGACGTTAGCAGGAACACAATGGTGTAGTCAGATCATCGATCGGAGCGATTTCATGGGTTTCCGGAGTGGTTTCGAGTATTGTTTCAGTATGATCGATCATAATTTTTAGTTGATCGATCATTCATAATCAATCATGCCTTAAAGTTGATCGATCATTTTGCCCAAAAAGATAGATCATGGTTGGCTTTATAATCAATCATTAAAGTTGGATGATCGATCATTCCGGTACTGTAGACCTATTTGGACTTAAAAATCATGAAATTTGATCCAGAAAATGATATAGACCTTATAGGATATTAATATATATGATAAATGTCTGGATTATAAATATAAATGGGTAATCAAGTGAAATGGGTCCAGCTTAAACCTTCAATTAAGAATAAAGACTGCTAATGGATTCAGTGATGTCAGGTAAGGATGGGCTTGAGCATCATACATACACCTTCAAACTCGAGTTTCGGCTCTTAGGATCAACGGTCGAGTTTCTCCCTATAGTTCTGGTTCCATGTCATGGTGTCTAACTTTTAGTGGCATGGGGGTAGCTTGGAGTAATGCTGCCAAGGGATGGGTATGCACCCTTGGGGCCTCAGGAAGAAGCTTAGTTAACCACGATTCCAGACAGGTTGTTAGTTGGGAGACATGCTATTTGGCACATTGGTGTGCCCTTTTTGGCTAATGTTTAACTCAATTTTCTGATGTGCGGTGCCAAGTAGTTATGGTCAATTATTTGTGCTTTGCTTCTTTCACTTACGGATGGTACATAGGTATCGATTGGTATAGGTCACATTGATTAGTATCTGAGTGTTAGTCTTAAGGGAGGAGTTCCAAAAGTTGTGGTATACTTGAGGAGAAGGTTCGGGATGATTTTAAGACTAGAGTTCCAGGGGTCGGTTACAGACTAGTGGTGAGGGTTGGCACACGGTAAAGTGTGGGGATCAGTTTAGCTCACAGTAAAGTGTGGGATTTCAATATTTAAATCAAGGCTAGTATCATAAGGATAAGAATAAGGATAGAGATTAAGGATCTAGGTTTTATGATTGGTTTCAATGTGGTGTTGGTTTACATAGTTACCTACTTTTGCACACTTTCTAGCTTTTAGTTATTTCTGGGTTAGTTGTTTAGCACTGTACTAAGCAACTTTGCTCATGGCGTACATACTTTTTAGAATCTGGTAGGTCCTCAGGAGCAACCGCAGTGGTGAGTGGCTTGGATGGATCAGTTCTGTTGTGGTTTACATTTGGGTATGTTCACATTTTGCAGGTTCTCCTATCTTTACATGTACCTTTTGGGAGATGTGTATTTTATATGCACAAACATTTCAGTGGTACATGTATGGATATATTTTTGTGTACATTTTTACTTGTGATTGCATATGTAAAAGTAAAATGGAAAAATCTTACTGCATTTTCTATTATCTTTTATACTATGCTTTCTAGCTTTACTTCATGTGCTTCGAATGTGGTATTGCATTGCGTGGATTGGAATGTCGAGTGTTTGGGTCATATAGTTATGGACGTCACAATACTAAACCTTTGTACATTGTATATAAACCGTATGAAAATTGAGTGTTGTCCAATCATGGGTATTGGACGATAACTGGTATTCGTCGAGTCATCCTCCTCATCTGTAGATGGCAGTGAGTTTGGGTCTTCAACGAAGCCCCTCTCTCTCCTCCTTGCTAGATATGTTGCTTGAAGGTGGCCACACCTTGTTGGGAGCAAGGTGAAGCAGATGATAGCTCAAGGAAGGACAGGAGATGTTTGGTGTTGTAGGGCGATGAAGCCTCACCAAAGGTAGAGCTCTAGAACGAAGCTCTTCCATGACTTCCATCCATTGAAGAATTAGATAACATGCATAAACTAGATGATTTATGATGCATTGTACGTGTGTGGGGGATTGGGATGGAGGTCCAGAATGGGCAAAAAAGGTGAGGACCTAATGGGTTCTCCTCCAGGTAGCTGGAGAAGAAGGGGCTGAGGTTGAATAGGTTGTGGAGAAGGGAATTTGGTGAGTGAATCCTCCCATGAAAGTCAGAAACCTTTGATGAAGGATGGGTTCACATCAAAAGTGGGTGAGGGTTTATGTACATGTCGAGAAAATTCAAAGAAGATAAGATAAAAGCAAAAGTAAGTTACATGAAACCTTGAAGAAGAATGTCGATGGTTGGAGGCAGCTTGGGTTAAGATCTAGGAAGAACTCCAAATGTCGCTAAACATAGGCAGTGACGTGACCCCAATTCTGGGTCATCAGATCCTCCCATATCCAGATCTGGTTACTCAGCAATAATTTATCCAGCAATCACAACTAACATTTAGAAACAAATTGCAAATAAAAATACTCAAAAAGAAGTATTTAATACTTCCCCATTCACAAAATAAAGTTTACATGATCCATTGTCCCACTACAACCATTTACATGTACATCAGCTGAAAGGAAATACACAGAAAGATTACTAACTACCTTATAAAGTAAAGCTAATCTGACTGGCTGGATGTCTACTATGTAAGCTGGCTGGATTACTAAAGTCCTTGTGATGGCTCACCGACACCTGCTGGGTTTTCCATAAATAATAGTATAAAAATTAGTGAATGCTAAGTAACAAAGAAGAGGAAAACAAATTGTGCAATTTTTCAAAACATGTTATCATAAAAAGTTTCATTCCTTCTCATTACTTTAAGTCCTAATCTTTTCTATTCCACGTCAGGGATTAGTCCAAGGGAACCCCACCATTCTTGGACTCCGAAGCTGTGGATACTTCGGGATTGGAGATTGTGTTGATTTGGTGAGCTTATGCTGCCGCACGTCACCTCAACCAATCCTCCAATACTACCCTGACAATTTCCTTTTCTTTTATTAAACAGGGTCTCAAACCCTCAGCCTAGAAAACAAATGAGCACACCATCCTCAAGGACTCGGTTGCTTTAAAACCTCAGGCTAACATTATAACCTAGCGGCTTAAAAACATGTTGTCGTGACCCAGCCTCTATTGAACCACCCGTGCCTCCACATGGCGCGACCACATCTTCCGTCGTTCAACCCGAATATATTGGGTACCGGTATCACGCGTTGCAAATCATTCATTTCATGCGCACTTATCATAACAGGGCAATCATGTACCACCTAGGTAGGGAAACGCCAATACGGGTTCCTTCCGACAAACCTACAGGTTGCATGCCCAACTTGTAGTTCTACTCCCAGTCATCCTTAACGTGACTCACGATCCTTTTTATGATCCAACTTAAAACACATCAATTCCCATGTTGTAATTCCTCTGTTAAGTCTTAGATTAGCGTAACCATAATTACCGAGTATAGACTTACACATATATTAATTCATATATTTAAATACCCAACTTATGTTCTTTTTAACTTCCAAACCCTAAATTTCCAAACCACTACATCCATATGATACTTAGACCTTATTTTAGTAGAAATCACAAAGCAACTTTTCATACCTTCTTAAAGATGGCCAAATTAGGGTTCTTCGTAGCGAAGAAAATAAAATCAGGAATTTCAACGATCTCATATGAAAACCCAACAGCAAAAGGAAGGATTTCGTTACCTAATCGAGCTCTCTCTCACGTATGCAGTGCTCTATCTTGTTTCGTTTTCAAAAAGGATGATTTAAGGCTCCTGAAACGATCGAATTTCCTTTTCGTAACAAAAATGCTAAGAACGTGTCAAGAACGCGAAGAACGAACGAAGAACACGAAGAACGCAAAGAACACGAAGAACACGAAGAACGCCAAGAACATATTTTCTCTTGAAATTTCGGTAGAGTTTCCCCTTATATTGGGACATATTTCTCGAAAAAATTCGGCTAAGTTTCCCCTTATATTGGGACATATTTCTCAGAAAAATTCGGCAGAATTTCCCTTTCTATCGGGATATAATTCAAAATAAAATGAAAAGAGTTTCCTCTATAAAATCAATTGAGAGGAAAACAGCAGCGAAACTGAAAGAATATAATTAAATTGCAAGCGATGGAGAATCGGTAGACACCACGCGTCTTAGGTGAGTGAATGTGTGACGAATCACAGGGTTCACTGATGTGCACAGCCGCCCGCACCTAATTAGGGTATTACACATATTTCTCCATCAAAATAACTATAAAAGCGGAAAAGAAAGAACAATAAGAAATGGAGAATCGGTAGAAACCATGCGTCTTAGGTGAGTGAATGTGTGACGAATGACAGGGTTCACTGATGTGCACAGCCGCCCGTACCTAAGTAGGGTGTTACACAGATTTCTCCTCGAACCACAACAGGAAACAAATTGGAAAGAAAGATGAATCAAGAACAAAACTTGGAAGAAAAGAATATGAATTAAAAGCCTACCTTACGAAGCAAACTAAGAGAGGATCATACCTCCCTCCTCCTCGTTCTCCTAGCAGTGCTTCGCTAGCGCACTTTTCCCGCCTCCCACTCCTCCTCCCGACCTCTCAACCATAGCCCTTGGGTGGTGGTGGTGGTAGTGTAAATCGTAGAGAATGAATGGGTAGGGGGTATTTATAGGCTCTAGAAAACCGCTAACCATGGTTAGTAAACCATGGTTTAGCCCTTAATTGTGGTTAGCAGCCCATGGTTTTGGCCAAAACTTATCCGAAACTTAGGGCTTAAGTTAGAACATTCCAGAGGATTCTAGATTCGCTGATGATGCTTAATTAACACTAATCATGATTAACTTTCACTAATCATGATTTAACTTTTGAGGATTACGCTTATCTTTTGCTAACTATTGATTAGTGTCTGCTAATGATCATCAGCGGTTTTCAATCTGTCATTAGTTTCTTTAATCATGCTTAATTAGTCTTAATGACAATCATTATGGGTTAATGACATCTTAACCCTCCTTACCTCTCTTTCTTTTGAAAATCATAACAAATCGAAACGAAGTCTGATTCACACGAAACAAATTTCGTTGGTTTTCTTTTGACGAGTTGGATCTTATGATATAGGATTCGAGAGATGTCAAGTTCATGGCTTTATAATTATAACAACCTTAACGGAAGTCTCGTCCTCGAGATTAGAGATACAGGTATAACAACCTTAAAGAGGATTGAGACTATAACAACCTTAAAGAGAATGAACGTCCTTTCATTTACAATAAATATATGCACAGCACATAGTGTTATCATTTAAATAATTATGGGTATTTTTCTCTCATTTCCACCTCAGGTTCCCACGTGGCTTCTTCAAACTCTTGGTTGCGCCACAACACTTCAACTAGAGGCACCTCTTTGTTTCTCAACTTCTTGATATCCCTGTCAAGTATTTGCATAGGTATCTCTTGGTATGTCAAGTATGGCTCAACATGTAAATCATCATAACTTATCTTATACTCTGGATCCCTAACGTACTTTCTCAGATTTGATACATGAAATACATCATGTATTGCCGAAAGATGTGGAGGAAGCGCAAGTCTATAGGCAACTTTTCCAATCCGTTGAATAATTTCAAAGGGACCCACGAACATGGGTGCTAACTTTCCACGCAAGCCAAACCTCTGAACACCCTTCATAGGTGATACTTTGAGAAATACAAAGTCACCTACCTCAAATTTAAGGTCTCTTCGCCTGGTATCACTATAGCTTTTCTGGCGATTCTAGGCAGTTATTAGTCTTTTTTAAGCAAGCTCTACAGCTTCCTATGTCTCCTGAAGTCTATCTGAATCATAAAAGTTCTTTATTCCGACCTCTTGCCAACACAAAGGAGTAGTACACCTATGTCCATAAAGTGCTTCAAATGGTTCCATGCCAATACTTGTATGGTAACTGTTTTTGTATGTGAATTCTGCAAGAGGCAAATGTTTCAACCATGATCCTTTCCATTCTAAGGCACATGCTCGTAACATATCCTCTAAAGTCTGAATAGTATGTTCTGATTGATCATCGGTTTGTGGATGATATGCTATGCTCAAGCATAGTTGTGTGCCTAAGTCTTTCATGACGTTCTCCCAATAGTGTGAGGTGAATCATGAATCTTGATCGGAAACTACTTCCTTTGAGCCATGGAGGCAGATCACATGTGTAATATATAACTCAGCAAGTTGTTCTGGAGTGAAGGATAGGCTTATTGAAATAAATTGTGCCACCTTGATCAGACGATCTATTATAACCCAAATACTATCCTTTCCACCAGTCGTTTGAGGTAAGCCAGTAACGAAGTCCATAGAAATGCTTTCCCATTTCCACTCTGGTATGGGGAGGGGTTGTAACAATCCTGGTGGCTTTTGGTGTGAAGCTTTTACCTGTTGGCAAGTGAAACATGAATTCACAAACTCAACAACATCTTTCTTCATTTCTGGCCACCAAAAGTATGAATGAAGATCCGTATACATCTTCGTAATTTCTGAATGAATAAATAATCTAGAACAATGAGCTTCACATAAGATGTCTTTCTCAGTTCATGTATGTCTGGTACACAAGCTCTGTGATGGTTATATAGTAACCCATCTTGTAACTGGAATCCCTCTATCTCATTCTTCTCAAGTTGTTGTCTCAAGTCTTTAAGGACTGGATCATCCTCCTGTCCTTTCTTTATTTTATCCCAGATCTCTGGTTTGTCGATGAGGAATAGTTATAGTATCAGCACTAGTATCAAATGGTTTCCATTCACTTAACGTTGATAGTAAACCCCAGAAGTGGATAGCACTCACTAACCCAGGTGAATAAGTTCTTCTGCTAAGGGCATCTGCTACGGCGTTCCCCTTACCAGGGTGGTAGGAGATAGTGCAATTATAATCTTTCAACAACTCGAGCCACCGTCTCTGTCTCATATTGAGCTCCTTTTGATCAAACAGATATTTCAAGCTTTTATGATCGGTGAAGATTTCAAAAGTAATACCATACAGGTAGTGTATCCATATCTTTAAAGTGAAAACTATGACAGCTAATTCAAGGTCATGTGTTGGGTAGTTCTTCTCATGTGTCCTGAGTTGTCATGATGCATACGCAACTACCTTACCATGTTGCAAAAGAACCGCCCCAAGTCCTTCTTTAGATGCGTTAGTGTACACTGTAAACCCTTCACTCCCGGAGGGTAGAGTAAGGATGGGTGCGGATGTTAGGCATTCCTTTAGTGTTTGGAAACTAGTTTCGCATGCATCTGACCATATGAATGGAACTTCCTTCTGGGTCAACCTAGTCATTGGCAATGCCATTCGTGAAAAGTCCTTCACAAATCTTCTATGATATTCAGCTAATCCCAGAAAAGATCGTAATTCTGTGACAGTCTTCGGACATTCCCAACTCATCACCGCACTTCTATATCTTTATTTGTTTTTATTCCTTTACTGATGATAAGAACGTACTGATGAAGATGTGGCTATTTTGTGGTAATGACCAAGTAATTGTTCTTCTCTTGATAATTGATTGAAATTGTATATTAGAACCTCAACTTTGATTAAAATAAAGAATGAGAAGGAAAAGGTTGTTCAATTTATTGTGCATAATCGACCCTTTAACAAACTGAACCGAAAGTTCGCAAACGTCAATTGAATCGAACATGAACATCATTCCAATATTATCGAATTGAGACAAACCCGAACATGTATACTTACTAAACGAACCGAACCAAACCCATGCAAGTACATTATATGAATATTTTGATGTTACGAAGGTTGTGGATGCTTCCTCATTGCATATCATTTGGACAAAATTAACAACGACCAAGAAAGTGTCATGCTCGAGGTAAGGTTTCAGTAGATGATCGTCGAAGATGAATGATGAATGGTTGTGCATTAGGCGACAGATGTGATATCACAATGCTTTTGTTGTCATGCATTTCTTGCACTCTGAATGGCCATGTCCATTTATTCTTTAATTTGTCTGGGAATATATTCAACTTTACCTCAAATAGCCACACTTTATGTCCAGTCTCGAAGGTTTTTCATCTGATGTACCGGTCATGCTAGCATTTAACCTTCTCCTTGTACATCAATGTGTTATCATATGCATAATCTCGTAATTCCAAGATCTTGTTCAGATCCTCTTTTCTTTTCTGACCACCTCTTTGTGAGTCCAAATTGCAGATATTGACTGCCCAAAATGATTTATGGATCAGTTCCATGGGCAGATGGTATGGTTTTCCATACACAAGATGGTAGGGCAACATGCCCGAGGGAGACTTGTAAGTGGTCTTGTAAGCCCAAAGGACGGAGTCTAAGAGATGGGGTCAATTCTTTCTATTCAGCTTTACAAGCTTCTATAGGATCATCCCGATTTCTTCGTTTGATAATTTAGCCATGCCATTGGTCTGGGGATGATAAGGAGATACGACTTGGTTCTCGATGGTGTACTCCTTCGTTAATTTCTTGACCTCTCTCTTAATGAAGTGACTACTTAGGATCAACTGATATACCTTCCCCAGAAATAACATGGCCTAAGAAAGATACTTCAGATAGCCATAAGTCACATTTGTTATATTTAACATACAGTTTATTCTTCCTTAGAGTTTCAAGTGTCTGCCTGAGATGGTGTTCAAGAAGATACTTATCCTTGGAGTAAATAAGCACATCATCAATAAAGACTACTACAAAGTGATCTAAGAACTCCTTCAATATTCTATTCATGAGATCCATGAAGGCTGCTGGGGCATTTTGTCAGTCCAAAAGGCATAACAAAGAATTCATATTGCCTGTATCTAGTTCGAAAAGCTATCTTGGGAATATCTGTATCTTTAATTTTCATCGGATGGTATCCAGATCTTAAATCAATCTTGGAATACATAGTTGAACCTTGTAATTGATCAAAGAGATCATCTATTCTTGGCAGAGGATACTTGTTCCTTACGGTCTTCTTGTTTAGTTGTCTATAGTCAATGCACAACCGCATTGACCCATCCTTTTTCCTGACAAATAAGATAGGTGCACCCCATGGTGAAGTACTAGGACGAATGAATCCTTTATCTAACAGTTCTTGCAACTGTACCGTTAACTCCCGTAACTCAACTGGTTCCATCCTATGCGGAGGGATAGAGATAGGCTGAGTATCAGGTATGAGAGAGATTTCAAATTCAATCTCTCGCTCAGGTGGTAATCCAGGTAGATTCTCTGGAAATACATCAGGAAACTCGCACACTATAGGTATATCTTCCATCATTCTGTCTGGCCTTGATGTAGTGGTTACATAGGCTAAATAACATTGGAACCCTTGCTCTAACAACTGTTGTGCCTTCAATGTAGAGATATATTCGATATTATCATTGGATGTCTTTCCAATGAACTGGAACTCTATTGAGTTAGGAAGGTGAAACGTTATTGTCTTCTGAAAACAGTCAAGATATGCATGATGCCTTTCTAACCAATCCATTCCTAGGATAAGATCAAAGTCCTCTATTTCGATTAGTAGTAGTGAAACAGGTAACTGATGTCCTACTATCAGTGCTATACAATTATCCAGGATTTCTTGGATTTTAAATACTTATTCTCTTGGTCCCTTGATCAGATAGGACTGTTGTACTTCTACTGGTATCTTACTCAAAGTGGGTATTAACCGTCGAGCAATAAATGAATGTGAAGCACCAGAATCAAATAAGGCGTGTACTGAAAAGCCATAAATAGTAACGGTACCTCGTACGACCGTGCCTGAGTTGTAGGCTTGTTCCTTAGTAATTTTTGAGCTGGCCATTAGGAATAGGCAAACTAGACCCTGCAACACTTTGTGGTGGTTGTTGTGTAGGAGATGCTCCTTGTGAGCCATGACCTCTACCATATCTTCCTCCACGTGTTGGTCCATTGTTCGAGGTGGATGTTATACTATTAATTGGGGTTGGTTTAAACCTTGAACCTCTCAACTTCGGAAAATCTTTCTTGATGTGGCCTTCCTGATGACAGTAAAAACACACACGTGCTCCTGTTTGAGCTGAAGACCCAACCACATAGGTGTTAGCTCCTGCTGCTGAGTCGCGAGGATATAGTAGAGGTCTAGAGAAACCCCTTCTTCCAGATAATTCCTGGCCCAAAGTCTGTGGCGAGCTTATATTAGACCCGACTGGATGATAACGATTGTCTCTTCGGTTATAATTCGCCTTACGTTTAGATGGTCCACCAGTCAAGTGAAAGCTTCTTCTTTGGTGGTTTTCATCCCTATCCATCTCAATATGAGAGGAGATGTCCATGGCTTCATCTACAGTGGTGGCTCTAAAACCTGCAAGCTTCTCTCTCAAATCTCCCTGAAGACCGCTAACAAATTTGGTAAGACACTCTTGTGGTGAAGCTTCTAAAGCTGGGGAGTAACGTAGCAGCTCCGTAAAGTAAATATGATAATCTCGTACATTCTTGGATCCTTGGATCAAAGAAGCTAACTCCCTCCTCTTCAGTTCTTCCCAATGGGAGGGACAGAAGTGAACTCGGAACCTTTCATCAAAAACATCCCATAGAACAAGATCTACTAATTTCTTAGAAATGGCTCTCCACCATTATCTTGCATAGTCTGCTAAGGAGTAATCAGCAAAATGCACCCAAGTATCTGTTGGTGCATGTATTATTCTTAACATCCTGCTGACTTCATCAAGCCATAGTTCTGTCTCAACAGGTGTCTCTATGCCTTTAAATTGAGGAATCTTTCCCTTTCGGTAATTGTCTAGTAATGTTTGGTGTCTAAGAAGGGCCTTCTCCATTGCTCCTTCAACCGGGGTAGGACTAGACTCAGTTGAAGGATGGTAACTAGATTCTTCCTCAGAAAGATAGACAGAACCTTCAATCCTAGCCTCCGCAGGATTAGATGCCTCGGGTCTCTCAGCTTGTGCATTGAGTCTCTCCTCCAATGCTTGCTGCCTTTGCCTCATGTTTTGGAGCATTGTCATCATAGCCGCTAATTGTCTAGACATGTCTTGGTCTGCCATGATCCTGGGATAAGTCAAGGCCAAAGGTTAGGTCCTATATGTCTTAGCATGATGTACGTAAGGTACAATGACTTATGAATGGTATTGCAGTCAATTATTAAGATAAAAGGATCTTAATACAACCTTAGTTTCTGAATACCGCTCATAGTTGTTAATTACTAAATAAATTAATAGAGTAATCGGGCTCTGATACCAATATGACGTGACCCCAATTCTGGGCCATCGGATCCTCCCATATCCGGATCTGGTTACTCAGCAATAATTTATCCAGCAATCACAACTAACATTCAGAAACAAATTGCAAATAAAAATACTCAAAAATAAGTATTTAATACTTTTCCATTCACAAAATAAAGTTTACATGATCCATTGTCCCACTACAACCATTTACATGTACATCAGCTGAAAGGAAATACACAGAAATATTACTAACTACCTTACAAAGTAAAGCTACTCTGACTGGCTGGATGTCTACTATGTAAGCTGGCTGGATTACTAAAGTCCTTATGATGTCTTACCGACACCTGCTGGGTTTTCCATAAATCATAGGATAAAAATTAGCAAATGCTAAGTAACAAATAAGAGGAAAAACAAATTGTGCAGTTTTTCAAAACTTGTTATCATAAAAAGCTTCATTCCTTCTCATTAATTTAAGTCATAATCTTTTCTATTCCACGTCAGGGATTAGTCCAGGGGAACCCTACCATTCTTGGACTCCGAAGCTATGGATACTTCGGGATTATAGATTGCATTGATCTGGTGAGCTTATGCTGCCACACGTCGCCTCAACCAATCCTCCAATACTACCCTGACAATTTCCTTTTCTTTTATTAAACAGGGTCTCAAACCCTCAGCCTGAAAAAGAAATGAGCACACCATCCTCAAGAACTCGATTGCTTTAAAGCCTCAGGCTAATATTATAACCTAGCAGCTTAAATACATGTTGTCGTAACCCAGCCGCTATTGAACCACCCGTGCCTCCATATGGCACAACCACATCTTCCGTCGTTCAACCCGAATATATTGGGTCCCGGTATCACGCGTTGCAAATCATTCATTTTGTGTGCACTTATCATAACAGGGCAACTATGTACCACCTAGGTAGGGAAACACCAATACGGGTTCCTTCCGACAAACCTACAGGTTGCATGCCCGACCTGTAGTTCTACTCCCAGTCATCCTTAACGTGACTCACGACCCTTTTTAGGATCCAACTTGAAACACATCAATTCCCATGATGTAATTCTTCTATTTAAATCTTAGATTAGTGTAACCATAATTACCAAGTATAGACTTACACATATATTAATTCATATATTAAATACCCAGCTTATGCTCTTTTTAATTTCCAAACCCTAACTTTCCAAACCAATGCATCTATATGATACTTTGACCTTATTTTAGTGGGAATCACAAAGCAACTTTTCATACCTTCTTAAAGATGGCCAAATTAGGGTTCTTCGTAGAGAAGAAAATAAAATTAGGAATTTCAATGATCTCATATGAAAACCCAACAGCAAAAGGAAGGATTTTGTTACTTAATCGAGCTGTCACTCGTGTATGTAGTGCTTTACCATGTTTCATTTTCAGAAAGGGTGATTTAAGGCTCCTGAAACGATCAAATTTCATTTTCGTATCAAAAACGCTAAGAACGTGTCAAGAACGCGAAGAACGAACGAAGAATATGAAGAATGCAAAGAACACGAGCTCTTGAAATTTCAGCAGAGTTTCCCCTTATATTGGGACATATTTCTCGAAAAATTTCAACAGAGTTTCCCCTTATATCGGGACATATTTCTCGAAAAAATTCAGCAGAATTTCCCCTTATATCGGGATATAATTCAAAATAAAACAAAAAGAGTTTCCTCTATAAAATCAATCGAGAGGAAAACAACAGCGAAACTAAAAGAATATAATTAAGTGATGGAGAATCGGTAGACACCACGCGTCTTAGGTGAGTGAATGTGTGACGAATCACAGGGTTCACTAACATGAACAATCGCCCGCACCTAAGTAGGTTATTGTATAAATTTCTCCATCAAAATAACTATAAAAGCGGAAAAGAAAGAACAATAAGCAATGGAGAATCGGTAGACACCACGTGTCTTAGGTGAGTGAATGTGTGACGAATCACAAGGTTCACTGACGTGCATAGCTGCCCGCACCTAAGTAGAGAGTTACACATATTTCTCCTCGAACCACAACAGGAAACAAATCGGAAAGAAAGATGAATCAAGAACAAAACTTGGAAGAAAAGAGGATGAATTAAAATCTAAGCTTACGAAGCAAACTAAGAGAGGAGCATACCTTCCTCCTCCTCATTCTCCCAGCAACGTTTTGCTAGCGCTCTTTCCCCGCCTCCCACTCCTCCTCCCGACCTCTCAACCCTAGCCATTGGGTTGTGGTGGTAGTGGAAATCGTAGAGAATGAATGGGTAGGGAGTATTTATAGGCTCCAGAAAACTGCTAACTATGGTTAGTAAACCATGGTTTAACCCTTAACCGTGGTTAGCGACCCATGGTTTTGGCCAAAACTTATCTGAAACTTAGGGCTTAAGTTAGAACATTCCAGAGGATTCTAGATTTGCTAATGACGCTTAATTAACACTAATCGTGGTTAACTTTCACTAATCGTGGTTAACTTTCACTAATCGTGACTTAACTTTCACGACTTACGTTTATCTTTTGCTAACTATTAATTAGTGTTTGCTAATGATCATTAGCTGTTTTCAATCCATCATTAGTTTCTTTAATCATTCATAATTAGTCTTAATGACATTCATTATGGGTTAATGACGTCTTAACCCTCCTTACTTCTCTTTCTTCCGAAAATCATAACAAATCAAAACGAAGTCTTATTTACATGAAATAAATTCCGTTGGTTTTCTCTTGACGAGTCGGATCTTATGATATAGGATCCGAGAGATGTGAAGTTCATGGCTTTACAGGCAGCCTCTCTAAGAAGCTCAGACGGTCGTCAGAGACGTCGTGTCATGGTCAGAGGCCATGTGTCTCACTGAGATATCGACTCATCATGGCCACCTCGATCTATCGCTCCTCTGTCACAAGAGGAGGGAGAAAAGCTGAGCAAGAGCCCCCGTGAAGGAGGACATGTGTGTGGGTGGTCAGAGGAGGTCTATTTAAAAAATATGGGGTCAGCTCCATGAGATTTCTCAGTCAAGGTTCAACTGCCAAGGACGACCAATGGAGTTTGGGTCTTGGAGGGGAGAGGATAGGGTGTGAATGGAGGAGGTTGTGGCTATGGCGTGGAGGTATCGGTTGTCGAAGAAGATGACTAAGGCAGTTGGGAAAACATGGAGCAGATCGGTGGTTAGCGATTTGGACATCTGGAGAGTGAGGGGGCGGAGGTTGGCGAAATAGGATCATTGGATATGGGGATCTAATGGTTGAAAGAGCGGCATGGGTGAAGGGTTCTGATGAGATTTAATGATCTCATCAGATGGCTAGAAGAGGGGTGGGTATGTGCATCTCAGATGGCTCTGGTATGATTTGATTGATCACATCAGATAGTCAAGGAGGAATGTGGGTTGGAAAGAAGAGGCGGGTCACGTGGCTCAACAAGAGAGCCATGTGGCCTAATAGGAAAATTTAAAAACATAAAATGTTAGTAAAGTCAAAATAAAATATGTACAAATATCAAATCAAACAGTATTTAGCACAAAAATTGTAGATCTTTTTGAGATCTACAAGTTTCATGTAGAACTGAAAATATCACATATTTATAAAAATAATATTTTTTTGAAGTATGTTTGAGTAATTAAAAATACTTATTTTAATTCCTTTTAAGGTTTTTTATATTTTTGATTTATAAATAATGTCAAAACAAATATATATACAATATTAAACTTCTTTTGTGGAGTTTTTAATAATAAGAAAACACAGAAAATAAAGATATAATATTAGAGTTATTTATGTACAATATTTAGGATTAGTTATATATAATGGGTTAATTGTTATGTTAGTGAATTAATGTTGAATCTTATTGAATAATCTAAGTAAGAGGGATAATAAATATATAAAATGGTGATAAATAATGGATTTATCAATAGGGATAAGCATCGAAATAGGCCCTCGGGTCAAAGATGACTCGACCTAAGGGTCGTTTAATTTGATGGAACATGCGTCAAACCATGGCGAAAATTCTTTTCCTAGCAACCCAATTAGCATGGGCTTGGTTCCAATTGACCTGACCTATTTGAATTTTTGAAGGATTGCATCATAGAGAATGAATAAGAGTAATTAAATATGCTAAATGAGAAGGGAAAATGGGCATCATGAGGATATGAGTACAGAAAAAAGGATTCAAAACTAATGATTCACAAATAAAAGAGGGTACATTATTAGATACATACGTAGAGGAATGCGAAGAATGATGCTAGTCATCGTGAAGTGAGAAAAGTGACGGTGCGATGAAGATGAGGTGTTCATATACAAGTTTATTGGTTGTTATATGGGTTTTCTTATTGGACCTTATTTGGGTCAGGCCTACATGCTCATGGTTTTTGGCCAACGTCAGCCCAAGCTCGATCCATTTATTTAATGGGACAAACTTATGGTCCAAACTCAACCGACTACAAATCAATCTTGGGATTGGATGGGATCATGGGTCTCATGTGCTAGGTCAGGTGGACCCAAATCAATGCTCATTCTTACATGTATATCAAGCATGTGTATAAGTACATCGGATATGTGCACATGTACACATATGAGTACGTCAGCATCTGTATGCGCACACCAATGAGAATAATACATAAGGAAAATGAATGTATTAGAATTGAATTTGGAAACTGATACTTTTTAAATCCATTGGACTCGGTTGGATCGAGTATTCTTCTAGAAGGATTTAATGGAATTGTATGCATACAAACGAAAGGAGTAAATGGATCTGAGGGGACTAGAACGGACTTAGGATGATAAGATGACTACATAAAATTGTGAATGACAAGAGTGCATGTTCTATGATGTATGGGTATGTCAAATGATAGAAACTCCCAATAAGTGTATAGATACACATATCACGATGTTATGTTTTGTCTTTTTCCTGTAGGCGAGATTTAATGATGACTAGGTGGATAAAGTTAAGCATTGTACGGGATTATGAATGTGCCTTTGGGTCTCAGGTTGGAACCTTTAAAGGTCATGACTCCGATAGAGTGAGTTTGGTGAAGAAGGCAACGTGTTTGCCTCACGCATCGCAGAAGTGTGGAGATTGTATCAAAACCGATCTTGGCCAACTAGTCGTACTAGTTGACATGATAGCAAAAAAACAAAATATAGGAATGAAAACACATAGCTCGGAAACCTTTCCCTTGATGTTTCATTTAGATCACATGAGTTTAGGCTTACCTCTAGAAGTGTGGATGTGATCTGAATCCTCTAAGCGAAGAGGCATCCTGACTCAAGTACGTTCTGACGAGAGTGCACTTGTAGGAATGTTGATGAGACACGTGCTTCCCATAATTTGAGAAACAATCCAAGCACCAAACCTTATGAATTCATCACACAAAATCTGTTGTATTCTTCATGAATACAAGGCACCGAAGAAGATCGAGTTCCTTTAGTAGCCTGGCAGCACAACGGTTGCACGACGACAATCCTGATCTCCACCAAGATTGTGGAGAGAGATAGTGTGTGAACGTTTGGAGATCAAGGGAGAGAGAGAGTTTTGTTAATGCAACAATTATCATTTAACTTCTGTAAAGAGAGCTTAGGGGTGGCCTCTCTTTTATAGCAAATTGGGAGTCCATGGAACAATTCTCGAACTCTTTCCGAAATTGTGTTCCTTCTCCTCAAATACTTGGAGATAAGATCAGGGTGATGGTATATGCCATGTATAGTGACTTGGATAGTGAGATCCAATCTCATATACATCTCTAAAAGACTGCTCAGAGGTACCTGATCATGTCAAACATAATATCCCATTATCTCATTGTATTTGAATCATATTCAAATCAATGTCCAACAACTAGATCAAGATCGGACATCTAGTCAACTGATAGGAATCGCTAAAATTCAAATCCCTTTCATCATTCCCTCAGAATGGAAGCGTCATGGTTATACAATCGTTTAAGATCACATCACCATCGAGTATTCCTAATACCCATACATCCTGCATATTAAAAGACCTAGAATAAACTCGATCTGATCTCATTTGAATTGTCTTCTTCAGGGTTTATCGCTAAGTTTCTTATTTGATCATGGGGAGTTGGTATCAATCATATGCTTTCCAAAAGAATATATCATACCTACAAATTTTATCATGCTTCCAAAGCAAGATGACCATACATGGAATTTGGTTGGTCCCAATATCTCATGAGTGAGATCATGTCTTCTGGTTCAGTAGTGAACTTGTATGATCCCTTTGAGAGACCGTATTACTCATATTTCATTACATATAGACCATCTCACTGGTGTATCATCCGTGATTAAGTCACCAACCTAATGGTCTGTTGATAAATCCATGATTATCATCATATTTCTTATTTCTTAACCCTCCTACTTAAACTATCCAAAAAATGTAAAGCTAATTAACTAACATTAACATTTTACCCTTTGTATATAATTAACCCTAATTAATGTATATAATAAACTATATTATTGTGCCTTGTTTTTTGTGCTTTATTAATCATAAAAAATCCCATAAAAATTAGGTAAATATTGTACATATTTTGACATTAAATATAAACTAAAAATACAAAAATCACATGAAGAAATTAAAATTAAGTGGTTTTAATTCATTAAAAATACTTACAAAAATAAAAATAAGTACATATTACCTATTTTGAGTTTTATTCAACATGCAACTTATATATCTTAAAAAGATCTACAACTTTCATGTTTTACACTTTCTCATTTAAAGTTTGTAAATATTTCTTATTTATTTACTTTTATAATTTTTCTACTCGGCCACGTGGCGCTTCCTCTGCCACCCACATGTCCAGCTCCTATTCTTCCATCCTCCCACCTTCTCCACCATCAAATCACGCCTGATAGATCGCATCAGTTCCCTCCATCACTACACCGCTCTCTGCCCTCTGATCTGATCTCCTAATCAGATCAGATCCCTTCATCATTGTGATACCCCAAGATCTGGATTTCCCGTACAAAACATTTACAATATTATATTCTCTATTGATCGTATTAGGTTGTTGGACATGCGAGCCCACGGTGAGCCATTATACAATAAATGTTATTGCAGATATCACTCCTTGATTTAAAATGAAGAATAAATAATTTGTATAATAGGTCCCTTCGTACAATTAGGATTATGTATCATGGCCATCTTAATAATCATACATTTATTGATTCAATTATTGAATCATAGAGGATAGTTTTTCAATGAATATCTAAAGAGTTAGATTGAGAACTCATCAAGCACCGTCAAATGATTATTAAGAGACGATCTCCAGCCTGAGTAGGAGATGGCAATCCTTTCTCACTTGGTTGATATCTGACCGACCTCTTGATGCCGGTCCTCTGCATGGGAATAGAGATTCAGAGGTGTCGGATTAGTTCGGTCAAAGAGTTGACCTAACGAGATCGAGATAACCAAAGTCATATGTCGTATGCTGTCACGATATAGGCACGCATCCTCTGACCGGAGACAGATGTGTTACTATATGTCTGAGTATGTACATTTGGCATATGATGAGCGCTCTAGAGACAGAGGCTAAGTAATCTCAAAGGTCGTTGTGACCTCGATCACCAGAGACGAACTCAACAAGAAGAAAAAACAAACCACCAATCAAAATCAAACACGAAAATCAAGGCAAGCGGTCTTGCTATTTATTTAACCTGGTATAGCCACCAGGGTCGAACACAAGGAGCATGGGAAAATCCTACGAAGTAGTCAAGAAATCCAAAAAGAAACAAAAATATTTTTTGTGGTTTTTATTTTTTATTTTTTATATTTTCTTTTAAGAAAAAGAATAAGGAAAAGAGAAAATCACACTCCAACAATTATTTTTAAGGTCTAGAAAGCTCCAAAATTCAAAACAAAAATTATTTTGTGTTTTTAAATATTCAAGTATTTTTGGGTATTTTATGGGCTTTTTCTTATTTTTATACAATTTTCTAAAAATAAAAGAAAGGAAAATCAACAAATAGTGTACAACCTGGATAAAAAGGTAGTTAACATATTTAAAATGCCTTTAAATTCCTGGAAACAATTTTATGTGAAAATAGAAAATAAAATCTAACTATAAGACTTGAAAACGCAATCTTTTGGTTGTTATGGAATTTTAATGATTTTTATAAGATTTTAGGGGTTTTGAGAATTTTAGGAGTTTTATATAAGATAATGGAATGAAAACAATACAAGATTAAAACACAACAAAACAAGCATACATAAATTTTTGTGGAATTTTTAAAGGTAATTTTCTATTTTTTGTGGGTTTTCTAAAATAGACAAAGGAAAATTTGGGGATTTTTGATTTTTAGAAAATAGCAAACAAAATCAAAATGCATCACATAAATAACCAAAAATATTACACAGTAGCAGGAGCTACTGATAATGTTTTGGGAATTTTTGGAATAGTTTTGATATTTATTTAATTAAAAACTCAACACACAGGTTGTAAGGACTTAAATGCAATTATTTTAAGTTTCAGTACTAAGCAATAACAAGCACTAAAAGTCCAGGATCAAATCTGTAATCTCTCCAATTCAATCCAGCATATGCGTCAATTCCACACTCACATGGGCATATTTGCAATTTAAGAAAACATTCATTCAAAGAAGAACATGGGAAATATCCAATGCTAACACTACAAAAACACCAAAGTCCAGGTGACGACGCACGTGCCTCCAGACAGGGAGGACTAAATAGCAAATATCAGAAACTACAGGGACTGGAATGCAAAAAAGTTCAACTGCACTTTTATATTACAGACTAAAACGTAAACAAAAATAAATGTAGGGCAAAAAGTGATATATACCCTTGCAGCATGTGAGGCGCACATGGAGGGGGTATGTTGCGGCCGCTGGAGAAGGCGTGGACGTACGAGTCTGATGGATGTCAGGTGTCAGATATGGCGGTCAGGGACTGTCAGGGACGTGGAACGCGCGTGGACGTCAGATCTGACATCCAACGGTCTGACTCCTCTATGATGGTTGCAGTCGAGATGATATTTGGAAGTGTGGGGTTGATCCAACAGTGATGCACCGACCTGGAAGAACAACTCCTGGTGGACTTCACCAGAGCCTAGGAAGAGATCCTCAGCCCCGATGGTCAATCGGGAAGCGTCGTATGAATCGTGAAAGGCTTCCGCGTCGATTGAATGGCTTGAATGGAGGCTCCACCGGCTGGATAGGCGTGACGACGATGAGGACCTGGAGCTACTCTGGTGAGCCATGGGATGGATGGAATGAGGGCTCCTAACATACACAGAGACCTGCAAAGGGTAGCTCTGATTCGGAGCTATGCTCCGGTCTAGGTTATTGGGGCTAAAAAGCAAAGAAGCGACAGGGAGCGGGCTTCGATCTCCGACAAAGGCGATGGAGGAGATCTCGAACCTGATCTCGGCTAGATGGACGATGATCAGGGTGATCAAGATGCGGAGAGAGATGGAGGGTGAATGTGCGATGATATCGGAGTAGCTGGAGGTGGATGATGGAGCTCCAACTGGCAGGTCGGAGCAGGCAGAGGTGCGGTGGTGACAAATGAAAGATTGGATCGAAATGACAAAGGCGAGGGATAAAAGGTTCACCTGAAGGTCTGAATCGACTCCTGAGCTCCAGGCGAAGGGGGTCATCAAGGTAGTGGCCTCGATCGAGTTGGGAAGGCAAGGGAGGCTAGTCGCAGCGGAACTCTGGCCACGATGGTCGAGCTACGGCTTGGCTGCACCAATGAGATCATCGAGCAGCGCTCCATGCAGTTGTCACTCAGCTGGAGGTGGCTAGGGTATCAAAAGGGAGCGAGGCACGAGCTGTTGTCCTGGGAAAGAGGATGAGATGATTTATAGCGTTCCTAGGTGGCTGGAGAAATCGAGTGGAAGCACGCGAACCGAGGAGTGTCAGCGCCTTCCTAGGGATCCGCGAAGGTCACGGATTCACGGGGAAGGTGCGGACGAAGAATCGGGTCATCAGGTGGCATGATCCGATGGGGAAAATTTGGAGAAATCGATCCAGCCACATAGTCAGGTCGGGTCAAGCCCTGGAAGAGGGAGTTGACTCGAGTCAACATTCCTGCGTGGACCAATCAGAAGCAGTGGGGGAAGAAGACAAAAACCGCTACATGATAAAATAGCAAGGAAAATAAAAGATAAATAGATTAAAAATAATAAATGAATTTAAATTAAAAAATGAATAAAATGAAAAATATTTATTATTTTTCAAGGAATTTTTCTGTGATTTTTATTTATTTTTATGAAAAATAAATTACTCTATATACAATATATTGTATTATATACAAGTATAAAATACCTATGTATTTTGTACAATTATTTTTATTTTATTATTTTTAAAAAAAATACCCCAATTTTATATTTTATTTATTTACAACATAATTTTTTGAGTACAAAATAATTTTTGTTTTATTTTTATTATTTCTTTACAGGTATAAAATAAATAAAGAAGCGATCATATATACATGTATTATGTACAAAAGAGAGGGAATTTTATTTTCTTTTTATTTTATTTTTCTAATTTTTATTTTATTTTTAGAAATATATACAAGGAGGTAAAAACATTTTTTTATTTTGGCAAAATAAATTATTTATTTACACCCATGATATGTACAATATAGAGTAGGCCCTATCTCTCTCTACTTGTTTTATTTGGCGATCAGGCCAATGCTTGGCCCTCTCTTGGGGTTCGGGTCACTCAATATTTATTCTAAATACCTCTTCCTTTTTCTTTTTCTTTATTCTTTTTTTTTGCACAAATACATGCTAATTATGTAATATTAACACATGCATGCATATTGCTAAGTTATTGTATGCACACCTATTTACATGATGCTTTGCCAAGATAATTAGCTAAAATAAAAGAATAAAGGGTGATGATCAGGGATTCATCACCCCCTATACTTTACCTTTGCTAGTCCCTTAGCAAACATTTATTTGAAAAAGAAGTGAAAAGAGAAAGAAAAGAAAAAGAAGGAGAATCAAGGTTGATTATTAAACTTTTCTTTATTAAATTGGAGTATGGAGCTCAGTCGGACCTCTGGATTATTAGTTTGTTGGAACCTTATTTGGACCTAGGTTTAAAACTCAACAACCTCTAAATTCCACCAATCTATGGTCAAGACTCCTCAATAATCCATATCAGAACAAGTCTACATACACAAACTCTAATGACCATGAATCTTTTCTTGTACTGTGTAAGTGATATGTAGTTCCCCACCTCAGAAATGGCAAAGTAACAGCCCCCCTCAACAAGGTAACTCTAGTGCCCTAGTCTGGCAACTCTTTCCTCGAGGAGCGGGGTATTCCCTTCTAAGTTCAAGTTCAACCGACGCAAGAAGAGGAGGAAGAAGAGAATGGACCATGACCAGTGTAGCCATGTGTCCCTGGGAGCCCAACCAGTGTAGCTAAGTCCCCCGCTGCAAGCATCATGAGATGAGAATGGGTAACATAAGCCTTGATTTATTTAGGTATATACATTCTGGTGGGTATTTTATTTTCTATCAGACTCACCACTTTTTTGGAGTTTTTCTTTCTTTTGCACTTTTTTTTGGACGTGCATATGTACAACATATCTACATGGTGAAGCATATATACATAAGGAGTTTTTCCTCTTGAGCTAGTAGATTATCCCTCTTTTGAAGCATTATTGCAACAACAACTCCTGTCTTTAGACCTCAATGCCACCAGACCAAGTTAAGGCACACTTCCTTCACTACAAGAAGACGAGAGGTTCTGCCTAGAAGTACTACCCTCGTATGCTACCCCAAGCCAAAGGAAACTGCCTCCTCACCACATCATCCGCAGAGAGCTTTGTGTAAGGTGTTTGTGCAAGAAAAGCCATTGTTTGTGAGAGTCATGTGTGCATTGTTAAATGTTCTACTTAGGCTCATCAAGATGACATGTGATCATAGCCTAGTGGACTCGAAGAAATAAGTCACCAATGGACCTGAAAAGTCTCAACCCTGAGTCCTATAAGGTTCCTCTTAGAATTAGGTGGATTAAGGTCTTAACCAAGCTCTATTTTCCAATTTAATTCCAGGCTAGTTTAAATGTCAATCTATTATTCAAAAGAATGTACAAGTATATGTAAAAAGCTTTTTATGAAAAATTTTGAAAATGTGCAAATTTTTTTAAAAATGTTTAAATGTATGCATGGATGCAAAAGTTTTGCAAACTATTTACACACATATACACAAGGATTTTTGCAAACTTTTGTTTTTCAAATATTTTACAAAAATTTTGTACTATATAGATAATTTTTATACCCAAAATATTTACACAAATTTTACAAACAAAATATTTTTACAAACATTTGTACAAAAATAATTTTTATACCTAGCTATGTATGTGCAAGAAAGAATTATATGTACAAGAAAAATTTTAAAATTTTACGGTTTTTAGATAAAGGATTTTAGCCATTGTTTTTATTAACACACTGACACAAAGTACGAGTTATGGCTAAAGTATATATGTAATATATACGACACCCCCCATACTTAGCTCGAACGATGTCCTCAGAGTGGATCAAGAGCGATGAAGAAGACATAACTCGTGCTTAGTATAGGGAAATGAAAAGGAATGCTATACTACAACGACAAATCAAAGAATAGAATGAAGAGGACTCAGTGTTTCCCCCTATACTTAGGATCAAGTAATGCTAAGTATAGCAGGTTGTACATAAAGGGAAATCCGAGTGATCGAATGTACAGGGTCTACCTCCCCTATATTTAGGGTAAAATATCCCTAAGTATAGGCAGCAAAACAAAGGTAAAAAGAATCAAAAAAATAATCAAGAGTCTTACACCCCCCTATACTTAGGGTAAAGTGCACCCTAAGTATAGCATAATCATAAGATGCAGATGGGGTGTTGGACTAAAGAATGAGATGATATGGACATCTTGATCTATACAAGGCAGAAGACAGTGATAATCAGCATGATATGCAATAGATGTGAGTCAAAGACCACATCTCATGCAAAATGAATCGGGGCGACATCAACGATCAGCGGCTCATGGTCTAGATATGGTTTGAGTCGCTGATCGTTGACACAAAGGTAGACTCAGATGACATCTCAGATATGTTAATATTCCCAATGTCATGTACCTTTCGGACCAGGTATGGTCCCTTCCACTTGCTCTGCAATTTCCCTGGAAATAATCTAAGCCTGGCATCAAAGAACCATACTCTCTGGTCTGGCTCAAACTGCTTATGGTTGATGTGAGAATCATGACATATCTTCACTCGCTCTTTGTATTATAGGCTGCTCGAAAAGGTTGTGTCTCTAAGCTCCTCCAAGGATGTCAATTCTGCCTTCCTTTGATCTCCCACACTCACTTGATCCAATAATATATCTGTGATAGCCCAAAGTGACTTGCGCCTAATCTCAACACTTGCCATAAATAAAGCGAAAGGGAGATGTACCCAAAGGAGCCATGAAGGAAGTCTGATATGCCCACAAGACCGAGTCCAAAAGCTATGACCAATCTTTTCGGTCTAGGAGGACTACCTTCTGTAGTATCGTCTTGATCTCCCTATTCGACACTTCAGCAGGACCATTGGTCTGAGGATGATATGGAGTGGCTACTCGATGGTCTATGCTGAACTCGCTAGCAAGGGCCTTTACCTTGTCGTTGACGAAATGAGACCCCCCGTCAGATATCAAAACTCTAGGAACCCTGAACTGTGAAATGATATTCTTCCTCAAAAATCTGCAAACAGTCCTAGCATCTGCGGTTCGGGAGGGGACAGCCTCAACCCAATGACTAACATAATCTACGCCCAACAGAATGTACTCAAATCCCTAACTCTTAGGGAATGGACCCATGAAATCGATGCACATGCGTCAAAAACCTCACATAAGTGAATGGGCTGCATCGACATCATATCATGTTGTCCACAAGTGCCCATCCTCTGACAGTCAGTACACCTCTTCACGAATTCATCAGAATCCTTGAAGAGGGTGGGCCACCATGACCGGATTGGAGAACTTGTTGTGTCGTTCTCCTCCCAGAGTGATGTCCTCCTGCCCAAGCTTGTGGCAATATGTGAGGACTCTATGGTGCTCCTCTTGAGGAATGCACCGACGTCAGACGCTATCCCCTCCTTCATGATAAAGGATGGGATCCTCCCAGTGGTAGAACTTGGCCTTCGCAAGGAAGGTCTCAAGTCATTGCCTGGGTCAACCTTGTGGAACTTTCTTGGCAACAAGATAGTTCACAATGTCAGCGTACCATGGGAGCGAGGCAATAGCAAGGATTGCCTCATCAGGTAAGGTCTCAGAAATGGGATTAGCCTACTCAGATTCCTCAAGATTCTCTAATCGGGAGAGATGATCCACAACCACATTCTTGACTCCAGGTTCTCCTTAATCTCAATATCAAACTCCTTGAGTAGAAGGATCCATCTAGTCAGTCTCTCTTTGGCATCCTTCTTAGCCATGAGGTACCTGATGGCAGTATGATCAGTAAAGATAGTCACTTTTGATCCAATGATGTATGACCTGAACTTATCCAAGTCAAAAACTACAGCTAGCATCTCCTTCTCAGTGAAAGTGTAGTTCTGCTGCGTGGCATCCAATGTACGGCTAGCGTAGTGAATGGCAAAAGGTACTCCATCCCTCCTATGTCCCAGCACGGCCCCTATGGCAAAATCGGAGGCATTTCCGACATGATCTCGAATGGGAGAGACCAATCAGGCAGCTGCAGGACAGGAGCCTCAACAACTAGACTCTTGAGAGTCTCAAATGACGCAAGACACTTATCATCTACAATGAACTCAGTGTCTTTGGTCAGCAAATTAGTCAACGGTCGGGCAATCCTGCTGAAATCATGAATGAATCGTCGGTAGAAACCGACGTGCCCTAGAAAAGACCGTAGCTATCGCAGGTTGGATGTGGACTGAGTTTACTGATGATATCCACCTTGGCCGGATCAACCTCCATGCCCTTGTTGGAGATGATATGACTGTGCACTGTCCCTTGAGTCACCATGAAGTGACTCTTCTCCCAGGATAAAACAAGATGGACCTCGATGCATCGCTGGAGGACGCGGTCTAGGCAGTCAAGACAAGCATCAAACCCATCGCCATAGACTGAAAAGTCGTCCATGAAGACCTCTAAGAAATCACCCACCATGTCCGAGAAGATGGACAACATGCACCTTTGGAATGTCGTCGGGGCGTTACACAAACCAAAGGGCATCAGTCTGAAAGAATATGTCCTAAACAGACAGGTGAATGTAGTCTTGTCCTGGTCTTCAGGCGCAATGGCCACCTGATTATATCTGGAGTACCTGTCAAGGAAATAATAATGGCTCTTTCCAGCTAGCCTCTCTATAATATGATCAATAAAAGGCAGCAGGAAATGATCCTTCTTGGTGGCCTAGTTCAATCGTCTGTAGTCCACACAGACCCTCCAAGAAGTGGGTACCCGGGTAGCTATCTCCTCTCCAGACTCGCTCACAACTGTAGTGATGCCCGTCTTTTTGGACACCACATGTAATGGACTAACCCACTTGGAGTCGGAGATGGGGTAGATAAAATCAGTGCTCCACCATTTCGAGATTTTCTTCATGACAACCTCTCAAAGGTTCGGGTTCAGTCGTCGCTGGAACTCACGCGATGGCCTAGCGTCCTCTTCGAGATAGATATGGTGGGAGCACATAGCCAGACTTATACCCTGGAGATTAGATACGCTCCATCCTATCGCCTTGCGGTTCTTTTCAAGAACCTCCATTAAACGAGATTCTTGTTCTCCACTCAAATCTGTTGCGATAATGATTGGGTGTATCTCATGCTCGCCCGCAAGGAACCTATACTTCAGCGACTGTGGCAAGGGCTTTAGCTCTGGGCAACTAGGAGCTGGCAAATTTGGCCTCTGAAATGCCTGGGTGAAGGCAACCAAATCTGCATGGGAGAACTCTCGGTGATCATAGAAATCTGATGTAGACTACCCTGCTGTTGTATCTGTACTCTGTATCGGATCAGTCTCCACCCTAGTTGTTGTCTCTATAAGAATCATACACGGTATCAACTCATCAAACTCTGCCCGATATATGACTCCGAGGGATCTGAATCTGAATCACACGAAATATAAACTGCCTCACTATCCGGAATGCGATCCGTAGCCTCGAATGTGTCCTCTGCCAAGAGTGTGCTCTCCAAGCTTTCCTCTGTTGGAATGTGTGAATCTGCAGTATCTGAATGTGAGAGGATGGCTCGTGAAATGGGATTAGACCAAGCGGCTTCATCATCTGTAATCATAAAATCGCACTCCCGGTGGACGTCTCGCTCTACCTCTGTCATCTACTTTGAATTGTTGAGCTTCTCTTAGCAGGCTAAATCTCGTGCTCTAGTCTCGTCGATCGTATCTATTTGTATACTCTCACCTTCAACGTGAAAGTACACCTTCCCGCTATCATGATCAAATACTGCCTTGGCTATGGCTAAGAATGGGTGTCCTAGAATGATGGGGGTATCGGTCATAGACTCAAGGATCTCCATGTCCAAACAACGAAGTCCACAGGGAATTTCAAGCCCTGAATTGTGACGACCACGTCATTCAACAACCCCTTCGGCCTCTTGACAGATCGATCAGCAAACTGAAGGACTGTCTTGCTCTGTCAAAGAGGGTCAAACTCAAATCAGTCGAGTAAGGATAAAGGAATGAGGTTGATGGAAGAGACGCTGTCTAATAGAGTCCGATCGAACCTATGCTCGTGGATATGACATCTGATATAGGGAGCTCTTGCATCTGGCCTCTTGGCTGGCAGACGGTTCTGAATGGCGAAGCAGGTGGCCCGAGTGAGCACATGGATCTCTGCATGATGGTTCCTCTTCTTCCTGTGGATGGTAGTCTTCTCTCTCATGTTCCTCTGGAAGAGAGGGATGTGCTCAAGGGCCTCCTGTAGAGTCAGTTGAATCTGGAATCTGTCTATCATCTATTGGTTGAACACTAGCTACTAGCTCTTTTTTGGATTTTCTTTTTTATTCCCCTTAGACAAGCGGAGTGCTTGAGGGAACGGGATGGATGTGCTCTCCTCAGATAGAGGGCTAGGAACTGGTCCCTGCTGCTGAGATGAAATAGAATCCATACAAACATTACCAGGCATAGCATATGGACTTGAAGATTAAGAACCCTTTCCTTTATTAATTTTTTTGGATTTTTCTGAATAGTCCCCAGTTACAAAAATAGTAGGAAATGCAATAGGAATAGAAGGGGTGGCCTTAGTACCATCCACAGCATCAGCACCGCTCTCTGGCTCAGCATCTAAATGGATGGTGGCATCAGCACCACCTCCTTCAACTGGTGAAGCGATGGCCTCAGTACCGTCGGCTGGATCTACATCCTTAGTGGCATCAGCACCACCATCATCATCATGAGCAGCATCAGCACCGCTCTTCTCCTCGTCTGGCGCTCATGTATCCTTGTGGTGTCATCGCTCATGTGAAGCACCACCAGCTGGCATCCTACCGCTCCTAAGTGTAACAAAGTCAGCATCAAATGTATATGCAGTAATATTACCCAATGAGTCACTAGGAGTGGTAACCTATGTAAACTGTACCTGCTCAGACTTCCTCTTTAGGTTGTTCGGATTCGGCTCGATCTGAGCTGGTATGGCGGCCTTGCCCTTAAAGATCTCCCTCATCTCCTGATGGAACTCATCCATCTCCCGCCTAAAAGTGGCATGATGCTCGGAAATAAGGCAGGCTAGATCATCAAGTGATGGGTTATTATAGGCTGACCCATGAGAACCGGACGGATTGCCTCTTTGTAAGTGAGGCTGTTGCTGAGAAGGATGAGGGGGATATTGCTGAGAGTACTGCTGAGGCTATTGTTGGTGTTGCCTCCATGGTTGTCCCTGCTGGTAGGGACAAGGAACATGCTGGTAATGCAGCTTCTGGTGTGGGAACTGGGGCTGCTGCTGCTGTGGCTGGCTATACTGCCCACCCTGAATTGGAGGTTGCTGCTGGAATGAGGCACCTCCGATCAACCATCGGAATCCGGGATGGTCTCGGTGGATCACGAGCTGCGGTCGGTCGTACCAAATCCCATTGACTTCCATCAATGGCTCCTGCTCAAACGGGGTGGAGGAAGGACGGCCAGGGGCTCCTCCTGCTGATACACCACCATCTGAGTGTCCTGAGATTGTAGTGACTGGACGTAGTGGTGCTGCGGCTGCTGGAACGGCTCTGCCTGAATGTGGTGAACCTGTCTGTAGTGGGTGGAGGGCTGGGTCGAGCTGCTGTTGTTGGGGTCAGCCCGTGACCTGAGACGGGGCTGAGAAGCCGTCTGTGCCTAATAGAGATACATGATATGGGTTATCAGTTCACTCAACGTCTGTGCCATCTGATCTATCTGTGACATGCCCTAGCACTGCTTCTTCTCTATGATCTCGATGCAGTCCAACTTCTCACTGATAAAACCCATATCAGCGGTCGACGGCTCTGCCTGTGTTGTGGCTGCTGAAGATGTGGATTGACCGGCATCGACCCGTACTATCCTCTGATAGGACACAACCTGTGGTGGGGGCTTCCCCTGGGTGTAAAGACGGGTCTGGGACATGACTGTGTAATTCTTTATCATCTCCTCGTATATAGCCCAGACCTGATCCTCATCCTTGGCAAAATAGGATCCCCTAGAGGATGCGTTCACGAGCCCTTACAGCTCCGATGTCAGCCCACAAAAGAAGCTGTGCACTAGGTTGGGCTTGGATATATCATGATGTGGTCACCGGTCGATGAGCTCTCTGAAGCGGTCCCATGCCTCATGAAACTGCTCGTTGGGAAGCATGGAGAAGTTGTTGATGAGGGCTCATTGCATTCGCCCGGCCGAGTGGATAGTACTTATTCAAGTACCCGTTCCGAAGTTGTTCCCACGACATCACATATCTCCCCAAATGTTTTAGCTAGTAGGCTGCTCCGTAGACAAGGGAGAAAGGAACGACCATCATCTTGATGGTATCATCGTCCACGAATCTGTCGTGGACCATGCTGCAGATCATCTCAAACTCCTAGAGATGGAGGTGTGGCTCCTCGGTGGCTAGCCTACGAAATCTGGGTAATAATTGGATCGTCTGAGGAGGGATATTGAAATCTCTTAGAATCATAGGTAGCTGAATCCAACGGTACGTTAGAGTTGCACCAGGGTTGTGCAACTCTCTCATCAGGCGTGCTAGTCGGACTAGCTTTTGTGGCTCATCGAGATGTGGTCCTCCTCCTCCTCCTAGCTCTGGAATGTCTCCACCACCGACTCTGTTCAGCTCTCCTCTGTCTGCTCGCATCTGAGCCATCACCCTGCGCATATCTGCCATGAAAGCTCCCTGGTCCCGTATCTGTCACTGCATAGTATCCAGGGAAGCTAACAGGGTGTTGTTGATGGCACCCTGATCAAGAACATATGTGTGAGTCTGGGCGGGTCCATCAGTGCGCTCCTCGTTACTGGTCATGGTCTCTGCAAAGGCAAAAGACTCGAACTCAGGTGTTGTCAAATGTATAAATATATGTTGTGTTCTCTGCTCTGGTACCTCGGGACTGGAAGAAGGGTGGTTGAGGGGGGACAGGGCGGAGTCAAACTCAGGTTCGGAGAGTGGGTCTGGCTCTCGCGAACCAACCTAGATGAATAGGGCGGAGTGCTAGAAAGCGGTGCAACCAAAGGCTGCCTAAGGGACCTCCGGTCCATCATCATGGTGTAGAGAGGAAGATGGATGGGATTTGGAAACAAATAAGATCGGGAAAAACAAACCCCCAATTCACCTACTTAACACTGAGCTGATGATCGTAAAGGCTCGGTCTTTTATCTTGTCGATTTTATTAGGTGATAATTCAGTCTATCGGAGCGATTAAGTGATTTGGTAGGAACCCGATGCTCTCAGGAGACTAGCTTGATCCTGATGCTAGATCTTTCCCAGCCAGTACAAGTTACGGACCGTTTACCAGCTACCCGATCAACTCACTCTGCAAAGGATATCGTGGCACGCTTTACTGGAAATCGGAGCGATCCTCACTGGAGAACGACTAACCCCGAAATCAATAGTCTGAAGAAAGGTCAGGTATGGCTCTAACCTAGTGTGTGGGTCACTCTCTCGCTCATCCAAACCAAACAAGGAGGGGATTGCTCTCCCAAGACAAATTTTTCAGTGAGTGTCTTTTATGGTCAAGTATGTTTAGCAGTCCCAATTTTATGGTTTTTCTTTTTATGTATTTTTTTCAATTACAAAAAACGCCTAACAAATTTTTCGATCTCTTGATTATTTTAAGTTCAAAAATAGGGGGAGAAGTCGAAAAAGACGATGCACGGTCAAACACAATGATGCATGCAAAGTCAAAAATACGTATATGTCGCCAGCACTCTACATGCAGGGTGATTCGTGCACAAAATAAAAGACAGGATTTAAACTACCTATATGACGCACAAAGAAAACGTCCTAAGACAAAAAATTTCTATACGCAAAGAACAGTAGCTAATAGGTCGACAAGAGAGGTCAGAGTCCGATCTCTGCTGTCGATCGGTGTCTGCCACAACATATCCTTCCAGCGTTGTATTCGCCTCTAGTGGCACGTGACCTCTCAGGTGACCAAATTAGCTTTTTCTTTGTGATTTAATTAATTAAGTCCAGTTATCGATCTATAGGAGGAGGCAGATAATTAGGGATGGGACCTTAATTAATTATGTCACAATCAGATATAAAATCCTAAGTCTAGGGGCTAGATTCTTTGGAAATCAAAATAAAAGAAAATTTGAAAAAGCAAAACCGGCGAAAACCATAGTGAGGTCCCCCAAGCACACTGGTGCTCAGCGAAACAGACCCCGATAAATGCCAAGTCCAAATGTCTCTGAGTCTTGTATTACTACAATAATAATAGACTAAAAATAAAATAAATGCTAAAAATCCTCTAAGGCCCTCCAAATCATCTGCTCCTCTTCTCCTACGCTCCCCTGCATCTCTATAAAGAAACGAGTCGCCTCCGCTTCGCTTGGGTGCGTCGGCGCTCCTAGGAATGCCACCCTCGCTCGTCGGGCCCCTTGCAAGAAATAGAGAAATAAAAGAGATGACAGATCACAGTTATGAAAAATAGAATTAGAAACAAATAAAGAAAGATAAATAAAAACAAAAATAAAAGGCAAGCAAATAAAGAAAAGGAAAATTAAAAATAAAAAGAAAGAGAAAAACAAAAATAGAAAATCGACTACTAAGCCGTGCTCCCCGGCAACGGCACCATTTCCGATGAGCGCTCTAGCGACAGAGACTAAATAATCTCAAAGGTCGTTGCGACCTCGATCACCAAAGCCGAATCCAACAAGAAAAAAAACAGACCACCAATCAAAATCAAACACGAAATCAAGACAAGCGATCTTGTATTTTATTTAACCTGGTATAGACACCAAGGTCGAACACAAGGAGCACGGGAAAATCCTACGAAGTAGTCGAGAAATCCAAAAAGAAATAAAAATATTTTTGGTGGTTTTTAATTTTTTATATTTTCTTTTAAGAAAAAGAATAAGGAAAAGAGAAAATCACACTCCAACAATTATTTTAAGGTCCAAAAAGCTCAAAAATTCAAAACAAAAAAATATTTTTGTGTTTTTAAAATGGGGTTTTTACCCAACAGACCCTATAAACTTTGCCAATTGCCTCCATGACCTTTGAAACAACATAATTCTCCCCTCGACCCCGTAAACTTGTCAACTCTTACCCTATGAACCTTGTGGTTAATCTGTTTGAAGCTCGCGATGGTTCTTGGGGTAATTTATAGGGTCGATAGGGTAATTACGTTATGCAAAAGGTCGTGGAGGTGATTGGCAAAGTTTATAGGGTCTGCTGGGTAAAAATCCCTTTTAAAATATTCAAGTGTTTTTGGGTATTTTATGGACTTTTTCTGATTTTTATAAAATTTTCTAAAAATAAAAGAAAGGCAAAATCAACAAACAGTGTACATCATGGATAGAAAAGCAATTTTAAAATATTTATAATACTTTAAATTCCTGGCAGCAATTTTATGTGAAAATAGAAAATAAAATCTAACTACGAGACTTGAAAACACATTTTTTTGGTTTTTATGGAATTTTTAATTATTTTTATAAGATTTTAGGGGTTTTGAGATTTTTAGGAGTTTATAAAAGATAATGGAATGAAAACAATATAGAAATTAAAACACGACAAAACAAGCAACACAAATTTTTGTGAAATTTTAAAAGGTAATTTTCTATTTTTTGTGGGTTTTCTAAAGTAGACAGAGGTAATTTTTGGGGTTTTTTCTAGAAAATAGCAAACAAAATCAAAATGCATCATAAAAATCAACAAAAATATTACACAGTAGCAGGAGCTACTGGTAAGTTTTTGGGAATTTTTGGAGTAGTTTTGATATTTATTTAATTAAAAACTCAATACACATGTTGTAGGGACTTAAATGCAATTATTTTAAGTTCGGTTCTAAACAATAATAAGCACTAAAAGTCCATGATCAAATCTGCAATTTCTCCAATTAAATCCAGCACATGCATCAATTCCACACTTACAGGGGCATATTTGCAATTTAATAAAACATTCATTCAAACAAGAACATGGGAAATATCCAAGGCTAACACTGCAAAAACACCAAAGTCCATGTGACGATGCACGTGCCTCAAGACAGGCAGGACTAATTAGCATATATTAGAAACTACAAGGACTGGAATGCAAATAAGTTCAACTACGCTTTTATTTTACAGACTAAAATGTAAACAAAAAAATGTAGGGTAAAAAGGGATATATATACCCTTGCAGCACGTGAGGCACGCGTGGAGGGGGTACGTGGCGGTCGCTGGAGAAGGCGTGGACGTACGGCTCTGATGGATGTCAGGTGTCAGATCTTGCAGTCAGGGCCTGTCAGGGACGTGGAACGCACGTGGATGTCAGATCTGACATCCAACGGCCTGACTCCTCTATGATGGTTGCGGTCCGGATGATATCTGGAAGTGCGGGGTTGATCCAACGGTGATGGATCAACCTGGATGAATAGCTCCTGGTGGATTTCACCGGATCTAAGGAAGAGATCCTCAGCCCCGATAGTTGATCAGGAAGTGCCGAATGAATCGTGAAAGGCTTCCGCGTCGACTGAACGGCTCGAATGGAGGCTCCACTAGCTAGATAGGCGTGACGACGATGAGGACCTGGAGCTCCTCCGGCGAGCCCTGGGATGGATGGAATGAGGGCTCCCAACGCACGCAAAGACCTGCAAAGGGTAGCTCTGACTCAGAGCTATGCTCCAGTCTAGGTTATTGAGACTAAAAAGCAAAGAAGCGACAGGGAGAGGGATTCGATCTCCGGCGAAGGTGATGGAGGAGATCTCGAACCTAATCTCGGCTAGATGGACAAAGATCAGGGTGATCAGGATGCGGAGTGAGATGGAGGGTGAATGTGATGTGATATCGAAGCGGTTGGAGGTGGGTGATGGAGCTCGACCAGCTGGTCGGAACAGGCGGAGGTGCGGCGTTGACAAATGAAAGATAAAAAGCAATCAGATGTGGCGGGGGAAGAAGACAAAAACCGCTACAAGACAAAGTAGTAAGGAAAATAAAAGATAAATAGATTAAAAATAATACATGAATTTAAATTTAAAAAATGATTAAAATGAAAATTGTTTATTATTTTTCAAGGAATTTTTCTATGATTTTTATTTATTTTATGAAAAATAAATTACTCCATATAGAGTATATTGTACTATATACAGGTATAAAATACCTACGTATTTTGTACAATTAATTTTAATTTATTATTTTACAAAATACCCCAAATTTTATATTCTATTTATTTACAACATAATTTTTTGAATACAAAATAACTTTTGTTTTATTTTTATTATTTCTTTATAGGAACAAAATAAATAAAGAAGGGATCATATATACATGTATTATGTACAAAGGAGAGAGAAATTTATTTTCTTTTTATTTTATTTTTCTAATTTTTATTTTATTTTTAGAAATATATACAAGGAGGTAAAAACATATTTTTATTTTTATTTTGGCAAAAATAAATTATTTATTTACACCCATGATATGTACAGTATAGAGTAGGCCCCATCTCTCTCTACTTGTTTTATTTAGCGATCAGGCCAATGCTTGGCCCACTCTTGGGGTTCGGGTCACTCAGTATTTATACTAAATACCTCCTTCCTTTTTCTTTTTCTTTTCTTTTTCTTTATTCTTTTATTTTTGCACAAATACACGCTAATTATGTAATATTAACACGTGCATGCATACTGCTAAGGTATTGTATTTACACATATTTACATGAAGCTTTGCCAAGATAATTAGCTAAAATAAAAGAATGAAGGGTGATGATCAGGGATTCATCAGCAGAGCCATAGGTTGACGACCTAATCAAGGTCTATACGTTGGTGCACTGGTATGCATATAAGGGCATATGAGTAATACGATCTCTTAAAGGGATCATACAGGTTCATTACCGAACCGGAAGACATGAGCTCACTCATGAGATATTGGGAAGAATAAAATTCCGTGCACGATCGTCTTGCTTTGGAAGCTTGATTGAATTTGTAGGTTTGATATATACTTTTGGAAAAGTGTATGATCAACACCTTGGTATGATATATGCTTTTGGAAAGCATATGGTCGATACCGACTCCCAATGATTGAATGAGAAACATGATGATAAAACTCTAAAGTAGACAGTGTAAAATTGATCTTATACTTCGGGCTTATTCTGGGTCTTCTAGTATATATGATGTACAGGTATTAGGAATACCTGAGGGTGATGTAATCATAAACGATTGTATAACCATGACGCTTCCATTCCGAGGGAGTGATGAAACAGGACTAGATTTTAGTGACTCCTCTCATAGAGAAGTAATCTGATCTTAGTCCAAATGTTGGACATTGATCTGAATGTGATTCAGATGTAATGATAAGATTAGATTTGCGGTCTTGATTTAATCAAGCATCTATGGGAGGTCCGCAAGATCTGGATTTGAGATGCGATCTCAATATCTAAGTCACTATACGTGGAATAATACAATCGCCATGTCCTTATCTCCAAGTATCCGTGCAGAAAGCGCATTATCCTTGAAAGAGTTCATGGATAATTTCATTATTGATATATGTATCCGA
Source organism: Ottelia alismoides (assembly GCA_037367405.1). Taxonomy (NCBI): domain Eukaryota; kingdom Viridiplantae; phylum Streptophyta; class Magnoliopsida; order Alismatales; family Hydrocharitaceae; genus Ottelia; species Ottelia alismoides. Next base: position 169,329 of record JAZKJV010011560.1, read on the forward strand.
GCATTGAGAAAATGGATAATTAAATGTGATTTACTTATCATGAATAGTATATTTGATTCATATTATTACGAGAGTTATCTGAGATAATTAAATATGATTTAATTATCAAAGATGTGAATAATGTGAATGTAATTCATATTATTTGGGCACATGAGAAAAGAGATCCAAGATGATTAAATGTGATTTAATTATTGTGGATATGAATAATGTGGATAACACTATCCATATTAATCAGATATATTATAAATGTGATTTATAATATATTAGAGAGAGCATATATATTTTATAATTGATGATTAATTGTTAATGTGAATTGAATTCACATTGAATGATTAATTGAAAATATAATTACATTTTGTTTTGGGTTGTGAATGAGATTCACATAATTTCAATGGCTTGATTGAAGTTTTTCACAAGATAATTGTGAATTATTTTTGTGAAAAATATTTACAACAATTGTTGTTGTAAATATTGGAGATATCATGAGATAATGAGATCTCATGACATGATTGGTAGATGTCCCCCCTTTTTTAGGGGATGAGGTTTATCTCCTCATTATCTCCAAGACCAGTCAAAGTGATTTAAATTGGATTAATTATGTTGATTTATCAATATAAATTAATTCAAATTAAATCAATTGTTGTTGTATTTTTACAACAACATCTTAGCCATTGAAAGAAACACAAATCAATCTCAACCAGTGATTGTGTGTTGTCCATGGATTGAGATCCATGGACTCCCAAAACCCTATATAAGAAGAGGCACCTCTTGCTCTTCGAGAGACATGTTTTACGACAATAATGAATGCTCTCTTCCTCTCTCTCTCTCTCTCTCTCTCTCTCTCTCTCTCTACACGTCATGTGCCTCTCTCCCTTTCTCTCTTATGGCCGTCTACCATGGAGCCATTGAGAGAGTCGCCATCGCCGCAGCATCATTGTTATGCTGCCGGAGTACTTGCTCGTGGATCTCCATATGCTTCAGTGCACCTCACTCATGAAGAAGACATCGGATCTCGTGTGACGAGATCAAGATATTCATCGCTTGGATCATCAACATGGATTGCAAGAAGAACGTGTCTCATCAACGCGCTCGCAAGCGTCTCCTCTATCGGATCGGGCTTGAGACAGGAGGTCTCTTGGTTTAGAAACTAGATCGCAACCACGTTTCAAGAGGTAACCTTAATACCTATTGTGGTTTAGATGAAATGATCCGCGAAAGGTTCTTGGATCATTTGGTTTCATCACTTTTAAAATTTTTAAATTCCAATACCCGGAGCAACTAGTGCGACTAGTCGCTCCCGATCGCATTCGATGCGATCCACACGCTTCCGTGATGTGCTTGAGGATCTTCCCATATCCTTCAAGTGGTATCAAAGCTAGGTTATAGGTTTTGGATGCGATCCATAAACCTAGGAAGACTTGGTTTCATAAGGATTGTGAAAGTTTTATCGCATTTCAATTTTTGCAGCCCTGATTTGTTATAAAATTTCAGCCTGTTTAAAATGTTTAACCACGAAACTTAAAATAGGATAATATTCCCCATTAATTAAGGAAATAGTGGGATTTGAGTTTGCTGATTTGGAATCCGATAACTCAAGATATGATCATTTTAATGAACCTATATCCACTGTTCGGGGATGGCGAATGATGACGTAATCCCATATCTTGCTAGAGATATAATGGTAAGTATATCTCTTACATTGAAAGTGGTTAAGGGAATGAACTTTCAATGTTGACAAGACAAGACAACTTTGATATAAAAATTCCTAAATCAAAGTAAACATGTATATATATTTATATATATTTATGCAAATTTCTTATTTCAGATAATCCTTCATTAAACCCACTCAATACTATACTCAATAATAACTAGTAAAATATCATGGATAGGATCCATGATCAAAATATTGTACTTGCAGTTGGACACATATTGTATATGGTTACAATGTGCAAGTTTCCTCATAATAATGAGGAATGACAATTAAATAGACAATAAGACAACAACCTTGGGTTTGTATGTCTCTGTAGTCTTCATCTTTCATCGAAAGTACTTTTAAAGTGACATATCGATGATGATAGCAATTGCCATATAATCCTTATAAAAATCTAAGAAGATGTTCTGGCATACATATGTGCTCTCGGCATCTAATCATGAATGGCATGGTTCACTGCATCATGCAGAATGGTAGATTTATAAGAGATGATGTATTCAAAATGTTTGAGTACCTACCTGAACCTAACTCTTTAAGAGTTAAGATGTATGTAGATATGATGAGTGGCATCATCCTACTATCTATACTCTAGTCATTCATGAAGCTTCATAATATTCATATTATATTAATTGAATGAAGCATGTATAAATATCGAAATACTCTTATATTGAAATCTTTTGAATTCAACATAAGAGATCCTTTGTCTTAAGCAATGGTTGTTTAGATATGAAAGGAGCGCACTGGAAGCATGGGTCGGACCCAGGTTAGAAGGAAAGTCAAAAAGTTGGTTGTACTTCTATGGTTTCCACACACATATGACATCAAAAGGGTCAGATAAATGCCAATACTGCAATGAGCCGATGCATTGATAGTATGACTATCAAGTCTATATAGAATACTTAAAGAACGACTAAGATAGTGCATCGAAATAATTTACATCTACATATAATCATTAAAATTGACTTTCTTATTTGATAAGATTAAAGTCTAATATTGTATCTCATTCTAATAACACTTGCAATTGGTTGCATATGTTTTAGAAGACTAGAAAATTTGATCTTAAGGTTTAATAGTCATCCACATGGGTATTAATGCAATTGTTGCAACAATCTCTGTTGGATAGATAGACTTCATATTTTCAGTGGGAGAGCCCTTAGTCTTAGAGAATGTCTCTACTACCTAGATATTAGAAAACACTCATAGTTTATTTCTAAATATTGGAATAGACACGAATTCTGAAATAGACTTATCATAAAGAGTTATGATGGATATATTTCAGTTAGTATTCTGATATCTGGAGGACTCTACTAAATTAGAAATTTAATGAATGGTTCATTAACATTTCTAATACTGAAATTTAAACCTTATAAGATCAACAAGAGGATGAAGATCATTTGAAATGATCTGGCATTAAACCTTGGACATATGTCTGTTGATGAAATCAAAAGACTAGTAAGAGATGAACTTTAGAATGTCTAAAATCTTAAATCTTACATACTTTTGAATATTGTATTCAAAGTAAAAATGTCCAACGCATCCTTCTCTGGGAATGGATAAAGATGCCAAGGTATTAAAGATCTCATACATACTGATGTATGTGGATCATCTATATCATAATGAACATTAATGATTTGTGATATCATTTGATGATTATTTATGATATGAGATTTCTTCTCTTCACCTTATAAAGCCTTGAAATGTTCAAAGATTTCACAATTTTGGTTTAGAACCAAAGTTTGAAGGAAGATGAAATGAATTTGATCTAACCTAGGTAGCAAGTACATGTTAGATGAATTCAAATAATACCTTATGGAGATATGAATTTCATTTCTATCTCAATCCTCCTAATGCACCTAAACTCAATAGAGTTATAAGAAGATACAATTAGATCATGTGTGACATGATTTTGTCAATGATGAATATTAGCATAATTACCTCTTAGTTTCCAAGGTATATATGTAGTAGAGACTACAATATATATCCTTATAAGATTCCATGCTGGTAAAACTGGAATCATGCATTGGAGAGTGCTACTTCATTAGGAAAATAAAGGATGGTATTGGATACCTACTTTATGACCTTGAGATTCTTAAAAGATCTCATCTCTAAGGATGTGATTCTTAGAGATGACTCTCTTGAGAATCAAGATAAAAATGAAGTAAAAAAGAACTCATTTAATCTTGAGAAAATAATGAGGCTCTTGAAATCGGAAACTTAAAGGACAACTAAGATGAAACACTAATACCTCTTTAAATGAGTTTAAGGATGGATTCCATGTGTCAGAGAAATCTGATATTAATCGAACTTCATGTGATGAATCTTCTAAAGATCATGACATGGAAAGATGGATTTTAGCAATAAAGTCTATAATAGACTTCATATACAAGGGTTGTATATGGACCCTCGAGGATCCACATATAAGGGTAAGATCTGTTAGGTGTAAATGGATCTTCAAGAGAAAGAGGGAATCTGATGAGAAGGTAGGGACATTCAAAGCACGGTTCGTATCCACAAGATACACACTGAAGAGAAGACATTGCTTGCAATGAAACTTGCTCTTCAGTAACCTTGCTTAAATTAATCAGATTATTGCTAACTATAGCTACACAACTTGCCTTTGACATCTTCAAGATGGAAGTCAAGATTGCATTCCTCCACGAATATCTCTCTAAGGATATTCACATGAAGTAGCCCCGGGGCTTCATAGTTGAGGAAAGCAAGTTGTGCAAGCTAAAGAAACTTCATCTATGGACTCAAAATTAGCTTCTTGTAGTTGGAACATCATATTTGATGAAATCATAATGTTATGATTTCAGATAAAATCTTGATGTACCTTGTAAAGCTTAGTGGGAGTGCCATTGTGTTCATCATGCTAAATGTAGATGATATCCTAATCATTTAAAATGATATAAGGATAATAATAAGTGTTTTATAGACTGATTATTCCATATCTTGAGATATGATCTCAATGATACCTATTAGAATTAAGTTATGAAGATGTTCAGAAGCAAAGAGAAGAGGGTATTGGGACCGTCACATTAGTAGTACACTTGTACATGTTCCGTTTTTTGGAAAATTCTAAGAAAGGCTTCCTTTCCTTAAGATATGGTACTGACCTATCTAAAAAGATAGCACCTCAAAGAGTTGAGGAAGTGAATGCTAGACCTGCTTGCCCTTGTGCATTAGTTATGAGAAGCCGAGTGTATGCTACATGTGTACAAAAGTCAGATATCTGCCATGCAGTGGGAGAAGTAAATGTTACAAATCCTACTAAAAAGATAAAATACTTGATTATGGTAATAACATTATCTTCAAAGATGAAAAGATTTTTGATATAGTGATCTCAAAGTCTTATCTTCAAGAACTTAAGACTTTATAGAAAGTGATCTAAAAGCTCTTAACTGTGTATACCTTAGGATGTAGAGATCTCTAGGAATAAGGGTATTCTGATAAGGATTATGGACATACTGGTTATAATAATTATTAAGCTATAGTGTCAAGGACACTATAACTGATAAGTTTGAGTATTGGTTGCATAAGATGCGACATTCGCATTAGATGAGAGCACTGTTACTAGGGGATATGCAAGTGCCATAAAAGGACTTGGCGTAGTCTCTCGGGAACAGAGTGACTCATCAGCTTACCTAGCTATTTTTCTAAATAGCCTATGATTGTCACATGAGTGTGGGTTTAAAGATTAGCCCATTAATGTATCTTTAGGCTAGCAGGAGATTGTTGGACATGCGATCCCACGGCGAGCCATTATGCAATAAATGTTATTGCAAATATCACTCCTTGATCTGTAATGAAGAATAAATAATTTGCATAATAGGTCCCTTTGTACAATTAGGGTTATGTACCATGGCCTTCTTAATGATCATATAGTTGTTGATTCAATTACTGAATCATAGAGTCTGGTGTTTGGATGAATATATAAAGAGTTAGATTGAGTACTCATCAAGCACCGTCAAATGATTATTAGGAGATGATCTCCAACCTGAGTAGGAGATGGCAATCCTTTCTCACTTCGCTAATATCTGACCGACCTCTTGATGTAGGTCCTCTGCGAGGGGAATAGAGATTCGGAGGTGTCGGATTAGTTAGGTCAAAGAGTTGACTTAACAAGATTGAGATAACCAAAGTCCTATGTCGTATGTTGTCACGATATAGGCACGCATCCTCTGACCGGAGACAGATGTGTTACTATATGTCTGAGTATAATATTTGGCAGACCAATAGGTTGATGACCTAATCAAGGTCTATACACCGGTGCGCTAGTGTGCATATAAGGGCATATGAGTAATACGATCTCTCAAAGGGATCATACAGGTTCATTACTGAACCAGAAGACATAAGCTCACTCATGAGATATTGGGAAGAATCAAATTCCATGCACGGTCGTCTTGCTTTGGAAGCTTGACTGAATTTGTAAGTTTGATATATACTTTTGGAAAAGTGTATGATCAACACCTTGGTATGATATATGCTTTTGGAAAGCATATGATCGATACCGAATCCCAATGATCGAATGAGAAACATGATGATAAAACTCTGAAGTAGACATTGTAAAATTGATCTTGTATTCGGTGTTATTCTAGGTCTTCCACTATGCAGGATGTACAGGTATTAGGAATACCTAAGGGTGATGTAATCATAAACGATTGTATAACCATGACACTTCCATTCCGAGGGAGTAATGAAACAAGTCTGGATTTTAGTGACTCCTCTCATAGAGAAGTAATCTGATCTTAGTCCAAATGTTGGACATTGATCTGAATGTAATTCAGATGTAATGAGAAGATTAAATTTGCGGTCTTGATTTAATCAAGCATCTATGTGAGGTCCGCAAGATCTGGATTTGAGATGTGATCTTAATATCCAAGTCACTATACGTGGAACAATACAATCGCCGTGTCCTTATCTCCAAGTATCCGTAGAGAAAGCGCATTATCCTTGAAACAGTTCATGGATAATTTCATTGTTGATATATATATATATATATCCGAGCATTGAGAAAATGGATAATTAAATGTGATTTAATTATCATGAATAGTATGAATTTGATTCATATTATTACGAGAGTTATCTAAGATAATTAAATGTGATTTAATTATCAAAGATGTGAATAATGTGAATGTGATTCATATTATTTGGGCACATGAGAAAAGAGATCTAAGATGATTAAATGTGATTTAATTATCGTGGATATGAATAATGTGGATAGCATTATCCATATTAATCAGATATATTATAAATGTGATTTATAATATATTAGAGAGAGCATATTATGATTTATATTTGTTGATTAATTGGTAATGTGAATTGGATTCACATTGAATGATTAGTTGAAAGTGTAATTACATTTTGTTTTGGGTTGTGAATGAGATTCACATAATTTCAATGGCTTGATTGAAATTTTTCAAAAGATAATTGTGAATTATTTTTGTGAAAAAATATTTACAACAATTGTTGTTGTAAATCTTGGAGATATCATAAGATAATGAGATCTCATGAGATGATGAGATCTCATGAGATGATTGGTCGCCCCCCCCCCTTTTTTTAGAGGATGAGGTTTATCTCCTCATTATCTCCAAGACCAGTCGAAGTGATTTAAATTGAGATTAATTATGTTGATTTATCAATATAAATTAATTCAAATTAAATCAATTGTTGTTGTATTTTTACAACAACATCTTAGCCAATAAAAGAAATACAAATCAATCTCAACCATTGATTGGTGTTGTCCATGGATTGAGATCCATGGACTCCGAAAACCCTATATAAGAAGAGGCACACCTTGCTCTTTGAGAGACACATTTTACAATAACAATGAATGCTCTTTTCCTCTCTCCCTCTCTCTCTACACATCATGTGCCTCTCTCCCTCTCTCTCTTATGGTCGTCCACCATGGAGTCATTGAGAGAGTCGCCATCGCCACAGCATCATCGTTATACTGCCGAAGTACTTGCTCGTGGATCTCGGTATGCTTCGATGCGCCTCGCTCGTGAAGAAGACATCGGATCTCATGTGATGAGATCAGGAGATTCATCGCTTGGATCATCAACATGGATTGCAAGAAGGACGCATCTCATCAACGCGCTCGCAAGCGTCTCCTCTCTCAGATCAGACTTGAGATAGGAGGTCTCTTGGTTTAGAAACTCGATCGCAACCACGCTTCAAGAGGTAACCTTCATACCTATTGTAGTTTAGATGAAACGATCCTAGAAAGATACTTGGATCATGTGGTTTCATCACTTTAAAATTTTTAAATTCCGCTGCCCAGAGCAACTAGTGCGACTAGTCTCTCCCGATCGCATTCGATGTGATCTACATACTTCCGTAATGCTCTTGAGGATCTTCCCATATCCTACATAGGTTACAGAAAATGAGAGAAAAATTTTCGCGTTTCGAATGACATCTAGAATAATGATAAACAACCACAAAACTAACAAATATCACCAAGAGATATTTGCATTAATTTCCATATCACATTTCATTTGTCAAAAGAAACTGGCATCATGTATATGTATCAAAAAATGTAACAATATAGAAAGGAAAAGGTATTTACATTATCATGTACAAAAACTACAACATGAGTACCATTGAAAGTAACTATAGAATCTCAAGGTCCAGCTGTCAATCTACTCAGTCACAGGCACCTTGTATGCCATTCATGTTAGAAGAAAAGGATGTAAACAAAGGTTGAGTACAATCTAAATTATTTTAAAAAAAGTATTTCAGTGGTTTCAAAAGAAAGCAAGTAGATAGGTATTGTTGTGTAAATTTAACAAGTTACTTGCGTTGAAGTTGGTTTTTCATGTTGTTATACATATAAGTCCTCTTGATTACTCACCACCTCAACTAATTCCACTTAATGTTCTTATTTAATTTATAAGATCCATAATTCAATTTCATGTAAAATACCCAATTCTTTTATATCTTAAATCATGAACTTAATAGCTAAATAAGTGATCTTGAATTAGGTCTAATTTGCATGTTAATCACCCCCAAGCCTATCGATTTAAATATGAAATCAATGGTTAATTAATGATCTGAAATTGGATTTTAATTGTATTCAAATCACCCAAAATTCTTTCATTGTTCAACATGATATTAGTGCATAATATTGGATCGAATTTAGGCACTAAAATATATGCAAATCACCTAAAATCTTCCATTGTTCAACATGATATTAGCGCATAACAGTGGAATGATTTTAGGCATTAAAATGTATGCAAATCACCCAAAATTTTTTCATTATTCAACATAATATAGTGCATAACAATGGTTTATTTTAGGGACTAAAATATACGCAAATCATCCAAAATTCTTTCATTGTTCAACATAATATCAATGCATAATAGTGGATTGATTTTAAGCACTAAAATGAATGTTATTCATCCAAAAATTCTCACATTTCATGTATAAAATCTATAGTTATTAATGGTCTCAATTTAGACTTAATTTCAAGCTATTCATCCCTAAATTCTTTCAAATTATAAGCATGAATTAATAGTTAATCAACGATCTGAATTGTATATCAATTTCATGGTATTTACCCCCCAAATCTTTCACAATTTAACATGTAATCAGAGTAAAAACAATGGTCTAAAATTATACTAAGTTTCATGTAATTTACTCCCAAATTTCTCAATTTTTTCTCATGAAATCAAGGGCATGTGATAGCTTAACAATGGTCTGAATTTTAATGAATTTGCTTGTAATCCACATCCAAATTTTGATCTTTTAAAATCCAAGATTTAGAGCTATGAATCTACACTTAAATCATATCTAAAAATGTATAAATCAGTAGCTTTCTGAGAGCATATGATTTATGGAAAAAATTCTAAATTTTGATTTTAAACTTTATGAAATCAGGATCTTAAACTTAGATTTTAATTGGAAATCAAAATGTGTGAGATTACACAAATGGCAGCAAAAGAGGGAGTGATTGTACCTTGGATCTTAGAGGTTTGGATATCAACTTGCATGCATACAACAACTCCTTGGAGCAGCAGCAAAAATAGATGTTGGACAACATCTATCTGCATCAGATCTTCAGAATTTGGGGCAGCAGTAGATGTACTACTTGGTTGGGTAGCAACTACAGCTGTTGGGAGCAGCTGTAGGCACCTAGATTAGATGCAGCAGTAGCTTCTGAACTATTGGATAGCAGCCCAGCATGAGCAAAGGGGGCAGCACCAGCTCCTTGCAGGAGCTCTAGAAGAGATTGAGCAGCAACTACTTGGTTTGTAGATCCAGCTGCTTGATCAACAACAGGTGTAATAGGAGCAACAACTCAATTGGTGGAGAATAGAGAGTTTGGGGGACTCCTGCGGTGATAAAATTCGGGGAAAAGAAAAGAAGAAGGGAGGGTGTTATATAAACAAGGCAAATGGTCTTTGGTGTTTGCTAAATTGAGGGGATTTGGATGCCAAGTGGAGAGGGGTTGCTATGCTGGAAATTTTGTAATAATTTTTTTAAAATCATTGTCTCTCTTATCTAGAATCTGAAAGTCATCCGCATTTGCACCTCGAATCTATGATTCCTATGAAACAATAGCTCCTTTCGACCATCTCTGGAGGACAATCAAAATGAGTATAATATTCATATATTTCATATCTAAGATGAATTCAAGAAATTGTCAAGATACGATCTTAGTTTACGATTAAATTTTGTGATTTTAAATGGTCAAACGACCTTCAATTTACGAACGAACGATTTGTTGGTTTTCTTTTGTCGAGACGAATTTTATGATGGACTCAGATTATTTTTATATTTTTTATTGTGTTACGGTTTTTCCGATGGCATGTTTTACGATGTAATCGATTTTTGATTGATTGATCCCAAACAAAATTTAATTTACAATATCTAGTTTGATTTAGATCATTCTATGTTGATCAATAGTTTTATCGGATTATATGGACCCTACGCGAGTCGATTTCGGGTTATTCAGATCTGGGTGTCACAATTAGTGCCTAATACAACCCATCTGATTGTCCCTATCAAATCCATCACCGCCCTTTGCTCGCACCCATTCCTTCGCCGTTGGATTACATGATCCAACGATCCACGCTTCATCTTCCTCACTTGTAACATCCCTCTCCCCCATGTCGCTCCACCAACAGCCCATCTTCTCCCATTTCTCTCCACTGCCTCACACCGCCTTTCCACAATCTTACCTCGCTCTGACGTGGACCATTCACCTTCTCTCATGCGAGCCCCTTAGACTCCATGTACCACCTCCTAGGGCTAATAGATAGAGGTTAAAAACTTTGTGAACTATCTTCTGTAATCGCCACGTTTTCTTCAAAACCTCCTCGACCAGCCTCATTTGGCGGCATCCACCATTTCACGAACCTCGTTCCAGCATCTGCTTCCTTTTGTGACATAGGAGGAAGGTGTGTATGAGCGACAACCACTGGTGGCTTCAGTGTAGACCCATGGTCACTCCGACCATGCCACGACTGCTCGTCGATCGTTTGAGCTTCCCTACATGGCTGGTATGGTTAAGCGATGACCAGAGGACCGATGAGGACCTCGCCCTTATCCAATCCTTCCACTGCCTATCTTCCTCGATCTCCATGTAAGATTCAATTTGGTTTTTATTTTGATTTTCTCTAATTTAATTCACAACACCCATATCTTCCCACCTTCAATTGATCGACCCTCGACCTCTACCAGAGATCATTAGTCTTCATTGGAGGTATCACCCACCTCCTCCATTCTTCCAGACCTCTCTCCGCACCTACCCCTTTCCTCCATCCTCAAGGCAGAGGACCCTTCTTCATGCCATCCAGGCCTCCACTCGCCTCATCCACACACCATATCACTTCGGCTATGCTTCCGCTAATGTTTTGCAGGCAGAATCCTTCATTGGTCGGAGCTTCATATGATTTGTCGTTCTAAATCATACACTCCGACGAGGGGTATCGCCCCTTCGCTACGAGTACCTTCTTTAGCCCCTGACACTTCTTGGATCTTCACCAGTAGTCAAGGGTGGTTTCAAGATCTTCAGAACGCTCATAGGACAGAGGAGGGATGGAGACCTCGTTGGAGCACAACCAAGTCCACCGCAAAGAAATAGCATAGCGAAGGAGATTTGACGAACATGCACCGCCTGATTATCTCAATCGGATGGCTCATATGATATCCAAACCTCCTCTTCAAATCCTATACGCTTGGTGGAACGAAGCCTCGTCTGAAGCTACTCGGGCCTTCAATGTGGCTCCAACCACCTACCCCGACCCACTCCTCGCTCCTAGCTTGTACGCACATGCATGGTGCGTACAGGTTGGGATAAATTGCATGTCGAAGTTGCACACTCTTCAAAATTTACCAACAAGTCCAGGCCGTACGTGCTTGATGTGGTGTGATTGGGTAAATTATGACAGGGACCTATCGGTTCTTGCTAATTAGAAAATGGTCCTCGTGCGTTTGGAGGAATTACAAGGAAGGCCCTAGCAGCTTTCATATTTGATAAATGCCCCTCTAGGGGCTTGTTGTGATAAATATTGTTTTTTTCCTCATTTTTTGTGTTTATGCCCCTAGACTCTATGCTTCATATCTCGAGCATATGAACTCCTTTTTCCATGATCTCAATTAAATTATGTTGCCTATATGATACTCTACATAATGGCATGATTTATTTACTGATTTGACACTACAAAAATGAATGATTTATTCGATACAGTGTCATTTCTATAATCATTTAAGTGTCAATTGCTTACACATAGCTAAATTTTGATGCATCAAATGCTGTTGAAATTGGATATTAACTTGTTTCTCATATATTTAATCATTTGGGAGCATATTATTTAACATAATCTCATTTGCATTGTATTGCATTCTGTTGCATGCAGTCTTTAATTTAACTTGCATAAAAAACATCCATAAATGCATTTTGTTCATCCATAAAATGCATAAATAACATCCATAAAATGCATTATGTTCAAGAAATTAAATTAATAAAGTATCTCATTCATTAGTTGTATTGATGTGTAATAATTGCATTTACAGCGGTCCTCGATTGAGGACTCTTGTGTATATCATGGACTTTGACATTATGTGGTGTGTGGAGCCTGTTTCACCCTTAAACCGAGTGGGGATCCACTTGAGTGTTCGACCTCGATTAGGCACGCCACTTTTTGAGCTTGATTTACATCTTATTATTATGTATTTGATCGTAGGTAGGACACATCGAATAAACATCTATGAGATTCACTATATCTCATAAGATTCATTAAGATGCACCATAACATCACTCTACTTAGCCAAATGCATAAAGCATGAAGAGAGATGGGAAGTACTGTAAGTATCTCTTTCTCGGGTATGCATCATAATTTTTGTTTGCATCGGCTTTTCTCTATTTCTCTATCTTGGTTTACAACTTAGGAATTAATGGAATCTGGACTGAACGGTAAATTATGATTTCTTCATTGCTTTCCCACACTAATTTCAGTGACAACATAAGCTTAAAATTGGGACTGAATTATGCAAGTGGATTAATAAAATGGAGTAAAAATGACACTTGGATTATGGGAGAGCAAACTCCAACATTGTACGCATGATGGATGTTGATTTCAGAGGAGGGGACACATCCTTAGGATAGTTCCCAAAGCATATCATTAAACCTTACATAAATGGACTTATAACGTGGATGATGATCAATAAAACCGAAAAGATAAATGATCGATATATGTTGCTCTTCATGTGTGAGTTGGTGAAATCAATGGGCACTGCTTGATTGGTTGGGCTTCGATTATGTATTCTCCCAAACCCTTCCATAAACCCTAAACTCCATTCTCCTTTTCCATCTCAGTAGATCCATTCATCTAAGAAGGTTCATCTAACCCTAACTAGTGTCCCGGTTCCCCATCCTTAGCTCCATATTCAGCATACTTAGGCTCCTTTTCAGCCTAAGTATAGGGGGAACCCAGTCTCTCTGATTGGTCAACTCAGGTCCCTCCATCTTCATTTCTTATCTCTATACTTAGGCTCTTCTCAACCTAAGTATTGGGGGTACCCGAGTCCCCATCTCTTTCTATTCATTTCTCATTTTAATCCTTTTATTGGTCCTTCTCTTATACTTAGGTTATTTTTAACCTAAGTATAGGCAGAAGACCCGAGTCGGTTCCTGTATATCCCTTTGTGTTTAGCATGAGTTATGGCTTCATTTCACTTAGTGCTATGTGATAAATCACATATTTATCATTATTAATCTCCATTATTAACTCTCTTGCTTAAGTTAAATTACAAGATTCAATAACAGATAACACTAATTAATAACTACTGTGTTGTAAATAATTAACACTAATTATTATATATTAATATAATCCTATTATTGTGTAATATCTTATGTATTTATTTCTTAGTAAAAATCAAATAAAAAATAGATTAATATTGTATGTAAATAAAATAGAATTAAAAATAAAAAATAAGCAAAATAAACAAAATAAAAAAATAAAAAAAATTGTTTTATATAGTTTTTATTCAAATTTAATTTTTATTTATATATAGATGACCTCTGATCTCTTTGACTTCTACATAAAAATTGTAGTTCTCATCGCGATCTACAACTTTCATGTTCAACACTTTTTCTTGTTATTCTTTAACCACTTCTTTTTTATTTTACTATAATTTCTTTGTATTCTTCAATCTAATTGGGCCACATGGCACTATCAGATTAGGCCTTGTGGTCGCTTCTTCATTTGCCATGTGCCGCATCTAGCTCTGTATGATGGATTTCCTCTGATGCAATCCCATCCATTTCTTTCCGCTCAAAATCCAGTTGTTGGATCAACTGATCCAAGAGTCCCCAGATCATCCCTAACCTCCAGCCAGTTAAGCCCTCATCCCAAACCGCCATTCTCACCGATATAGTCCAATCATGTCAATTACCCTTCCGACCAACCGTCACTACCCTAGCATTCTCCTTATGCCCTTCTTCCACGCTATACCCTTAAAACTACCACCAAACCCAAATTATTCCATGTTTGTAGCGGTTCAAACCTCTCCCATAACCACTTGGAGGTTGCCTTCTCCACCTTCAAATAGCCTCCCGTCGGCCACCGTAGACGGTCGTCCACCCTTGCTGGAGTCACCCCTAGCCACCTCCTCTTCTTCGTGACAGGAAGAAGGAGGAGGAGAAGTTGAGCCCCGGTGGCGGTTTATTCCTGGTGTGACCCATGGCTCTTCACCTTTTTACAACGCTCAAGAAGCTAATGTTCGAGCTTCACGCAAGGTTGCGCATGTTAAGAGACGACCAGATATCGATGAAGACCACATCCCTAGCGAAACACTCCTCCATACTTCATCCGCAAGATTCAAGTAATTTAGATTTTCAAGATTTCTTTCCAGTTGTATATACATCTATCCCTTAAACTATGGCAATTGCGGCCTTCCTTGTGGATTTGTGGTCCACGCGGGAAAGTATTTCCCTCTGTATTTCTAGTTCCATCGCAGCTTGTCACATCGACCAACGTTCTCCTTCGGCAACGAAGAAGACCCCGACTAAGCTTCACCTTCTTCATGCCACTAAATCTCTCCATCTCGCTCACAGTCGCATGCACCCACTCCGTTTTGGTTTTAGATATGCTCTTCTAACATCTGCAGGTGATGTGGACCTTCAATGGTCGGAATAGTGAAGCAAGCTCCGATCTCGAGTTTTCCTTCCGACGAACCAGCCTCGATTTCATCATTCAGATGGTCTCGTGTATTCTCTGACTTATAGTGACATCCACGAGCCAACCAGAGACCTTCGTCTACCTTCAGAGCACGTTCAGTAGCATGGCGGGGGAATAAGGGGATCCTCGGAGCCCTGGCTTTGCGCAACCATACAAGGCGGAGAAGATGAACTGCAACGGACAGATGCCGTTGGATCATGCCAAATTAGGCACGATCTAATGGCCTACAAGACACCATGTCATCGCCACCTAACCTACATCCTTGGAGCCACCAAGTCTTCAACCAAAGCGCCAGAGCTAGCCACGTGGCTCGAGCCATAGGCCATCTACCGAACCTAGCATGTGCGGGTCTGGGCAAATTGCAAGTCCATCCTATCGGTTATCTCTATTTGCAAAAATAACTCTGCACAGGGTGTATTCCATAATTTTATAAGATGGTTTTTAATAATTGCAATCTAGTCCATCCAGGGACTTATGTGTAAGGAATTACTTAAGTTTTATTTGCATTTATGCCCCTGAATTCTATGTTGAATAACTTCAGCACCTTTTATCTGATTGAGATGATTTCAGTGGCATTTTGATCCTCATTTAATTGTTTTTGATCTGATATGTTTTATTTTCTGATTAGATAATAAATGAAGGACTAATTTGTGAGATTCTATTGTGTGCATCCATGTTTATTAAATGAAATAAAACTCTACATTCATTGATCAGTTGGACTTGAAATTAAGTTATATAATTGCTCAAGTTTGATAATTCATTCTAAGGCATATTTGTGAGTATAAAATCATTTGTCGATATGTTCATTATGTTTATTTTGTCTAACATGATTAATGTTTAAAATCACAATTCATCCCATTCCTGTGTGCATTAATGTTGTGTATTTTACCTTGCACTACTAGTTTGCATTGTTGGTTTGTTTTGACCTGGATGATTTATCGATCGCTTAATCTAGATATTTAAATGCCTGAATAATCATATTATGGCTCGTTTCCTTGTGTTCGGCCATGGACTTCCCATGTTAAAAATTAAAACCAAGAACCTCGTCACTAAGATTTCTCTCGGTTATGTATGAGAAGCTAAGTGATCGTGCTACAACGGATCGATTTTAATACATGAGTTTAGCGCTTCATCAGATGGTGTCGTTGCCAGGGATCGAACCCGGGTCACCTGCGTGACAGGTGGGAATACTCACCACTATACTACAACCACCTGGAGGTTGCTTTCTCCACCTTCAAATAGCCTCCCGCCGGCCACCGAAAACAATCGCCCACCCTTGTTAGAGTCACCCCTAGCCACCTCCTCTTCTTCGTGATAGGAAGAAGGAGGATAAGTTGAGCCACGATGGCGGTTTTTTCCTGGTGTGACCCATGGCTCTTCACCATGTTACAGAGCTCAAGAAGCGGTTGTTCGAGCTTCACGCGAGGCCGCGTGTGTTAAGCGACGACCAGAGGTCGATGAAGACCTCATCCCAAGCCAAACACTCCTCCATACTTCACCTGTAATACTCAAGCAATTTAGATTTTCACATATTTCTTTCCAGCTGTATATACATCTATCCCTTAAATTATTGCGATCGTGACCTTCCCCATGGATCCGTGGTCCATGCACGAAAGTATTTCCCTCTGTATTCCTAGTTCCATCACAGATTGTCACCTCAATCAATGTTCTCCTTCAGCAATGAAGAAGACCTCGACTGAGCTTCACCTTATTCATGCCACTAAAGCTCTCCATCTCGCTCACAGTCGCACGCACCCACTCTGATTTGGTTTCGGCTATGCTCTTCTAACACGTACAGGTGATGTAGACCTTCAATGGTCGGAATAGTGAAGCAAGCCCCGATCTGGAGTTTTCCTTCTGACGAACCAGCCTCGACTTCATCATTCAAATGGTCTCGTATATTCTCTGACTTCTAGTGACATCCGCGAGTCAACCAGAGACCTTCATCTACCTTCAGAGCATGTCCAGTAGCACGGCGGAGGAAGAAGGGGATCCTCGGAGCCTCGGATTTGCGCGGCCATACAAGGCGGAGAAGATGAACTGCAACGTACAACTGTCGTTGGATCGCGCCAAATTGGGCGCGATCTAACGGCCTACAAGACACCACGTTATAGCCACCCAACCTGCAGCCTTGGAGCCACCAAGTCTTCAGCCGAAGCGCTAGAGCTAGCCATGTGGCCCGACCCACGGGTTGTCTAGAGAACCAAGACCGCACGCGCTTCGCGCGTTCGGGTCTGAGCAAATTGCAAGTCCATAGTGTTGGTTATCTCTATTTGCAAAAATACCCCTACGCAGGGGGTATTCCATAATTTTATAAGCCGGTTCTTAATAATTGCAATCTAATCCCTCCTAGGAGCTATGTGTACGGAATTACTTATGTTTTGTTTACATTTGTGCCCCTGGATTCTATGTTGATAAAACTTGAGCACCTTTTATCAAATTGAGATGATTTTAGTGGCATTTTAATCCTCGTTTAATTGTCTTTGATCTGATATGGTTTATTTTCTGATTCGATAATAAATGAAGGATTAATTTGTGAGAGTCTATTGTGTGCATCCATGCTTATTAAATGAAATAAAACTCTACATTGCATTGATCAATTGGACTTAGAATTAAGTAATATAATTGCTCAAGTTTGATGATTCATTTTGAGGCATATTTGTGAGTATAATAGCATTTGTCGATCTGTCCATTATGTTCAGTTTGTCTAACATGCATTAATGATTAAAATCGCAATCCATCCCATTCCTGCATGAATTAGTGTTGTGCATTTTACCTTGCATTGCTAGTTTGCATTGTTTGCATGTTTTGACCTAGATGATTTATTGATCTCTTATCCTAGATATTTAAATGCCTAAATAATCGTATTATGACTCGTATCCTTGTGTTTGACCTTGGAATTTCCATGTTAAAAATTAAAATCAAGAACCTCGTCACTGAGATTTCGCTCAGTTCTATATGAGAAGCTAAGTGCATGTGCTACGATAGATCGATTTTAATACATGCCTTAAGCGCTTCATCAGATGGCATTGTTGCCAGGGACACGACTTCATTAATATAATTATTTAGGATTATATAGATTAAGTTGATTTTTATTTTATCTAGGTCAATTCCGTAATGTGATGCTTTCTGCATTAATATATATGTCTATAATATTTGAAATATATTAATATTTTCTCTTCTGTGGTAGGTTCATTCATCGTTGATGCTCATGAAGATTGGAGGCTGGATGCTCAAGCTAGAGTTCCTGTTGAGAGGAACCACAGAAGATGTCTTTAAGACAAATCGAAGATTATTTTGTTCATATTTAATGTATTATTTGGACTTTGTGCTATATTATTTATGTGTGTTGAGTATGTTTTCATCCTTACGGATGGGACTCAACTTGAAAGCTCAATTTAGGATCTAGGCACACGGCTCTTAGAGCTTCCTCTTTTTATATCCCTAAGTGCTTGAATCGTAGTATAGGGCACATTAACTTCATCTTTTGAAATTTACTCATCTCTAAGATTCATGAGACACACGTAATCTTCATCCAACCAAGCTCAAATAAATTGACATCTTCCCACTAATAGATGCATGATTAGGTGCAGATTTCCATCTACTTGCATGCATTTAGATAATATTTTATATTCAGTCTGGCATATGCATGAAGAGAGATGGCGACACTGTAAGCATTTCTCTTGAGCATGACATCATGATTTTACGTCTGCATGATTTTCCCCTTTCATGATTTATCACTTAGTATAATATGGAAAAGGGGCTAGACGGTAGACGATGACTTTTATGTTCAAAGATTTATTACAAGTGATAGCCTAATCCCTAAAAATGGGACTGTTAATTGATGTTGATGTAAATAAAATGGAGCTAAAATTCACCTTGTTTTTGGGAGAGAAAACCCCGCTTTACTTGCATATATATGCATTCGTTGAGAGGTGAGGACATATCCCTTGAATAGAGCCCCAAACCCTATTCAACATGCTCGTAATGAATGTGAAATTTGTATTATCACTAATAAAATCAGCATATAATTAGATCATATTTATGGTCTTCACTGAGTGTGCTGGTGAAATAATCAGGTTTGATTGTTTCTTGTTTGATTCTTCAGCCTCCTGAAAACCTAGGCTCCATTAGTATCTCCTGAGATTCATCATCTAGAGATTCAGCTAAACATTGATCCCTTCTTCGCTTAGCTTCCTATTATGTATACTTAGGCTTATTTTCAGCCTAGGTATAGGGGGGATCCATATTGTTCTAATTGTTCTCCTCGAGTCACCTTGTTTTAATTCATATCTTTATGCCTAAGCTATTCCTCAGCTTAAGTATGGGGGGGCCGAGTACATATTTTCATCTAACTGATTCTTTTACTCATGATGTATCTGTAATTCTGGATTCAGTTCTCGTATATTCTTTTATATTTAGCATGAGTTATGGCTTCATATCACTTTGTGCTATGAGGACATAGCAAAAACTAAGTATAGGGGGGTCTACCATATATATTGCACATATACTTTAGCCATAGCTCATATTTTAAAAATTTTCCAACTATTGGGGTATGGGTATCATATTACAGTTTTGAAATTGATTTGTATAAAAAATATTTTTTGAAAATAGTTTTTGAAAATTATATACATAATTAGCATGGTTTTCAAGTGTTTTACATGATTTGTGAAATTACAGTGTGACATGTTTGGAAAATCATTTGTAAAATGTTTTGAATTTCTACATATTTATATGACATTATTTTGAAAAATGTTTTATTAAGGTTTGAAAAATGGGATTTTACTTGTTTTGAAAAAATATTTGTAAAATGTTTGGAAAAATTCTATACTTATGTAAAAATGTTTTCAAAAAGATTTTCAAATATTCTTTTCAAAGCTAAGGGTGTAAATGAGTCTAATCAATTAACTCTCTACTTAGAAAATGATTGACTTATTCATTAGTGTTACTCTCAAACATTTTCACTATGCACTCAAGGCTTGAGATGATCTTCAACATTTGGTTTAATGAGTCCCTAGACTTAGAGTTATCATGTATTAATCATTAGGGTCTAGGAATTAAAAATCCATACTCTCCTCGTTTAAAGATATGCATGCTATATTTTATGCTTAATCTCCCTTAAAAGAATTTAACTTTCACTCACATGCACGAGTGCATTCATGATTGAGGTGAGTCAAGATATCACTGAGGAAACTGGGATTGGAAGTTTAAGTTTGGAATTGATCTCTATGATACTTGAGGATGGCACAAGATTAATGATGGCTCCATGAAACCTGAGTGTCAGCATCTTATCCAATATGGAACTTGTTCTCATGCTATATCTTGATCAAACCTAAAGTGTCAGGGTGTGATGATATTAACTAATAAGTTGGTCAATGTGCGTTAATCTTTTGGTAAAAGCAGTGGAGCTAGCCAAAAAACAAAGAAAGAAATGATGCAAGAAAAGATCACACCATACAAAGACAAATATCAAAAGAGCTACCATCAAAGGAAAGCGCTCCCAATCATTTCAAAGTGTCCACTTGGACCGCCGCTACTAGGGCCATGAGTCGGGCTAGCGCCCAAAAAAGGCTCTACATTGTAAATGCTACAAGTCTGGGTGTAGAAGGTATATTAGATACTCAAAAAAAGGCACACCCCGGTGTACTTCCAGGAAAACAAGTGCAGACAACTCCAACTTCTCTTGATGGACACATTGATTGGCTAAAAATCAAAATGAAAATTGTATTGAGTATTGGCACTTCAGAGAACCGTGTTCCAATGAGAGGATGAGAAAATAAGTACACAATCCTACACCCTCCATTATCTAGCCTTCCATCTATCCTTTTAAAGTCTGCCAAACTAAAGAGAAGGTGGATTGAGGCAAGACTAGATTTGTTCCCTAGAGTTGAGGGTTGGGTCCTTAGGAGAGCTTCTATGTCTTGATTCTACTCTCATGTTGCAGTCAACACTAAGTCATATTCCTTATATTTATGCAAATATTGAGAGTCTGACAATTAGAGGTGTTGAATTCCTTTCGATTAATACTTGGATGAACTTAGAGTTTTAGGATTCCTAAAACCTTGTGTTCTAGGTCAAATTAAGCCTTGTATATTCACTTACACTTGTCAGGGAATTCACTAATTAAACTAATTTTCTCTAACCAATTCTTTATTTATTAGCTCGAGAATGAGCTTAGCTTAAGTATAGGGAGGTGATAAATCCCAGATTTATCATCATTAATATCCATTATTAACTCTCTTGCTTAAGTTAAATTACAAGATTCAATAACAAATAACACTAACTACTAACTACTATGTTGTAAAAAATTAACAATAATTATTATATATAAATATAATCCTATTATGGTGTAATATTTTATGTATTTATTTCTTATTATAAATCAAATAAAAATTAGATTAATATTGTATTTAAATATATTAACATTAAATAAAATAAAAATACAAAAAATAAGCAAAAGAAAAAAAAGAAAATTGTTTTATATAGTTTTTATTCGTATTTAATTTTTATCTATGTATAGATGACCTTTGATCTCTTTGACTTCTACATGAAAGTTGTAGATCTCATCAAGATCTACAATCATGTTCACCACTTTTTCTAATTCTTCCTCTAACTGATTCTTTTTTATTTTATTATTATTTCTTTATTTTCTTCAATCCTGATTGTGGATGTAGACATACACGTAAAGATCGGATTCGGATTGATGCAATCAGAAAGAAAGTTGGTGTAGCTCCGATCGAGGATAAGATGCGAGAAAACCGCTTAAGATGGTTTGGTCATTTGCAAAGAAGGTCAACTGATGCACCGGTAAGGAGATGCGAGTGTTGGGATGTTGAGCCGGCTAAGAGAGGGCGAGGATGGCCCAAGAAGTGTTGGAAAGAGACTATACGAAGGGATCTTAGTTTTTTGGATATAAATCCGAGATTGACCCAAGATAGATCTGAATGGAGGCGAAGAATCCATGTAGCTGACCCTACTTAATTGTGGGAAAAGGCTTTGTTGTTGTTGTTGATTTCTTTATTTTCTTCAATCCTGATTGGGCCACGTGGCACTATCAGATTGAGCTACGTGGTTGCTTCTTCAGTCGCCACGTGCCGCATCCAGCATCATGTGATGGATTTCCTTTGATGCAATCCCATCCATTTCTTTCCGATCAAAATCTAGCCATTGGGTCAAGTGATCCAACAGTCCCTCGATCATCCCAAACCTCCAGCTAGTTATGCACTCATCCCAAACTGTCATTTTCACCTATTTATTCCAACCATGTCAATTGCCCTTCCGACCAACCGTCACTACCCTAGCATTCTCCTTACGCCCTTATTCCATGCTATACCCTTAAAACTACCTCCAAACCCTAATTACTCCATGTTTGTAGCAGTTGAAACTGCCGCCACAACCACCTGGAGGTTACCTTCTCCACGTTCAAATAGCCTCCCGCCGGCCACCGTAGACGGTCGTCCACCCTTACCGGAGTCACCCTTAGCCACTGCCTCTTCATCGTGATAGGAATAAGGAGGAGAAGTTGAGCCACGATGGCAGTTTATTCCTAGTGTGACCCATGGCTCTTCGCCTTGTTACAACACTCAAGAAGCTACTGTTCGAGTTTCACGCAAGGTTGTGCGTGTTAAGAGACGACCATAGGTTGATGAAGACCCCATCCCAAGCAAAACACTCCTCCATACTTCATCTGCAAGATTCAAGTAATTTAGATTTTCATTGATTTCTTTCCAGTTGTATATACATCTATCCCTTAAACTATGGTGATCGCGACCTTCCCCGTGGATCCGTGGTCCATGCGGAAAGTATTTCCCTCTGTATTCCTAGTTCCATCATAGCTTGTCATCTTGACCAACGTTCTCCTTCAGCAACAAAGAAGACCCCGACTGAGCTTCACCGTCTTCATGCCACTAAAGCTCTCCATCTCGCTCACAGTCGCACGCACCCACTCAGTTTTGGTTTTGGCTATGCTCTTCTAACATCTGCAGGTGATGCGGGCCTTCAATGGTCGGAATTGTGAAGTAGGCTCCGATATGGAGTTTTCCTTCCGATGAACCAACCTTGACTTCATCATTCATATGGTCTTGCGTATTCTCTGACTTCCAGTGACATCCATGAGCCAACCAGAAACCTTCGTCTACCTTCAGAGCACGTCCAGTAGCACGACGGAGGATGAAGGGGCTTGCCGGAGCCCCGGCTTTGTACGGCCATACAAGGCAGAGAAGATGAACTGCAATGTACAACTGTCGTTGGATTGCGCCAAATTGGGCGCGATCTAACAGCCTACAAGACACCACGTCATTGCCACCTGACATGCAGCCTTGGAGCCACCAAGTCTTCAGTCGAAGTGCCAGAGCTAGCCACGTGGCCTGAGCCACGTGTCGTCTACCGAACCTAGACCGCACGTGTTTCGCGCGTACGAGGTTGGGCAAATTGCATGTCCATCATGTTGATTATGTTTATTTGCAAAAATATCCCTACACAGGGGTATTCCATAATTTTATAAGTAGGTTCTTAATAATTGCAATCTAGTCCCTCCAGGGACTTATGTGTAAGGAATTACTTATGTTTTGTTTGCATTTATGCCCCCTAGATTCTATGTTGAATAACTTGAGCACCTTTTATCCAATTGAGATGATTTTAGTGGCATTTTGATCCTCGTTTAATTGTCTTTGATCTGATATGGTTTATTTTCTGATTATATAATAAATGAAGGATTAATTTGTGAGAGTCTATTGTGTGCATCCATGCTTATTAAATGAAATTAAACTTTACATTGCATTTATTAATTGGAGTTGAAATTAAGTTATATAATTGCTCAAGTTTAATGATTCATTCTAAGGCATATTTGTGAGTATAATAGCATCTGTCGATCTGTTCATTATGTTCATTTTATTTGACATGCATTATTGTTTAAAATCACAATTCATCTCATTCCTGCATGCATTAGTGTTGTGCATTTTACCTTGCATTGCTTGTTTGCATTGTTTGTTTGTTTTGACCTAGATGATTTATTGATCTCTTAACCTAGATATTTAAATGCCTAAATAATCGTATTATGGCTCGTGTCCTTTATTTGACCCAGGACTTCCCAGGTTAAAAATTAAAACCGAGAACCTCGTCACTGAGATTTCTCTTGGTTCTGTATGAGAAGTTAAGTGATTGTGCTACAACGGATCGATTTTAATACATGCATTTAGTGCTTCATCACTATGAGGACATAGCACAATCTATGTATAGTGGGTATACCGTATATATTTCATATATACTTTATCCATATTTTCAAAATTTTCAAACTTTTTGGGGCTAGGGAAAAGTATTTTTTGAACTAATTTGTGTAAAAATGCTTGTAAAATATTTTAAGAAATTTTCTAATTGTGTGACATTATTTTTTGAAAAATATTTTACAATGGTTTAAAAAATGGGAATTTTACTTGTTTTAAAAAATATTTTGAAAATCTATATTATGTGACATGGTTTGTAAAATATTCTCAAACATGAGGGTGTTAATGAGACTAAATGTGTTTTGTAAATAATTCTAACTTTGTTAAAAAAATAAAATCCAAAAAAACAAAAATTACAAAAAAAACACTAACCAAATGAGTTGGATGTATCCCTGACACTATCATGGTCACTCAAGACTTGAGGAGTAAAGAAACTGTGGTTATTAGTTCTAAGGATTCAGAGTTAACATGTCCCAGTCATTAGGGTTCGAGATTTAATTATTCGCACTTCCCTAGTTTGAAAGATATGTGTGCCATATAGCATACTTAATCTCTACCTTAAAGAATATGGCCCACACTTCACATGCACGATTGTAGTTAGGATGAGATGAGTTGAGGTTTCACTTGTGGAACTAAGATTTGAGATTTGAGTCTGGACCCGATTTAATGATGCCCAAGGATGGGATAAAATATATGAAGGAATCATGAAACTTGAGTGTCAGCACCGTAAGCCAGCATGAGAACAAGGTTCTTATACTAATATCTTGATAATTACCTAAGTGCTAGGGTGTGATGAAATCTAAAAATTGTTGATTAGTGTGTGCCAACTTGGTAAAAGAATGGGAGCTAGCCAATCAATAAAAGAAAAAGAAAGAGAAAAGCTCTTACTTCAAAGTCAAATCAAAGTGCTTCCACCAAAGGCGAGCACTCTCATCCTTTCAAAGTGTTCACTTGGACCAACATTTTAGGGCTTTTATGAGTCGGGCTAGCACCCAAAAAAGATTCTGCATCATATAGTGATACAAGTCTAGGTGTCGAATGTATCTTAGATACTCAAAAAAACCACACCCCGGTGCATTCCCATGAAAACAAGTGCAGACGACTCAACACTTTCTTCACGGACATAGTGATCAACATCAAAAATATATATGTATTGAGTTAATAAGATAACTGAAAGGATCCTTGTTCCAATGAGAAGGAGAGAAGAAACGATACCATCCCATGCCCTTCATCAACTGGCCTTCCATCATTATTTTCAAGTCTGACAACTAAAGAGACGATGTATTGAATGCAAGAAATGATTTATTCACTAGTGTTGAGGATTGGGCCTTGAGGGGGGTCTCTTGGAATGTGACTTTGAGTGATATTTCGACTCGACTCTCATAAATGCAATTCATACTTAAATGACATATCCTTATGCTATATGTATATACGGAGAGTATGATAATTAGGGAAGTTGGATTCCTTTTGACTAGAGTTTGGTTCACCTTAGGATTTTAGGATCACTAAAATCGAGGATTATTAATGAATCACGTCTTGATATTCACATGCACAGTCAGGGATTAGTCTGACTTTTCATTCTTTCTTTGCTCGAGGACAAGTATGGTTTAAGTGTAGGGGGTGATAAATCCATGATTTATCATCATATTTCATATTTTTTGATCCTCCTGCTTAAACTATTCAATAAAATGTAAAGCTAATTAACTACCATTAACATTTTATCCTTTGTATATAATTAACCCTAATTATTGTATATAATATACTTGTTCCTTATTTTCTGTATTTTATTAATCATAAAAAATATCATGAAAATAAGGTAAATATTGTACGTATTTTGACATTAAATATAAATTAAAAATATAAAAAATCGCAAAAGAAATTAAAAACAAGTGTTTCAATTCATTAAAATAGTTACAAAAATATAAGTATGTACATATGACATATTTTGACTTTTTGCTCAACATGAAGTTTGTAGGTCTCAAAAAGATCTACAACTTTCATACTTTACTTTTTCATTTGAAGCTTGTAAATATTTATTTATGATTTTTCTTTATTTTATTCTTTTCTAATTTTTCTACTAGGCCATGTGGCGCTTTCTCAGCCACCCACATGGTCTGCTCCTATTATGCCATATGCACACCTTCTCCACCATCAGATCATGTCTAATGGATCGCATCAGCTCCCTCCATCACCATATCGTTCTTCGCCCTCTGATCTGATCTACCAATCAGATCAGCGCCCTTCATTATCCCCTAATCTAGCTAGTCTGATTTGACCTGATCAGATCCATCACGGCCCTTCGTTCATGCCCATTCCTTCCTCGTTGGATCGCATGATCCAACGGTCCATGCCTCGTCTTCCTCACTTGTAACATCCCTCTCCCCCACGTCACTCCACCAACATCCTTCTCCCATTTCTCTCCACCACCTCACACGGCCTCTCCACAATCTAACCTTGCTCCGACGTGGACCATTCACCCCCTCTCACGCAAGCCCCTTAGACTTCATGTACTACCTCCTAGGGCTAACACATGACGCTTACAAACTTCATGAACCATCTTCTATAACTGCCATGTTCCTTCAAAACCTCCTCCACCAGCCTCATTTGGTAGCATCCACCATTTCACAAGCTCTAGTCCAACCATCAACTTCCTCCTGTGGCAGAGGAGAAAGGCGAGGATGAGCAATGAAAACTGGTGTCTCCAATGTTGACCCATGGTCACTCCGGCCATGCCACGATCGCTCGTCGGCTATTTGAGCTTCCCGACATAGCTGGTAGGGTTAAGAAACAACCAAAGGATTGATGAGGACCTGCCCCTAAGCCAATTCCTCTACTGCATATCTTCTCCGATCTCCAAGTAAGCTTCAATTTGGTTTTTATTTTTATTTTTTATGATTTAATTCACAACATCCATATCTTCATACCTTCAACTGACCAACCCTCAACCTCCATCGGAGATCATTGATCTTCGCAGGAGGTATTGTCCACCTCCTCCATTCTTCCAAACCTCTCTTCGCAGCGACCCCTTTCCTCTGTCCTCAAGGTGGAGGACCCATCAGGCCTCCACTCATCTCACACATGTACCATACCGCTTTGGCTATGCTTCTGCTAATGTTTTGCAGGTAGAATCCTTCATTGGCCAAAGCTTCGAAAGAGTCGTCATTCTAGAGCATACGCTCCAACGAGCAGGTATCGCCCCTTTTCTATGAGCACCTCCTTCAGCCCCTGACATTTTCTGGATCTTCGCCAGTAGTCAAGTTGGTTTATAGATCATCATAATACTGGGAGAATGAAGGAGGAGGGATGGAGAGCTCGTTGGAGCACAACCAAGGCTGTCGTAGAGAAGCGGCACAACGGAGAAGATTTAACGTACAAGCACCATCCGACTATCTCAATCGGATGGCTCTGATGATATCTAAGCCTCCGCTCCAGAGACTACATGCTCGGTGGAATCGAGCCTAGTCTAAAGCTACTCAGGCCTCCCATGTGGCCCAAGTCATCTGCCCCTGCTCACTCCTTGCTCCTAGCCCGCGGTATGTGCAGGTTGGGGTAAATTTCATGCCTAAGCCGTACACTCTTCAAAATTGCAAACAAGTCCAGTCTACACGCGCCTCATGTGGTGCACTTGGATAAATTTTTCCAGAGACCTGTTGTTTTTTGCTAATTACAAAATGGTCCTCGTACGCTCGGAGAAATTACATGGAAGGCCCTAATGACTTTCATATTTGCATAAATGCCCCTCCAGAGGCCTGTTTGTGAATCTTGTATTTATTTCTCATTTTTTGCATTTATGCCCCTAGACTTTATGCTTCATATCTCTAATTCCATGATATCAATTTCATTATATTGCTTATATGATGCTTTGCATAATGGCATGATTTATTTACTATTTTGACACTTCAAACATGATTGATTTATTCGATACATAATGTGTCATTCCATTTATCATTTAAGTGTCAATTGCTTACACATAGCTATTTTCTGATGCATCAAACTCTACTGAAATTGTATGTTAGCTTGTTGCTCATATATTTGATCATTTAGGGGCATATTATTAAACATCATCTCATTTGCATTATATTGCATTCTGTTGGATGTAGTCTTTAATTTAACTTGCATGAAAAACATCCATAAAATGCATTCTATTCATGCATCATGTTTTGCATTGTATGTTGACCTAGGTAAATTGATTAATCACTAAACTTAGATATTGCCATCTGATTAATCCTGAAGAGAGCTTGCATCCCTGAGTTCAACCCTAGACTTCTCAGGTGAAAAATATTTTATTAAACTGAGCCCCTTCTTACAGAGATTATTTGGGCTCGATTTTTGATAGATCGCTAAGTGGTCATGCTACTACTCAATGTTATTAATAATGCCACTTAGTGATTCATCTTCTACCTAATGTACATACTCAGACATATAATAATACATTTGTCTCAGGTCAGAGGAAGCATGCCTATATCATGATAGCATACGACATAGGTCTTAGCTATCTCAATCTCGCTAAGTCAACTCTTTGACTTAACTTATATGACATCTAAGAATCTTTGTTCCTATGTAGAGGACCTACATCAAGAGGTTGGTCGGATACCAGCCTTTAGAGTAAGGATTGCCATCTCCTTCTCAGGATTGAGATCCTCTCTTGACAATCATTTGATGGTGCTAGATAAGTCTTCAATCTAACTCTTTAGATATCATCAAAGCAACAACATTTATTATTAAACTGTTGACTCAATAGATGTATAATTATTTAGATGGTCATGATACATAACCCTAATTGTACTAAGGGACCTAATATGCAAATGATTATTCCTTATTCCAGATTATGGAGTGATTTGTAATAACTTTTATTGCAAAATGGCTCGCAATGGGCTTACATGTCCAACAATATCCCACTAGCCAAAAAACCATTAAATGGATAATCTTTAAATCCATACTCATGTGCTAGTCAATAAGATATGTTGCTATATAAGCAATAGCTTGGTCAGTTGATCAGTCACATGTTTCTAGAGACTATGCCAAGTCCTTTTACCGACTTGCATATCGCTTGAAATAGTGATTGCATCTAATGCAAATGTTGCATCTTATGCAACCAATATTCAATCTTGTCAAAACTATCAAAATGCCCTGCTAATTTTAGCTTTTGGCACCACAGCTTCACAAATTATCATAACCAATATATAATTTCTACTATCCTCATTAAAATATTGCATGCCTAGAGATCTCTATCTCCCTAGACTAAGACAATGTCTTAAGTCTTTTAAGATATTTGAAGACTTAAAGATCACTATCTCAATAGTCTTAAGTTCTTGAAGGTGTTTTATTACAACAATTAAGTGTTTTCACAATAGGATTGGCAACAATTTATCACTCCCATTGAAAGGCTGATATCTGGTTTTTGTACAATTCATTGCATACACAAGGTTTCCTATAACTAATGCATAAGTACATGCAACTATAGCATTCACACCGTCAACACTTTGAAGTGCAATTCCTTTAGATAAGTTAGTACTATATCTTAAGGAAATGAAGCCTTCCTTGGAATTTCCCGTATAGGATCTGTCCAAGATGTAACTTGATGTGATGGTCCCAATGCCTTCTTTTCTTTGCTTCTGAACAACTTCAGGACTAAGACCTAAGAGGCATCCTTGAGATCTTTAAATTCATAGGTATGAGACAACCGGATTTTAAACACTTTCATCGTCCTTATATCATTCCAAATGATTAGGATTTCATCTACATTTAGCACGATAAATACAACGGAACTCCCACTAAGATTCGCATGACTCATCATGATTTTGTATAAAATCACAACCTTTTTGATTTCATCAAATCTAATTTTCCAACCACAAGAAGCTTGTTTGAGATCATAGATGGAGTCTTCAGCTTGCACATTTTTCCTTCCTCAATTATAAAGCCATGGTGATGGTTCATGTGGAAATCTTCGTTGAGGTATCCATTAACGAATGCAATCTTAACTTCCATATACTAGATATCGTAGTCAAGATGCGCAGCTACAGTTAGCAACGTCCTTATGGGCATGGTCACGGGATAATATGTCTCATCATAAACAATGTCTTCTATATGTGGGTAGCCCTAGGCCATGAACCATGATTTGGAGGTCTCTACGTTCCCATCGAGTTCCCTCTTTCTCTTCAAGATCCATTCACACCCAATGGGTTTGACCCCATAGGTGGATCCTTGAGGGTCTATATACAACGCTTGTGCATGAAGTCTACCTTAGACTTCATTCCTAACATCCATCTATCCATGTCATGGTCCTCAGGAGCTTCATTATATGATGTCTCACATAGTCGTATTTCTCTGATACTGGATTCCATACCCTTTCGGTGGTCTTACCACCATCAAACTGACTTTAAAGAGGTATGAGTGTTTCATCTTTAATTATCCTGTTAGTTTCCAGCATTACAACCCTTATTATCCTTCTAGGATTTGACGAGTCTCATTACTTCATTCTTATCTTGACTCTTAATGAAGTCATTGATGAAGCAAAAATCTACCCTTTTATGTCATATAATTGACGTTTCGTTGCAGTCGGATAGATCCGCGTCGATCAAAAATTACCGCACGGCTCGATTAAATCGTCGAAAGAAATTAACGCGCGGTTCATGTTTATTTAGCCTGGGCAAGCCCCAGGGTCGACTCAAGGAGGCAAAGGAACAACTCGGGATCAAGTTAGATGTATAAGATTATGGTTTTCCAAGCGGGATTTTTTTGGTATTTTTTTATGCGATAAAAATGCCAATGCACAAATGCGGTTGAATAAGGTTAATACGGAAATAAGCGACTTAGCTTAATTTAATTTTAATGTGAAATTAGTTCAAATAAGCCAAGTGATATTTTTCCTGTCAACCTAATCCAACAATGAATGCAAAATGGATTTTTTTGGAATTTTTGGAATTAAAACGTGCAAATGAAAAATGCAAACTTTTTGGGGGTTTTTATGTAATTTTTCATGCAAATGATATGCAAAAATTATGAAAAATTTACTGGAGGTTAAACATGATGAAAGAGAGCCACTCTAATTTTTTTAGAATTTTCTGAGACTTTATGATTTTTTATGAATTTTTTACTGATAACAGAGCGACAGTGAGTCTTTAATTTCTAATAAATCCACGAAATCAAATTATCTAGAGATTTATTTATATCATATAGATATTTTAATGATGAATCTAGAAGAGTTGAAATTTCTCAAAAATATGATCCGTGGAATTAATTAAAAATCATTTAAAGAAATCACTCTATAATTTATTTCATGCAAACGACAATCCCTAATTGGACAAAATTTGGGATGTAATCAGAGCACATTTAGAGGCATCATTGACAATTTTTTCGTAATTTTTGGAGCAATAAATAAGCCTGTGCAAATTTCAGAGTATAATAAGGTAAAATATCACTGATTTGTAGTCTCTGATTTTTAATAAATAAATATTTGCTCACAAAAATGCAATTAAATAGCCAAAAGATAAAGATTTAGATGCTCATCAATTACTATTTTTCATTGAATAAAATGATGTAATATGGATGTCCAAATTAACATGCAAAGACAGGGGTGTTTTAGCAAGACAGAAATGAATGAAACAAATGCAATCAATGCATAAGGACTATTTTGCAATTAAACAAACTTAGAAGGAAAAAGATGCAAGTTTCACAAAAATAAAATAAAAGGCAAATGGACCTCTTCTTCTCATCTTTTCTTCTCCCGCAAGCAGATGGAGGTCGGCTAGGGCACGGGCGCGTATGGCGGCGCACGCACGTGAAGGAGAGGAAGCCGTTGATGGCGCGAGGGCAGCGCGGCTGAGGCGCGCGGCCGCTCACGAGGCAGAAGCGTGGAGCACGGCTGGGGCGGTGGCGGAGCAGCGCTGCGAGGAACAGCTGCTGGATGGCTCGCGGACGGAGGTCAGTGCGGCGGCACCTACGTCGGGCGAGGGTGGAGGAGAGCGGGGACCAGCTCGGCCTGGAGGTGCAGCGACGTGGTGCGGCCAGGGGCACTCGGTGGCTATGTTTGGAGGAGACAGCGAGGGCATCGATTTCAAGGCGCTGGCGTTTGGCGAGGGTTGGGCAGCTGGCGAGCGGAGCACCGCAGCGATGGCGACGTCCGCGTGGATGGACGCGCGGTCGAGGGCGCGCGGGCGGTCAGAGAAGTTGCTGGTGGCGGTGCGAGGCCGTCGGGCTGGCGGCGCTCGCACCAACGGCGGCTTCAGGAGGGGTGGCGCACGAGTGGAAGGACGGCCGGCTGGGCCGCGCGGAGAGAGGGACTACCGCCGGCGGTGCGTGCGGCGGCGGCTAGGCGGTGCTGCAGACCTGCAGCTTCTTTTTTTATATTTTTTTGTTTTGCAAATTTTTTTGTTGTAATTTTTTAAAATAAGAAATAAAATGTGAATGAATGGGTGGATTGTGATGGATGAAATAAAATGTGGATGATAAATGATGGTGGTGTTTGGTGTTGGATGTTGTGTGGTTTTTTATGTAAACTGAAAATAAAATGCAATGGATGAGTGGTGGTTGTGTTTGATTTTTGTGATGAATGAAATGAAATGAAGATGATGATGTTGTTTTTTTTGTTGTGATGAACAAGATAAACAAATAGTGTTAGATAAAAATTTGACAAAGTGAAGATAGAGAATACTTACCTGGTTCGTCGGATTGTGGAGCCACGGTATGCGGCTTCCGGTTGTGGCCTCAAGAAGGGTGGCGGAGTCCTTCGAAGTTGGAGCAACTTCCTGCGAGGGATGCTGGGACGAAGTGGTTGAGACCACCTCGGATCTCGCCGTGATCGGAGGTCATCGCTCAACGGTGATTCTCGGTAGCTGTCACCTACATATAGCCGGAGCTCTCTCTCTTTTCTCTCGAAAATGGCGGATGGTTAGAAATGGTGGAGGAGATGTGAATATAAAGAAGGGGAGGAAGTTGGAGAAGAGATGGAGAGAATGGAGGGAATGGTGGAGGAAGTGGGGTTAGTGTGGCTTGGAGTAGGGAATAAGAAAGGAGAAGGGGTAAAAGGGGATTAAAATAATTTATTAATAAAATAAATATAGTAGGCTACTAAAAATAATTAAAATAGTAGTAATAAAAAACTAATAAGAAAAAATCCGAAAATAATAAAATAAATCCGAAATTAATAAAATAATGGGGTGACATGTGGCGGCTCCAGGAGCTGCCACATGTCGCTCCTAGAAAAATCAAAAATTAAATGTAAACAAAAATAAAAAAGAAATAATAAAAGGGACTAAATCAAAAAGTGGTCAACACAAAAGTTGCTCGTATCGACGAGATCTACAACTTTCTTGAAGGGCCAAAAATCAAAGGAAATCATCTGTACAAAAATGTATTTTTGGGTGGTACCTTATAAATATAAAATACCGCATTTTTTCTTTTGTAATTTTTTTGTCATTTTTCAATAAGAGAAAAATCAAAATAAAAATAGAGAAAATATAAAAAGAATATTTACAACTTAATATAATTTTTTAGATTTTTAATAATTAGGAAAATGAAATGGTAAAATACAGGGGTAAAACGGTCATTGTGTACAACGTACAAAAGGGGCCCAAAACCCAAGTTTTGCATACGAGCTCCGATTTTAATGAAATTGGTCTTGTTTTGAAGGTCTCTGAATGTATATTACTTTAAAAGTGAGTAGACCTAATTTGGAGGTTGTATGAGAGAGATATGCGTGTTTTAAGGTTCCTAGTCTCAAACTTGGATTGGGGTTTTATTGGTCAATTTTGCAAGTTAGTATTTTTTAGATATTTTTCTTTAATTAGTGTTAGTAATATATACACTATAGAGTTGGTTTTATTGGCTTTGGAGTTAGTATAAAATATATACAAATAAGGTATTTTATCTAATATACAGGTGGATATTTACAAGTGAAATTGGCTTCTTATTTAATGCAAATATGAATGCTAAAATGCAGATATTATGCTTGCGTGCATGAATGCTATTTATGCAATATAAGTGGAAATATGCTGCTATTTATTCGGTAATAAAGCTCTATTTTCAACTTTTAGAGTCATGAATCACATATTCATCACCCCCCTATACTTAAACCTTGCTCGTCCCCGAGCAACTAAATGAAATGCAAGAGTGAAATGATTTTGGGTTCCATACCAAGGTCATGAACAAAAGTTGAAAATGGAGATTGACTCGACCTTTGGATTAACTATGTGGCGGAACCTTATTGGTATCTGAATTTAAGACCTAACAGACTTCAAGTTCCACGTCTTCTATTCAAGACGCCTCAACAGTCAGGTCAGAACAAATCCTCAAACGCAAATTTCTGATGACTATGATTCTTACTTGTACTGTGTAAGTGAAATGTAACTCTCCACATCAGAAATGGCTCAAAAACATCCTCCTCTAACAAGGTAACTGAAATAACCCGGTCCAGTAACTCTTTCCTCGAGGAGAGGGGTATTCCGTTCTAAGTTCAAGTGCGACCAGCTCAAGAGGAGGGGGTAGAGAAAAGAATGGACGGTAGCCAGTGTAGCTACCTATCCCGGGATGCCTGACCAGTGTAGCCAAGTCATCCAGTTGCAGACTTCTTGCTAGTATACATACTCCGACAGGCAATATATATTTTTTTTTGTTTTGGCCTGTCTATTTTTTTGGAGTTCTTGCATTTTTTTCTTTTTTCCTTTTTCTTTTTTTTGGGAATTATATACAAGGTGAAGCATGTACATCAGGAGTTTTTCCTCTTGAGCCAGTAGACTATCCCTCTTTTAAAGCATTATTGCAACCCACAGCATCCTGTCCTTAGATGTCAACACCATCAAACTAGGTTGAGATGCACTACCCTCCCTAGAGGAGGACGGATGTTTCCACCTGTGTGCTACTCCAAGCTAAAGGATTCTACCTCCTCACCACCTCATCAATGAAGAGATACGTGCATAGTGCTTGTCCAAGTTAGGCCATTATCTAAAAGAATCCTGCGTATGCACGAGATATTCTACTTAGACTAATCAAGATGACATGTGAACATAGACTTGCGGACTCAAAGAATTAAGTCACTTGACCTGAGAAATCTTAACTCCATATCCTATAAGGTTCCTCTGAAATTAGGTGGATTAAGGTCAAATCAAGTCCATCCTCAATATCTACTCATAACTTGGTTCAGAACCCACTAGCTTTCCACCTTGCATATGCAAGATATGCAGATGAGATGCGGATGACATGCTATGAAGATGAATGTAAATGCAAGACTCTTTTTTTGCAAGGATGATATGCAAGAGTAAGTAAGAAGTCTATTTTCTTTTTTTTTGTTTTTTTGTTTTTTTGTTTTTTTGGTATACCTCCTATGTTACAACAATTTACAAGAGTTTTATAAGTATTATACAAATTTTACAAGTGTTATACAATATACAAATATACATTTTTTTCAATTTTTACAAAAGGTTTACAAGTATTATACAACCAGTATTAAAAAAAATTCGATTTTTACCCAGCCATAATTATTGTAAAATATATACAAAAATACGCGAAAATACACGAAAGTACGAGCTATGGGTAAAGTATATATGTAATATATACACGCCCCCCTATACTTAGCGTGTGATATGTCCTCAGAGCACGAAAGCGACTAAAAAGACATTGCTCGGCTAAGCGTAGGAGAGCTAAAATAACAAAAAGTATAGAAGTCGTCCCGCCCCCCTATACTTAGGCTCTGGCAGCCTAAGTGTAGAAGAAGATCAGAAATGGGGCGGACGAGGAAAAGAGGGGAAATGGATGAATATATACACGGCGGGCATCGGTCCCCCCTATATTTATGCTCTGGTCAGCCTAAGTATAGGACAAGAGTGAGTATGAGGATCGATGTGATCTGGAAGATGTACAATGAACGGTGAAGAGACTCGGGTCACTCTCCCCCCTATACTTAGGATCTGATCATCCTAAGTATAGCCATAAAATGAAATGATATGGAGCCGGGGGGAGTGATTCGAATCACTGGAGAGGGAGAAAAAATATATACAAGGAGAATTGAGAATATACAAGGATTAAGAAGGTTTGTGACGAACCTTCTTGCGGACGCGAGGAGGTGGATAATATACATATGTGTCGCTGTCGGAATCATCCTCAGATGAATAATAGTGAGGTGTAGGGATTGTCCAACGTGGGTCGACACATGGCTGCTTGCTTAGATAAGGCTTAAGAACAGACGAACTGAGCTCACTCATATAAATCACCTTATCTGGACTAGATGAGGACTCTTCCGAAAATTCCTTCTCCGGTGTGTTGAAGGAAATTTTCTTAGTCGATTTTCTAGAACCTGAATCATTGAGAGGGAGTGGAGAGCAGCGCGCCTTGAGAGGTTCGGGGGAACACCTCGAGGAATCAATTCTCGACTTCCTCTCACTAAATAGCCGACTAGAAGAGGGAGCAACCGTGTTTTTAAGTGGAGTCAATTCAGTCTTGGTTGTTTCCTTTAACGGTCCAGGTGTGGTGCTGACCATGGGTTCTTCATCAGATGAGTCACCATATAGATTAGAATATTCTTGAAGGGTTAGCACGTGTTTCGGAAAGGTGCTAGTGATCTCAGTTGGCTTGACATTATTGGGCTCTTGTGTCGGATCATCAAAATGGTCAAGACAATCAGCAAAAATCATGTCCGACTCAATGTCAGCTTCTGGTCGCGAGTCCTCCTTAGAAGCTGTCACGGTGGTGGTGCAAGCAGTTGATGAAGTGGAGGTGTGGGAGTCTCTGATCCAACGATCGTCCGGACAATCGGTCTCTCAGGTGTAGTAGAGAGGTGGGACTCATCTTCCTCTCGATGGTCACGACTGTCGGCGGATGTACGGGTCACCTTAGAGTAAAGTTTATCAAAGAAAGGATGAGGTCGAAGCGCTCCCAATGCTGTAAAATCTATTTCCCGAGTCTCGCAATCTATAGTCACCTTAGCCAAGGCTAAGAACGGCTTCCCGAGAATAATCGGAGACTGGGAAAACTCTCCTCGGTGCTCAATGTCAATGATCGTGAAGTCCACCTGGAGTAGGGCACCTTGAAAAGTAACGATGACTGAAATATTTCCCCTTGACCGTTTGATGGATCGATCAGCCAGCTGAACGATCTCTCTTGACTTTCTGATTGGCCTGAGTTTGAGCTTATCAAACACAGAGGTCGGGAGGATATTTATCGGTGAGTCATCATCGATTCTCGCATGGGTAAAGATGGTGTCTTTGATTTCACACTCAACTCGGGGCAACCGCTTCACTCCGCAGCTCTTGGTCTTTCTCCCCATCACTAAGGAGGTGGCCATAGACACTATGTGTCTTTCAGTCCTTGTCCTTTTATTACCCGGCCTCTTGGGCATCAGTTTACTTCTCACAAATCGTTTGAGGTCGGGAAAGTGATCTATGACCTTTATTAAGGGAAGTTTGAAAATCGGTTCTTCATCGAGTGCTTCCCTTAAGGCATGATCTAATTTTTTTAGGTCTTTTTCATTTTCAATTTTTATGTGGTTTTTTGGTTTTTCAATTTTTTTGGTGTTTTGGATAGATGAATGATTAGACTCTGGATTGGAAGGCAGGGGGTTAGTAGAAGAGAGAGATAGAATGGACTCCAACTGTACATACGGTGTGGATTCCATGTTGCTCGTTCGGTTTTCAACATCAAATCTACTTACTTCCTTCTCCACTTTCATACCCAGGCTGGCAGAAATTGAGTGCAACATTTCCATGACATCTTTCAACTCGTTACCAAATGATTCATTTTTCTTAATAAGTCTAGAGATGTCATCCTCCAAAATGTTCTCATGACAAATCATGGGAGAGTTCTGCTCAATTGGAGGAGACTGCTGAAATGTTGGGGTCTCATACTCAACATACCTCGACTCTGGCATGTAATGCTGGGTCGAGTATGGACCATCTAGATGGCAAATATTGGTCGGAGCCTCATATGATGAAACGGGGACTGATAAGTCTAGCTCATGAGTCCAATCTTGTGAATGTGTGGGCTCTCCGAATGAAGGTTGGTTAATGAAGGCTTGATCACTAAAGTCAATCAAGTCTGGGAAATCATGATGTACAAGCCTCTCCATTCGGATTGTTTGATCGACCAAGTTATGCCCTAAGGTCAAGTCGGGATGTTTATATGTAACTGGTGGTATGGTCCCTACTTGAGGTGAGAATGAATAATATGGGGGCATATAATTTTGCCAATCATCTATCTCAGCAGTGGCTTGCTCTTCATTTGATTCGTTGATTCCTGCAAGCTCTCGAGAGTAAGTACAGTCAGCCCAAGTTGGAAGTGGATCCGGAGTGTTAGAATATGGAGTATATGAGAAATGCGAAGAAGTGGAGAAGTCAGTCGAAGTTCTAACTTCGTAATCGGGTTGAGGTGGAACCGACCACGGGTAAGGGTCTCCCGTGGATGGCGGAGGATACATGAAAGAAGGAGAAGGCGAAGATGAACAGCTTAATTACTGGTTCAAAGATCGTTTCATCAATTCTTCAACATTCTCATTAAATAGAGCGATCACTAATCTTTCTTTCCTCTCGGTCGATGAATGGAAGGGGAAAGTGGTCTTTTCGGGTTGCCTTATTTAGCTTCCAGTAGTCTACGCATACCCGCCAAGATGTGGCAACGCGGGTTGAGATATCTTCCCCTCGGTCATTCTGGACCTGAGTTCGGCCAGCCTTCTTGGGAACCACATGAAGGGGGCTGGCCCACTTACTATCCGAAATGGGGAAAATGATCCCTGCGCTCATCCATTTACAGATTTCCGCCTTAACCACTTCTCTCTGATTGGGATTCAATCGCCTCTGAGGCTCCCGAGAAGTTTTGGCAAGTGATATTCGAGTAGTTGTCGATGCGAGAGAGCGGTACGACCAGGAAGAGAATTAGACAATAGACAGACGCTCAGACATTGACCAATTCCCATCAGGGATGTGGAGATAGAGGTGAAAGTCAAAAGTCCGGACTCCTCAGAGAGAGAGAGCGAGGAAGAGGGGAGAAGGCGAGCGGCAAAGCGAACCTAAAGGGAAGTCGGCTTAGAGCAGGATGCGTCTTCCCTGTTTAACATGTCGCCTAAGATACCGACGGTCCTTCCTTTCTCCGCTTCTATCCCAAGTCGATGGATTCAAAGACCACACCCCTATCTACCTGCAAGCAGGCGGAGGCTGACAAGGCCGGAACTTCACCCCGAAGGGTTACTGGCAACTTGTCGCAAAGTACCGCAATTTCGCCCCTATCTACCTGAGACAGGCGGAGGCTACTTGGTACTAGTCAGTGAACCTTAAAAATTCGACTTGTGATATTTTCTAGGATTAGTCGGAACGTGATATGGAAGGCAGGGATTTGGGCTCTGCCTTAAGGTGTTCACACACACTCAAGTACCCTCACTCAGCCTGAAAACAAGGTCGGGGATTAGTCTCCCGCAAACAATTTTCCAATTTTATTGATTTTTTGGTCAATAATGTTTAGCAGTCCCAGTTTTAGTTAAGTTATCACTTTGTTAGTCGACCACACAGCACGCCTATCGTCCAGTCCCAATTTCCTTTTTAATTTAAATGTGAAAATCATAAGGGGAAATTGAGAAAAGCCGATGCAAGTTAAAAACAATGATCTGTATGCTGAGTAGAGAATACTTACAGTGATCCCTTCGCTTTT
Source organism: Ottelia alismoides (assembly GCA_037367405.1). Lineage (NCBI taxonomy): Eukaryota > Viridiplantae > Streptophyta > Magnoliopsida > Alismatales > Hydrocharitaceae > Ottelia > Ottelia alismoides. The sequence goes on from JAZKJV010011560.1 coordinate 209,573, forward strand.
ATGCAGGATGCAGAACAAAATTGAGATCTTTTATACTATATGCAAATGCAAACGAGAAAAGCTGCTCCTAGACAGGCAGTTCTATTAGCGAGTGAAGAATGAATTTGATTTGACTAGATTTGCGGTCTAAGTGCGTCTTTTACGTGCAATGTGTGGTCCTAAATAATTACGAGCACAAGTAAATCCTAGAGTGGCTCAAGGAGCCGCTAGTGCAAGATTAGTCTAAAATTCAAACCACACAGCAGACAGGGACACGGTTCCACTATGTTTACACACGCGAGAATCTAAACGGGAACTGCTGTAAATGCAGACAATTTTTACAAGTTAAAAAAAATGAAAAATCCTTCTGGCGTCTCAACAGTCGACTTGATCCACGAATAGTCGGCCTCCGATGCACTTCGAGATGCGCCGACTTCAAGAAAGTCGCTCCAAGTCCACCGGGCCCTCGCACAAAAAGATATAAAAATGTTAGAGAGATAAAAAATTAAAAAAAAATGAAGAGAAAAAATGGAATAATTACAAGGTGGTTCGGGGATCAGACTACCCGAGTGGCTGGAAAACCTAAATCTAATTTTCTAAAGTGATCTTAAGCCGTTTGCCTCCCCGGCAACGGCGCCATTTGACGAAGCGAAAATCTACCCTTTTATGTCGTATAATTGACGTTTCGTTGCAGTCGGATAGATCCGCGTCGATCAAAAATTACCGCACGGCTCGATTAAATCGTCGAATGAAATTAACGTGCGGTTTATGTTTATTTAGCCTGGGCAAGCCCTAGGGTCGACTCAAGGAGGCAAAGGAACAACTCGGGATCAAGTTAGATGTATAAGATTATGGTTTTCCAAGCGGGATTTTTTTGGTATTTTTTTATGCGATAAAAATGCCAATGCACAAATGCGGTTGAATAAGGTTAATACAAAAATAAGCGACTTAGCTTAATTTAATTTTAATGTGAAATTAGTTCAAATAAGCCAAGTGATATTTTTCCTGTCAACCTAATCCAACAATGAATGCAAAATGGATTTTTTTGGAATTTTTGGATTTAAAACGTGCAAAATGCAAACTTTTTTGGGGTTTTTATGTAATTTTTCGTGCAAATGATATGCAAAAATTATGAAAAATTTAATGGAGGTTAAACATGATGAAAGAGAGCTACTCTAATTTTTTTAGAATTTTCTGAGACTTTATGATTTTTTTATGAATTTTTTACTGATAACAGAGCGACAGTGAGTCTTTAATTTCTAATAAATCCATGAAATCAAATTATCTAGAGATTGATTTATATCACATAGATATTTTAATGATGAATCCAGAAGAGTTGAAATTTCTCAAAAATATGATTCGTAGAATTAATTAAAAATCATTTAAAGAAATCACTCTATAATTTATTTCATGCAAACGACAATTCCTAATTGGACGAAATTTGGGATGTAATCAGAGCACGTTTAGAGGCATCATTGATAATTTTTTCGTAATTTTTGGAGCAATAAATAGGCCTGTGCGAATTTCAGAGCATAATAAGGTAAAATATCAATGATTTGTAGTCTCCGATTTTTAATAAATAAATAGTTGCTCACAAAAATGTAATTAAATAGCCAAAAGATAAAGATTTAGATGCTCATCAACATGCTATTTTTCATTGAATAAAATGATGTAATATGGATGTCCAAATTAACATGCAAAGACAGGGGTGTTTTAGCAAGACAAAAATGAATGAAACAAATGCAATCAATGCATAAGGACTATTTTTCAATCAAACAAACTTAGAAGGAAAAAGATGCAAGTTTCACAAAAATAAAATAAAAGGCAAATGGACCTCTTCTTCTCCTCTTTTCTTCTCCCGCAAGCAGATGGAGGTCGGCTAGGGCACAGGTGCGTATGGCGGCGCACACACGCGAAGGAGAGGCAGCCGTTGATGGCGCGAGGGTGGCACGGCTGAGGCGCGCGGCCGCTCACGCGGCGGAAGCGTGGAGCACGGCTGGGGCGGTGGCGGGGCAACGCCGCGAGGAGCAGCTGCTGGATGGCTCGCGGACGGAGGTCAGTGCGGCGGCACCGACGTCGGGCGAGGGCGGAGGAGAGCGGGGACCAGCGCGGCCTGGAGGTGCAGCGACGCGGTGCGACCAGGGGCACTCGGTGGCTGCGTTTGGAGGAGACGGCGAGGGTGTCGATTTCAAGGCGCTGGCGTTTGGCGGGGGTTGGGCAGCTGGCGAGCGGAGCACCGCAGCAATGGCGACGTCCGCGTGGATGGACGCGCGACCGAGGGGCGCGCGGGCGGTCAGAGAAGTTGCTGGTGGCGGTGCGAGGCCGTCAGGCTGACGGCGCTCGCACCAACGGCGGCTTCAGGAGGGGTGGCGCGCTAGTGGAAGGATGGCCTGCTGGGCCGCACGGAGAGAGGGACTACCGCCGGCGGTGCGTGCGGCGGCAGCTAGGCGGTGCTGCAGACCTGCGGCTTCTTTTTTTTGTATTTTTTTGTTTTGCAAAATTTTTTTTTGTAATTTTTTAAAACAGGAAATAAAATGTGAATGAATGGGTGGATTGTGATGGATGAAATAAAATGTGGATGATAAATGATGGTGGTGTTTGATGTTGGATGTTGTGTGGTTTTTTATGTAAACTGAAAATAAAATACAATGGATGAGTGGTGGTTGTGTTTGATTTTTGTGATGAATGAAATGAAATGAAGATGATGATGTGGTTTTTTTTGTTGTGATGAACAAGATAAACAAATAGTGTTAGATAAAAATTTTACAAAGTGAAGATAGAGAATACTTACCTGGTTCGCCGGATTGTGGAGCCACGGTATGCGGCTTCCGGTTGTGGCCTCAAGAAGGGTGGCGGAGTCCTTCGAAGCTGGAGCAGCTTCCTACGAGGGATGCTGTGACGAAGTGGTTGAGACCACCTCGGATCTCGCCGTGATCGGAGGTCGTCGCTCAACGGTGATTCTCGGTAGCTGTCACCTACAGATAGCCGGAGCTCTCTTTCTTATCTCTCGAAATGGCGGATGGTTAGAAATGGTGGAGGAGATGTGAATATAAAGAAGGGGAGGAAGTTGGAGAAGAGATGGAGAAAATGGAGGGAATGGTGGAGGAAGTGGGGTTAGTGTGGCTTGGAGTAGGGAATAAGAAAGGAGAAGGGAAAAAGGGGATTAAAATAATTTATTAATAAAATAAATATAGTAGGCTACTAAAAAAATTAAAATAGTAGTAATAAAATAATAATAATAATAATTCCAAAAATAATAAAATAAATCCGAAATTAATAAAATAATGGGGTGACATGTGGCCACATGTCGCTCCTAGAAAAATCAAAAATTAAATGTAAACAAAAATCAAAAAGAAATAATAAAAGGGATTAAATCAAAAAGTGGTCAACACAAAAGTTGCTCGTCTCGACGAGATCTACAACTTTCATGAAGGACCGAAAATCAAAGGAAATCATTTGTACAAAAATGTATTTTTGGGTGGTACCTTATAGATATAAAATACCGCATTTTATCTTTTGTAATTTTTTTGTCATTTTTCAATAAGAGAAAAATCAAAATAAAAATAGAGAAAATATAAAAATAATATTTACAACTTAATCTATTTTTTTGGATTTTTAATAATTAGGAAAATGAAATGGTAAAATACAGGGGTAAAACGGTCGTTGTGTACAATATACAAAAGGGGCCCAAAACCCAAGTTTTGCATACGAGCTCCGATTTTAATGAAATTGGTCTTGTTTCGAAGATCTCTGAATGTATATTACTTTAAAAGTGAGTAGACCTAATTCGGAGGCTGTATGAGAGAGATATGTGTGTTTTAAGGTTCCTAGTCTCAAACTCGGATTTGGGTTTTATTGGTCAATTTTGCAAGTTAGTATTTTGTAGATATTTTTCTTTAATTAGTGTTAGTAATATATACACTATAGAGTCGGTTTTATTGGATTTGGAGTTAGTATAAAATATATACAAATAAGGTATTTTATCTAATATACAAGTGGATATTTACAAGTGAAATTGGCTTCTTATTTAATGCAAATATGAATGCTAAAATGCAGATATTATGCTTGCGTGCATGAATGCTATTTATGCAATATAAGTGGAAATATGCTGATATTTACTCTGGAATAAAGCTCTATTTTCAACTTTTAGAGTCATGAATCACAGATTCATCAGTCATCCTTTAAGAATCATATTCTCGGAGATAAAATCTTTAAGAATCTCAAGGTCATAAAGCATATATCCAATAGAATCATTTACATTCCCAATGAATTGTCACTCTCTAGTGCTAGATTACACATTACTTGCATCCATGTTATGATATATATTAAGCAACCCTAAATCCTCAAGTGTCAAAGACTAGGCTTGGTTCCAAACCATAGCTCATGAGGGTTTTTTAGTATAGGTTTGCTTGGAATCTTATTAACATATGTTGCAGTCTCTACTGTAAATATACATAAACTAAGAGGTAATTATGCTTAAGATTCATCATTGATTAGATCATTTCAAACATGATCCAGTCGCATCCCCTACAACTCCATCGATCTGAGGTATATTAGGAGGAGTGAGATGGGAACAATATTCCTTTCTCTATAGGGTATTCTTTGAATTCATCCAATAGGTACTATCTACCTTGGTTATAACGAATTCTTTTCATCTTCCTTCTAACTTTGATTCTCAACCAAAATTATGAAATCTCTGAACATTAAAAAAAGTTTTTAATGTGTAAGGAAGGAATCTTATACCACCAATAATCATCAATGGATAACACATATCATTAATGTTCATTATGATATAAAGATCCCACATACATCAATACGCATGAGGTTAAGAATACATTTGCATCTTACACCATTCCTGAAGAAGGTTGCCTTGAACAAGCTATTCTGAATATATTATTAGAAGTAGGTAAGTTTTGAACTCTTAGACGACATAGATGTTCATCTCGTACTAGTCTTATTGATCTCATTAATAGACACATGTCCAAGTCTTAGTGCCAGGTCATTATCAAATGATCTTCATCCTCCATTGATTTTTAAAGTTTTTAATTCCTAATATTAGAAATATTGATGAACCATTCATTAATATTCTATTTTCATGGAGTCCTTCTGATGTTAAATTAGATTCAGAAATATGTTCATCATAACACTTTATGACAGGTCTATCTCAGAATGTATGTACATTCCTAATTAGAAATAGACTGTGAATCCTTTCTAACATCTATGTCAAAGAGACATTCTCTAAGACTAAGAGCTCTCCCACTGGAACCGAGTAGTCTTATTATCCAATGATGATTGTTGCAACAATTGCATCAAATTTCATGTGGATGACTATAAATTTTTAGATAAATCTTAATACTCTTCAAAAACAAATGGAACAAATTACAAGTGTTAATAGAAGAACAAGATACAATTATCAAACTTTAAGCTTAATTAATAAGTAATTCGATTTCAATGATGATATGTAGATGTATCATATGTCGATGCACTATTCGAGTCTTTCTTTAAGGATTCTAGATAGTCTGGATAGTTATACTATCAGAATATCGATTTCTTATAGTATTAACAGTCAACCAACCATTTGGATGTGGAAATTGAAGAACCATGGTCAAATCTTTGACATTTCTTCCGTATATGGGTCTGACCCATACTTCCAATGTGTTTCCTTCATCATTAAACAACCATTGCTTAAGATAAAGGATTCCATTAAATATGTCCTCAAAGGACTTCAATCTGAGGAATATTTCAACGTATATAATTGCTTTATCCTATTCGTACAATATGAGTATCATGAAGCTTTATGAAGGACTTTATTAGAGACATTAGAATGATGACATTCATCATATCCACATCCATCTCAACTCTTGTGAATTCGGTTCAGGCAGGTGGCCAAATATTTTGAGTACATCTCCTTATGGAACCACCATTTTACATAATGCAATGAACCTTATCTTTCATGATCATATGTTGATAGCGCATAACTTTGCCAAAAAAACATCTCCTTCAGATCTTAGAAGGATCTTGACCATTACGATCCATATCGATATGTTGCTTCCAAAGCACATTTGATGAATGATCATGACTGTAGTGACATACGAATCATTGATCGTCATCTTACATCCTACTTAATTGCCCATCCTCATTATTATGAGGAAACTTGTACATTTAACGACATAAATTATGTATTCAATTGCAAGCACTAAAACACGGATCCTATCCATGACACTGGTTATTATTGAGTAAAAAATTGACTGGGTTTAAAACAAGGTTATCTGAAACAAGATAATTTGCATATATACAATTTAATTAAGGTATTTATTATTTTAAATCAAAGTTGTCTCACCTTTTATTATTACTTTGAAAGTTCATTTCCTTTCGAATTTTCGAAGCATGAGGTATGCCAACAAAATTACCTCAAGCGAGATCTGGGCTCTCCCTTCCACTTTCTTTGCACCCCAATTATATGAGAACATGCAACTATGGTGAAGGAATCAGGAGCTCTTTCCACTTTGCAAGTCCAACATGCACTCCCAATTTAGTCATTGACACTCAGGCCCACCACCCATAAGGTGATGTTGATCCGTTGCCAATTAAACCAACCATCAATAGGAATAACACTTGCTATGTGTAATCCATTACGGCCTCAATTATACGGGGAACATCATTGGAGTCACTATGCAAATATACTTAATCTTTCGAGAAGCAGATAGCCCCGATCCATGTGCGCTTGTAAACTGAAGCTATGACTTCGCATAGGCATCTCTGATGCACAATTCATGGCGAAAAAACCCTCTGCCTTGATGGGAGACCATGGAAGTCATCTTATGATCATCCGTATCCCATTCAAATTTTGACTAATAATTTGAATCATGTTCACATGATTAATCCTTTCAAGGGAAATCCAATCTATATCAATTATATATTGTGAATTTTAATTAGATTAAATTAATTTAATCACATTAAATTAATTAATAATCAAATGTAACCAACAAATATTTAGGTTTGTTTGCTATTACTATATAGTATTAGCTCTCACAAGTACATATTATTTTGATTTTAGTAATTAGAGTACAATTCGACTTACTAGTATTGCCCTTCCTCGAAAATGGATCCATCTAGATGCTCGAGTTATGCTGGGAGGGAGCATTTTTTTTGACATGCAAGGTGCTAATTAAGAAACCAAGCCAACATACTGATATAGACACCTTCACCATCTCAATTCAGAACAATACAATTGGATCAATGTACTTGAGATTTTATCGATCATTCCTTTGATGACCGGTACGATACTATAAAGTATACACTCAGAAATTTAATCATCTTAAAACAATTTTAATTACCCTAAATTTTTATTCATATCAAGCAAACATGTTTGTTTTTCATGTAAAGGTTGTCCCACAAGTATTGTAGGATAAACTAGGGTTTTCATGTCATGAAGCAATCATTCATTGTAGTTGTTTGTTATGCATTTATCTAAATAAATTATACAACAGTTATTCAAGGAAAATTCCAAATTTCCACTATTATATTTGAATGATTAAACACATTAAAAGATGTCAATAAGATGATCCAATCATCTTCTGACCCATTTGCATTAAATATCACATATCTAGGGCAAATATAGTTGGAATAACGTGAAATAATTAATGTATTTTTAACATATTTCTTGATAGGAAAATAATAACCAAAAAATGTTTAATTACATATCCGAGGTTACATACAAAAACAACAACACTGGGGGAACTTTTCGAATTCAAAATAACGCCTAATTTTAGCCAACTTTTAACAAAATTTTGAGGACATGTCCAGACCATCTAAACATGCTTAAGTATCTCAAAAATTCATTTATAACGGGGTAATGTGAGACATATCATATATGCTCAAAATTGGTTCGAAATTTTAACAATGCGAAAAACAATGAGTTCCCACACATTTCGATATTTAAAGCCTAATTCCCTAGGGTTTGGATCATAACCAAGACCTTAAATCCAACTCTACTACCACTTTGAATGCAAGATGTTAGCCTCACTTATCACCGAAGTGAGATCGTATCAAAATCAGTCTAGGTCAACTAGTCGTATTAGTTGGCATGACAGCATAAAAAAAGAATGAAACCACATGGATCGAGAAACTTTCCCTTGTCATTTCATTTAAATCACAAGAGTTTAGGCTTTACCTTTTGAAACGTAGTTTTAATCTGAATCTTCTAAGCGAAGAGGTCTCCTAACTCAAGTCTGATCCAACGAGAGTGCACTTGCGTGTGTATTGATAAGACACGTGCTTCCCGCAATCCTGAGCACCAACCCAAATGTGGAACCTCCTGATTTCATCACACGAAATCCATTGTCTTATTCATGAGCTCAAGGCTCCAAAGAAGATCGAGTTCCTTGAGTGATTAGCCCATCAACACGACGATAATCGTGATCTCCACTAAGGTTGTAGAGAGAGAGAGGATGTGTGGAGAGAGAGAGAGTTTTGTTAATGCAACAATTTCATTCAACTTCTATAAAGAGTACTTAGGGGTGGCCTCTCTTTTATAGCAAATAAGAAGTCCATGGATGTCAAATCCACACGCTCTTAAGATCAATGATTTAGATTGTTTTGTGTTTCTTTCTAAGTTGCAAAAAACACAAACAAACACAAAAGAAATAATCTTGAAAAAAGTTTCCAAATTATCTCTTTTGAGTAAATCAATTACTAATTAATTATTAATAGAAATAAAATATACTCCATCCATTCTCCATAAAAGATGGACGGCTACAATGAATCCAACAACCATGTTCGTCCACCCTAAAATGGAGTAAAAAGAGTCATTTTTATTTCTATTAATTTATTAATTAATTGAATAATTTAATTAATTTAATTAATCAACAAATAATTCTAAATTATTTTGTAATAATTACAATAAAACCATTGCCATCCAATATTTAATGTAAATCACATTTACATCAAATTAGATAATGTGAATCCAATTCACATTAACTTGTAATTTATGAATCTCATTCATAATTATCTCCCTCCATGACATTGTGGATCATATCCACATTATTCAAGATTATTGCGGATAGTGTTATCCACATTAATCCTATCTATGGTAACTAAATCCAATTTAAATATCATGATACCTCTTTACATATGCCCAAATAATGTGAATAACATCCACATTATTTATGATAATTAAATCCTATTTAATTATCCAATTACCCAATTCTTTGATAAAATTGCTCATGGAACAATTCTCGAACACTTTCCAGAATCGTGTTCCTTCTCCACAGATACTTGGAGATAAGGTCGGAGAGGTTGTATATGTCATGTATACTGACTTGGATAGTGAGATCCAATCTCATATCCGTATCTAAAAGACTGCTCAGAGGTGTCTGATCATGTCAGACATAATATCCCATCTTCTCATTGCATCCAAATCATATTCAGATCAATGTCCAACAATTGGATCAATGCTTGATATCTAGTCCCTAATAGGAGTCACTAAAATCCAAACCTCTTTTATCATTCCACAGAATAGAAGCGTCACAATTATAGAATCGTTTAAGATAACATCACCCTCGAGTATTCCTAATACACGTAGATCATGCGTACTAAAATACCTAGAATAAATTCGAAGATCCGATCTCATTTGAACTGCCTTCCTCATGGTTTTATCGTTAAGTTTCTCATTTGATCATTGGGAGTTGGCATCAATCATATGCTTTCCAAAATCATATATCATACCTACAAATCATGTCATGCTTCCAAAATAAGATGTCCATGCATGGAATTTGATTAGTATCAATATCTCATGAGTGAGCTCATGTCTTCTGATTCAATAGTGAACCTGTATGATCCCTTTGCGAGATTGTATTACTCATATGCCCTTTTATATGCACCAGCTTGTCGATGTATAGTCCTTGATTAAGTAATCAACCTAATGATCTGCCTAATGTACATACTCATACATATAGTAATACATCTATCTCCGGTCAGAGGATGCTTACCTATATCGTGACAGCATAAGACATTGGTCTTAGATATCTCGATCTCACTAAGTCAACTCTTTGACTTAACTTATCCGACTCCTCCGAATATCTATTCCTATTTAGAGGACATGCATCAAGAGGTCAGTCGAATATCAACCTTTAGAGTAAGGACTTCCATCTCCTTCTTAGGATTGAGATCCTCTCTTGACAATCATTTGACAATGCTATATAAGTCCTCAATCTATCTCTTTAGATATCATCTAAGCACCGGCCTTTATGATTCAACTATTGAATCAACAATCTATTTGATTATTAACATGGTCACGATACATAACCCTAATTATACTAAGGGACCTAATATGCAAATTAAGTATTCTTTATTTCAGATTAGGGAGTGATTTACAATAATTTTTGTTACAAAATGGCTCTCCACGGGTTCGCATGTCCAATAGGCTGCACCTTATTGTTCGGATACCCCTGAACTTTCTTGATGGAGTTGGCAGGTGATGCAGCTATGTTCTTGGATTCACACTTATACATTTACTTCTAGATTTTTGTGATAGCACTACATATGGACGCATCGAGTGTTACCATCTTGAGAGATATTCTTGTATATGGTTATAGATGTGGAGATAAGACGATACATATCTTTGTTCAAGCATGAATAAGTGTACCAAAGGGTTTTTTCAAAAAGGATATTATAAAATGATCCGTAATTTGATATTGGTTTGTGCCTACACTATTGCAAAGTCTTTTCAATGTATAAGGAGCTTGAGATGAGTATGATAACATTCATAAACGGAAATAATTGAATAACCAAATGTGTATGTCAAAAGTGTGATTCGATATAAGTTAGTGTAGCAATGTTTAGGCATGTTTCCCACTAGATGGTATATACCATGTAGAGAGTGAGTACACCTCCCGAGAGAGTACACTCTCCTCACTTATTATAAAGAGCATTTAGCTTTAATATCCTTATTTAGAAATTTCACATAGTGTTAAGTTCATACAAACCCATGAGGAATAAATGAGGCACATTGTAGTAGTAACGTGCATGATGAGATGAAGCTTCCACATATACTTGCAACATACATGGTGCGAATAGTTTTGTGTAGTATATTGCTTCAATTCACTTCTTCATTTTCATTGAGATATACTCCAATGAGATACTTTGAGAGCATTTTGTTATAGTTTATAATCATACCGTGTATCTTGTTTTTTGGTATGGATCGATATGAATATGATTAATGAGGATGATTACAATTTCCATTTCATATTATATTTATTTTTTATGTTTTTAATAGGGATTTTTATCCGGTAGACCCTATAGTCTTTGTCAATTACCTCCACGTCCTTTGAATCAACCTAATTCCCCCCTCGACCCGGTAAACTTGCTCTGTCTTACCCAACAGACCCTATCGTCAATTTGACACATCTAAGATTAACTTGTTTGGGTTAAAAATGAGTTAATCAAACAAAAGGAAATCCAATGGTTGGATTTCTTCTTCTCCCTCATTCCTCGTTATCCCCCTTCCTCCTCTTGCTTTCCCAGACCGAAGCACACAACACATTGGGCAGGGGGCGAATCTGTGGGTGGAGGATGTCGTAGTCTATGGAGATGTCGCCATGGAGGCACGGTTTGATGGGGTCAGAGATGTGGGAGTTAGGGCAGAACTTTGGCTCGCGCACGTAGCAAGTGCAGGGGAGGAGGTGTTGCCGCGGGGAGAGGTGGGTTTGGGGCAGAACTTTGGCTCACGTGTGCAGCAAGTGCAGTGGGAGGATGTGTTGCTGCGGGGAGAGGTGGGTTTGGGGCATATGAAGCTTGGGTTGTCATGGGAGATGGAGGAGGGGGTGGGAGGAGGTCGGTGGGAGGAGGCCTGAGTAGGAGAAGGCCTGAGCAGAGGTCGGTGGGAGGAGGCCTGGGCGGAAGGCGGAGGGGGAGAGGGGGTGGTCTGGGTGGAGGTCGATGGGAGGAGAGGTTGGCGGTAGGAGGATGGGGGTCAGGGAGGAGGCATGGGCGGGGTGGAGGCAGAGGGGATGAGGGAGGAGGCCTGGGCGGGAGGAGGCCTAGGCAGAGGTGAGTGGGAGGAGGCCTAGGCGGGAGGTGGAGGGGGTGAGGGGTGGTCTGGGGTGGAGGTCGATGGAAGGGGAGGTCGGGTAGAGGGGAGGTCAGGGGAGGGGAGGTCGGAAGGAGGCGAGGTCGGGCAGAGGGGAGAAGGGAAGGTCTAGCGGAGGGGAAGGTCGAGTTGAGGGGAGGAGGGAAGGTTGGGCGGAGGGGAGGAGGGAAGGTCGGGTGGAGGGGAGGTCGAGTGGAGGGGAGGAGGGAAGGTCGGTTGGAGTGGAGGAGGGAAGGTCGGGCGGAGGAAAGGTCGAGCAGAGGGGAGGGGTGAGGGGGAACTCGTGGAGGAGGCCTGGAGGCGTGAGGGAGAAGAGTGGCATTTTTGTAATTTTGAGAAACAAACTGGGTATTGTGGAAAATAAATTATGGAATCCAGCTAGTTACAACAACCAAATGGATGGGGGTTAACCACATGGTCTGTAGGGTAAGGGTTATCAATTTTACAAGATCGAGGGGGGAATTATATTGTTTCAAAGATCGTGGTGGTAATTGACAAAGATGATATGGTCTGCCGGTTAAAAATCTCTTTTTATCAAATTTAAATGTGCATATAGTGGTTTGTTGAGTAACAAAGATCATGTATGAGTTGAGGCATAGGTCCTATGTGTCATTCCTGTCCCCCCAGTCTATGGTGGCTAGAGCTCTGACATCTCGTCCTTTGGTCCTTGTGGTCGGAAAGGTAGGGTGCCATAATAAGTAGCCGTTGACATTTAGTATTTCATAGTATTAGGCACAAATTATGTTTTTTTTAACATAAATACCTCACTAGATGCTAATTAATATTCGTAATACATGGATAGGGGTTTGAACATACCTCAGAAATATAAGATAGTAAGAGACCTTTGAGATTTAACGGTTCGAAGAGGATAGGAAAGATGCACCTCAAGTCCAAGTTTCTCCCCCCCTAAAATGTGCTTTTCTCCTCACTAAGAACACATACATCATCTTAGATTTACAAACATACATGTACGAACTACAAATCAAGGATATAAAATGAACCCTATGCGTGTTAGGGTGTTTAAGAGAGGTCTACCTTACGTTTGAACCTTTCAAAAAGCTCCTCCTATGTTGGTATGGACACAGGGCTTCTTTTTCCAAGATCTAACCAAGCATATTGGAGGTATGATATGAGCTTTTGGGGGTTAGAGTTCTTTCAATTCAAGAATGGTGGGTTATATGGGTCAAAGAGAGTTGGGTAAACATTAGTCTTGGCTATTTACTCATTAATCATCACTTGACACACTATACCATTGTTCTCTTCTCTTTTAGCTCACTCCTTGGAGTCACTTAGCCTATTGAAGGGGGTAGTGTTGAACCAATTAGGTCAACTTAGCCGATCGCAATTGGTTTACATGGACTGTTAGACTACTTTACCTAAATAAGGGGACCACTTGTCATACAAAACCTTTCTCATGACCACATTCTAATAGACTTTAACCTCATGTAAGGCTTATATTATCCCTTTTGGATCAAGTCGCTTGAAATTATGCTTTTAATTAAGATGGGACTACAAACTTGGATACTGATAAGCATTCACACATTTACGTTTGCGGCCTAAGGCATGTGTTTGCCTCTTATAGATAATTTCACTCTCATCATTTACCATTCACTTTTAGCTCTTACTTCTACAAACAAGAGTAGACTAACATAAAAATGTTGCTTGATTTTAGGACTCAAAATTAACATCTTTCTTCTAGTCGTGACTTATTATACACAGATTAATATATATATATATGATAAAATTATCTTTACTTCTATCCTAACTCAAAAATAATCTCAACATAAGGTTCATAATGCATAAATCTAAAATATATTAACAAGACACAATCAAAATAATTAAATGAGATTGAAATAAGGAGATACACCATACTTAAACAGACACACAACTACAAATTAAATATATAATATCCAAAATGTACCTTTATATGATTTGTGTTGAATAATATAATAAAGATTATACTTTAACTTTCTCATATTTTTCATATAAAAAATATTATTAACATACAATAACAAATTAAAATCTATAAGAGGAAGTAAAAAATATTTTTTTGCTAACAACCTTTTTTGCTATAATAACAACCGTTTTTGTTACATAAATTGTTGGTAACAATATAACAATATATACCTTACTCATTGGGACTTTTAAAGTGTAAAATAAAAAATTACACTCGTTGTCGTATATTTAGCATCAATTACCACACTCAAAATAAATGTCATTGTCGTCTGGTTTTACTACAAATAGGAATAATGAAATGGTTACTTCTTAATCAAGCCACATCTGAGTTGATTCAAATTAAAAATCAAAGTAATTCATTATTTGCTTAATGTATATTTCACGATTTATGAGTGGAACATGATGCTTGTACATGGACACTTACATATGATATTATTTTTTTTGAAGATAGATATAATGTGTAATCAATGCCAGTTATTTTTTTTTGAATATGGACAAAGAAGAATCGGGACTTAAAAGGCCACTTAAAAAAATAAAGATGCCATGTAATGTATATAATGTTTAAAAATACAATAAAAATAAACCATATATTATATTTTAGGAAATATAAACTATATTGACTTTCAATATGGGAAATCACAGTCAACGTAATTTTATAATAGTTAATATCTTAAATGTTGAAATTTGTTGGTAACATCATAGATGCAAAAAGGCTGGAATAAAATTTAATTGGTAAGTGTATAAACATGTCAGTTTTGGAAAGATTTTTCACAGCTCTTTCTCATTTAGAAATAGAGAAAAAAATCAATTCTATATCATGGTTGTAAAATAAATGCACATGACCTGTAAATTTGAAGGCTACACATGTTCTGCATGACTTGAAAAATAGTTAGATCATTTATTATGGAATGTAGAAATTTATTTAAGTTTTAATATAATTAAACAATTTCTCATCCAAATCACTAATGTAAAAACTTGATTATCTTTTATGGTACTAGTTTACTGAAAATTCAAACTTCTTGATAAATCAGATAAAAGTAAACATGAATTTTCCCTAATATTTTAAAATTGCACAATTAGTGCAAGTCAACATGTAAATCTCTTAGCTTTCACTTCATGTATTGGTAGTAGTTGATTAGTGTGCCCATTGTTTATAATCACATATTTCTCATGACCATTCCTAAGGATCTTTTTACCATTTTTTGTTAACATTACACAAATAAATATATTATTATTATTCCTTGTTACATGCAGACGCTATAGTTCAAAGTCTATATTGCATAATTTAATGTTTAATCTATTTTAGTTTTTTTAATGTCATAAATCTGAAATGATAAGAGCACAATCATGTGAACAACTAGAATCATGAACCTTTGAATGTCATGTTTAAGGTGAAAAGGGAGTATACTACGAAATGAACTTATATTTATGTTAAAATTGATTTTTTGTACTTGACATCTTATATATTCTCGTGAAGAAAAGAGTAATAGGGATGAGTGGAGGTGTTGATTTCCTTAGTGAAAAAAACTCAATTCAAAGTAATTTAGACTTATAAAATTTTTTCTTTCAATTTTTTACATATATAATAAGTATACCTGGTGTCAAAGTTGATTGTATTATTTTTCGATAATACTCATCTTGGTACAAAGACGTATAGAAGCAGAGAGTTCACTAAATAGGTAGCATCATGCTTTTTATACTTACCCCCAAATCCAATTCCGATGATCATCCTTAAAGAAAAACTCTTTCTAATCCCGACATTTCGTACGATAAAGATCATCACATTACATAAAGAACGTAACGAATTTCCTTTTCAGATTCTGCTATAACGAGAAGCGACACGCTTTCGTCATATATTTTTCCGACATTGCTACTATAATAACGTCAAGCACAATCATTGATCGTAATCTACTAGCTGTATAAGACGTCATCTACACATTATTCGAAAGAAGTATTTTACTTTCCGTGAAAACTCAGCTCATTAATTCGACAGATTGCTCTTCATAAAACATGCATGAAAAATCATAAAGCTACAAACTTAACTTACATAGTCATGCACGTCGATCGTTCGCAAAACCCTAATAATCTCGAATCTCCAAGCTCAAAACCTAATTCTCTCTTCTCCATTTTGAAAAGGTAAAATACAATCCATAGTCCACATCTTTACCTTCCACCCCACAACCCACATGCACATGACATCTAGAATTATCTTCCCCCATGGGAAATGCAAGGGGGAGGATGGTGGAGAAGGTGAGTTTGATTTACCAGTCCAAATGATAAATAGCGGCGGCAGAGAATCCAAAGTCCTGCCCTCCTCTCTTCCTTCCCCGTCCTCTCTCTCCCTCTCATCTCATCTCCCCCTCTCAGAGAGAGAGATAGAGAGAGAGAGGGTGGAGTGGTGTAGCAACCAGCGCGAAGACGCGCCGCCACCCACCAAATCACCTCCGCCATATCGACCCAACTCCCCCTCCTCCTCTAATCCTGCTCGCCATTTTCTCCACATCTTTGCTCGAAGAAAGGCGAGGGGGCGGTCTCTCTAGCCATGGACGAGAGGATGCCATCTGCTACCTACTTCCCGTACTCTCCCTCCTCCGTTGTCCACTCCTCCCCCCTCAATACCATCAGGCCGCCTCCTGCTTCCATTGACAGAGACAGGTCCGTGTTGTGCTCAGCCCACCGCCCATTTGCCTCCGATCTTTGACTTATCATCCTCACGTCGTTTTTGCTTGTTTGAGACGTTTTCCTCGATTGGTTTTGAGTGACCGTGTTGCAGGAGTTGCCCAATAGCCCCGTTCCTCCAGTTGACTGAGGCTGGAGTTTTTTCTTGGTCGAGATCTTTGCCGTGCTGCTTCTCGTGTTTTGCCGATCAACTGTTTGTTGAGTGTGTTATTCAGTTTAGATCAGCAGATCGTTGGTTCGATGAATTTGAGTTTAGCAAGGCGATTGTCGGGTGGTTTGTTTAAAATCGGTTGTCTTCTTGATCTCACACATTATGAATTTCCGTCATTCATTCGGTGATCAAAGATTTCCTTTTGTGATTTGGATTGACTCTTGGTGTTGACCGAACAAGTTGGGATACAATTTGAAAATCTAGTCGAAGAAGGATTGGTTATGTTTAAAGCTGAAAGTGGGTTAAATGATCTGCCCATAAGATTTAGCTTGACGCTTGGTGTTCTTTGAATTGAAAGCATACATGTGGTTTATCTTGGCATAACATCAGTGTTTCTATCGAGGAATTTTTGTTGATAAGATTGCAGATATGTAAAAGTAGCAAAATATCATTTGTGTTTTATACTGTCCATTGAATGAGGTGTATGGTATGGATAATACAGGACTTCGAAATTGTTTGTTTAGAAGCTTACATTGTCTCCCTGGTTATATCTTTTTCCAGATACTTGGCTGAACTGTTTGCTGAGAGGCAAAAGCTTGCACCATTCATGCAAGTTTTACCATTCTGCTGCAAGCTCTTAAATCAAGGTTGATAATCATTTGCACCTTTATAATATGTACTTGCAGGGTTTCTCGATGTGTTATAACATGGCATTACACACTAGAAATGTCAAGAAAGTAATTCAAAATGTGTTTTGCGCTCAATAAAAATAATAATTTCATGTTATTTGTTTATCAATGCCATATATTGTTACTAGCATTATAGTTTTTTTCGTTCTTTGATTTTCTGGTGCAATTTCATGTATTTGGAAATTCTTGTATCACATTAGGGGTTTATATCTTAGTTTCGTTACGACCGGGATAGATCTGTCTTGAGGCCGTTGATCCATGCAACTGGCTCCATCCATTATGGCAAAGGAGTCTTATTTTTTATTTTAGTTACGATTCTGGTGTTATTTTATATGTTACCATTTGATAATACCATCATGCTTGGCATTTTGCTAAAGTTTTACCATGGACTATGCATAAATATTTTTATTTTTACCATGGCACATATACATAGTAGCAATTTAAATGTTAGATAATTTGTACTGGTCGTATTACTAGAGAATGTAATAAAACATAAAAAAGAACAAATTCCAAATTTTGAACAATGGATTGGTTTTGATGAGTTGTCTCATGTTCTGGACTCCCATATGCATCATGAAGTGGATAAACATAACCACATAACCAAAAACTCTAATTTATGATGTTTCTGCAGATCATCTTGATTCCCAAGATCATTTCCTTGTATCAAAATAGGTCCTAGAATAATGTGTAGGGTTGTTTTTATTCCCTGCTAGAAAGATTCAAAATTTTTTAATATAAATTATTGTCCAAAATTAGCATACATGGACTACCAAGAATGTGTAGAGGCAGAGAAAAATCAGAGTCAATATACTGAGAGATACTTCCAGTGGATGGATGTTTATTACATGTCGGATACTTCAAATGCAGTAGACCACCAACTAACAGAAACAAATACGTATTCTCCAAGGCCCACATCTTTATTGGTAGGCACAAAATCCCTACACCCGTCAGATATGTTCTCTTAAAATTCTGTTTCTCTCTCACCAAATCAATTGGGACACAAGTACAAGCCTGGAAAGCAGGTCCATGCATCTGAGTGAAATTGAGCTCCATACCTCAGCTGTATATTGTCAATAGAAGAAACATGAACATCCTTCACAACAGACTTCATAAAAACACAATCTTTGTTGTCCACAGGCTTTGATTTTTTCACCATCTTAGTTAGTGTAACTTTTTTTTACCCACCAATACCCTAGTAGCTATATTCTCTTTCTTTGAGGAAGGTACATTCAAGTTAGACAGGACTTTCAGTTTTTCCTACACTGCTTTCGCATGTCGTTGTTGTTAGCTATCCAAATTTGCCATTGTCTCCTTGCATATATTTATTTTTTAGATAGAGGAATAACGTCAAAATTTTATGGCATAAAAAGTCAAGATTTTATGCGGATAGATTTTCTTTATAGGCCGTCTACATATCGATCTTGCATAATAATATTCTTTCTTTTTTAAAATCATTGCAGAGATTTTGCGGGCATCTGGTTTGGCTCCTAACCAGAGCTTTCTTGATCCTAAGAGAATTGATCATGGCAGTCCATTAAGGTTGCCTATGCACCACTTAAATGGTGTACCTATGGATTTAGAAAGATGGCCTGGAATGATAGCTGAGGTACAAAGAGTATTTCCTTTCCAATTTGGTTCATTTGAGTGGCATTTGTTAGTTTTTTTGCAATGCAGAGTTTTTTGATGTCATCTTACCATATTTAAGATTTTTATGTATCACAGGAATACTTTGCGTATTCACCATGTCTTGTCAAATTTTCATGCATTGAGTTTTTGTAAATGAATTATGGAAATGTTTCCATTATGACCAATTTAGAAACTGGTCACTTATATAATAAAATTCCAATGAATTATCAATATTTATAACTGGGGATATATTAATTTATCCTCTATATAGATTTAAAATAAGACAATTACATGAAATTTTACAAATTCCCAGAACTGCAGGAACTTCGCTACCATCTTTGATAGACTCAGGCAATTAAAGTTGCATATATGAGCTTTTATAGTATATTAAAGGGCCATCTACTGATGGTAAATTTTGTATATGGATGATTTGCATGGAGAAGATGCATGCAGCTATCGAAACGTTAAGAAAATCTTCTAAACATGTCAAGAATAAAGAAGAGGTGTTATTGTTTTCTTGCTTTTACTTTTTAAAGAAACTGTTTTCATGTTTTTGACGGCAATAGACACCATGGTTGTTAGCATTCTAAAAGCGCGAAGTTCGATATATATATATATATCTTCATAATTATAAACATTTGACATATAAATATGGTCAGCAGGATAGATTAAGTAAAAATTAGTGACGTGATTCACAAGTTACTATATGAGATAAAATTAATGTGGCAATCGTCTGACAATGCCTGGTAATGTTGAGATATCAAGGTTATGTAAGATTTATGCATGAGAAAGGTTATATAAGAAAAGGAGATATCAAACTTATCCAAAGCTTCCCCTTACTCACTCGCCTCCACAATCAAAACCAAAAGAAACAAATGGCTACTTCTCATAGTTAACTTGGAGACTTGAAAGCTCTTTGAAAATCTTCTCCCTTAGCCTCAACAGAAAAATTGGAACCTGAGATCCTCATTCACATATCCAGCACATACCCACCCTGCATAACCTGCCTCACTGTCACTGCTAACACATTCACTACAATGTCGAATAGAGGAGACACAAGAGGAAAGATCTGCCTCACCCATCTGCAGCTAAAAAAAATCGCCCTCCGGATGTCCGTTCAATAACCTTAAATTTGATGCATTTCTGATGTACCGATTTTTCAGAGACGAGTTGCATATTAATGTATTTGTGTTGGAAGAGAATATAATCAAGTAAATAAGTATTTGCGTAAAATCTGATGGATAGTAAAATTATTAGTGTGATACTTGATGGTAGTAAATGTTTGCGATATTATGCTGAAATGGAGGATTGGTGGAGATGGGTTGAATGGTCGGGTAACCCCTCTCTTTACACCTAGTTTAACTGATAAGTCAGGCAAGATGTTAACATCTCAAAATGGTTCCTCCACATCTCGAAGTCGGTTAAACAATTGGTTTACATGCAAATTAAACATGTACTAAAAATTGGTGAGGCTGTTTGTACACTACATTTAATGCATCGTAGAGTAACCTTCTCTTTCTACGAGGATATTTTAATCCACATTTTTTCTCTCCCGTCTGTATACAGGAAGAGTGAAAATTAAGCCCCATTTTATTAGTAACACATTTCTGACTAATTCACGAGGCTGTTTGTACACTACATTTAATGTATCGTAGAGTAACCTTCTCTTTCTATGAGGATATTTTAATCCACATTTTTTCTCCTGTCTGTATACAGGAAGAATGAAAATTAAGCCCCATTTTATTAGTAACAAATTTCTGACTAATTCAGTGGCAAATATATTTCCAGTGGTACAAAGGCACTTATAGGTGCAGATATCAGGAGCTTAGTAATAAGATGCAACTATTAGGAGTTCAATAATAAGGTCAGCAGAAGTTTCAAAGTAGATTATGCCATGTTGGAGATTCTCAATCCTGAAATCTCAAGTGGGGGCTATATTTGCACTCCTGGAAATTGGGAAAAAAGTGATTTTCTTTTGGAAGCCTTGGAGAGGGCACAGGAAGAGGTGTGCATGCTAGACATGCTAGAGGATGAAGGGAGGTTGATAGCAGAGGAGTTGGCGGACATGGACCTTCACTTGCAGGAGATTCTGGTTGAGGACAAAAAGGAGGTGTCATGGAGACAGAGATCTAGGCAGTGCTGGCTGAGGGAGGGTGATGCGAATATGAGATTTTTTCATGCCATGGCTAGTGCGAGGAGGCGCAACGAATTTGATACAATCGATTTCCGTAGGAGGTTTGGTGGTTGAGGGGGTAGGGATGTGGGGGTTGCACTGAGATCACCCTTTCAGGCTTTCAACAGAAGGCGGGTCCGGTTCGGTTGGGGCTGGCAAGGGACGGGAGTCTCACGGGTCTCCGACTCTGAGGCTGGTGCATTGGATCAGGGGTTCACCGAGGCAGAGGCCAGGAGGGTGCTTTTTCAGCTTAATGCGGACGGGGCACCGGGACCAGATGGGTTTCCATTATTCTTCTACAGGGAATTTTGGGAAACAATCAAGGGGGATGTAATGGAGGTGTTGGAGGAGTTTGGACAGGGAAACAACGGTTTTGAGAGACTGAACAAGGTGCTCATTTTTCTATTGCCTAAGAAGGACGCGCTAGTTAGGGTGGAGGACTATAGGCCTATCGTGTTCTTGAATGCTATCTATCTCTTGGTGTCTAAAATTCTGGCTAACCGACTGTGGGAGGTGTTACATCGGCTTATCTCACCTGAACAGACGATGTTCGTGCCTGGGAGAGCCATGGCGGATGGATTGGTGATGGCCTCGGAATTGTGATGGATTGGAAAAGAAACAAGACCAAAGTGTTGCTTTGGAAGGTTGATTTCTCCAAAGTGTATGACTGTGTTGACTGGAGATTCTTGTGTGCCTCGCTCGAGAGAAGGGGATTCCCAGAGACGTGGGTTGCTTGGATCAAAGGTGTGTTACTACGACATCCCATGCTGTCCTTGTTAACGGTAGACTAAAGGGTGGCTTTTTTCAGCCACAATGGGGAATCGTGCAAGGATGTTCGCTTGCACCGCTTCTCTTCGTGATTGTGGCTGACACACTAGCTGTGATGATGAGGATGGATGTTGATGAGGGCTGGTGTTCTGGATACATGAAGGAGGACATTTTCATCCCGATTCTATAGTATGCCGATGATACGATGCTTTTCCTGGGGTTGAGGAGAAGATTCTACGGGTTTCGCTTATCATGGACATCTTTGGGGACATCTTTGGGCTCTGAATCAACAGGGAGAAGTCAGTGGTGGTATTGTTCGGCCTTGCGGAGGATGAGTTGCAGCGTGCGACTGAGATGCTGGGTTGCCCCATGGCAACCCTGTCGATTACATACTTTGGGCTCCCATTGGTGGTGGGGAAGCTGAAGTCTGATGATTGGAGGGAGCTACTAGAAAGATTGGAGGAGAGGCTGGTAGGGTGGAAGGCGATGATGCTCTCAAATGGTGGGAAGTTGGTGCTTTGAAGCACGTGCTCTAGGCCATCTCGATTTTCTCTTATTCCATGAGATCGTTGCCTGCAGGAGTTTCCAAGGTTGAGACTTTGATAAGGAGATTTTTTTGGTCGGATGGGCGAATGGGCATGAAGGATATCCACCTGATGGATTGGGGTAAGGTGATATCGGCCAAGAGGAAGGGTGGTTTAGGGGTGTTGCACCTGTGAGAGATGAATAAGGTATTTATGGCGAAGTGGTTGGTGCGTATATAGGGTGATTCACAGGACCCGATTTGCCGCTTGCTCAGGAGGATCTATGGAGTCTCCATGTCGCTAGAAGCCATTCTAGGACGTCTTCCATCCTCTCTGTGGAAGGGGATTACTACGATTATACCGGAGATTGCCATTGATGAGATCAGTGCTGGGGGATGGTACATGATTCCATTTCTAGAAGGATGACTAGACTGGGGATGGGGCGGTGGGGGTGCGATATCCTTGCCTCTTGAGGCTGGCAGTTGACAGTGAGGTACACACGCGACATGTATGGGACCGTGGGGGCATGGTCGTCGACGTTTACGTCTGCATTGTCGGATCAGAGGATTGAGGAGTTCCTATCTCTACAGACAGAGCTGTTACTGAGCGAGAGTCCGTCTTCGGGCATAGATCATTATGTCTGGGGTGACGGAAAGTTTACGGTGTGAAAGGCATATCTTTTTCTAGTGGAGGACTGGGTGGAGGTGAAGGAGGAGGTCCGTGTGGACACATGGATGATTTGGCAGTGCAAGGTGCCTAGAGTTAATGTTTTCTTGTGGCTCTTCAGATCTGGGAGGATCCTCACCAGTGATTGTCGGGGACAACTGCTAGGATTGGAGGATGTTATATGCAATAGATGCAGTTTGACGTGGGAGGATGCATATCATTTATTCTTCTCTTGCCCTTTCTCTGCCGAGTCCTGGATCGTGCCAACATTACGTGAGTTGCACGGAATGATTGTCCTGCATTTTGGAGAGGCATTCAATCAGTTTGTGGCTTTGGACATGAGGACGCTTCATTCCTGTTCGCAGTGGTGTGGTTAATTTAGTGTGTGAGGAACAAGGTCATTTTGGGGGAGGGGCGTTTCATATCGATAATGTAATGGGGCATTGTAGGACGCTCTATGTAGATGACAAATGTGATATGATGTAATACCCATATGCTATTATCTTATATACACACATTGTCGTGGGTCACAAATTGGGACGCCACCTCTTTTCTCTTTTAAAAAATTATTCTTTCCCCTTTTACATAAGAACCACTTTAACATCGTGTTTAAGTTGAGTACAGGCAGATCCACCTTATTTATTTCGATATCTGACAGTCTATGCTTTATAGAGCTAAACTATTGAAGCTAGGTCGCTCAACTATTGAAGTCATCCACTTGCTGAGGAAAATGATGCATGCTTATAGAGCTAAAATGAAGAACCTCCATATGTTTTTATTGATTTGGAGAAGGCTTATGATTCTATCCCACTGGAAATATTGTGGAGAGTTTGGAGAAAGTACAAGCAAGGTTGCAAAAAGCGGTAGTCGGTACTCGGTCGGCATGGTCACTGACTAAGGATTAATCGACAATCGGGCGACTAATCCGACGTAGTCAGCCATTAGTCGGTTTTGAATTATTTTAATTATTTTAAATATATACATCATTTTTATATATTCTTATATATCAACATACCCCTGACTTGACTAGTAGAGCCGACTAGTCGGTCAACTTTTATAAGCTTGAATATAAGTACCTCATAAATGATATATATGATAGGGCTTCATCTTGTATAAGGATCCAGTCTGGGAAGATTGATTATTTTGCCATCAACATTAGTCTGCATTAAGGTCCAGCTTTGAGCCCATTCTTTTTTATTTTGATGGAGATACCTTGGTGTATGTTAGTCACTGTTGATATCGTGTTGAATAGTGAGACTTGAGACGGATTAAATGAGAAGCTTGAGGTCTGTATACATGCATTAGAGACTAATGGCATGTTGGTTACCGGGTTAGCCCGAGTTAAACTGTGGAGGGTAAACCGTTTTTGTGTTTTGGTGTTTGGATATAGGGTTAGGGGTTGAGTGGGTTTGTTGGTATGTGATTGTATTGAAGTTTGGAAAAGTGAGTAGTTATTGTGATGCGATTGTATTAAAGTTTGGAAAAGTGAGTAGAAGTTGAGTAGTCTATATTTTTTAGATCATATGATGGTATACTATATTATTTTTATGGAATGGATGAAAGGAAAATATTTATTTAATGTTTAAATAAAGAAGGGAGAGTGGGCCCCAAGAGAAAAGGAGGGTTGGGGGGTAAACCCCTTCCCCCCTGGGTGGGGTGGAGGGGGGGGGTTAACCCCCAATCCGAACGACACCTACAGAATTTCGTATAAGTAGGGTTAAGATTGAATATATGGAGTGTACTTTTGATGGAAGCAATGGTGAAGAAATCGAGGTGAAGATTGATGACGATAACATTCAGAAGAGAGATTCTTTTAGATACTTGGGGACATTGATGGAGATGCTACTAATAGAATAAATTCAGGTTGACGAAAGCGGAGAGGAGCATCTATTGTTCTCTGTGATAAGAAATTCTTTTGAAAATCAAAGGAAAGTTTTACAAAGCAACCACGAGACCTGCTATGCTCTGGATCTGAATGTTGGCCTTTGAACCATAGATATGTGCAGAGAATGGCAGTAGCAGAAATGAAAATGCTAAGGTGGATGCGTGAACACACACACACATACGTAAAGATCGGATTCGGAATGATGCAATCAAAAGGAAAGTTGGTGTAGCTCTGATCGAGTATAAGATGCGCGAAAATCGCTTAAGGTGGTTTGCCCATTTGCAAAGGAGGTTGGCTAATGCACCAGTTAAGAGATGCGGGTTTTGGGATGTTGAGCCTCCCAAGAGAGGGAGAGGAATGCCCAAGAAGTGTAGATCTAAGTCCGAGATTGACCTAAGATAGGTTTGAATGGAGGCAAAGAATCCATGTAGCCGACCGGCCCGACCCTACTTAATGTGGGAAAAGGCTTTGTTGTTGTTGCTGTTGTGATCTGACAGCATATGCTTGACAAATTGGGCAGGGCAACTAGGCTTAGAGATGTGATAAATAGTGCTTATTTCAGAATGTTTCTCCAAAAGAGAGAGTATTGGTTGTGTGAAACTGAAATATTACAAAGCTTCTATCGGATAAAAAAAGTGTTGAGTGTATCCTTGTCATTCTGCTTGCACTCCTGGAAATTGGGGGAAAAGTGAAATTTCTTTTGGAACCCTTGGAGAAATAAGGTTAACTGTATAGAAAGGAAACCTACTTGACTTCCCTTGTATATCTTATTAGTTTTCCCCTTTTACATAGGAACCACTTCAGCATTGTATTTCTTTTGGAAGACTTGGAGAAATAAGGTTAAATGTATAGAAAGGAAACCTACTTGACTTCCCTTGTATATCTTATTATTCTTTCCCCTTCTACATAGAAACCACTTCAGCATTGTATTTAAGTTAGTACAGCAGACAGATCCACATATTTATTTCGATATCTGACAGCCTATGCTTGACAAGTTGGACAGGGCAACTAGGCTGAGAAATGTGATACATAGTGCTTATTTCAGAATGCTTCTCCAAAAAAAGAGGATTGGTTGTGTGAAAATGAAATATTACAAATCTTCTATCCGATAAAAGATGTTGAGTGTATCTTTATGATTGTGCTTGTATTTTCCATATCTAACATTTGCCTATATCCAGGACAATGGTTTGCAAGTAAACGGTAACTTTCAGCCTTCTTCCTTGGGATGGCATGGAGTCCCTGGCATTCCTTCCAGCCCTGTTGTAAAGAAAGTTCTTAGATTAGATGTTCCCGTTGATAAGTACCCTAATGTATGCCTGGCAATTGAAATACATATAATCTTATTATTTTTTTGCCACATTCTATTTATTTGGTGATTTATCTTTTCAGTATAACTTTGTTGGTCGGTTGTTGGGACCTCGGGGGAACTCCCTTAAAAGAGTTGAAGCTACAACGCACTGTAGGGTTTATATTCGAGGCCGTGGCTCTGTGAAGGACTCTGTGAAGGTATCATAAATTTGGTCTCCACACTATAATCTATGGGTAATTTTTTGGTTTTCTAGTTATTCTTGCAATCTCGCAATATGAGCCAGACAGTAGAATCAACCCTGAAAATAGTCAACCGGGCACATTAAACATGGCAGCCTTCAATGTGACTAATGACTGCCATGCAGGCCCTTTCCATGGAATTTTCTCATTCCACCTGATGGCTTTGGAACAAAGAATTCAAATTCTTCTCAATAATGTGGCATATTTATCAAGAATTGGCTCATCATTCACTATAGCATGCCAGTCATGGTAGCTGTTGTATTTGGTAGCACAACGTATCTACATGATGGCCAACATTGTTCCAGTAACAACAACACAAAATTTCTGCAAACCTTTAGGCTCTTCTATAATGTGGCAACATATTCTTATCTGTAACTCTTTAACACGTGAATTGAGAAAACATGCATGTGTGCATTCTTCATTATTGAAGTGGATTATAGCCTATTCCCTTCTCCTATCCTTAAAAAAACTTTATTTCTTATCCATAGCCTCCCTTATTTCCCCTCAATGGAACTTTCTCTTACCATAGCCTACCTTCAAAAGGAACTTTATATTTCTTATCCATGGCCTACCTTGGATCCGCCTTCTTTTTGTACCTTCTCCCAGTTCCTCCTTCTGGCTCTTCTAGTCTTCAAATGAGTTCATCAACTTATACCATGCATTTGTGATGCAACGTCGGACCCAAATATAGGGCCGAATCTTTTAGTTAATTTAGTGGTCAATTTTATTTACGTTTATTTAAATTGGTGTGTCGTTAATTAAATAAATGAGATCGCTTGTGATCTCAATAAATCAGTTAGAGATTTTTGAAGTTCAAATTAGGTAGTTAGTCGGTTGATTAGTTAGAGTCAGTTTAGGATAATTGGTTGTCAATTTAAATTAATTTCTATTTTTGTAATGTCATCCCTCCTATATAAAGGGATGATGGTCCAATGTTTTAGTCAGTTCAGAGTTAATGAAAATTTGAGATTTATCTCCCTCTATCTCCCTCCTCTCCACGCGTTCTCCGCGGCTCTTGTCCTCCAACCTCGCGCGGCAGGCGTGTTCTCCTTCTCAACCCCTCTCTCTTCTTCTACCAAATAATTTCCACCGTTCAAATTTATTTCCCGCGCCGCGCAGAATCGTGTCTGCATCATTTGGTATCAGAGCATGGAAACCGAATCGTTCCCACGATTCAACGATCCTGTTGAATATTGGCGTTTGAAGTTTGGTCTCAGCCGCCCGTATCACGGTTCGAGCTCACGTTCAAAGAAGTTCCACCAGCGACTTATATCATGCCTCAAAGTCCAAGCATGGTTAGCCGCGCAAATCGATGAAGATTCGTTCGTCGATGACGAAAGTCAGATCGTAGAAGCCGCTGTGCAACCTGATTTCAGCCCCGAAAACGAAGAAAATAAAGACTTCGGGCCCGTATTTGACGAAGAAACCGGGGACATCGTCGACCGGCCGGCTATTCCGACACCACCCCAGCCGTTACAGGTATCCCCTCCCGTTGCACCCTCACCTCCGCAACCCCTTCCCGAAACCCCGACCCCTGCGGCCCAGGTCCCCGCCACCCCCTTACCCATCATCCTCCCGCCCCTGCCAGCCGCCCCCTACCCCGACAACCACCACCCCCTCGGCCAACCCAACCCCGCACCATCAGGCCCTCTCCTCACAACCTCAACCCTAAACCCGCCAGACCCCGCCTACCCTTCTCCCAACCCCTCCCCAGAGTTCTGCAACCACCGCCCACCCCAGTTCCAACCCCCACCCTCACCTTCTCTTCCCTGGTCCCAACTCCCATCGCCACCCTGTTCACCGCCCTCCCCTCTTCCTCGACCCATCGATTCCCAGCCGCCCACCCCCTTCCACGCAACTACCACCCGCCTCTCTTCCCCACGCCTTCCGCCTTACCCTCCCGCCGCCTCTTCGCGCATTCGCCTCCCACCTCACCCCCTTTCGCACCCGCGCCTCCGCCTTTTCCTTCCTCGCCAGCCACCTTCTCCTCCGCCCCTCGCGGTCCACCGGCTCCCCTGCATCCCGATCTTTTCCCCAGCACCCTGCGCCCTCCCACGGGACCCCCGCCTCCCTGCGACTGCGCCACCTTGCGCGGCTGCCACCCCCGCTCGAACGCCAGAATCGCACCAGTCCCGTCCGCCATCAAGAAGCCGCCGCCCCAGTCCTCTCCATATATGCGAAGAACCCGGGTATACCCTAACAGGGAACCCGCTAGTTACGGGACTTGCGTCCTACGCCATGTGGGAGTGGCGTGTAAGTGGGAAAATTTGCAAACAGAAACCCCCTGAGCCCCTTATTTGCAGAAACACCAAAGGGAATAGGAAAGTAAATAAGAATGAGGGGGTGCGGAATTTGCACCCACACCACCGACGGCAGAAATATTTAAAAAAGGGCTCCAAAGCAGAAATCTGGAGACCCTCCTTATCCAAATAGGATTAGAGCCTTGTGCTTCCCCTATATAAGGACCCCATGGCTTCATTCCTTGGCCACATCTCCTCCCCTCCTCTCCTTGTGTCATTGCTTCACTATGGGTTCTCCGAAGGCCATGTTGTTCATGCCTCATCAATTTTTCCATCATCACAATGAGGAGGCAAAATTCCAGAAGACGTCGCCGTTCGTGCCACACATGTTCTTCCACAACAAAAGCCGCGCCCGCATATGGAGTCCGCCATTCGCCCCACACCAGTTCTTCCAGAAGATGGCGGAGCACGCAGATTCGACCTCCAAGCCTGCAGATCAAGCAATTCGTCGGGAGACAAATTTTTAAAGGAGAGTTGATGCAGCGTGATCTCAAATTATAGGGCCGATTTTTTAGTTAAATTTAATGGTCAATTTTATTTACGTTTATTTAAATTATCATATCTCTAATTAAATAATTGAGATCGCCTGTGATCTCCAACAATTATTCGTAGATTTGATTTTAAATTTGGTCGGTTAATTAGTTAGAGTCCAATTAGGATAATTAGTGGTCAAATTAAATTAGTTTTCTATTTTTGTAATGCCATCCCTCCTATATAAAGGGATGAGGGTCCAGTGTTTTATTCAGTTCAGATTATTATGAAAATTGAGATTCATCTCTCTTTATCTCTCTCTCTCTCTCTCGGTGTGTTTCTCTCTCTTTCTCTCGACGCATTCTTTGTGATTCCTCTCCAAAACCCCACGTAACCGACGCGTCTTCTCCTCCTTCCCCTCTCCATATTTCTTCCACCAAACTTAATTATTCCGTTGTTTGGATTTTCCAACTGCATCAATTTGCTTTTAAATTTAATCAATAAAAGCAAGCCTTTGCATTTGCTAGCACCTTATGTTTCACTTATTTATCAACACAAATATGTATGATTTCCATTATTACACAAGTTGTCCGAGGTATTATGATAAACCTAGCCTTTCAGCAAAGACAGAGTGCATGCATTATCATTGCCGAGGAAAAAGGAAATTGCAATGACATTGGCCTTGCCTACTTCGCACAGCTCTCCCATCATGTATTTGACGCTGCATGGTACATTCCATCGTCCTCAAATCACCGTGCACCAAAACATTTCTTCATATGCCATCTTTCAGACTTTTGCAAATATTTTGGATTCACAAGTCTTTCTACCTACGAAAATTTTGATGTCAGCTAGTGTACATCACATTCATTTTCTGGCATCTATGGAGAAACTTCGTACATCTTGCGGCGGGAGGTTCTACTCAGTTCAAAGGGCGTGGTCATGGCCTCAAATTTCAGCGAAATTCGGTCGAATTTCTGTCAAATATCGATATCCAGTCGAAATCGAAATTCGACCGAAATGATCAAAATGACCGAAATATGGGGGTCCTAGTACAAAAAATGACCGAAATGACCGAAATTTCAGTCGAAATTCCACCGAAATTCCATCGAAATTCTGTTTTGGTCGGTACCGAAATGGTGACCGAAACCGACATTTAAGGCCTTGGGCGTGGTCCCTGTGGCAAAGGAGGTGGACGTCAGTGTGTCCCTTGTACTTATTGTCGTCGTTTGGGTCATTCTGAGGATACATGCTATCAGAAGCGTGTATACCTTGCATCTGCTCATGTGTCCAAGCAGATTGAACCGTCTGATAATTCGACTCCTCATATATTGCATCCCATCTGAAGGAGATAGTGGCTCCTGCTGTCGGAACCACTACAAGTTCCCCATATGTTGGAGCCATTGCTAGAGCCTCTTCAAGCTCATCACGTATAGCCTATGCGTTTACCAGTTGTAGTAGGGCAGATATGACAGAGTGGATCATGGATTCTAGTGCCTCCCACAATATGTGTAGAGATAGAGCACAATTCAGTTCATACAGATCTATACCCCCTGGAAGATGGGTCGTCATTGTGAACATGGTTCATTTTCCCATTGCAGGTAAGGGGAGGTTCATTTGACGCCAACCATGTGCCTGCAGAATATGCTATATGCACATGATTTTAAGATGAATTTACTTTCTATTAGTCAAATCACTAAGGATCTAAATTATCATGTCATTTTAACCCCTCTTCTCATGTGTTTCAGGACATACTAACATGCAGGGTGATTGGATGTGACTATGAGCAGCAGGGACTTTACAGATTGGTCCAGTATCCTAGTGCGGGTATCCCTACAGTTCCCACTAGATCAGTCTCACCATATTTGTGGTGCCTTCTTTTTGGCCACCTTCATATGTAGAAATCGTGTCATGTCCTTCTGCAGATCTCCCTACGTTCTACCTTCCAGTACGAGGCTTGCCAGCTTGGAAGCACCACTGCTCTTCTTAGCTTGGTCATTAGAGTCGTAGCCGTACTCATTTATTTGAGCTTGTTTATTTTGATATCTTGGGTCTTAGTCGTATCCCTGATCATCAAGACACTGTTTTTATCAAATTGTTGTGGATGATTATTCTAGACTTTCTTGTGTTTTTCTGTTGAAAAACAAGTCTGAAGATGGGGTTGTCATTAAATCTTTTATTATTGAAATAATGAATATTTTCTTTGCTATAGTCAAGTTTATTCGCTCTGACTATATCTTAGAGTTCTACACGTTACAACTATCCGAGTTCTTTAGATCTCTTGACATCATACACCAGACCTTGTTTGCTTACACTTCTTAGCAGAACGGTGTTGTCAAACGCAAACATCATCTTTTACTTGATGTGATCATGATGTTTTTGATCCAAAGTCGTGCTCCTCACTCTTTCTGAGGTGATGCGGTTCTCACTGCTTGCTACTTGGTGAACCACATGCCATCTTCTGTCTTAGGAGAGAAGGTTCTTTTCTCGAATGCATTTTTCGAGGACCCGTTCTCCCTTACACCATGAGTATTTGGCTCTGTTGTCTTTGTTTACCATCTAATGCCTGGTCGTAACAAGCTCTCCCCTAGAGCTATTAAGTGTGTCTTTGTAGGCTACTCTCGTACCCAGAAGGGTACCGTTGCTTCGATCCAGTTCACCGGAAGTACTATGTTAGTGCTGATGTCACCTTCTTTGAGTATGTTATGTATTTCTCTCCTACAAGTGATAGGTTGTCTGCGCCTGAATCTGGAGAGGAGGGTTTTAAAAAGCGCGAGGCATATCGAGGTGTTTATGCCTCGAGGCGTATCAAGGCATAAGCTTCACCCGTGAAAGATTTTTTTCATAAAACATAATAATTAATCGTAATTACAATTTTCTAGCTCTGGAAATTAAATACTTATGATTATATACATAAACTCTATGACATTTCAAGGCTAACATCATGGTTTAAACAACTAAGTTATTATATAACTTTTTTTTGGACTCTAGATCTGTAAGGAGTTAAGTAAATATGGATATGCAAGCACAATAATGGGAAACTCTCTGCAAAATTTAAAGTTTTGAATAAAATTTAACTAAAGGGACTTTAGATGTAACACACCATTTTCAAAATTAGGTGAGATATGTGTGTCATTCAATTGAGAAGGATGAAAGAGTAAGCAGTGAATCAGTGATCACCTTTTACTTTAACATAAGGATTGGGGGATAAAATACTTGAATATTGCATGTTATGACCATCTTTGTTCATGCATGCTTTGATGTGTATTAATTTAGTCTCAATTGAATATAAGAAAAGATGAGACATGTTTACAAAAATATACTTTTCTAAATTTAGGTCAAAGTAGGGGACTTGCATCCAAACATTTTAATAAAGAAAGCATTTATGCTTGATTCATACTAAAGAGTAGAGGCATTAGATTTAAGAACTCAAGACTCAAATTTTTGTTCATGTTGATTTATAAAGAACATGCATACCAATGTAAAAATAAGCTTAATATGTTAATAAACTAAAAAAATGCATTTCACTGAATCGTAAGCTTAAGGACTTGAAAATACTTGTCTACAAAAGATGAAAAGCTCACAATCAAAAAGAAAAGGAAAAAATATTGTAGGAAAAAAAATCAGCTCATACATGAGGCAGCGCCTCGAGGCACGCCTCATAAGTCATAAGCCTCGAGGCTCACGCCTCATTGAGGCTACATGAGGCTATAGCCTCGAGGCGTACGCCTCGGCGTCTCAAGGCATACGCCTTGGCGCCTCGAGTAACATTTTTAAATATGTCTCCTACCGTCCTACGTCACCACCACCTCTAGTACCTCTACCACCACCACCACCTCCTCTACCACCTGCTCCTCTGACTACCACTACACCACTACCTAGTACCTTGGCCCAAGTGTTGCCACGTTTCTATATTCGCATGCCTCCATGGAAGGTCGTGTCGGTGATATATCGGTGATATATCGCCGATATATCGGTTTCGAGAGGGTAGGGGTTTCGATATTACCCAGTATCTCCTTTTACATGGATATCGGTGATATATCGCCATATCGGCTCATATCGGTAAAAAATGGCTGGATTCAGTAGAAAAAATACAGGATATCAATTGATATCATCGATATTTCGCCGATATCTCTATATATCAATGCTATTATTCATGCAAGATTGATTCAACTACTTATCTAGCTACACCCAGTATTAAAACACACATATCTACTATATCTAGTATTAAAACACATAATGGTTTAATATATTTTGTTTCGGGTCGGGGGCGCTGCTCTCGCACCCCCGCAAGGGGGGGGGACAACCTGGGCCCCCCTAGCCCACCCCCAGGCTCGTTGACCGGGCAGCGAGACTCCCGTACTGGTAGGGTATAGTGCGACAGGAGGGTGCATACAATGGTTCTTCAACTTGGTGTATGTTTACAAGTTATTTCATGTTGTAAGACTTGAATGAAATCGATTTCCAATATTTATAAGTCAATTCTTCAAAAACAAGATATCTATAAGTCAAGAATTAAACATTAATATCGATATGTTCAAAATGATCGATATATGCAATATAAGATTCATAGATTGATCGATATGTGTAATCTAAGAGTATATTTGTAAGCTATTTAGTGATTTAAGAACTTGGATGAACTCCATTTTCTATATATATATATGTCAACAACTAACAGTACCAGCGATATGTTCGATATGATCGATATGTGCAATATAAGGATCATAGTCTTCACAAAAGATCTATATGTGTCATCTAAGTGTATATATGTAAGTTGTTTAATGTTATAAGAACATGAATAGAATCCATTTCCAATATATAAAGGCCAGGAATAAACATTAACCGCGATATGTTCGATATGATGATCGATATGTGCGATATATGGTCTATAAATGATCGATATGTGTGATATAAGTGTGTATTTGTATGTTATTTGTTGTTCTAATATCTTGGATGATCTTAATTTCTGAAAAAATGGCAAAAAAATGGCTTTTTTGAACCATTTTCAACATTTCCACCGATATCGTCTATATATCGTCGATATATCCCGATATATCCATTTTCGGGCGGATCGAAACGATATTGATATCGACACGGCCTTCCATGCATGCCTCACATGGTTCCCCCTATTGCTCTTCCATGACACCAGGGAATTCCCTATGAATACTACGAAGCTTGAAGTAGACTTCGTGTTCTTGGGACACCCAACATAATTTACATCTGCACATGCTGTAACTGGAAGGGATGTACCTCTGCTGAATATAAGTCCAGTGCCAGGTGATGCCTTCATATACCTCAGAATCATATGGACTGGAGTTTGCCAGGAACCAATGAGATATTGTGATGACCCAGAGGAAGTATGTTAGAGATCTTCTTTCTGAGACATGCATGGCAGATGTAGACCTGACACTACTCATTTAGACTCGAGTATGTTACTCATAGCGGATTGCGAACTCAATGAACTCGTAATAGTTTTCCCATGCATGTACGAGTACATGGCCTTGTAATCCATAATATACTGCCTGTATTGATGGTCATCAATCCCTAAGAGTATCCCGAGTCGAGGATAAGCATTGCTAGATCCGGTGTCACGAGGTGCACGTCGAGGCTGCGAAGTACTAGCTTGAGATCCTCGGGATGACGACGACGGAGTAGGAGAAGATCTCTGCTTAGGAGGACCTGGAGGATGAGCGTAGTACTCAGGGAAGAAATCGAAACTGTCACCACCAAATAAGCTGCTCTGGTTCTGCTCGGGTTGGCTACCTTGGTTGATGCAGCGTGGAACCCACGGATAGGGCCCCATAGTTGTCTAATATCATTGGTCAATTTTATTTACGTTTATTTAAATTGTCGTGTCCTTAATTAAATAAATGAGATCGCCTGTGATCTCAATAAATTAGTTACAGATTTGATTTTTAAATTTTGGTCGGTTAATTGGTTAGAGTCTAATTAGGATAATTAGTGGTCAAATTAAATTAGTTTTTCTATTTTTGTAATGCCATCCCTCCTATATAAAGGGATGAGGGTCCAGTGTTTTTATTCAGTTCAATATTGATAAAAATTGAGATTTATCTCCCTCTATCTCCCTCCTTCTCCCTCTCTCCCCTCGCGATCTCCGCGTTCTCCTCCTTCAACCCCGCGCTACAGGCGTGATTTCTTCTCTCAACCCTTCCATTATTCTTCCACTGAAAATTCTACCAAATATTTTAAATTCGATCGTTGCGCCAAAGTCGTGTTTGCATCATTTGGTATCAGAGCATGGCAACCGAATCGTCCCTACGATTCGACGATCCTGTTGAATATTGGCATTTGAAGTTTGGTCTCAGCCGTCTGCCTCATGGTTCGCTCTCGCATTTACGTTCAAAGAAGTTCCAGCAGCGACTTATATCATGCCTCAAAGTCCAAGCATGGTTAGCTGCGCAAATCGGTGAAGATTTGTTCGTCAACGATAAAAATCAGAATGATGCACCTGCTGTTCAACCTGATTTCAGCCCAAAAGATGAAGGTATTTCCATTCTAGATGAAGGTT
This sequence comes from Ottelia alismoides, assembly GCA_037367405.1. NCBI lineage: Eukaryota > Viridiplantae > Streptophyta > Magnoliopsida > Alismatales > Hydrocharitaceae > Ottelia > Ottelia alismoides. The sequence goes on from JAZKJV010011560.1 coordinate 245,602, forward strand.
TATTTGATACAACTCCTGTGCAACCAAACAATGAAGACAAAGGGCCGATTCTTGATGAAAGGGCGGACGAAGAATCTGGATTCGAAGTCGAAGTTGCTGTCCAGGATATTTCAAACCATCCGCCATCGTCGACACCAACCCCAATGGCAGTCCCATCCCCCCCAGCGGCCCCCCAGGCTGTCCAAACCCTCGCCGCACCACCGGCGGCCCCTCCCGCTACCCCCAACCTCCCCTGCGACTCAGCCCCGGCCACAGCGGCGCCCCCCACTCCCCTCATCCCCAACCCCCGAAGCCCAAATCCCAGCCAAAACCGCAAGCCCCGCCCTCGTCATCTACAACCCCGCGCCATTCCCCCGCACACCAGCGGCCCACCCCTCCCGCCGGTGCCCCCGCTTCCTCCCGGCTCCAACCCACACCGCCACCTCCTACCCAACCCCACCCTCTTCCTCCCCCGCACCCTTCTTCCCCCACGACCCTTGACCCTTCCCCGCGCCACTCCTCCCTTCCTCCCACCGGTGCCCTGCCAGACCCGCCCACTCCTCCCCGTCACTTCGGCGCGCCACCAACCCTCCCGGGCCCGCGACCCCCATTGCCCCACTTCCGCACGCCCAACACCTCCCTTATGCCTCCCCACAGTGCCGCCCCAGCCCTCGCGAACCCGCCTCCACCGCCATCCCTACTGCCGCCAAGAACCCCGCCAGCCGTGGTCCCTCTCGCCGCCTTTGCGGAAGGCGTCAACCGCGCCGAGCTCCCGCGCGCGATCCCACGGGCGCCCCCTTCCCCGTTCTTTGTGCCGCCTCCACCGTATTAGGAAGAGAAAGAAACGAAAGTTAATTAGGGCTAACGACACAGCCCCTTCCCTGGAAATCAAGGAACTAATGGGGAAAATTTGCCTCAAGACCCCTCCTCAAAACAACATTCATGGGAAGGCTTTTATTGAAGAGGTGCGAAATTTACGCCCAAGCCCCCGGCGACAAAAGTATTTAAAAAAGAAGGTTGCAAATCAAAAATCTGGGGACCCTCCTTATCCAAATAGGACTAGAGTCTTGGGCTTCCCCTATATAAGGACCCCATGGCTTCATTCCTTGGACACATCTCCTCCCCTCCTCTCCTTGTGTCATTTTTTGCTATGGATTCTCCAAAGGCCATGATGTTCATGCCTCATCAATTCTTCGAACATCACAAGGAGGAGACAACAATCAAGAAAACGCCGCCGTTCGCGCCGCACATGTTCTTCAACCACGACGGCCGCGTCACCCACGCCCGCATATGGACTCCGCCGTTCGCTCCACACCAATTCTTCCAGAAGATGACGGAGCATGCAGATTCGTCCTCCAAGCCTGCAGATCCAGCAATTCGTCGGGAGACGAATTTTTAAGCGGAGGAGAGTTGATGCAGCGTGGAACCCACGGATAGGGCCCCATAGTTGTCTAATATTATTGGTCAATTTTATTTACGTTTATTTAAATTATCGTGTCCTTAATTAAATAAATGAGATCGCCTGTGATCTCAATAAATTAGTTACATATTTGATTTTTAAATTTTGGTCGGTTAATTAGTTAGAGTCTAATTAGGATAATTAGTGGTCAAATTAAATTAGTTTTTCTATTTTTGTAATGCCATCCCTCATATATAAAGGGATGAGGGTCCAGTGTTTTTATTCAGTTCAGTATTGATAAAAATTGAGATTTATCTCCCTCTATCTTCCTCCTCCCTCTCTCCCCTCGCGATCTCCGCGTTCTCCTCCTTCAACCCCGCGTTACAGGCGTGATTTCTTCTCTCAACCCTTCCATTATTCTTCCACTGAAAATTCTACCAAATATTTTAAATTTGATCGTCGCGCCAAAGTCGTGTTTGCATCATTGGTAGTTCTCACCGTTGTAGCTGTTATATCCTCCATACCCACTGTTGCTACCTTATCCATAAGATGAGGAGTATACGCCTGAGGAGGAGGACCAGGTGGAGGAGTAGGAAAATATTCAGGAAAGATGCCAAATGATCTTTCATCTTGTGAGGTTCCATATCCCCCCATGGGACTGGGTGTTCCTCCACGGTATGGGCTGTCAATGTCCATGCAACTCAACGAACTTACAAATGATATCGAATCGTCCATGTAGCTATCTGTAGGATGATGGCCAGAACGTCCATATGCATTGTAATCCATAGATCCTGGACTCGGACTTGGGGGACAAATTGCCTATGTATGTTTCCACGTCATTCCATGTATTCTTGCCCTGACTCGAATCTTGTATCATCACCTGGTCCACGGCCACCCCCTGCAGACCCTGACCCCCCTGAATATGTCTCCCCATCACCTGATCCACCACGACCACCAACATCATCATCATCATCATCATCATCGCTTCCACTGTCATCTTTTGATTTTGATTTGGATTTCGATCCATTAGAGAGAATGTCGTCCACAATCGCATCAAGCTCTACCCCTCCAAGAGGGTTCGTGATTCGCCCAGATCTAGCCATGTAGTCACCAACATATGCTCTCATTTGTTGGCTTATATTCTGACTCGGCCTACCTCTCGGTTGATCGAGCAATGGAGCACCGTTGGAATTCAACCACCTCTGCAGAACATCTTCATTTGCATCGTCGTCGTGCATCTTGAAAATATATGCAAGATTGATGGGGTCTGTGTAGTCCTCTTTGTCATGCCCCTCTCTTGCATGTTTCATCTTCAACCTCAAGTTGCAGTGCACAAAAACAAGATTGTGGAGTCGTTGTTCTCCCAACTTGTTCCGTCTCCTCGAATGGATCAAGTTGAATGTGCTCCAATTTCTCTTACAACCATCGGCAGATGCTGTTTGGGACAATACTTTTACTGTCACTTTTCGTAGGTTGGGAGCTTCCATCCCATACAGTAACCACCATTCGACTGCGGAAAATACAACAACAACAACAACAAAGCCTTTTCCCACAATTAAGTAGGGTCGGCTAAAAAGTGCTAAGCCTTCTCCCACTATGAGTAGGGTCGGCTACATGGATTCTTGCTCAAATCCATGTTGAAAGATTCGACTTTTTTTACGCTGGCCGTCGACTACCTAACGCAACCCCTGCAAGAGTGGGATTTGAACCCTGGTCTTTTGTGTGGTAGACACACTGTACTACCACTAGACCATTAAGTGGGTACCGGCTGCGGAAAATACAAAAGAGAAAAATCAATAATAGTCAAATTGTTACACATCACAATCAGTAGACTTAGTCCTTACCAGGAAGAGTATTGCCGCGTCCATTAACCGCTGTTACTATATTGAAAGAACTCAAGGCACCCCTAAAGTATTTAATCTGCACATTAATCAAAACTTTAAGTCATAACATGGTTTGTGCCTCAAAATAATTTTAAAGTCACTGTATGCGATTATAGATTGTACATTATACAATCGTTCTTACCTCATTCATGCACGAGGTTTGTGCCTTCTTGCCCTTGACGAGCTTCTCCAACACAAGCTGTACAACTGCTAGAAGGTCAGCATTTGTACCAAGACTGTTAGAGTAATCGATACTCTGATGTGTTATTCCATAGAGCCCTCGGGTCTCTTATATAGAGAGAAAACCCTTGGGTAAATTACAGAGACGTACAATATATAAATAGAAAATATGAAACAGTACATCCCAACATATATAAGCCTCTACACTCCCTCTCAAGATGGAGCATAGATATCTATCATGCTCAGCTTGGAAGAACATCTCTGGAAAGGTCCTCTGAGCAATGGCTTGGTGAATATGTCAGCAGTCTGGTCCTCTGAACTGACATGAGAAGTGGAAATGAAGCCCTTCTGAATCATGTCCCTAGTATAATGACAATCCACCTCGATGTGCTTTGTTCTCTCATGAAAAGCTGGATTGTTGGCAATAAACAATGCTGCCTGATTGTCACATTGAAGATTCATAGGCAAGGGGACATCTACATTCAAATCTTCTAAGACTGCTTTAACCCACATCATTTCTGTGCTTGCTTGTGCCATGGCTCTGTACTCGGATTCAGCACTGGATCTCGCCACAACAGTCTGTTTCTTGCTTTTTCAAGAGACTAAAGAGCTTCCTATGAAGATAGCAAATCCAGAAGTAGACTTACGATCCCTTGGACATCCTGCATAATCTGCATCTGCATAAGCTGAAATAGACAGATCTGTATCTTTCTTGAATAGCAACCCTGTGTCTGGAGAAGACTTCAGATATCTCAATATCATATACAAGGCATCCATATGAACTTGCCTCGGCTGCTCCATAAATTGACTCACCCGGTTTACTGCGAAGGCAATATCCGGTCGAGTTATAGTAATGTATAAGAGCTTACCCACCATCTCTCTGTACCTTCTTTTGTCCACCTCCTCGGTATCATCATCGTACAGCTTCATGCTTGGGTCCATAGGCGTACTTGAAGGTCTGCATCCAGTCATTCCTGTTTCAACTAGCAAGTCTGTGACATATTTTCTTTGAGTCATCACCATTCCTTGTGCATTTCTTGCAAACTCTATCCCCAGAAAATATCGTATCGTGCCCAGATCCTTCGTAATGAACTGGCTTCCCAACATGGACTTGGTTATCTCAATCCCCTGAGCATCATCTCCTGTAACCAAGATGTCATCAACATATATCATAACAACAACTGTACCTCTAGGGGTCTTCTGGACGAACAGTGAATGGTCCGCATTTGATCTCCTGAACCCCTGTCGTTCAATTAGCTGGGAAAGCTTCTGGAACCATGCTCGGGGACTCTGTTTGAGGCCATAGATAGCCTTATGAAGTCTGCACACCATCTGAGTCTCCCCCTCAGCAGCAAACCCTGGTGGCTGCTGCATGTAGACTTCCTCCTGTAGGTCACCATACAAGAAAGCATTCTTGACATCAAGCTGGAAAATGGTCCAGTTACGTACCACAGCAACAGATAGGAGGATGCGAAGAGTGGAGTGTCTCGCCACTGGTGAAAAAGTATCCAAATAATCTACCCCATACGTCTGGGTAAATCCCCGTACAAGTCTGGCCTTGTATCTGTCTAGACGTCCATCCGCATGATATTTCACCGTAAACACCCACTTGCAACTCACCACGGAGGCACCTGGAGGAATGGGGACAAGAGACCAAGTCCCTCTAGATTGCAAGGCACGCATCTCCTCTTCCATGGCTAGACGCCAGCAATCAATCTTCATGGCATCCTGATATGTCCGTGGAATCTCAACTGACGAGACAGCAGCTGCAAACTTCTGGAAATCCCCACTGAGACGATGAAATGAGACTTGAGAGGCAAGAGGATATGAAGCACACTGTCTTCGCTGCTTCCTGTGAGCAATGGGCCGATCCAAATCATCCATGACGGTGTTGACCGGTTGATCCTCCTCCTGTAGTAAAAGCTCCGGCACAGGTGCATTGTCTAACCCATCATTAGTGTTAACATCAGAACATACCTGAGGCGTGTTGGATGGTTGACATGTAGCTTGAGCAGGGCCTGGCTGCCTTGTATAGAACTTAGTAAAAGGTACAACTGGAGGTGGTGGCGGGGGTGGTGGTGGTGGTGGTGGATGTGTTGGTGGAGTAGAGGATTGACTCAGGCTTGGAGGTGGAGGCACATAGACATTGGAATCTGTGGATGTGGAGGAGACCAATCTGTCACCTGCAGGGGAGAAGTACATGACAGGTTCGAAAAATGTAACATCTGAACTCACATAGTACTTGTCATGAACAGGGTCATAGCAACGGTATCCTTTCTGTGTCCTGGAGTAGTCAACAAAAACACACTTGATAGCCCTAGGAGATAGCTTATCAAGCCCTGGAGATAAGCGGTGGACAAACGCAACAGTGCCAAAGACCCGCGGTGTAAGTGTAAACAAATCTTTGTCGGGAAAAAGAACAGAGATTGGAGACTTTTCCCCAAGAACAGTTGTAGGCATTCGGTTGACCAGATAACATGCTGTAAGTATAGCATCCCCCCAAAAGGATAATGGAGCACAACTCTGAATAAGTAATGTGCGAGCAATATCAAGGAAATGTCGATGCTTCCGTTCTGCAACCCCATTTTGTTGAGATGTGTAAGCACATGTGGTTTGGTGGATAATGCCTTTAGAAGAAAGGAAGCGAGCAAGTGAACGAGTGCAGAACTCCAATGCATTGTCAGTACGCACGTACTTAACAGTAGATGAAAAAACATTTTGAACTTCATTGATAAGATTTTGAATAACACTTCCTGCTTCAGATTTATTTTTAAGAAGGAAAGTCCAGGACACTCTAGAAAAATCATCAACCACAACTAAATAGAACCTGTGCCCCTGATGATCTGGGACACGACTTGGACCCCAAATATCTATGTGAAATAACTCAAATGGGGAGCGACTGCTCCGACTCTGACGACTGGGGAAGCTAGACCGATGGTGCTTCCCTAACTGACATGCTTTACAACGAAAAGAAGAACTCGGAGAGATCTGAGGAAGGAGGTGACGCATTTTCTGTAGCGGCAGGTGACCAAACCGAAGATGCCAGGTATACGGAGATACGGAGCCCTGGGAATGCAGTGAGACGCCATCGTAAGAGTTTCGGACGAGACGATAGAGGCCATTGTGCTCAGAGCCACAGCCAATCACCCTGCCCGTTAGTATGTCCTGAAAAATGACAGACGATGGGTCAAAAATAGCACGACAGTGCAAATCACGTGTAATCTGACTAATGGATAAGAGGTTCATAGAGAATTCTGGAGCATGTAGAACATTCTGTAAGTGCATAGAGGGTAGCAAAACCGTCTCCCCCTGACCGATGATAGGGGAATGAGTGCCATCAGCAATGAGTACAGAGCGACCAGGCTGAACAGCTCTGTAGGACTGCAGAATATCTTTCTCACGGCAGAGATGATGGGTAGCTCCAGAGTCGACAATCCATCCTGTGAGATCATGACTATGAAATGAGACTGAAGGACTACCTGAGGCACTGGCTGAAGCAGATGTACTAGCTGACGCCGAGGCCGCAACATCAGAAGCTTCAACACCCTCTGACGGTGACTGTGGCATGATATCACGAAGCCGTGCCACTAGCTCCTCGAACCTGTGATCTGGAGTAGATGCTGGTGGACCCTGAACATGATCAGCGATACGTGCAGAAGGAGGGAAGCCATGCTTGGAATAGCATGTATCCTCCGAATGACCAGTACGACGACAGAATGAGCACGTAGAGCGTATGCGACCTCCGCGGCCACGTCCACCACTTCCTCTGCCACGAAATGAGGACGAACCACCACGTCCCCTGGAAACTGCCATCGCCGAGGGAGGTGCAGTCGCTGTATTCGATGGAACAGGTACACGACTGAGCCTCCTGTATACTTCTTCCATCGGTGGGATGGTGGCATCTGCAAGGATCTGAGAGCGTGCTGCCTCGTACTCAGGGTCAAGGGCAGCAAGTAATACGCGCACCATAGTGGCATTGCGGAACGTCTTCTACTGTTCCGGCGTGGCTGTGAGCGGAATGGTGCTATAGAGCTTCTCGAACATTCCACGAAGCGACGTATACAGGGAATGAAGAGGCCTCCCATTCTGCTTCGTGGTAAAGATATCATGCTGCAACTGGAGCATCTTCGTCTCGTTGCGTACCTGAGAGTACGTCGTGGCCAAAATATCCCACATCGCCTTGGCGGTGGGCTGATGGAGGACATCATTCGCTATCTCCGTCGTGTGTGTTCCTGAGAGCCAAACTTTGGCATACGCATCATCAGCCTCCCATGAGGCATATATTCCTGTCTTCTCCGGCGGTTCATCCTCGGTAAGAATATGCTTCTTACCACACGACTTCATAAGACTGAGGAACTGCATAGCCCACAGTTCGTAGTTTGTCCCGTCCATTTTGACGATTGGTGCCGAACCTTTGAAGGCACCTATGGCGGGCATATCGACCTTTTGTTCTGACATACTGCCGGAGAAGAACAACTAGTGATAGACCAAGAAAATGTTGTCTACCAAGACCTTTGAGGATTCAAGTGCATATGTAGACGTTATGCACTTGAACCCAACATCTATTCGAGACCGACCGAAGGAGAGGCGTTCCGGTGGCGAGTAGAGGCTGTGGAAGCCTCTACCGAAGAGAGACGGCGACTGGGGGGGTCCCGGCGGCGGGGTTGGGCGACGGGTGGAGAAAACCCTAGGGTTAGGGTTTTGGCTCTGATACCATGTTAGAGTAATCGATACTCTGATGTGTTATTCTATAGAGCCCTCGGGTCTCTTATATAGAGAGAAAACCCTTGGGTAAATTACAGAGACGTACAATATATAAATAGAAAATATGAAACAGTACATCCCAACATATATAAGCCTCTACAAAGACTGTTCTTGTATTGGTACTTCCGATTCAAGTAATATGCTGGAGACGAACAATTCTCAAATTTTAATCATTCTAAAATACCTACCAAAATGGATTAAAAATATTTATTAGATAACAATACATACCGGCCTTGTAAAGAGGATATGAGAGCATCGTGGACCATCGTTTGTCTATGATGTCCAACCATGCTTTAAATCCTCTCCCAATTGCTTCTCTAACCTTCTTCCCCATGCAGCGCATTGCCTCGTAGATGACTCCCATAGTTGGCTTCTTATCCCCATCTATGATATGCAATGCAGAAACAACAGGTTCCATTATCTTCGTGACTCTTGTCACGTCATCCCAGAAATGGAGGTCATTGATGATTGTCTCCAATCTCCGTCCTCCTTCGGTTCAAACTTCTGGGTTCTCGAACCATTCACCTTGGCAGCACATGTTCTTCAACCCTGCCTTGTTTTGTTTGAGGCTTTGCAACGGTATAAAATTGGTTGCAAAGCGTGTGATACCAGGCCTCACCGACTCACCATTGCACGTCTGCCTCATCAAAGACAACACTTTGGAATGGTTGTAAATGAAAGTCGTGATCGCCCGTGCTTGTTCCATCACCTTCGCGACGGGCTTCCTCTTGTCGAAGTCCTTCAGAATCAGATCTATGTAATGCGTAACACAAGGTGTCCAAAAAATGCCGTAGCTGCTAGACTTTTTTATTGTTTCACTTGCTTTCTTAAAGTTGCTGTCGCTGTCCCTCATAATCTATACAATATTCTCTTTCCCAACGCCCTTAATGACGTCCTTCATCAACTTCAGCAGGTACTTGTAGTCCTTGATCTGTTCAGATGCATCGACGGATTTAAGAAAAATGGTCTTAACGTCACAATAAACGAGGAAGTTGATGATATGCTTCCTTGTATAGCTTGTCCAGCCATCACACATCAGCGTCACGCCGTACTCTGGCCATCTCTTCCTAGGTCCGAGTTGTACTCGTTCATCTCCTCCTCCTCCTGCGCAAGATACTTGTTCATCAACTCTTTGGCAGTGAGAGCCTTCACTCCCGTTCCAGCTACGACGATCTCATCAATGGCGTGTTGTAAGAAAGGTCCACTAGCGACATGGGCTGGGATGCTCTCCCCAAAGAAGAGCTTGCCGATGGCCTTGCCCACTCTCTCCCGTGCATTGGCGAACATCCCCTTCACCGTCTTTTGCTTCGGGTCCTTACTTGGCTTGTACTGCATGGACCCACTCCTCGTCAAGAATAGTTATAGTCCCTTCCCCTTGTGTTTCTTAGTGGGTGGTGGTACTGATGCACCTCCAGAACCACTCCCACTGCCATCGACACTAGGGAAGCCGCCACGTGCACCAGTGAGTTCTCTCCTCTCAAACTCGCTCCTCATGGACTCTTTTGTCGCCCTCCTATACGCCCTCCTATCCGCTTCGGTCTGAATGTCATCGGGGTAGACAAAGTGTCCTCGTCATCTGAATCTAAGAGGACATTAAACTCCTTCTCAAACATGAACTCCTTGAATTGTTCATCCCGCCTGGACCTCTCCACATCCTTCTCCTTTTCCCCCTCCATGCTGGTCTTCACCAAGTCCCTCACGTCTTTTGGACAACAGCTGCACTTGGCAACATTTTTATTGCTTCCAACAAGGTGATGCTCAGTCTAATAATACCCCCTTCTCCCAACCTCTTCCCACAGAAGTTGCACTGCGATTTCGCTTTGTTGCCATCTGGAGCGGTGGCATACTTCCAACCAATATCTCCACCCTTGAAAGCCATCTGTCCACGAGAACCATCAGAGTCTGAACCGGAGTGTGCCATGATCTTGAATCCTGAACAAAAAACACAAAAAAATCAAAAGCCTCAAATTTCATGAACAAAAAACTCACTAAATTGTGGATCTATTTTTTTAATTTTTGGATTTATTTAATTAGACACATTTTGTTAACAAAAATCACCACCAAATCATGTTTCCTAACTCCTAAACAAGACATCCAACTCCATCCATCCATAACATCTCTTAGTAAACGCTCAAAAATCAAAAGCCCCAAATTTCATGAACATAAAAAACCCCTAAATTGCGGATCTTTTTTTTTAATTTTCGGATTTATTTAATTAGACATATTTCGGTAACAAAAATCACCACCAAATTATGTTTCCTAACTCTTAAGCAAGAGAGCCAACTCCATCCATCCATAACATCTCTTAGTAAACACACAAAAATCGAAAGCCCCAAATTTCATGAACAAAAACTTCAAAAAATTGGTGATCTATATTTGTTTAATTTTCAGATTTTTTAAAATACACACATTTTGTAAACAAAATTCACCATAAATTTTATTTTCTAACTCCTAAACAATATATACAACTCCACTCAACCATAACATCTCTTAATGAACACACAAAAATAAAAAACTCCTAATTTCATTAACCAAAAACTCAATAAATTGGGGATATATTTTTCTTTAATTTTTGGATTTTTTTCGTACACACATTTTGTAGTCAAAATTCACCATAAATTTTATTTCCTAACTCCTAAACAATATATACAACCAAGGTTGCAAAAGTCGGTAGTCGGTACTCGGTCGGTCGGGTCACTGACTAAGGATTAATCGGCAGTCGGACGACTAATCGGATTTAGTCGGACTTTAATCGGTTTGAATTTTATGATTATTTTAAATACATAGCTCATTTTTATACACATATTTATATAGATTTTGTACATTTTTACACTATAATAATAAAATAAAAGAAGTAATTGAATTTACATAAAATATTAAGCATATTATAATAAGTTTGCGTATAAAAAAAGTAAAACATAAAAAGATGGTATCTCCGAGCAAAAATTGGTCGATTAGTGTGCCTAGTCGGAATTAGTTGGTATTCGGTCGACCACCCTACTGACTAGACTAGTCGGACCTACTAGTCGGGCCAGTCGGGTGACTTTACAACACTGTATACAACTCCATTCAACCATAACATCTCTTAATGAACACACAAAAAACAAAAACCCCTAATTTCATGAACCAAGAACTCAATAAATTGTGGATCTATTTTTTAAATTTTCGGATTTATTTAAATACACACATTTAGGTTACCTTGGTGTATGTTATTTGCTGATGATATTGTGTTGATTGACGAGACTAGAGATGGAGTAAATGAGAAGCTTGAGGTTTGGACACATGCATTGGAGACTAAAGGTTTTCGTATAAGTAGGGCTAAGACGGAATATATGGAATGCACCTTTGATGGAAGCAATGGTGAAGGAATCGAGGTGAAGATTGGTGACGATAACATTCAGAAGAGAGATTCTTTTAGATATCTGGGATCTATTTTGCAACAAGATGGGGAAATTGATGGAGATGTTACTAATAGATTAAATGCAGGCTGGCTAAACTGGAGAGGAGCCTCCGCTGTTCTCTGTGATAAGAAAATTCCTTTAAAAATTAAAGGAAAGTTTTACAAAGCAGCCGTGAGACCTGCTATGCTTTATGGTTCTGAATGTTGTCTTGTGAACCATAGACATGTGCAGAGAATGGCTGTAGCAGAAATGAAAATGCTAAGATGGATGTGTGGACATACACGTAAAGATGGATTCGGAATGATGCAATCAGAAAGAAAGTTGGTGTAGCTCCGATCGAGGATAAGATGCGAGAAAACCGCTTAAGATGGTTTGGTCATTTGCAAAGAAGGTCAACTGATGCACCGGTTAGGAGATGCGAGTGTTGTGATGTTGAGCCGGCTAAGAGAGGGCGAGGACGGCCCAAGAAGTGTTGGAAAGAGACTATACGAAGGGATCTTAGTTTTTTGGATATAAATCCGAGATTGACCTAAGATAGATCTGAATGGAGGCGAAGAATCCATGTAGCCGACCCTACTTAATTGTGGGAAAAGGCTTTGTTGTTGTTGTTACACACATTTGGTAAACGAAAATCACCACCAAATCATGTTTCCTAACTCATAAACAAGAGATCCAAACCAATTAATCCATAATATCTCCTAATTACTACACAAATATCAAAAGCCCCAAAATTTAGAGCCCAAATTACATGCAAAAGGAAATTATGCAATAGTAATACATAACAAACATGAGAGCAAAATCACTAAGGAAGAGGAAATAAAAAACTCACCTCAAAATGCAAAGGAAGAGAGGAAACCAAGGTTGGAATGCCAAGGTTGGGATGCTGGAAATGGGAGCCGATATGCCTCATTATATAGGCAATAAAATACCAAAACTTAGCAAGGAAGAAAAGAACATGCCATGTGTCGGCGATATATCGTCGATATATCGGCGACACCGTGTAAAAGGATATATACACTGGGATTTTGAAATGAGGGGGGGCATCGATACCAATATATCGGCGATATATCACCGATATATCGGCGACATGGCCTTCTATGATCCATGCTTCAGATAGCATGCGTCCTCTGAGTGTCCTGGATGACAACAGCAGGTGCAAGGACCACGTTGGCGTCCACCACCTCTGTTACGGGGACTACGCCCTCTGAACTAGGTAGATCCTCCTCTGCCGCGAGAAGCGGCCGTCGCTGAAGAGGGCTGCATGGTGACAATAGGAGGAATAAGAAGCATGCTGAGATGATTGTAGGCCTCCTTCATTGGAGGTATGGTCGTCCCAATAAGGAACTGTACTCGTGCTGCATTATACTTCGAGTTGAGCGCATCCAAAAAGACTCCAATCATCGTGGAGTTCCTGTATGCCATTTGCTGCTCTGTGGATGTCGTAATATGCATGAAGCTGTGAAGCTTCTCGAACATACCACGAAGTGAGTAGTAGAACATGTGTAGGGGATGACCATTCTGCTAGGTCTTGTAATGTCAAATTGAAGCCAATGTTCAGAAATACAGTCCTTGTGGCCTCATATGCAATCACATATGCGTATTAGGTCACTTGACCGAAGCGCATACGCCATATGCAACAATATGTGGTCAAAACGCATATGTAGTCCGAATATGCGGCATATGCGGCTGCATATACGGTCGTATATATGAACAAGAGACTTGCATATATGATTCATGTTAATCCATAACATGTTGGTGGCACATTAACTCAATTTTTTTCCGAGCAACTCTTATATCATTATTTACATTGATGCAACTTTTCATTATTCTCGTGTATGTCGTAATTGGGAATATCATCTAGGGTACTTTTCTCATATCCATATCTTTCCGTTGTTCTGCCTTATCTAATGAAATTCAGTCTAATTCTTCGAATAGAACATGAAATAATTGTCTAACAATGCACTTTACATTTGTGTGCTATGCAAATAAAAATTTCCCCTATATTTTGGGTCAACAAGTTTTATCCCTTGGAGATCCATATATGTGTATAATTTTAAGCGTATGGTTTGTATACCTATTTTTTTATCTATAGGATCTGTATAGACATTAAAGGTTTTTTTTTATAGAATTCATGTGTTCCCCGTTGAATCCAAATTTGTATGCGTATATATATGCATTAAATTCAAAATATATAGTAAAAAATAATCAACTTATAATATCATGCTTATATATCTTATTGATTATATTATCTTATTTGAAATATTTGATTTTGAATTTTGTTAGATCATCAACTTTTTTATATAATCGCATTTTATTATTGCACTTTTAATATTTTTAAATTAAAAATATTATAAACCGCATAAACCGCATATGCTTCCGTATACTCCTCTGCATATCTGCTTACTCGCTTTAGACCGCATAGCCGAACGAATACTGCATACCGCATTTCTGAACCTTAACTGAAGCTGAAGAATCTTGGTCTCATTCTTAGCTTGGCCATAAGTGGATGCTAAAATATCCCACACTGCCTTGGCGGTGGGTTGATTCACGATGTCTTTGGCAATCTCCATGGTGAGGGTCCCAGAGAGCCAAATATGCGCATACATGTCTTGCTTTCATGAAGCATTGCCCTTTGTCTTATTCGTTGGCTCCGACTTCTTCAGAATGTGCTCCTTATTATTGTACCGCGTAAGGGTAAGAAACTGCATAGACCACATGTAAAGCCTTGAACTTGGCCATCTCTCGGATCCTGTGTCATAAGATCCGACTCGTCAAGAGGAAATCAACGAAATTTGTTTCGTGTGAATTAGACTTCATTTTGAACTACTATGATTTTTCGAAGAAAGAGAATGAGGCTTAAGACATCATTAACCTCATTAAGACTAATTAATCACGATTAAGAAGATTGATGATAGATCAAGCATCACTAATCATCATTCGTGAAACTAATCAGATATTACTAAACGCTAATCACGATTAGCGAAATTAATCGTGATTAATAAAAGTTAATCATGATTAGTGCTAATTAAGCATTATTAACGAATCTAGAAGCTTTTGAAAGGTTCTAACTTAAGTTCTAAGTTTCGAAATAAACCTTGGCCAAAATCATGTGCCACTAACTGCGTTTAAGGGTTAAATCATTGTTTACTAACCATGGTTAGCAATTTTTTGAAGCCTATAAATATCCCCCATCCATTCATTCTCTATGATTTGCACTACCACCACTAGCTTGGCTTCAAAAAAAAAGTAGCTCTAACTTGAGCTAGATTTTTGATTCATCTTTCTTTCTGATTCTTTTGTGTTGTCATTCGAGGAGAAATCTGAACATAGCCCTGCCTGGGTGTGGGCGGCTCGATCGTCAACGAGCATACGAGTTCTTCGTATGATTCACTCACCCTTGACAAGAGACTTGCCGATTCCGCAGTTTTTATTGATTTTATAGTTGTTTTGATAGAGAAATCTGTGTAACGCTTTAAGTGCGAGCGATTAGGCCATTAGTGAACCCTGTGATTCATCACACTTCACTCACCTAAGACGTCCGGTGTATATAGATTCTTCATCGCTTACAGTTCTGTTATATTCTTTCTGTTTCGCTACTGTTTTTCCTCTCGATGATTTTATGAATGAAACTCTTTCTGTTTTTCTTTATAAATATGTCTCAATATAAGAGAAAATTCTGTCAAAATTTTCATAGAAAATGTCCCGATGTAAGGGAAAATTTTGCTGAAATTTTCCTATCACCTCATATAAAGGGAAACTCTACTGAAATCAAGAGGGAAAATATGTTCTTCGCGTTCTTCGTTCGTTCTTCGCATTCTTGGTACAATCTTTGTGTTCTTGATAAGAAAGTGAAATTCGATCGTTTCAGTAGCCATAGACATGGCCTCAAATTTCGGCAAAATTTGGTCGAATTTTGATATGTTGTCGAAATCGAAATTCGACTGAAATGGCTGAAATAACTGAAATATGGGGGCCCTAGTAGGGCTGCTAATCGAACCGAACTGTAACGAACATACCTATGTTCGAGTTCGGTTCGATAAGGAAGTTCGAAAGTTCGAGTTCGAGTTCGGTTCGATAAATGTTCGATAGGATATGTTCGAGTTCGAGTTCATTTAGAAAACGAATGTTTGAGTTCGGTTCGATAACAGTCCGTTAACAATTTAACTTAACTAAAACTTATTTACATGAACAAGTTCGAAACGGGAGTTCGATAACAAGGTTCGATAAGCAATAAAAATAAGAAATTATTCAATTAAAGTGGTACAAAGTCCAATAAATACCACAATTTCTTTAACCTCAAAATTTATTAAGTGTATAAATACTAAGTTACACATACAAATACACACACATATATATATACATATATCGAACTCGAACTTTTATCGAACGAACATATGTTATGTTTATGTTCGGTTCGTTAAGCTATCGAACTAAAATTTGAAGTTCATGTTCAGTTCATTCAGAAACGAACGAACATTTTTCGAACTATTATCGAACAAACTCTAATCGAATACGATCATGTTCAGTTTGATTAGCAGCCCTAGGCCCTAGTACAAAAAAAAGATCGAAATAATCGAAATTTCAGTCGAATTTCGACCGAAATTCCGTTTTGGTCAGTCACTGAAATGATGCCGAAACTGACATGTAAGGCCTTGGCCATAGATCAACAATTCTGAAAACTAATCACGATAAAGCATTGCATATACGAGAGAGAGCTCAATTAGGTAACGAAATCCTACCTTTTGCTGTTGGATTTTCATATGGGATTGTTGGATAATTCTGTCAAAATTTTCATAGAATATGTCCCGATGTAAGGGGAAATTTTGTCGAAATTTTCGTAGAAATATCACCTCATATAAGGGGAATCTCTACTAAAATTAAGAGGGAAAATATGTTCTTCGCGTTCTTCGTGTTCTTCATTCGTTCTTCGCATTCTTGGCACGATCTTCATGTTCTTGATAAGAAAGTGAAATTCGATCATTTTAGCACCCATTCTGAAAACAAATCACGATAAAGCATTGCATACGCGAGAGAGAGCTCAATTAGGTAATGAAATCCTACCTTTTGCTGTTGGATTTTATATGGGATCGTTGAAATTCCTGATTTTATGTTCTTCGCTACGAAGATGCCTAATTTGACTATTTTTGAGAAAATATCAAAACTTGCTTTGTGATTCCCACTAAAATAACGACTAAGTATCGAATTGATGCAACAACTTGGAAAGTTAGGGTTTGCGAGTTAAAATAAGTATAAATATGAGTGTATGTACATAGGAATTAATATATATGTAAGTCTATACTTAACGTTGATGAATAAGCAAATCGAATGCTTACAGAGGAATTGCATCATGGGAATTGATGTGTATTGAAATAGATTATGAAAAGGATCGTGTGTTATATTAAAGATGACTGGGAGTGGAACTACAGGTTGGTCATGCAACATGCAGGTTTATCGGAAGGTACCCGTATTGGCGTTGCCCTACTTAGGTGGTACATTATTGCTCTGTTATGATAAGTGCGCACAAAATGAATGAATTGCAACATGTGGTATCGGGTGTCAATATCTTCGAGTTGAACGAACGGAAGATGTGGTCGTGCTATGTGGAGGCACGCGGTGGTATGATTAGCGGCTGGGTTACGATAACACTTGACATAAACCGTTGGTAAAAATATGAAGGTGAAAATGGCCTGTAATTTTAAGCAATCGGGTCCTCGAAACAATGTGCATTTGTGTTGAACATGTGGTAGGATCTAAGGACCTTGGATTACTAATAACTAAGATATTGTCAATGGTAGATTGGAGGATTGGTTGAGGCGGCGGATGGCGGTCTAAGCTCATCAAGTATCAATGTAATCCCCAATCTCGGAGTTTCCACATCTTCGGGGTCCGTGGAGGGGAGATGACCAATCCCTGACGTGGATTAGAATGGATAGAAGCTAAAATAAAAATGGAATAAATGAACTTGTATAATTTGGCTTGCTGAACCTTTCGAATATCATGCTTCGTCTATGTTTCTTTTCTTCGTTATTGAGCACTGGCTCATTTCTTTCCTATATTTTTTTAAAATCCAACAGGCATCGGAGAGTCATCACAGGGACAATAGCTAGCCACAATAGCATTTACTCCATAAGATAGTTGGTAATCTTTTTGTACATTTTCTTTCCATTTGATGTACATGTAAATGGTTTTAATGTACAATGTACCATATAAACTTTATTTTGTGAATGCAAAAGTGCTGAATGATTTCTTCTTAATTGCAGTATGTTTCTGAATGTTAGTTGTGATTGCTGAATAAATTATTGTTGATTAACCAGATCCAGATATAGGAGGATCGATGAACCAGAATTCATGGTCATGACACCACAACTCATAGTTGGTTCCATCCATCTGTACGATAGGAGCCGGGCACTGAAGTCACCAGATGAAGAGAAAATATCACCTTTGTTCTATGACATAATGGAAGAATGAACGAAAACATAACTCGACTGGGGAAGTAAACCTATCCGAGCGAGTCTACACAATCATACGGAGGAATAGTTGTACGCATAGATTCATACAACCATCCTTGCCAGTCCTTGGTTCGCATTAGGGTCGGCAAATGTGATCTATAGGTCTGAAATCATGTTTTCCGATCGTAACCAGACTGTTTTCAGGTCAAATCAGACTGTTGGGCAGCGCAAGGTACCTTGAGGTGGCCTTCAACGGTAGGTTGGGTTATTGGAGGGGCCTTGCGGCGTCAAGTGAAGTCGAAGGAGGGGTTGGCGGTGCCCTAGGCCAACCATGAAGTGACTAGAGGCGCCTAGATCACGCTGTACAGGGGCCTGGCGATGCCAAGAAGGGCCGCAACAGCTTGGAGGAGGCCCATGCGACGGTACTGGGGGCTTGCGGAAGCCCTAGGTGGCAGTGCGAAGGGTCGGTGAGGGCCCCGAGTAGCGCAACGACCTGGAGGAGGCCCCCGACGGCGGCGCAGGGCCTTGGCAGCCGCTGCGATTGGCTGTCGAGGTGGCAGCGACGACGCGAGACAAGAGGCTGGGTGTAGGTTAGCGTTTCGATGGATACGAGAACTCCGGTGTAGGACTGTCGCTTTGATATCATGTAGAGATGAAAGAATGATATCATATAATGAGGCCCTAGGGTTCTCTTATATAGGAGAGTAACATATTGGATAAATTACATAAAGAAGACATAAGAAATAAAAGTACATAAATGGTATGAAAGATAGCTAATATCTCAACATCTTGGAAAGTGAAAACCTTGTAAAAACATTTATTTCCTAATAGTAAATAAGAAAATTTTTCCAGGCTCCTTTACAAAGTTTATAGATGTTTTTTTTTTCAAATTTATCAAAATTAGGTTTCCTCTCTCCCTTAATAGGTGTATAATAGATGGTAACTTCTATCTCAAATAACTATAGTTTCTTAGTATAGAGATATATTTTATATTTCTGTACCGTTTATCTATTTCCTTTTCCTTTTATCTGCTTTATGTAATTTGCTCATAGGTCTCTCCTCTATATAAGAGAGCCTAGGGATCAAGGAATAAACAATTCTCTTATTTTTTCCAACATTGTATCGGAGCAATAGTCCTAGACCGGAGCTCTCGTACCTGAAACCCTAGCCTCCACCTCCTGCCCTCTCTCGCGCGGAGCCGCCCTACCCGCGGTCGGACCTTCGACCGCCGCCCATCGCCTGCTTTCTAGCGGCAGGTCCTCCTGCGGCCGTGCTCACTACACCCCCTACGGCCGTAGCTGTCGCTCGTCACTTGCCTTTCGGCCGCCGCACTTCCTGCAGTCGGAGCTGGTGCACGTCCTGCGGCCGAAGCCGTCGCAGGTATCTTCCTAGGATGGTATCGTCGCCCCTCTCTCTTGGACAGTGCCGCCGCCTCTCTGATTCTCTATTGGTGCCCACACCAGGGTTCTCTTAATGGGGTTGGTTGCGATTTGAGTCTGCACATGCAACCAACTTCTTATATGTTAGTGTAGACGACACGTTCTCTAATCTACTACCCTAGTTTTCCTCGTCAGGCAACATGTCGGAAAGCAAGGTAGATATCCCCACCATAGGTGCCTTCAGAGGTCCTGCGCCGATAGTGAAGATGCATAGGTTGAACTACGAGTTGTGGACCATGCAGTTCATGAGCCTAATGAAGTCGATGTGTAAGAAGCATATTCTTACCGAGGAAGAGCCGACATGGGTTGGATGCAACCAACTGCACTTTATTTTTTATGTTAAATGATTTTCTTTATAAATGGTATAATTTAGAAAAGAAAAATAGTATATATAAAAGATATGGTTGTATGCGTCATGGGAGGTTGATGACGCCTATGCTCAGGTCTAGTTGTCTAGTACCTTGATACCAGAGATTACAAATGAGGTCTTACACCATCCCACTGCCAAAGCCATATAGGACATTCTTGCTTCCACGCAGTCACAGGCCAAGAATGAGACAAATTCTACAGCTTCAGTACGCCATCTTCACTATAAAGTATAATGGTCGACCCTTACATGCTCACTATACTGCATTGCACGGGATGTTTGAGAAGCTTCATAGCTTCATGCCTCTCACGGCTACTCCAGAGCAGTTGAAGACATACCGGAACGCTACGATGGTGGGTGTCTTCTTGGCCTCTTTTGATTCAGAGTATGAGGCCGCTTCCTCCCAGATACTGGTTGATGCTACCATTCCTCTTATGGAGGAGACCTTTCGTAGATTGAGATGAATCAATATTTCAACTCCTCCTCCAGTGCCGAATTCCTCTGCCATGGCAGCCTCTCGTGGAAAGGTGGACGTGGTCGTTGACCACCTTGTACCTATTGTCACAAATCTGGTCATACAGAAAATACATGCTACTCCAAGCATGGTTTCCTAGCACCCGCCCGTGTAGCAGAGCATGTTCAGACTTATGCCGCTCCACCCACATCAGATCAACGATATGATGAGATTGTGTCTCGATTGAGAGACATCATGTCCCCACTTCACATGCTTCAGAGAACAGCTTGGACATCACCGCTACTGCTGGAGCTAGTTGTTAGAAAATAGGAAGCGGAAGCGAAAACATGGAAAAAGATACAGAACAATAAGAACAACGGGATTTATGTGGAACCCTACTCCCTAAGGAGTGGGATGAAACGGCGGGAGAAGGCCTTAGAGGGCTGGTGTATCTATTGCACTTTTGTCAATGGATACAGGAGGTCTGGGGCTCCTTATATAGCCTCCACAGAGCCTCCAAGTCCTACTACTGGTAGATGTGGGACTAAACACTGGGATGGGGTAAATGGATCCTGGAAGTATCTATTTACCCATCTACAACTCAATAGGCGCACAACCAAATACTCCAACACTCCCCCTTAGACTGGAGCATGCAATGCTCAGCTTGGACAAACAGAATGAAATTCAACTCGACACTAGAGGACACTACGGACAATATCAACTCAACGCGCACAACTGCTGCTATCGAGGACGTTGCTTTTCATGCCGTGCAGGTGAGGAGGACGAACGGGCTGGAGTGTGAGTCTGCTGAATCTCCTCGTCAGAAAGCATGTGCTCTGAACTACGCATGTCAGAGTCACTGCAACTGAAATGAGTCTCCTCGTCGGAGTACTCTAGCCCGCCACAATAATGTGGACAACTGCTTCATCCCTGAAACGGGCCGATCTGGAAAAGGCCGTAGAAGTGCAATCCTCGTCGGAGTCCACAGTCGCTGGAGAATGGAGTCTGAAAGAAGTCTCCTCGTCGGAGAACTGGGTCTCTCCCATCTGGCACAGAGAATGGTACACTACTCTGTAAAACCTATGATATCACATGAAAACCCTTGCCAACATGGCATAGGGAATGGTCCTCTACTCTGGAGTCCCTATGGCTCACATGAAAACTTTGTCCGACAAAAATGAGAAGAATGATGGGGACCACGATAAAAGATGGTAAATACGTGCTCATCTGAAATGACCGCATACTCGTGCATGTCTGAAACTGACTCGAAATCTGATGTCGAGTCTGATAAAATCTCTGTAGAGTCTGGAAATCGGCTTGTCTGGAGAATATCTGAATCTGAGCTCTGAATCTGGAACAAGACCTGTGACTCTACACTATACTCCCCCTTTCTCCTATACTTGTCGGAAACTCAATCATCGACAAAGTTGGGAGAAGATAAGATAATATAAAATATGGGGAGAAAATAAAAACATCTCAAATGCCGATATATATTTTTCTCGACTTCTTCAAATTATTTTTTGTTTCCGCGGCTATTTCCATTTTTTTCTAGCAGCCAATTTTTTTAAGAGAAAATTAAATAAGCCGTTGACACATTTTTTTTATGGCTATTCAATTTTCTCTTTTGTCGCGTACGGTTTTTTTTGTACGCACCTTTTTTCTTTGAACAATATAAACGTTGCCCATTTGGACTTTACAAAATAACTCTCTCTTTCCCTTTTTTTACGACTTTCTTTCCTCTCCTTTTTTTTCTCGATAAACTTCCTTTTTTTTCTTCCTTTTTTATACAAAACTCCTTTTATGAGGCCGCCCCCTTTTTTTCCGGCCTACTCCCCCCTTTTTTTTAACCACACAACCTCTGATTTTTCTTTTAATTCATGCTCATTTGGGCCCTTACAATCAAATGCATTTTTTTTAATTTGCAGCCCACCGTGGGGCTTAACCCTATGTAATGTATGGTTTCTGGAAACAACGTCCACAAATAAAACCGCCCCCGATGGGGGTCTATTCTCATGTCACTGCCGCCGCCCAAGATGAGAAGGGCGGAACCAGCCTAGAGGGGCAGCCGCCTGGAAGGTTGCGTGATCGGAGGGGCCTCCTCCGCTGAAGATGGCATGCGAGGATTGGGCTGGAGATTGGTGCAGCGTCGCCAACGCGGGATTGGGATGAGGCCGGTGCTCTGCCGATGGGTGTTGTCCTGTCTTTGCCGTCGGGAAGGTCGCCAGGCCAAGGGGCCTGGAGCGGGGTCGCCGCGCGAGGCTGGTCTGCCCGCGCAAGGATGGGAGTTCGGCAGGGGTTTGATCGATGGAGGCGCGCGACCTTTGCCGCTGGAATCACGCGCGCTGTCTGCGCGCATGAATCGCCGCCGCCTGGGGTTGCATCGCGGAGATGAAGGAGCCACCTGGAGCCTGGGCTCCGCCTACGCCTGGTATTACACTGCTGCAGGGGCTTCGATGCGCTGCCATATGATATGTCATCGCTGTAGGGGCTTGAGGGAGATCTTGCAAAGGGGTCGTGCCGGCTAATAATATCTGGAACAAGACCTTTGCGGTCTTTTCAGATGAAAGGGGAGTCGCGCGACTAGGCATGCCGCTAGGAGATTGCGACCTTGCTGCCCGCGGGAGAGAGAGGAGCAGTGCCAGGATCTCGCAGCCAGGAGTTTCGCTGCCAAGGAGCAGATCTGAAGGAGATGGCATAGATATTCCAGAAAATAGGGTTTCAATGGAATGCAATTATGAATTTCATTAAATAAGTGCTGAATGTTTTTTCCACATATGTCAAAATTTTTAGGACTGATAATGCACTGGAATTCTGTACTCATGTGCTCTCCCAATTCTTGTTATCTCATGGTATTCTTCATCAAACATCTTGCACATATATGTCTCAACAAAATGGTGTTGCTGAAAGAAAGACTGTTACCTTAATGTCATCCACACCCTCCTGATCCAGAGTTGTGCACCTCATTCATTCTGAGGTGATGCTGTTCTCATGGCTTGCTATCTCATTAAGCGTATGCCCTTGTCGGTGCTAGGGGAGAAGATACATTTTTCCCTTGTTTTCCCTAACAATGAGTTGTTCTCTCTTACCCCTCACGTTGTTGGATCTATTGCATTTGTCCATTCGTTATCCCCAGAGATTGACAAGCTCTCTCCTAGGGTTGTCAAATGTGTTTTTGTCAGGTATTCTAGAACTCAGAAGGGTTATCGATGTTATGTTCCATTACGCAGGAGATATTATGTCAGTGCAGATGCCACGTTTTTTGAGTCTGTCATGTATTTTTCTCCTACAGGTGACAGGTTGACACCTTCAGATTCGGATAATGAGGTCTATATTCCATTTCCACCCATGCGCCAACCACCATATCACCACCTTCACCGCCATCTCCATCACCTCCATCTACCCCACCCCTCCCATTGTTTGGTTCCACCACTACTACATCACTACAACCGTCAGCCTGCTCCTACTCATGTTCATGGTCTATCGTCCAGCATGCCCCATGTTTGTTCTGACAATATTAATTCTAATGATGGGACTAATGATGTTTCTCCATAGAGTTTATCTCAGGAGGTGATGATCAAACATGTGATAGGGATGATGATGATCTTGATTTACCTATTGCTATTAGGAAGCAAAAACGTTCATGTGCTTCATATCCGTTGCTTTTCATGTCACCTTTGAGCGTCTGACAGGTGACTTTAGGAGGTTTGTTGTTGCTTTGTCCACCGTGGCAATACCACGAACTTACCAGGAGGCATTGACAGATAGTAGATGGCGTCTAGCTATGGAGGAGATGACGACTCTTCAATCAAGAGGTACTTGGAGTCTTGTCCCGCCCCCCACTGGGTCGTCTATAGTAAGCTGTAAATGGGTATTTATAGTGAGACAGAATGCAGACAATAGCATTGATCGATACAAGGCTCAACTAGTTGCACGTGGCTTTACCCAGACATATGGGGTAGATTATCTTGACACCTTTTCTCCAGTTGCTCGTCATTCTACCCTACTGATTCTTTTATCAGTTGTCGTAGTTCGAGATTGGCCTCTGTTTCAGCTTGATGTCAAGAATGCCTTTTTGTATGGTGATCTTCAGAAAGAAGTCTACATGCAGCAGCCGTCGGGATTCGTTGCTGAGGGGGAGTGTTCACAGGTGTGTATACTTCATAAGACAATCTATGGCCTTACGCAGAGTCTGAGAGCTTGGTTCTAGAAAATCTCAGATTTATTTGAGAAGCAGGGGTTCAAACAGTCGAATGCAGATCATTCTCTTTTCGTACAAAGAACCTAAAAAAATGATATACTTATTACAGGAGATGCCATACATAGAATAAAGAGGGCAAAAGAATTTCTGGGTCGTAAATTTGTTACCAAGGATCTTGGAGCTCTTATAGATACTTTCTGGTATTGGAGTTTGCCCGAAATCAACAAGGGATTGTGATGACTCAGAGGAAATATGTCATTGATTTACTAAGCTACACGGGTATGCTTGGATGTCGACCTGCTACTACACGAGTATGCTTGGATCCAAACATGAAGTTGTATGATGATGATACTAATGACATTGACGGGAGAAGATACAAGGAACTGGTGGGAAAACTTATTTACATTACCATTACTAGACTCGATATTTCATTTGGTGTCAGTCGGGTGAGCCAGTTCATGGAACAACCTCGTCAGGTACATTGGATGCTATAAAGATGATACTAATGTATCTTAAATCATCTCCAGGTGCAAGGCTGCTATTTAAAATAGTTGACACTATCACTATCTCAGCATGCGAAGGCGTAGATTATGCAGGGTGCCCCGAGGACAGGAAGTCACATTAGGATTTGCTATATTCGTTGGAGATTCACTTGTCTCGTGGAAAAGCAAAAAGCAAACTGTTGTTGCTAGATCTAGTGTTGAATCTAATATAGGTTTATGGCACAAGCATGCACAGAAATGATGTGGGTTTGAGCAGTCCTTATAGATCTACATATAGATGTTCCTCTTCCCATGTCATTGAAATACAACAATTGAGCT
The DNA here is from genome assembly GCA_037367405.1 of Ottelia alismoides. Taxonomy (NCBI): domain Eukaryota; kingdom Viridiplantae; phylum Streptophyta; class Magnoliopsida; order Alismatales; family Hydrocharitaceae; genus Ottelia; species Ottelia alismoides. The sequence continues at coordinate 270,936 of JAZKJV010011560.1, forward strand.
GCCTTATTCATTGTTAATAATCTTGCATTCCACGGAAGGACAAAGCACATTGAGGTCGATTGCCATTATATACATGACATGATTCAGAAGGACTTCATTTGTACATCCCATGTCAGCTCAGGGGACTAGACAATAGACATTTTCACCAAGGCCTTACTTGAAGGGTCTTTTCAAAAATGTTCATCCAAGCTGAGCACGATAGATATTCTATGCTCCATCTTGAGGGGGAGTGTAGAGATATATTTTATATTTCTGTATCGTTTATCTATTTCCTTTCCCTTTTGTCTGCTTTATGTAATTTGCCTATAGGTCTCTCCTCTATATAAAAGAGCCTAGGGCTCAAGGAATAAACAACTCTCTTATTTTTCCCAACACTTAAGTTTCTTTGACTGCCAACTATCTTGTAAATGATTTAAGAGTGTGGGGCATAAAATTCTGGATGATAACGGAAACATTGAAGAGGAGGTGATAGTGGATCGGAACTTAGGAGCGTGGGGAGATGCAATGCCTTAAATGTCGGTTTCGGTCACCATATTGGTGACCGACTCAAATGAAATTTCGGCTGAAATTCGATCGAAATTTTGACCATTTCGATTACCAATGCTTCTATCTTAAAGGTTGAATTTTCAGCCATTTTGGTCAAATTTCGGTCTCGCACCGAAATCGAAATTCAACCAACTTTCAATGAAATTTGACGCCATGGAGAGAGGTGGTAACAAGAAGGAATTTCGGAAGGGTTAAACTTGAGAGTTTCAACAATGCCTCAAGTAGATTGATAAGAATAGAATAATAAGGAAGTATGCATCATTTTTTTTATATAATCTTATCGATATTATAATTGTATTATTATTACAATTTTAAGCTTCAACTAAATTTGTGATTCACTCATTATTTTGGTGATGTTTGCCATCTATTTTTAGTTGGATTTTAGTCTAGTCTTTTATTTCATGGTTCTCAATAGAGGGATGCCTTGGGGTGGTGGTGGTGGTGGTGATAGTGGATATGACCCGCACGAAGGTGCTTATGGAGGACGTGTCTCATAGAGGGAGCACTGATGGAGTTGGTGGTGGTAATGGAGAGGATACATAAGATACAATAATGAATAATGCTTATGAAGATGGTTTAGGAGAGATGGAGGTGTTGAGGCCATATTAAGGAGGGACATCGATGGATGATGAAATCAATGGAGAATGGGGTTGCTATTGGTACAGTTTTTGTCAATTTGACAATGCTTGTTGTAGACGATTGCTTACTAAACATGTTTTAAATTTATCATTTTTGTTGAAAATTTAAAGCAATTTATCAATAAAAAATCAATCCATTGAGAGAGAAATTTATGAAGAGCAAAGTAAAGAGAGAGCAACAAGGCCCAGGTTAAGAGAAGAGGTTGGACTGAGGGCTTATTGAGGGCAGCTCTAGGCTAAAGAGAAGGTGGTGGTGGATGAAGAGCATGGACACGACATATGCCTACTGTATATGGAATTCATATGCAAAGGAGAATGACCAAGGGAAGGGAGGATTGAGAATGAGAAAGAATGGTGGTCGGGAGTACGATTAAAGGATCCGAGAGGGAGCGGGTGCTGATGGTGATGAGGCTCAGGTGCGTTTGCTGCTATTGTTATACATGCATGGGCCATGTCGTCGACCCTTAAAGGGATTAAAGTGCTTCTGGTACTGGGGTGTCATCACTAAAATCTCGACACGCCCTTGGTGGAAAGTTTGTAGAGAAAGGTCGAGTCGTGTGTGTTTATTGGCCCCTCTAGTTTAGGGCGTATGCTGACTTTGGACCTTTTTGGTTAGTTGTTTGGTCGTAGAGGGTGATACAAGGAACTTCGAGCATCTCCTAACAGTGCTTGGTGGGCCGGGGGGGGGGGGTGTTGGAGAGAAAAGCTCGAGCTATGCAAGTTTGCCGACTGTCTAGTGGGGGTCATGTTGACCTTGGATCTTGTCTGACCGCAAAAGGCGATGTAGGGAACTCCAAGCATCTCTGTTGCAGATGGATGGACAGTTCTTTGACAATGGTGGTTACACCAAGTGGCACCTTTACCTTCGGGTCATGGAGCTTTGGTGGACATATTTTTTTATCTCTTTTTTTACTAGTAGGATTCGAACCCTGGTCCTTTAAAGTGGGAGCCATTGCTTCTACCACCAGACCATTAGAGGGGTTCGTGGACATATTGACCTATGGGTTGTGGATCGGGATGCTGTTGAGAACGATGAGCTATATTGCTACGGAAACGACGCTTGTGCCATTTAGGTTGCTGAAGGAAGTGCTATCTATGAGATTGAGGCCATAGGAGGAGGTTGTCATGGTGGTGGTTATTGAAGGATAGGTCGGCTTGGCTCTCTTAGCCTCGAAGGATTTCCTAGTTGGCAAAGCGGTGTTCTAGTTACTTTGGATTTTGAAGCTATGGGATAGCTGATTGTTATGGCTGAAATGGAAGTTGGCCTCAAGAGGACAACATGGGTGGATTGCCTAATCGTATTTTTGGGTAGAGAAGGAAGACTGGAGTCTGGAACAGAGGCAAGCAACTAGAATGTGACGTAGGAGGATGTTGCGGTGTGCAAGATGGCTATGCATTTGTTGATGAGATCAAGGTATTAAAAAATGCGATGCGGCCTGAAACAGATTTTTTTGTCAATGAGGGAGATGCAGGTCTCAATTTATAGAGAAAATACACAAAACCTATTATTAAACAAAACTATATTGTCATAAACTCCTAAACCTCAAATATTCACAAACTATAATGTCATAAATCCTAAATTTATGTATTCCGATAGTAAACACATGCACACAATATACAATATTAACTTTACATGTTACTTTATGATGCGACTCTATTTTTTCCTTTCAAAAAAATACATACAAATTTATGATTGTGTAGTTTTCATATTATGAAGTTGTGAATCCATTATATTCTTACGAAGACATACGATCTTTTGAATGCATACCATATTCATTATATCAGTCAGGCAATTGCGTATCATTAGATGAAATGAGATTATAACAGAAATGGAGGGTTCAGATCCGCTTAGAAATCATGATGGTGCAGTTGACTCTAGCTCCTATGAAGAGGAGACATCAGTATGGTGGTAGAAAATTCTCTTGTGGCTCATGTTACGGAGGAGTCGACATATGTTTAAATGAAACACTCGACTTTGAATGTCTATGGTCTTTGAGACTTGGAGAAGAGAATGATGGTGTCTGATCATGTGCCCGCGTTGGGGGTAGGCATCATATTATTACAAGAAACTAAATTGGAGAGTTGCTTATGTGGACCTAGAGAAGTGTAGGGGCTCTAGGCTTATAGGCTTCGAGATGATTAATGCCATGGCAAGATACGAAGACACGATGTTAGGTTGGAATGAAGATCTCTTTGCAAGGGAGGTGATAGTCAAGCATATGAGTACGCTGCCATGTCCTTAAATGAAATGGTTGACTTAGAATGACTACAATCTTTGGGATAGGAAGAGGAGAAGGATGGTGACTAGTCATTTATCGGAGTAGGGATGGACATCGTATTGTTGTTGAAGACTAGATTAAATAATTATGATATGGGGACCTAGAGATGTGTGGATGGCTTCAGGCTTGCACACTTTAAGATGACTAATGCCGCATCCTTACACAATTCATGATTATTGATGGCATCCGAAGACTAGATGCATGTTGTTAGGTTGGAACAATGATATCTTCATCAGGTAGGTAAAATGATACTGTTTGTGGTGCTCAGTAGGTTAGCGGATGAGTTCTATGTGATCGTTTTCTTGTTTTGTGGCTACACCATAGTGGTTGATTACGACGTGATTTGGTTAGAGTCTTAGAGATACCGGAGGGCCAACTTTTGCTCTTCTCATGGCCCTAGCTTATGGATGGTGACTTCAACTGTACTTTACTTAGTTTTGATTGTTTAAATGATAGTGGCGGGTCAGGATGTGGGCTCAAAGGCATTCGGGACCTTAATTGGCAAGCTTTAGATAGAGGTTATGGATGCCTCAAATTACCATTTCATTTGGAGAAGCTTGATGTCGAGGTTATGATTAAATATTTTTTGGTCTCTATGGATATGCTCAATGAGTTTCATCTTCCCTGGGTGAAGGATATGTTTCATACCACATCATAGTACTCTTCCTTGATCTCAGAGTTCAACAAGAGTTGCATCATGTCTTTTTTCAGGATTAATAAATCTTGGTTAATAGAGATGAAGCTTAGGGAATGATTGGTTGAGTTGTGAAGGTTGCGGAAGTTAGCATGGTCTATGGCATTCCTCCTTAACTCCAAAATTGCTTCGAAGGTCTCTCATGGAGTTAAGCAAATAGATAATGCATGTGTTGGAAGACTAAGAACCGATTATATTTGATTAATAATGACAATCCTTTGGTTTGGGAGGAGAGGAAACACAAATTAGATCAAGATATGATCGCTAAAGAGGAGGATAAAAAAAGATTGAATGGTAGCAATGATTAATACATAATTGGTAGAAAAGGGGAGACAAATACTATGTTCTTTCAAGTTATGGCCAGTGACCGGAGAAGGAACTTTATCCATACCACCAATCTGGATGGGTGTGGGTTTGGTGGAGAACCATGTCGATAAAGCGATTGTGGAACATTTTCGGAACTTCAACATATGTGGCTAGGATCTCGATTGGAGGTAGTCGAAAAAGGGGACTGCAAAGCTTTCCATGGAGTAGATTGGTATTATAGTGAGGGGTTTTTTCTCAATGATATTTGGTTGGCCATATACGAGCTCAATGCTGGTGGATTATCTGGTCTGTTTGTGTTCACCTCTACTTTTTCATGGAAATCTAGGACGAGATGCAACATGATGTTGTGGAGGTGATTGAGAAATTCCAACATGCGAACGTTGCATTTGATTAGACTCAATCGTCTGTTTATCCTTAAGCATGAAGTTATGATGCGAATTGAGTATTATGTCCCATTACATCATTCTACACTATTTATATAATATTGGCGATACTCTTGGTTAACAAACTTCACGATGTTTTAGATTTTCTTACTAGTTCGTTTCCCATCACATTCGGACATGGCAGAAAGATAGTGGATACATTGGATATGACATTGATTTAAATTATTTAATCAATAAGGTTATTCGAGGTTTTACAGGAAGGTTTGACTTCTCTAAGGTATATGCCATTTTGGAACGGTGTTTCTTTTGGAGTTTGATGCGCAAGAGGGGCTTCCCGTACATTTTGATTGCATAGATAAAGAAGCGTAATACTGCCTCCTCTTTCATTAATCTAAAAACTCATCTGTTAATGGAGGATTCTTTCAACCCATGGGGGTTTGGGGTTATGCCCCTTGATGTTATTGTTGTTTATCATGGATGAAAATGTCCAAGTCTTTGTAAATATATGCGAATATATGTATAAAAAATAGTTTATATAGTAAAAAATGCAAAACTGACTAAAGCTCGACTAAATCCATTTAGTCGCCAGAGCAAACTAATACTTAGTCAGTAACCCTGCTGATCAAGTATTGACTATCGACTTCTGCAACCTTTTTTTTCGACTGAAAGATGGGTGATTCCCCACTGCGGGGATTACTGCTTTGTATATTCAATAATTTAAATCACATTAAATCATCGTGAAAGCCAGAAGTTGTGCAAAGCGTTACACTGCGTCACTACATTTTCACTATAGAAGCACTATAGAAGCGCTGGTTCTTGAAAATTAGCTTGTTGCGCCCCATCCAGATAGCCTAAAGGGCAATCAACGATTTTGAGCAATCATCACTGGAGTTTCCTGCCACCCTTCGAATCAAGCTCCAAAAACTCTCCATCCCATCCGATTGCAACCATCGAATGTCTAAGTCCGACCAGACCCTTGCTGACCACACACTTAAAGAAAAGGTGCTCGGCGTCTTCTTCGTCGTTGCTGCATCTGTCACAGGCTAGACTCACAGCTAGTATCCTCCACGTTCAAGATGCGGCCCCTTCTTACTTTGTCCATAATTCTCCCGTGACGGAGGCACCTGAGGAAAACTTTGACCCTTACCGGAATGCTCGTCGCCCATATAATGCGTATATCTTGGATTAGCTCCTCACCTCTTCCCTCACAAGTTCTCGTTATGCTTATATAAGCTTTCTTAATCGTGAAGGATGGGTCTCCCCATTGGTAATGATCACACTCCTCGGAGAAAGGCTCCCGCTGCGCAAGGGAGTCCAAGAGGGTCATGTAATCTTCAACCCGATGTTGCGAGAGTTCAGAAAGGAAGATCGGCACCCATGCTCCCTCCACCGCTACCTCCGATAATGTTGCTTCCTTCACCGCCGCTAGTGCAAACAATCGGGGAATTTATGTTCTAAACATCCATCTCCTGTCCAATTGTCGCGCCAAAATTTGAACGTGGTACCATCTCCAATAACTGGTTTGAGATCATCAGCCAACCGCGGCATCATTTTCTTAATTCCAGACCACAAAGGTGACTCGAATTTCATCTGCCGTGGTGTCAACCCCCCGCCCACCCCATATATATCCCGAAGCAATCTCACCACCTGCGCGTTATTCGAACCCCATATACGAACTGCCCATTTGTAGAGGAAGGCTTTGTTCATGCCCTCCAGGTCTCTCACCCCAAGACCACCATCTTCCCGCCGCTTGGTGATTTCATCCCATTTGACCAGGTGTATGCCATGATCCTGATTTTTCCCTTTAGACCAGAAGAATCGCTTCATGAGTTTCTCTAGTTTTTTCCTTACCCTGACCGGCAGCAACCTTGTGGATATGAAAAAGGTGGGGATGGCTGCCAAAACGTGCTTTAAGAGAATTAGCTTACCCCCTCGTGAGAGCGAGACCGCCTTCCAGCCTGCCAACCTTTGCTCAATCTTCATTATTAGACTCTCCCAGTCAGAGCTTTTGAGTTTCCCGCCACCAGAGGAAGGCCCAAGTATCGAATTGGCAGCCGCCCCACGGTGCACTCCGTAACTGTCCCTAAATGAGTGCGGTCCGCATCTTCCATCCCAAAGTCGACAACGACGGATTTAGCCTTGTTTATTTCCAAGCCCGACATCTCGCTGAATATACCCACCAATTGCACCATATTGTCAATCTGGTCGTTGGAGCCTCCCATGAAAGCGATGGTGTCGTTCGCGTACTGTAACAATGGAATAGAGATGTCCCCTCTAGCGTATCCCACGCACCATCCTGCCCGAACCGCTTGACGCAGAATAACCCCCAGAGCGTCTGCCATGATAGCGTACATCATGGGGGCTAGGGGGCATCCCTGACGCACCCCTCGCTGGGGTTGATAGGACCCCCTCCGGCTTTCCGTTCACCAAGATCGCACAGGAGGCTGTGGTGACACATCTCTTCATCCAGTCCAGCCACTGCTCCGGGAAGCCCCTTCTTCTCAGAGAGGTCCATAAGAACCTCCAGTCCACAGAATCGTATGCCTTAGTGTAATCAATTTTCCAAAGCGCCCCTCTTGTCTTCGTCCGCTGCCAATCCAAACATATCTCCGTAGCCATGACGAGTCCATCCGCCATTTGCCTCCCCGGGATGAAGGCCGTTTAACCCTGTAGGATGACAGAGTCCAGTACTCCCCTAAGCCTGTTCGCCAGGATCTTTGCGACGATGAGATAGCACCCGTTGGACAAAGCGATCGGACGATAATCTTCCACCTGTTGAGGGTAGTCTTTCTTCGGAAGCAGGAAAATCAATGCCCTGTTAATCTTTTCGAAGCCTTTGTTTCCATCCCTGAATTCGTTAAGAACATCCATCAGCTCCACCTTCAACAGGTCCCAGAATTCACGGTAGAAGAGAATAGGAAATCCGTCCGGGCCATGTGCCCCTTCTGAGTTAAGGCCGAGCACCGCCTTCTTGGTTTCCTCCATAGTGAACGGGCGAAGAAGACCCTTAGCCCGCTCCTGAGATAGAACCTCCACGCCAGTACCCAACCACCCCCATCCACTCCCCGCCTTCCTTCTCGAAGCGTTGATGAAATGATTTCTCAAGGCCCTCCCAATATCCCTCTCGCCTGCAACCCGTTCCCTCGCTACCTCCACTTCACGGATGTGGTTCTACCGTCTTCGACCCGATGCCATAGAGTGGAAGAAGGACGTGTTGGCGTCTCCCTCACGCAACCACCTCTGCCTGGACCTTTGACGCCATTCCACCTCGTCCTTGTTATCCTCCGATAATAAATCCTCTAGCACAGCCTGCCTTTCCAAGAAAGCTTCTTGCGACAGTCCCCCTTCGTCATCAATGCGGTCCCACTTCGACAGTCTAGTTTGGAGCTCCGTCCTCCTCTATCTGCGCCTCGCCTTGACCTCCCTCCCAAAATGCATGATGAACGATCTCAGGATGCTTAGCTTGGTCGCGAAACGAGAAATCGTCGAACCAGCCACCATGCTGCCATTCCAAACTTCCGCCACCTTGTCTCGAAAGCCATATTCCATCATCCAACTTCGCTCAAAGCGGAAGTAAAATCGATGTCTAATCTCCAGACGACAAAAGTATCGGAGTATGATCAGAGTGGCTGCGAGGCAAAGCCCACGCCGTGGATAAAGGTAACTTCGACGCGCCAGCCGGAGACAGGAGGAAGCGATTTAACCGCGAGCGCGACCTGCGATTTCTCCACGTGAAGGGGCACCCCATGGCATCGATGATAGACAACCCCATAGTGTGAGCGAATTCGCGGAGAGCTACCGAGCCCGGGTCGCGCCCCCCACCTCCCTGCGGGCGATCATCCGGGAGCATAGTGATATTGAAATCACAGCCAATGATCCACACACCAGGCCGAGCCGAGATGCCAATAGCCTCCAACTCCTCCATGAAGTCGCCGCGATACCCTCCATTGGGACCATAAACATTCGAGATCAAGAAGTCAAGATCATCACTCCTTCTGCGAAGACGCACCGAAAGACAGTGATCCGACTGGACACAGCCCAGAAGGTCCAGCCCCTCCACGCCGTTAGTAGTCCTCCAACTACACCAAGGGCCCCCCGCTCCGCGAAGTGAAAGCGACCCCCAACGTCCAGCCCTCTCATCTCCAGCTCAGCACCAGCTTTTATTTTCATTTCTTGTAATAGAAAAATGTCTGCTCTTGCTTCCACAATTAGGTTGTGGATCCCCTTCGTTTCTCCGCCCTCCCCAACCCCTTAACGTTCCAAGAGAGGACCTTTAGAGTCATAAATGGTTCAGTGATCTCCTCGGTGGTAGCAGGCCCAGCTGCCTTGCCAAGCCTCTGTCCAGAACTCGGAAGCGATTATGACACGTCCACCATGTCATCGGTGAGGAGGCGGCATCCAGATCGGTCATGGCCTCCCCCACCGCTTGATCCTCCGTGCTACACAGTTCCACCCTCCTTTGTCTTCTTGCTGCAACTGATTTCCTCACGTAACAAGAGCCAAACCTGGGCGCCTCCATACCCCCGCCACTCTCCCGCCCTGAGTTGACATCATCTGAGTGGACCACGACTGGTGTGTCTAGTGATCGCTCCGAGCTCAGTTCACATCGCCCCACCAAAGCCTCCCCGTCGATGCCCTCATGTCCGTCTTGTTGTTCCTCTGTAGTTTTTTGTACCCCTCCTTCAGGTTTCTCCCCGCCATCCTCCACACTAGTTGGTACTGGGCTATCCCCGAATCCACTACCCTCCGTCGTACCCAGCCCAAGATTAGAGATTCCCAATGAACCTCTGAAGATGCCGAACATGATCACATTGCCCTTCTCCAGACTCCGCTGCGTATCCGTATCTCTGCCCTGGTTGATGAACATTCCGGATATGATAAGTAGACGGATCTGCCGTAATGTAGCCTGAGGGTCTGCCATGATGAGCTTCCGGATCTTTCCTTCTATGAATATGAGCAGGGTCCGATTCGTTGATACCGTTCCCGACAAACCCCAATCTAGCCTTTTGTCTGGGGCCCAACAGTTCCCTCGTGCCATCACCCAACACTTGAGGTTGGAACTTGACACATTTTCCAACAGTCTCCCTCGGTAAACAAAATGCGCCAGAGTACGGGAGACGGAGGGACGCCCCCGTGCACCGCAACGGTTCCGCAGCTTGGCGACCGTCCGGCTTCACCTGCTGCGAGAGCAGCTGTTGCCGACGGCCATCACAACATTGATTCTTCTCCGTCCCACTGACTTCCCGCGCCGCCCTACCGGTGTCCGGGACCTGGTTCTTCACTGCCAAAATCTCGATTTGGAAGGAGCGCCCGGTGACTCGAACTCTCCAGCACCCGAGATGTTCCTCTGATATCCTCTCACTTTCAGCACCAGCTCCAGAGGCTCCCCAGGATGAGTTCCCGAACCTGCTCGACCTCTGCCAGGCCTTCCAGCATTGCACTGAGTTCGCGACTACTGCGGAATTTGAAAGGCACACCCTTGATACGGATCCGTTGAACGGACACGGTTGCTTGTACTCCATCTTGCGCCGTCAAGAAACTCCATCTCAGACCTGTCCAACCCTCCTTCGACAATCTCAAGAGCTCTCGAGCCTCGACGCTCGTCAGACCTCTTGGCAAAACCTTCGTAGGAGATATCAGAACCAAATCCCCTCCGAAAAGAGACGTCGAAACCAAACTGACGTCTGATGCTCCGATGAACGTAGTCGTCCCAGGCTCCGACCCCTCGCCGACGAGCATGAGCGAGACCCGAACCTCATCACGCTTACGTGAAACCGATGAGGAAGGACAGACCTTGGCCCCGTGAGAGAGGCCATTGCACCGAAAGCAGCGAATAGCATCGCGGCATTATTGTGCCCTGTGCTTTAGAGACCCGCATCAGAAGCAACCCCTCCCGAAAGGGTTGGCAAATGCCCTCCTGCCGTCATGAGCGAGGTGTCTCCTTCGACGATCCCTGCGGCTCGAAACTAGAACCCAGTCGTCTCTCGCCTCCCCCCCCCACCCGCTTGCCCCCCCGCTCGCCCCCTGCTCACCCACCAAATATGTGTCGTCCTCAATGAAAAGTTTCTTAATCATAGTAACCTTGAGATATTAAAATATGTGTCGCCCCCTGCTCGCCCATCAACCTTGAGTTCTGCAACCTTGCTCGCCCCGTCCGCCCCCTAGCTGGCCCCGTCCGCTCACCCATCAAAATATGTGTTGCCCCCTTGCTCGCCCCCTGCTCGAGACTTCTACAACCTTTAGTTCATATTGAAAGAGACATTTTCTTAATCATAGTAATACTCCTACCGAGAACCGGATGGAATAAGACAAAGAACATCATGGCCATAAATAGTCCAAAAGAAAAAAGGGAAAGGATTTCGTTCTATCTATATTCAAGAATGATCCTTAATTATCTTATTTTTTAGATTGTAGAAATTAGGAACATTTATCTATTGATTGCTTATCTTTGAATGAATGATGCATGTATACTAGATGAATATCAAATTTAGTAGGGACTTTTACACCACGAACTTTAAAAACTTTGCAAGTTTCCTTCTCGACCCTATATTCTTTGTAATTATCACCTTACCTCGTAAACATTCTCCATCTTACGAAACAACCCCTGTCGTAGTTTTAATTTTAATTAAGTCATTACATTGGATTAATCTTGAGTTAATCTAACTAGAGGAGAATCCAGTAGATCTTCCGCCTTCCTATCTCTTTCTATATCCTTCTTTCCCCCTTCTTCTATGGGTGGTTCTCCTTGAGGCACACATTGCCCATTCTCACAGGAGGGGACGATGGCAGAGTTGGGAATGAGAGGTGGAGGTGGGGCAGTACTGGAGAGCGATGGTGGCTTTGGGGGAGGTGAGGTGGCATTCAAGGTGGCGCTAGGGAGGGGTGGCGACACTAGGAACATGAGGTGGAGATGGGGCGACAATGTCCGCTAAAACTCTTGATTAGTTTTTGTTCTTAAAGATGAACCCACTGTTGTCGAGAACGAAGGATATCGACCTTGTTATCAGAGTTAAAACTCGACAACTCTGCTTTTCCTTGCCCTTACTTACCTCTGTTCCTCGACAGGCCGCAGAGGGCAGAGTGGTACCTCGGCATCGCCTCCTTGCCTTCAGATGCACTTGAATAGGATGGTAGAAGTCCAAAGTTCTCCCCCCTTAGCTATTACGAGGACCCTGATGAGGTTCTCGGTGGGAACGATGTCAGGGTGTTCTCTTCTTCTTCTCGTTCAACATTCATCACAGTTTTGTAGCTTGAGATGTAGTCTCAAAACATATCTGCTACCTCTCTGAACCACTTTGGGAAGAGGAGACACCTTGCCTTGAGCTCTAGAGCGGCCTCGTTGCACGGGGATAGCTTGAGAGCGGACTCGAGGAGCTTGAGCACGGCGACGACGTCGTCAAGTTGGTGGGTGCTGAGTAGTGGTCGAGCCTCTCTTGCGCCTTGTCTGCGCCTTGTCTACCTCTTGGAAGAGAGAAAATGGATGAGGTTGGTATAGAGGACATGGAAGGGAAAACCGAAAAAGGATGGAGCTTTGACTGTTGGACGCTAAGGAGAGGTGACAGAGGTCTGGGTGGCGTTGGGGAGGGAGGTGGCATCGGGGGTGGCCGAGAGAGGGTGGAGGAGGAGGGAGCGGAGGAGGGTGAGGGGGGAGTAGGGGATGCCATGATACATTTGTAAATTTGATAAATAAAAAGTGTAATATAGACATTTTTTGACGGAATTTGGTTTATTTTAACGACCAAATGGACGGGAGTTAATCACATGGCTTGTAGTGTAAGAGTTAGCAAGTTTGCGATGCTTAGGTGATAATTACGAAGAATATATGGTTGAGAAGGTAATTTGCATAGGTTTTTAGGGCTCGTGTGTGGAGTCCCAATTTAATATGCGCATTGACTAAAATTGATTCAAAAAAATTATGGATTGATAGTGTTAATCTTCTATAAACTTACTGAGTTATTCGATTAATTCACGCTTCCCTTTCTACTACACAACTATACAAATATCATAGATTATATTAAGAACCTTGATTGAAGTACGTGGAGGAGAAGCTCTTTAAGATGAAAAGCTTTAATCTAAAAATCTCAAAACATCATTTAGTTCCCACAAAATCTTTCTATGTCTTTTTAGCAAAGAAGGAAGCAAAGAAGGCTGTAAGCGAAGGTATACATTTGTAAATTTGATAAATAAAAAGTGTAATATAGACATTTTTTGACGGAATTTGGTTTATTCTAACGACTAAATGGATGGGAGTTAATCACATGGCTTGTAGTGTAAGAGTTAGCAAGTTTGCGATGCTTAGGTGATAATTACGAAGAATACATGGTTGAGAAGGTAATTTGCATAGTTTTTTAGGGCTCGTGTGTGAAGTCTCAATTTAATATGCGTTATTGACTGAAATCAATTCAAAAATATTATGGATTGATAGTGTTAGTCTTCTTTAAACTTACTGAGTTATTCGATTAATTCACGCTTCCCCTTCTACCACACAACTATACAAATATCATAGATTATAGTAAGAACCTTGATTGAAGTACGTGGATGAGAAGCTCTTTAAGATGAAAAGATGTAATCTAAAAATCTCAAAACATCATATATTTCCCACAAAATCTTTCTATGTCTTTTTAGCAAAGAAGGAAGTAAAGAAGGCTGTAAGCGAAGGTAACTCAAAAGCTTATGAAGTTTTGTATAAAAATCTTGACTCAAAGGAGGGCCGGAAGGATATATTCAGGTTGACCAAAGCAAGGGAAAGAAAGACCAAAGACCTTTCTCAAGTGAGATGTATTAAGGACGAGTAAGGTCACGTGCTTGTTACTCAGAAGGATATAGAGACTAGATGGGAGCAGTACTTCCATAAACTTTTCATTGGGGAAGGAAATAGATAGATCACTTTGGGTGATCTAATTGGTAGTGAAAGTTACTTGAATCGTGCAAGCTATAGACGAATACAAAGAAAGGAAGTAGAGGAGGCTTTGAAGGTTATGAGACATGGGAAAGGTGTAGGACCGGATGACATCCTTGTAGAAGTATGGAGAGTTTTAGGAAAGCGTGGTTTGACTTGGCTTACGAATCTATTCAATGTTAATTGGCGAAGCAAGAAAATGCCTGAAGATTGGAGGAGTATCGTGGTGCCTCTTTATAATAATAAAGGAGACATCCAAAATTGTTCATATTACAAAGGTATTAAGCTGATGAGTTACACTATGAAAATTTGGGAACTTGTGATTGAAAGAAGGTTGAGGTAAGTTTCCAAAGTAAAAGAAAACCAATTCGGATTCATGCCCGGTCGCTCAGCTCTTGAAGCCATCCATATGCCGAGGAGAACAATGGAGATTTATAGAGCTAAAAGGAAGAACCTCCATATGATCTTTATTGATTTGGAGAAGACTTATGATTCTGTCCCACGAGAGATATTGTGGAGAGTTTTGGAGAAGAGATAAGTACCTGTCCTATACATTAACCTGATAAAGGATATGTACGATAGGGCTTTATCTTGTGTAAGGACCCCGTCTGGAAAGACTGACTATTTTGACATCAACATTGGTTTACATCAAGGTTCAACTTTGAGTCCATTTCTTTTTACTTTGATTATGGACGAGTTGACAAGTCACATTCAGGATGAGTTACCTTGGTGTATGTTATTTGCTGATGATATTGTGTTGATTGGCGAGACTATACTTGGAGTAAATGAGAAGCTTGAGGTCTGGAGACATGCATTAGAGACTAAAGGATTTCATATAAGTAGGACTACGACGGAATATATGGAGTGCACCTTTGATGGAAGCAATGGTGAAGGAATCAAGGTGAAGATTGGTGACGATAAGATTCAGAAGAGATTCTTTTAGATATCTGGGATCTATTTTGCAACATGACAGGGAAATTGATGGAGATGCTACTAATATAATAAATTCAAGTTGGTTAAAGTGGAGAGGAGCCTCTGCTGTTCTTTGTGATAAGAAAATTCCTTTAAATTTAAAGGAAAGTTTTACAAAGCAGCCGTGAGACCTGCTATGCTCTATGGATCTGAATGTTGGCTTGCGAACCATAGACATGTGCAGAGAATGGCTGTAGCAGAAATGAAAATGCTAAGGTGGATGTGTGGACACACACACACGTAAAGATCGGATTCGAAATGAAGCAATCAGAAAGAAAGTTGGTGTAGCTCCGATCGAGGATAAGATGCGAGAAAATCGCTTAAGATGGTTTGGTCATTTGCAAAGGTCAGCTGATGCACCAGTTAGGAGATGCGAGTGTCAGGATGTTGAGTCGGCTAATAGAAGGCGAGGACGGCGCAAGAAGTGTTGGAAAGAGACTATATGAAGGGATCTTAGTTTTTTGGATATAAGCCCGAGATTGACCCAAGATAGATCTGAATGGAGGCGAAGAATCCATGTAGCCGACCCTACTTAATTGTGGGAAAAGGCTTTGTTGTTGTTGTTGTTGAAGTGACTGAGGTACGGCCTCACCATCACGTCATAAGTGCATTGAGGTGCACACCTCACAACATCTTGGAGAAAAAATGCCTCGAGGTTTCCGCCTCCCCGCCTTAAGGCGTGCATTTTAAAACATTGTTCTAGTGCTGCAGTATGTAGATAACACTTTGTTTTCCATGGAGGGGTTGTCGTGCATGAGGTATGTACCGTTCAACTCTGATGGTTGTATTTGGTGGTTTTTATGGCATTGGGATCAATCAAAAGAAGTTAATGTTTTATTCCTTTTGGCATGAATAAGGAGATACTGGAAGCTTATGATCATGTTTTAAGTCGTTGTGTTGTGGGCTTTCCTTGTTTTATCTTGGGCTTTCTCTTACAGATGGTAAGATGATATTTGCATACTGTGATATTTTGTTGGAGAAGATGGAGCAGAAGCTGGTGATGCCTATGATCAGTGTACAAACGTCGATTGGTGGGCTGGAATGCGAGGTGTCTGTTGACACTTAGACTGGGATTCAAAAGAGGCTTGAAAGCCTCATGTGGAGATTTTTCTAATCCTTTGATCAGGAGAGCATGTGGATGGCTCTGGTCACATGGATTGTGGTTTCTCGACCGGTGTCCAATTGGTGACATCAGAGTGGTAAGATTGCAGGAGATGAGCAAGGCATTGCCAATGAAGTGGGTGGTGCACATTAGGGGGAAAGGCGAAGACCTTCGTTAACCCTTATTGGGAAGAACTACAAAGTAAGCGTGATCCGTGAACCCTCATATTTATGGAAGTTGGTTGAGAGTACTCTCATCTCGTGAGATGTTTTGGGGGATGGTTTACCTTTCGGCTTCTGGATAGGTGTGTTGTGGATGATAGTTTACTTTGTGATATATATATCATAGGCTTTTCATCCTAACGAGCAACATGGGGTACTGCTATTAAGGAAGGTTGGGATCATTCTGGCACAGGCATTGGGGTCCGGTATCTGACATTCTCCTTGATGCTCCCTGAGAAGGGGTTGCGAGAATTTTTGAAAGCTTGTGGAGACGCTTTGCTCGAAGGAGCTGCCCTTCAATGATGCTAGGGATCATTGGGTTTGGAGTGATGACAAGTTCACGATGAAGAAGGCCTGCAACATTTTGGTCAGACATGGGATGCAAATGGATGTTGAATTAGCAAGGGTTTGTAGCATGATATGGAAGTTGTGGTTCTGTGTAGAGTGTGAAGAATTCTCTGTGGTTGTCGAGAAGGGAGAGGGTCATGCGCCTGATTTGTCAGGGGAGGAGCATATTTCACATTTTTTTTCAAATGTCAATTTACGAAGGAAAATTGGAACAACTCTGGCATATTGGACCGATGTTTCTGACCCAAACACGGAGGTGTTGTGCCTTGTTTGTCGGTGGAGGATGATATTTCCCATCGCCTTTTCAAGTGTGAGTTTGCAAATGAAATTTATAACTACTTTGGGGTTTTGGATGTCTCTTACAAGGAGATGTGGCATGGCTTTGGGGAGGCAACTTCTTGTTCCGAGCTCTCAAGAGAGTCGTGGCTTTTTGTGTTTGCCATCTGGTTGTCAAGAATGTTGAAGTATTCTGGAATGAAATTTCTACGTGTAATGTGTTCGTGTATGTGCACTCACTTTGTACATATTGGTTGTCATGATTGTAATTATACTGGTCTGTTATTGATAGAGTTTTTTGCTGGGTGTGCACCTAAGATGTGCCTACCCTTTTTCTTAAAAACAAATCATTTTATTGCAAAGTTTCATTGCATATATATGTGTATGTGTTCTTCAATATGAGAAAGGAAAGTGTATCTCAATCACATGTGAGGACAGTCTCCAAGGCAGTCTCATGGCAACTCAACCGGTGTAACAGTTTTCAATTCTGTAGGGATTTTAGAGTAAAAATTATCATTTTGTTGGAAATTTTCACTGGATTTATATGTGAATGTGCGTATTCTTTAATATGAGAAATGACAATGGATCTCAAAGGCAGTCACATGAGGGATGCAAAATAGGCGTGAAGGATGTAAAATAATCCTGAAGCTTTTGGAGCTTTCTCACGATTGCAGGGAAGAGTATCCTGTAGCTTGAATACAGCATGGAAAATCCAAATTAATTTTCGTCCATTTTTTGTATCTTGAACAGGAGGAAAAACTTCGAGATAAGCCTGGATATGAGCACCTGAATGAGCCCTTGCATGTCCTTGTGGAGGCAGAATTTCCAGCAGAAATGATTGATGCAAGATTGAATCAAGCTGTTGCAATTTTAGAAGATCTTCTTAAACCAGTGGTATGGGCTTCATTCTCAAAGCTTTCCCATATGCATGTAGCTTTTTCTGCCATCTCGCATGATATGCATCTGGTTTTATTTCAGGATGAATCCATGGACTTCTATAAGAAGCAACAACTGAGGGAACTTGCCATGCTTAACGGTACTCTAAGGGAAGAGAGCCCCCAGATGAGCCCGAGTGCTTCGCCTTTTAACAGCTCTTCAATGAAGCGAGCGAAGACTGGTCGCTAGCTATGAGACTGCCATCTGATTGTTTCCTAATCATGACCAAATTAAAGTCTTACATTCTTCAATGAATTCGCCACAAAAAGAAGGCTGGCTTAACGCTGTCTCGAGCATCAGATTTTGATTAGCATCTGCTGGTCCCGCTCGAGGTTAACAATCTGGTATCATCTCCTGCTATTCTTTCTGTGTTGGTGCTTAAGAATAATCGTTTAATTTTGTGGTGTGAGATAGTTTTGATCTGCCTCTGATAATTTGAATAAACGCGACTCCTCTCCTCTGCTGCTTACTCAAGAACTAGTTTGTAATCAAAACGTTGATACAGAGAAGACTTATTTATTGCTAATATCATTAATGCAGCCAACTCATGGGTGCACATATGTTTTTGACTGTCTTAGTTGGACATTTTTATTCTTATTTGTGATGTTTGGTTTAATAATATAGCTACATGGCTTGCGTTTACTTTTTGTCTATGATGTTGGCTATTTTTGGAACGCAATGTTATGAGGTTATATACGTGTCCGCAATCTTAACCATGCGATATTACAGGTCATCTAGTGTTATATATTTTTTAGAGGTTATGCCATGCGATGTTTTCTGAAGGGCCATGGCATGCTGCCTCTCTTGTTCAAAGGGTTGTATCAATACTATATTTATATCTTTAGACAAACATGTTACAAGTGATAATACATGCCTAGATTTCTAAATCCATTCTTTTGTTTATCAGTTTGTTATTCATTTTAATTTTCTCATGTCATGCTCTCTTTCATTATGAAGTTGGTTTTTTTACTGAAAGTCATCCCATTGCTGTCGTAACCCGACTGGTAAGATTTATTATTATTTTGGGCTTAAGATTTTCAAACTAACCAATTCTATTTTAACAGTAAAATAATCAGATGGGTCTATATCCATTCAATCATTGCTGCTATATCCCTTTTTAAGGATATAACAGTAGTTTTTTCTCATTCATTTGAAATCTGTACACGATTTTGGAAATGGAGAATATATATGAGAAGCCCCTATCCTGATCTGACTCTTTGCATTCTGACTGGCTGTTTACATTTTGCTAACTTTCATGAAGTACATTCATGCCCTGTTTGGTAGGAGAATAAGCCTAGGAATAAGGGGTCAATTCTCCTCCCGATACGGTTTCCAGTGGTATGACTATTCCCCATTATTCCGTCTTATTTCAATCTTATTTCTATCTTTATCCCACCTTACCTATCTTTATTTCACCTTATTCTCCTTATTCCTATCCTCCAGCCGAACAGAGAATAAACCATTATTCTCCTTATTCCCCATCCTTATTCCTGCTTATTCCTGAACCGAACGGGCCCTCAGAGTAACAATTGATCAAGCTGAATGAAAACTTATAAAATCGGACTCAGTCAACTTAAGTTAGCAAAGCAATTTGATATTTGAATTTTTAAGTAAATGATTCTGGTTGAGAGGCCCGAATGCAGTTCTTGATCGGAAATGATTGCAACCTTGCAATTGTGCTTGTGCATTCCTTTTTACAAAGGTGCATGGTATGCAGTATGCAGGCTCACCATCCCTTAGTGTATGCCTTCCGATTATCGAAGAGGTGTATGCCAATTTTAAGCAGGCGACTCAAAATTATCTGGGTATGAAGTATGGAAGAAAGGGAAGGAAACACCTCAGCAAGAAAAAAACAAGGAGCCTGGAGTTAAAACTCGACAGCTGCCAAGCTAGTTTTGACTTTTGCGGGACATAAGAGGAATACAGTATTCGCCAAGAGAGTGCTATAGCGTGGCTGTGCCATCAAACAACATAACTACGTCCATGCATCATACACGGATGCTCTAGGCCTCCTCCTTGTCCTGCATGATAAGTTATTGATTCTGTTCCATCTCCTTGGAAGAGAGCTGAGCATTGAGCAAACGGAGCTTTCTCTGCATATTTTACTTCATTACCGGCCAATTCAGATGTTATTGAACGCCAGAGAGTAGCATAGTTGATACAAACCTTCTACACGTTTTGGGAAGATTTATTGATCCTGATAGTTAGGCAGGTTACTTGTCCATAGAATCAGTCAAATATCTGGAGTGGGTCGGTCTAACTTTGTGGTGCCTTCACATCGATATCGGATCCATGTTGAGTCACGCAGGGGACCTGAGTGCACCACTCTCCTGGTTAGATACTTTTCTTTGGACGTTAAGAATCCGCATCCAATGATCATATATCGACTTTCTGTTATTTTTGTTTATGACCCAAAATCCACAAAAGGATTAGCAAATTATAAGCATCAAGTGGCAATTTGTAATTTTCTTTCTGCTGCAGTGAAATATCAGTGATTAAAACAAGAAAAAAAACGGGGAGGGGGAGAAAATGGAGGAAGGAAAAGTGAGAGAAAGTTAGGTAAGGTGAGCAAGGCCCATTTTTGTATTGAAGTGCACGGAAAGCCATAGCCTGCCTCTGATTTCTGACGATTTGCTTTCTGGGGTAGTGATCCTGACAGACCAGCAATTAGAAGCAAGTAATACACAATCCCACCACCATGGCAAGTTGGCCTCTGTACCAAGGACGCCAAGGACGACAGATCCCTCAACTGAGGACAGTGCCATTTGCCCTCAAATGGCTCGCCCACCATTACCCCCACACCCACCAACTACCGATTCGTCTAATCGACATTGATGGATCCTTAATTAATCCTGCCCTGCAAGCTTCATCCTTCTATCTAAATTCTGGTAATTAGATCTGGAAGAAGTGATCTCTCTCTCGTCTACAAAGATTGGGTGGGTGCATTCTACTCGTACCAACTTTTGTTGGATAATGTTATTTTGCTTTTAAATTGTTTTTTTCATAGTAGATTCCTTAGGGGCAGTTCAGGTGCATTTGGTTGGGGGGTTACCCCCCACTTTGGGTGGGTTACCCCCCAAAACCCATATTCCCAATCCACTAGTGGGGCACACTCTCTTTCCAATCAAAAATATATATATTATACCATCATATCATCTAAAAATCATAAAATACTCAACTTCTACTCACTATTCCCAACTTCAATACAATCACATCACAAAAACCACCCACTTTTTCAAATTTTAATACAATCATACCATAATAACTACCAACTTTTTCAAATTCCAATACAATCACATCACACAAACCCTTCCAACCCTTAACCCACTAACCAAACACACAAACACAAAATCGGGTTATCCACTCCTGGATAACCCACGAACCAAACGCACCCGTAGGGATTACCCCTTTTTGGGGGTTCTTCCGAAATCAACGTATTCTCTCTCATTCATGTGAGGTCTACTCTCTCTCTTTTTTAATATATTAAATAAATCATTTCTTTTTCATCCATTCCATAAAAATATATATTATACCATCATATCATCTAAAATTACAAAATACTTAACTTCTATTCAATTTTTCAAATTTCAATACATTCACATTACAATTACTCACTTTTTCAAATTTCAATGCAATCACATCACAACAAACTCTCTCAACTCCACATTCTATATCAAAATGTTAAACCATATAAACGGATTACGCTCTTCCAATAAACAACAAAAAAAAAACACTTCACAGCATAACTGGAAAGAAGCTTGGACCTTCATTCCAAAATTTTAATTTTAGCACCAACTGATAAGAATATCCTGCTCATAGATTTTGTTGAATCTGCCGAGGATTGACAGATGAATGCCAAAAGAGGAGTTGATAACGATAATCCCGTAAACAAAAGCAGAACTAATCGTGTACATACATAAAACCATTCGCCATTTTCAAATGTGCAGTGTCTGTTGTTTGATCAAAATCAGATGGCACCTCGTGTGGCTCATCCCGTGGCTCATCCTAATGCAAGTAGAGTCGTATTCTACGCGATGATCTATTTAGGAATGGGATTAAAAGTCTCCGGTAATCGACCGTCAAGTGATCTTGTTGTAGCTGATCGTACGTCCATTTTTGCAACATAGAACAGTGACGAGCAACCTAATGGAGAAACTATTCCTGAGCAACACACGAGTCAGTAAATTAATCTGGAATGTAATTAGGTAGCTAAGTTTGTCTGATTGTCAAATACCCTAACCTACTCCACACAACACCCTCATCAGATGATCGAAAGAACCGACATCAACAGTGTCTCCAAACAATAAGCCCCATCACATGATCCAAAAAAAGGTCCAACACTCAAGGTATCTACCACAGACCTCCCTACAATTAAACTTAAACACCACTACAACATAATGGAGGAGGAGAAGGAGAAGTCAAGATCCTCTGAACAAACCCAACAATTATACTCCCATAATTAACCATATAGATCCCCCACTCCATGGAGCATAGGCAAATCAATCCATGTGAGGAGGAGGAGGGGGGGGAGGGGGCGGGGGAGTGGTGGTGATGGCCTTCCTGGCGAGGCTGTGCTTGTTGTTGTGCATCCACACCTTGAGGACCCTCCTCTTGACACCAATCTCCTGGCAGAAGTGCTGGACCTCGCCTTCCTCCCTCCTCTGCAGCCTCCACCCCACCCTCTCCGCGAACTCCAACATCCTCTCCTTCTGCTCCGACGTGAACTTGGTCCTGAACCTCTTCTTGGCAACGGGGGCCCGGTGGAAGGCCGCCTCCATCTCGTCGGATTCCGACGTCTGCATGGCTCCCACAGGCATGATCATGTGGTACTGCGCGGGGCTCGGCCTCGTGGTGGAGATGAGCACGCCCTTCTGACCCACCACCTTCCTTGTGGTGCTGTTGAGCTGCGGTGAGTAGAGGTCGGCGTAGTGGTAGGAAGGGGGAGGGAGCAGCTGCTCGCCCTCGACCTCCTTCCTGTGGAAGTTCCTGTGGCAGTGACAGGCGGAGCACTTGAACGCCTCCGGGGTGCCCTCCTCCCCGCCAGGCATGAACTCGCCGCAGCCGTCAAGGGCGTGACCGCCGATGGAGGCGGCGTGGTTCTTGAGGCACTCCCTGTAGTTGGCTGTGAGGATGGTGGTCAGTGCTCTGGAGTTGTTGGGGGGCACCGAGGAAGGGCCGTTGGAATTGTGGGTACCGATGTAAGTGCTCGTAATTGGGATTGGGATTTGGACCTCTTCATCCTCATGGCTGGAAAGGTCCATGCTCTACTGGTACTATGGCTGCTGCTGCCGCTGCTGCTTTAATCTTCCTACCACTGTTCCAAAGGCGAGAAAGAGGAAGGGATTCACGGGGTGGAAGTACCCAAGTGGGGTTGGGTTATTTTTCCTTTTTTTAAAAAACTTGGAGGAGGAAATCTACCAAGGAGGAAATCAACTATAGGTTTTGGGGTTTTGGGCACTGAAGGTTTGAATGGATGAAGAGAAAGAGGGTGATGATGACAACCCACTTGTCTTGTTAGGACCAAGGGGGTGTACCGATTGCTTAAAATATTGGAGGGAAACGGGAGAGAAGAGAAACGGGAACTGGAAATCCAGCAGAGGGAGTTGCATGAGCTCGAACTGTGGCCACCACAAAGCTGGAGTGGCATTTCATGTCAGGGGAGGGGGAAGGAGGAAGGGTCTTCAAGGAGCCACTGAGCCCAAGGGTTTTAGGAGGGTGGGGGACACCAAGGATAGAGAGAGAAAGAGAGGGTCCATAGCTTTTGGAAGGGAAGGGGGTTTGCTTGCTTTGCTTGTAATGTCAGGTCTGTCAGAGATAGAGAGAGAAAGAGGAGCAGCAAACAACTATTTTTATATAGATTACTCATGAATATTATTGATATTGCTGTTAGAATACTGGTTTACTCGAGTGATTTCCCAGAATGGAGAGAGAGAAGAAAGTTTCTCCCATTCTGGGTATCCGGTGAAAATATTACCCGGTCTGGGTATATATCGGCAAATGGTTTGCCGCTCGCCCATGTGGCGCGGCAAACCATTTGCCGTGCTCACGTGGACAGAGCGGCAAATGGTTTGCCGCCTACGGCAAACCATTTGCTGCGAATGTTGCCGTTCCCGCCCAAATTAATTAACACCTCACAAGTTACTTAACTTAACCATTTAAGTGGTTATATTGTATTTATTTAAGATTAAAGTTAAGGTAGTAATAATAAATATTATGTAACAATAATAAATATATTTATATAAATGTGATTTTCTATTTAATAATGATTGTATAATTTTTAAATTTAATTCGTATAGTTTTAGCAATTAATATGTTATAATATAACTTAGCAAGAGTTTAGTAGTGTAATTGGTATTTATTTATGAATAAAATTAAAATATTAATAATAATTATTATGTAACAATTAAAATTACATTTTTTATAAATGTGATATTTTAATAAGTAATATTTATCTAATTTTAAAATATAATTCGTATACTTTTAGCAATTATTATGTTATGATATAGCTTAAGTAATACTAGTAGTGTATTTCGTATTTATTTATGAGTAGCTTTAAAACATTAACAATAGACTTTATGTAACAATTAAAAATATATTTATATAAACGTTATGTTTTATTAAGTAATTATTATTTAATTTAAAAATATAATGCGTATAGTTTTAGCAATTAATATCTTATGATATTTTTAATTAATATGTTATGGTACTTATAATTCTATATTAGATATTTGTATACTATTGTAATAAACTTCTTTATAAGTAGATAATTGTTGGATCTTTTAACATGGAGTTAACATTAAAGTTCTTTAACTTATATTAAAATTAAGTGAACATTTTTAACATTGGATCTGAAATATATTTAACATGTAACTGGAACGCACATACATTCATAAATTCTCCAGGTAATAGAAGCTGAAATATTTCATTTACTTGAAAAAGATACATGCAGAATACATACGCAAGAGACCCTTAAAGTAGACCTAAATATCACTAGATATCAAAAAAACAACAAAATATACTAACTCTACTGACGACCCGACCTTACGCGCTCTCCACGTAGCGCACTCAGACGTGCATACTTTAATGCGATGGTGTAGTGGAGGTCAGCTAAGTCAGCGTATAACGCTTCTTCCTCGTCCACTGGTTCTGAAAGCGGTGATGTCGCGCCATGGGATGAACTGGGGATCGGACTGGCTTGCGGAGAATATGGGGTGAACTGTGACTCGAACTCCTCCACTGGTTCTGTTTCTGATGCGGTTGGTGCCCTGCTTGGGGTTGGTATTGGAGGTGGATGCGCTGGCGGTGGAACGTGAGATGGTACACGGCTGGAGGACCGACTCGGTGGAGCACGTGCTGCTAAGAAACGATTGTCGGGCAGACGCACCGACTTGCGAGCTGTGATGCGTGTCTTGGCCATGTCCTGTTCGGATGTTAATTCATTTGAAGAAGTAATGTAGAAATCAATATTAATGCCATCAATAATAATTTAATTAACAATAATTTGCAGCCATTTGCACAACAACAATAAAGAAATCAATGAAACGAAAACATCATATTTTATTTCTTAAATAGGGATAACATAAGGGTCTAATTATAGGAACCATTTTTTTGTATGTTCTACAATATGTGATAGTGGTCCCTTTGATGAAGATGCTTTCCCTTTTCCCCCCCTCCTTTGTTCTGTTGTCGCTGAGCTTGCCTCCCCTCTTCCCGATGTTGCCGTCCTGCCCGCATCACCCCGACCCCTAGCAAGGCTTGCAACGGTTCTTCTCTCAGGTTCAGTCACGGTTGAGCGTCCCCTTCCGGTCGTAGATCTACCACCCCCTCTCTGACTTGATACATTTGAAGCACGAGGTGGCTCCTGTATTGTCACCGGTAAAGATTCAGTGGATACCTTGGGAAGATCTGTTGCTGATGGCTGTATACCCCAAGTGACTTCTTCAGCACCATAACCCGGGAGCCCAACGAAAGAGGGCTGGCTTTGACTTGGCCCCATGTGCCAGAAGAATTGATGTGCTTGAGAGGGCTGAGCTTCCTGTGTGGAAAGCAAGTCAAATGGTGGTAGTGCTGAACCCATCTGCTGCATCTGAGGCATGTAGGGCTGGGTGTAGGACTGTGTCGCCTGATACGACGGTCGAACTTCCTCTGTCCCGGAAGTGTATTGATCACCCCATTGTTGGGAGGCAAACGTCGAGGGCTCGGTGTATGAAGTGTAGATGGGGGGGACATCATGTATTCCCGGATCCACCAGCGACATATTGTGGATGGTGTAGTCCACATAACCAATCATTTGTTGCAATTCCGTGCTCCTTCGATGTTCCGTCATTAAATCCCTCACACGAAACAAGGAGTTCACCTATAGAGGAGAAATTAAAATTGTAAACTACGAAGAAATTAATTTTAAAATATTGTGTATTAGGTACGAAATTACCAGTTGGTTCCACCTCGGCCCGTGTGGTTCATACGCTTGGCGGGGTGGTGGTATGGCCGTAGCAATCCAACGTCGCGTAATCTGCCAATACCAAGTAAGGTAGTCGGACAAGACTTCAGCAGGTGTCTTATCCAAATTCCTCTCTTCAACGACATCGTTCAGTCGCTGTTGCCATTGAGCCAGACGGTCTTGGTGGTGAAGCCCCCAGTCATAGGGCTGATCGTCTCGTGCTCTAGCTCGTCTGTCCTCTGAGGGGAGTTGCGGCATTACATCAGGAATGTGTTGTCTCAACCCAAACTGTCGCATTACCCTATCGGATTAAGAAGAGACTCTTGACCATGATCGGTTAAGACTCCCACTCTATGACTACTTCTGCTGATGGAGTGTTCTTCATCCTCATCATCTTCTTCTTCCTCTTCATCTTCCTCTCCCTCTTCATCGTCGTCTTCCTCTTCCACCTCGTGTTGGACTTCATCTTGTTCGTTATTTTCATTCTCATCACGTTCGTCAACTTCATCGTAAAGAGATACATTAAGGTCAAAAACTTGCATCGATGACGATCCCACGTCTCGTTGTTGTGAAGGAATCTCTACCGCCTCTATTAATAGTTCCATCATCCCCAGTTGTCGACATACTTGCAACATCAACTTCGTTATTTTATCCGATCCAATAACGATTGGACGGAATGAACTTGCATTGGTAGGCCACTTGCAGGTCACAGTTATCTCGAACAGGTCGGGTGTATATCCCGTAAGACCGTATATGTAAGCTAGCAAATCATTGTAGCTACATGATACAGGTACTCCGATCATATCACTCTTACCGCCTTCGTAACCGACCTCAGAGTCTATGTTGATTACTCTCCCGCCCCAGAACACATAAAGGGCAGCGACATCACCCATTTCCTATTCACAACTAAAAGTTAATGCCTTTTTTAACTACAGAAAATGAAGTTCTAAATCTATATTTAATTGTAAAAAGTGGTTTAAGTTTAATTAGGAATCTTAATCTATATTATTATAATTATTATAATTAATATATATTTAATTTTTTATTTAATAACAATATTTCATTTAATTATAATCTATATTATTTAGGAATCTAAATCTATATTACCATAATCATTATAATTAATTACTATTTAATTTTTTATTTAATAACACTACATCATTTAATTAAAATCAATGGTATTTAGGAATCTTAATCTACATTATTATAATCATTATAATTAATTAATTTTTAATTTTTTATTTAATAACACTATTTCATTTAATTATAATCTATATTAATTATGAATCTTAATCTACATTATTATAATCATTATAATTAATTAATTTTTAATTTTTTATTTAATAACACTATTTAATTTAATTATAATCTATATTAATTACAAATCTTAATCTATATTATTATAATCATTATAATTAATTAATATTTAAATTTTTATTTAATATCATTATTTCATTTAATTATAATTTAGATTACTTAGGACTCCTAATCTATATTATTATAATCATTAATTATTACTAATACACATTATATACATTATTTAATACTAATATGCATTATTAATTACAAACATACATTATTTATTACTAATCTAAATTAGTTATTAATAACAAATATTATTTAATATTTACTTTTATTATTACTAATCCACATTATAAACGTAATTTATAACTAATATACATTAATTATTACTAATATATATTACTTACTACTAATATAAATTACTTATTACTAACACACATTATTTAATTTCTAATTTTACTAATACTAATACACATTATATACATCATTTATTACTAATAAGGATTACTTAATACAAACATAATTTACTTTATTACAAATCTAAATTTCGACATAATTACTTTAATTAATTTCCTATATAAGTAATAAATTATTTTCTTTAATTAATGGCCTCTACAATATATTAATATTAGTGTGTGTCATGGGGGGATTGTATGGCATTTTAATGTGACTCTAATTTTATATTTTCCTAATAATATCATGTGGGCATGTGGGCATGTATGTCATCGATTATGTATTTCTAAGCTAAAGTTAGCGTTAAATGGAATACTACAACTATCAAGAACTAAATACTTATTTCGAAAAAAAGAACATCTTCTTAAGGACAACAATTATTAACAACTAAACTATCAATAATTATGAAGAACTAATTAAATTTTCATTTTAAGGAATAAAAAAAATTCATGACAACTAAATAATTTTCTACTTAAATAAAAGACATCTATAATTTTTACTTAACAATTATAGAAATTAAAATTAAAAAAAAATTCATACCTTAGAAGGAGGAGAAGTTGGATCTTCAAAGGAGGAAGAGAATGAGAGAATGAGAGAAGAGATGAGAGGATGCGTGAGGGGAATGGGGGCTCGGGCGGGCTATTTATATGCCGCCCAGCGGCAAATGGTTTGCCGCGGCACGGCAAACCATTTGCCGTGCAGGGCGGGTCGCCGACCGCTTCTGGCGCGCGGTCCCGTCGTCTGCGCCAGTCTGCGCCGAAGACCGCGCGCCTCGGCGACCGTGCCACTGTGCACGGCAAACGGTTCGCCGCTCTGTCCACGTAAGCGCGGCAAATGGTTTGCCGCGCCACATGGGCGAGCGGCAAACCATTTGCCGATATATACCCAGACCGGGAAATATTTTCACCGGATACCCAGAATGGGAGAAACTTTCTTCTCTCTCTCCATTCTGGGAAATCACTCGGTTTACTCCCCCGCCTCAATTGTCTTGTCACCTTTCAACTTTACACCCCCACCTACGCTCAAAACAATTGACCAGAAAACAGCAGTCAAGCATTTATCGGCAAGATCTGAAAAACATGCAAAGGGGACATGAACTGGTTTTCAGTGCCGGGGAGAAACAACGTTGATGTTCTGACCCTTCACGGGGAAGTGGGTCTTTGCTCTATCCATAGATTTTGCTAATGACCCTAAAAACCTTGTAGGTCTAATCTTGGATGGATGGATGCGTATATCATGCCCCCATTGATGTGCACAGAGTTCCATGAGAGTTAATATTGCTAAATATCGAAGCCATGCAGACTGGTGGCATCACAGGTGTCGTGCCCGCCGTTGGTCGTGTGGCGTTTGACGTCTAATTATGAGATTAGGAGGGCTAATGAGTGGTTAGCTTTGCACGTGCATGGGGAGGGGATGGGTGTGGGACCTAAGCGTGCAAATAAGCCAACCCTACAAGGCTAACCGGAGGTGGAATAAAGAAGGGTCGGATGTTCTTTTTGTTAACAAAGGGGTCTCCTCGGGATCGATTTAATGTGAGGGGGGGCAAAGGGCTCCACATTTGTTTCCATGGAGCCTTTACTTTCTTCTGCTTTAGGGAAATTCAAATGATCCATGCAAGCTCGCATCATCCCGGCGTCCATCTCGGCGTCGGTGCTCTCGCAGTCTGATCCTCTCTTGGATCATCAGAGGCCCGCCTACTCAGCCCGTTCGCTCGTAGTCGGATCTGGTTTTTTTGGATGAGTCTTACGAACTGCATTATCCAAAAAAACAATTAAATTATGAATTTAGATTCGAGGAATAATAAAAATATAAAATATAAAGCAAACTATGGAAGGAAGGAGAGGTAAAACTCAGGCAAAGTGGGCCAAGTTGGGAACTTTCGCAATATATGGTATATCTTCCAAATCAAGTGTGTACGTGATCCCAAAATCGCTGTAGCCCATTTCTCGGGTCTGACAAATTGCAGGATAAAGGGTCATTGCTCTACAGTTGTCACTGTATAAGAGTTGTCAGAATTTGGGAGAGAGAGAGATAGAACCTTGAGACCCATGTGATCCAAATTAATGGATACCCAACCACGACAAACTCCTTGGACCATCTCATATAAATCTGCACTAGATACTATTAGAACATACAAACCTCACGATATTCAAAACAAGAAAAAGTTACCTCTTCCATCTCCAGTAAATAACGTATCACGAGTCTGTCGAGGAGATGGACGCCTGATCATGCACGCATTGATTCCACGGAGAAGAATCAACTTTGCTCTTGGATATACCAGATCCCATCGCTTGCTATACAATTAGAAGTTAAAGGACAATTAATAACGATTTGCCATTGGATATGCTCCAAAATGGCGCGAATTATTCATGCACGGACGTGGTCCATCCATGGCTGCCACATCCAGCACAGCTCCGATCTCCAAATTTAAGCTCTGCGTAAATCGCTGCATCGATCAGCGTGATAATCATACGTACTTTGTATCGGATGTAGATCTAGTGAAACTTCAGCTGAAACAAGGCAAGCATGCATCTAATATCATCGTAGCTGTATTCAAATTTTCATGGATGTGCTTGTGTGATGACTTAAAGGAAATATTTCTCTTCTCACCTCTCTTAGAATTATCGACACTGATATGAGACCAATATAGTTGCGGTCAGGAAACTAAATTTAGACCATTTAAGTGCAATTCGATTTTGACTTGGAACTGAGTTAGTTTCTACGACATACTTTAAATATAGCTTGAAGAGGAAGAATTGAGTGATCATGAAGTATGCGATCTTAGTTTACTGTTTGATGCAGATAATCATGGGTAAGAAATAAATGCATAAGAGAGGAGTCTTATATTAATTTGATAAAGTGTGCTTTTAGAATGATAAACATCCCTATGAAATGGGAATGGATAATTGACAAATGCATGAAAAGATCAATAAAAAGCCTCAGAAAATTAGGAATTAAGTGCAATTCATTTATATTTAACTTAGACAAGCGCAAGGGCGATCTTATGGAGGCAATTTCAAGTAGTGGCAACCAATCAAACCAAGAAAGCAATTATGAATTATGAATTGTACAGGTTATATTTTTGTCTCTTTGTTCTTTGGATGCAAATGAGACAAGAAGACAATGCAAATATTAAACCCCACCCAGTGCAATTTCATCAATTGTCACTTGTGCGACTAACATGGGTTCGGCTGCTGGGACCTGGGCTCAATATTATTGAGGGCTCTTCGTAATTTCTCCAATAATGATTTGTGGACGGCCATGATTAAACAAAGGCGTGTGGATGGCCATGATTAAACAAATGCTATGCTGACCGAAGAGGCTTTTCGAGGTGTGAACCACAAAGATAGAGTGTTGATGTTCAATGCATGCAAAAAGTTAGGCACACAAAATAAAGATATTAGGTATAATGAGGGCCCTATAGTTCTCTGAATCCTCAGGTTCCC
Organism: Ottelia alismoides; assembly: GCA_037367405.1. Lineage (NCBI taxonomy): Eukaryota > Viridiplantae > Streptophyta > Magnoliopsida > Alismatales > Hydrocharitaceae > Ottelia > Ottelia alismoides. The sequence continues at coordinate 302,198 of JAZKJV010011560.1, forward strand.
TCTGATCCGTTAGGTTCACACCCAACTCCTGTGGCGTTTGAGGGAAGTGACTGGATGCCTGATGTAGGGAAGAGAATGGGGACATGACCTTGATCCTGGGTTGGATCAAGGTGAGGGTGAATGGCAACCTGTAGTTTGAGAACATGTTGACCTCGATTCTCGCTCGATATGGCCAGAAAATTTCAGAGCTTCGTGTAGCGATGATGTAATGATTCAATGTTCAGTAACCTTGGGTCCTCTCTCCATCAGTTAGACTCTTGTATGTCAGCCATAGATATAGTGCCCCTCGTTGCTGCCACCGACGAGGTGTCTGGGAAGCGGAGACATGGAGAATGTCTCATGGTGACAAGATTGGGCAACCAATTTTTTGAGGTGATGGTGATATATGAGGAGATATGGGTGGTGAGTAGTTAGATAGAGTCGTTCGTGTGGGTTTTTAAACAACGGTCGGAGTTTGGAATTAGGAGGAGCAAGCATGGAGTATGTCGATGGTGAAGGTGGGCACTCAGACGTGTGGTCGTGGTTGAAAGAGTACCGAGTGGAGGTAGAAGGAGAGCTGATGTGCTAACATGTGTCAGTACCACATAATTCCTCAATGGAAATTCAAAGGAGAATGCGGGAAAATAACTTTGGTTGAAATTTCGTGAAACTCAAAATATGGTGAATAAAATTCTCTACATTTTTCATGAAGATATGAGGAGTCCATCCAGACTTCTAGGAAGAGATTGAAATTTTGGGACTCCATACATGTATACCATACCTATATTTGAGAAATTTTATTTTTGTATTTTTGATAATAATTTTATATTTAATTTACATAACAAATTATAAGACACACACACATAGTATTTTATTAGTTGAGTTAATGTATTATAGAGAATAGTACACGTTCGGGCTAGGTTTAAAAGACATACCAATTCAATGTATTTGTGATTTCCAATTGTTTTATGTAATACATATACATAACTAAAGTAATCTATAAATGTATATGAGTGTTAATAAGTGTAATATGTACCTTAATTAAATATAAATGTCTAGATATAATAGATGCATATTCTAATTAGGTCAAAACAAAACTTTCCATATCTGAACCAAATTCTCTCAAAAAGTATTCAAATTGAGAAGTAGATTTTTAACATTTAACTATAAAAGTTACTATTGTTAAATCAACACTACAAGAAATCTGCTCAACTACGAGCACATATATAGTCATTTTGTGCTCGTATTGCAGTCCCATTGTGGTCGAAATTAGGCCTTGCGACTACATGTAGTTGAAAGCCTTGTACTCGTATAAACTGGTCTGCAAAGGGACTTATGACCGCAATATAATTGCATTGTGGCCATAGTTTATGAGCACTGTATTGTCTCGTAGTTGCATACACCCGATGAATGTGCGTGAACTATGCATAATATGTGAGTACATATACGACTACAAGTAGTTACATATACTGCAAACCGTAAAAAAACCAATTGCTGAATTACACGTAGCCTGCATATAACCTTTGCGACACTTGAATAATCAACAACCTACATATTACCATTCGAAGATGTGAAGCTATAAAACACATGCATATTCAATGTTTGTAAATACTAGAAATTGAGGAGATAGACTCTGATGATTCAACCAAACAATTCAACCATTCAAGCATATTGAATCATTAGAACACACCCAAACAATTCAAACATGTATAAATGATGCAACCAACCATTCATACACATTGAAAGATCATAGAGTAAAGATCGAGGAGCTAATATTAAAATCAAACCAATATTCTAAGATCAAAGAGTACTATATACAAAATAATGATTTTAAATGAAATCATGAAAACAAGTTGAACCTAGCATTTCACTTCTTCCACCTTCGCAACATCTTCTCACCCTTCTTTGCTCTTCTGTCCATTTACCTATCCTTCTCTCTTTGTTCCACCTCATCATCCCTATCGTAGATAACAACCCCGTGACGAATGGCCCATTGCACCACATACTCCTGGACATCTTCCTCCTCTTCATTTGTGTCATCATCATCGTCATCATCACTCCCATCATTATCGTCGACAACCTTCTTGCCAGACCTATACATTCAAGCGCGTACGCAAATCCTTCTAATATAAGTAAATTAAATTTGCTAATATAGTATATTATAGAGTATTCAATAGTGTCTTCATGTTGTCGAGTCTGGACTCTATAGTGCCCATCATGTTCAAAAGACTTTCAAGCCTAGTCGTCACCTGGCTCATATGGGTAGGGTCTACACCACATGTAGATGTCTGAGTATATCACGATGGGGATGGTCAATAAATAATCAAAGATCCTGGAGTTTCACAATTAGACTCTGATGAGAATATGGGATGGAGTCCCCCCAATGTTTGCCTTCGATTTGGGCCCACTTGTCGATGATCAATCGCATGTTGCCAAAGCTTAGCATCAAACTATCGATGCTCTTGAATAAGAACTAACACATATTTCTTGTCGAAAATGGCATCGTAGTAGTTCTGGAATTGTCAAAATCCATAAATTAAATAAAATTCTTCTCCATAAGAATGAGACATCAGTCATAATAAACAACATGCATAATGGAACTCACCAGCACAATCCGAGCTTCAACTGTCAACGACTCCTTCCCTAGCATGTGGGTCTTCCCCCACCATTCCCTACGTGTTGGCTCACGTTGCGAAGCTGCATGCTGCGATAATATTGAAAGTATTAACAGTGTCATAATAGTTTATTTGATTTTGAATATGTTATTATATACGTACCAATTCATACCGCACAACCCTGAAGTTCTTAGCACCGTTGTTGGATTTAATCTCCTACTTCCCTATGTTGATCCTTCCCATCATTGAATGCCTCCCAAAGTCATCGTAAGCAAAGAGATTACAATACCGACTCCATTGACATAGAAGCAAACTATTTTATGATTTAAAACAATGTTAAGAAGTATTATGTAATGAAATTCCTTACCTCTCCAGTGTGCACCACGAAGGGCGGAACTGCTTCGCCCTCTCACAGTTCACATCTCTATCCATCTTCGCTATCGTAGTCTTCATCGCCTTATAAATGATGTTTGTGATCCTATTGTTGGGTAGGTGGGTTATTTTCATACAAAACATCTTCTTGGTGTGCCCGAGTCGGATGTCATATGTGTTCTTCATTTCAGAAATACCACAATTAAACATAGAAGGAACAAAATAATAGTTAATTTAATACAAATTTGATACTCATGTCAACACATGCAAATTCTATGCTGGTCAAACGGACTCATGCGAGTCCATCTATAGTCCTCACAATCCTAAAACCTCTTCCAAACCTTGCAAACTCCTTCAAGACATCGTGTTGGTCCTTCAGAGTATACCTATATCAAAGAAGAGTTAGCAATAATAAAAAATATGGAGACTAATAAACCAATGAACCGTAATCGCACCTCTTTAATAAAAAAATTCTTGTCATTGTATAGGATGTGGAATACAATTCGTCAAAAACCACACTTTAGAATATGTGGAAAAAATGTACTTGTAAGTGTACCAATGTCAAACTCAAAGAATGGTGATTTTTAGTTACAAGATTTCAAATTAATTTAAGTGATTAATCATTTGCACTATTAATCTCTATGTCAGAAAATAAAGCATGAAAAATAAAACAACGAAGCAAAGAGAGAGGAAAATACAACAATGATCTCCAATAATGATTTTTAATCCAATAAAATGGTGATAAATAAAACCCAAATAATTCACAAATCTGAGGTAAGTTCAAGAAATGCGTTGATAACTTAAATCTAATATGTAGGCTAGAATATCAATGCATCAATGGAAAATCCTACAAATGATTAGAGAAAAAATATTTCTCAAGAAGATCTGACTCCAAAATTTTCTTGTAATTCACTCCTCAAAGAATAAACTAAAACACCTAGGAAGTACATCGATTGATTCTCCTCGAATAAGCCCCTGTAGTTTATAACAATTTTCCTCAAAATATAATGGTAAATATGTTAAAGATTAATCCTACAAAGATCAAATAACCCTCAGATGATAATAATATCTCTTAAAGAACCTCTGATCTATTCTTAAAATATGTAGAATGAAAGAGTGCAAAACAAGCTTCAAAATGACATATTATGCGCTAAAAATGAAATTAACATGAGAAAGATATGTTGAAATGAAATTCCATGGACTAAAATATTAAAAAAATAATCTTTTTATCTCAAATTGGCCCATGGGGGGACTTATATGTGATTCTCAGAACTCGGAGGGGTGCATCTTCAATTTGCCCTGGAGGGCACGTGCATCGCACATGCTTTGGGAGGCGGGGACCTCAACGCTATTTGGTGGAAGTGCAGAGGTTGAGGTGTAATTTTCCCCCACCTCGCATGCGTTGCGCGTGCCAAGGGAGGGTCGAGCGATGAGTTGGAGCAGACCTGAGGCTCGGACAATCGAGCCTACGCGTGGCTGACGTGGCGAGCTTTGGGTGAGCCAAAGCGCTTGGCTCGAGATCAGAATTGGATGCGCGACATGGCTCAAGTGACACCGTTGGATCAAGGCTTTAGCCTTGATCATACGACAACTGGAGGCTGAGCTTTGGTGATGCAGCTGAGGCGGAGGCCCGATGGAGCTGTTGGAGATGCGGTTGAGGGTGAGAGGCAAGGAGGTGAAGGGCATGGGCATTGAAGTCGAGGTGAACGATGCAAGAGATTATATTCAATGGAGAAGCTGTACCTGAGTTGTGGCGACGGTGAAGCTCGAAGATTGAGGGTTAAGCAAAGGAAGGTTCAAGATTGAAGCTCAACATGGTGATGTTAAGGGGTGGTGTAGGGCTCCGGCAGAGATGGGGGAGAAGGAGCCAGAACTCCATCCTTTACGAGGCCAGAGATGGGGAGGATCTAAGAGGAGAGAATAGAAGAACATAAGGAGGTTGATGAGACAGAGTCAAAGAAGCAAATGGGTTTGTTTAGACAATATAGGAGGGCTAATATGATCGAATGAAGAAAACAAAGAAATAAAAAGAAAGACGAAGTAGTAGAAGAAGTGTGTAGCGGTGTTACCTGGAAGGGAAAGTGAGCAAAGTGGTCAAACGCCTGGGAAAGAAGGACGAGACCTCCTGTAGAACTTTGCTTAAAGGTCTCGATAATGGGGGAACTAAGCTCCGCAACTCAAAGCTGCTACATGTCCCCAGAACAAAGGTCGCAGAACACACCTGTCGTCTCCTCGTCATAGCCTGGAGGAGCATCTTCTTGACTGCTATCACCGGAGAGAGTTCCTGGTCGAATGAGAAGATATGGACTTGGTGGATGATCGTACTGGACGCAGAGGTTAATGCTTTATAGGAGATGGGAGGAATGGTCGCAGGGGAAGGGTAAGAGGTGTTTGAAGACTTGAAGTGGCCGTCGGAGCTGTGATGAAGATGTTGTTACATGAAGGGGATGGGTAACTATGAAGAGTAGATTAGGGTTTGGCTATCGGCGATGGAATGGTAGAGTCAGAGCGACGAGCAGTGAACGGAGTTGAAGAGGTGCAGTTGGAGCAGGTGATGGCGGAGTGGAAGTGATGGAGGAGTGTGATGGTCGGAGGTGATGATTGGGGAAGAACGGGCGGTGTTGGAGGTCTATGATGACAGTACAGATGCCATTGGATTCACAAGATCCAACGACCCAGAATTGTGGGGGTGCATCTTGTGTTGTGCACGTGCTTGGGACACGTGAGTTACACGTGCGCGAGCCTGACAGAGTGGGATGGATAATGGCCGTCAGATCAAGATTGATCTAATGGCCAGAAGCGAGGATGATACATGATAGGAGGCGTTGACCAGGTCAGTGGGTGCGGGACGAGGTGGCCCAATTGTTGGAGGCCATGTGGCATGGAGCGGTTGACCAAAACGTTGACCATAATCAAAAATAAAAGAGAAAAAGGAAAAGAAATAAACTGAGATATCAAATGCAAAGTGGTCAACAAGAAAGTCGTTCATCTCAATGAGATCTACAACGTTCATAAAGGATCAAAAAGTAAAAGATGCCATCTGTCTAAAACATATTTTTGGTGGTATTCTATAGATAAAATACCATATTTTTGTATTTTATATTTTTTGTAATTTTTAAATAAGGTAAAAATCAAGATAAGATTAAATAACATATAAAATTAATAAATTCACATTAATCTATTTTTTATTTTTAATAATTAAAATAAATAAATAAATAAAATAAAAGGGACATATATACTGACTATATATACAGACTCAGAGTGATTTATTTTCTTTGATTTTGCCTTCAATTTTGATCTAGATTTTTACATGCTTTATTAATGAAGAAATTAAAGAAAATAAAAAATAAATAAATCAAACATAGTTAATTTGTACATAAAATAATAGGGTTAAAATCAGGCAATATGTACAATATACAATGAGGTCCCAAAACCCAAGATTCACATATGAACTCCGATTCTTTTGAATTTGATCTTGTTTTGTAGATAATTGAATGTATATTAATTCAAAAGTGAGTAGAGATTCATAGGAATGTATGAGAGTGATATTAACATTTATAGCTTTTGGTCTTCAAACTAGGGTTTGGTTTTTATTGAGCAAATATACAAGTTATTTTTTTGATATTTTTCCTTTGTTAATGTTAGTAATATGTACAGAACCATGTTGATTTTATTTAATTTTGAATTAGTGAAAAATAGATAAAAATAGGGAGATCTATGGGATTATACATGCGATATATACACGGATTTTTGTTTCTTATTAAATGCAATTATGCGTGCTAAACATGAATATTGATTACCTATGCATGAATGCTAGAAATGCAATTTAAATGAATAAATGCAAGTATTGACTTAGGAACAGAGCTCTATTTTCATCTTTTAGAGTGATGAATCACAAATTCATCATCCCCCTATACTTAAACCATGCTCGTCCCCGAGCAACTAAAATGAAATGCAAGAGTGAAATGATATTGGGTTCCATACCATGGTCATGAACAAAAGGTGGAATTGGAGCTCGACTTGACCTTTGGATTAATAATATGGCAGAACTCTTTATGAGAATTAGGGTTTTAAGAACAACAACCTCCTAGTGGTACAAGTCATCATCCCAACACGACTCAGAAGTCATCTTAGTTCAACCCCCTCCCAAAGTATACCACATGAACTGTCTCTGGTGAGTGAAGGGTGTTAGATCTTCCCATGCAAGATGCCGAAATACCATACAATCTCTTACTCTAGTAACTCATCCTCAGGGAGTCAGGTATTTCCTTCTAAGTTCAAGAACATGCTAATTCACAATGAGTGGGGGAGAAGTCTATAAAAAGGGTAAAGGAAGTGGAGAGTGACCAGTTAATCAACTCTCTTATGAAGCTTGGCTAGTGTAGCCAAGTCTCCACTAGATCTGCAGGTTATTTGAATCTTGGACCATTGTGGTCAAATATTATTCTTTTTGGTATTGGCTTCTTTTTGGTAGGAATTTTGGTTGTTCTAAATTGATCTTTCATGCTTCGACGGATATAGAATCTTTTGTTCCCCGCATGTTTTGAGGTCCTGAAAAAAATTGTGCTAGCAGTCCTTCCCTCATCCGAAGCTTTATTTCAACCTAGTACTTCGGTCTTTAGATGTCTACGCTACCAAAGAAAATGACACACGATCTTCCAAGACCTCGACCGAGTTGAGCTAAGTGCGCGGTGTAGAGTACAGATTAATTTCTTATCCAAGAGTCACTCAGAATGAGGTGACCAAGTTAGACACTAAGAGTCAAACTCTAGACACTGTTGTGGAGAATTAATTATATGACTTGAAGTTTCTAAAATCAAACTTCTCATTGAAGTTCCTCTAAAATTTAAGTGGATTAAGAGCAGGTCAAGTTCATTCTTGATTTTTATTCACAACTCAGTTTAGAACCCTCTGACTTTTCACTTTACATATGCATGATATGCTAATAAAATGTACCAATGAAATGCAATGCACATGAATGAAGTACACACTTTTGAATGGAAAACTTTTTTTTAAGGGCTAGAAGATGGCCCGAACTGGACCAAACTCATATGGCGAGTTGCCACTACTTCCAAACAATATGGGTATAAGTACGAACCGTAGAACGACTACCCATATTACTTCAGGATGGTGCCTTACAGATTGTCCTTTAACCACCCAATCTGCTAAGGGATATCGTAGTTCCCTCACTGAAAAGTAACTAGTTATTTTTAAATTCAGTAATTAGAATTGTCACTAAAATAATTTTTTAAAGTTTGTTATACCCCTTAAATTTTACAAAAAGTTTTTAAAGCATGTATTGTATACATCATCTACATATCATACATAAAACTTACCCAATCTCAATTTTTGATTTGAAAATAGTTTAAGTACAAGCTATGGATAAAGTAAATATATACACTACACACACCCCCTATACTTAGCACGTGATATGTTCCCATGGCACAAAGTGGAATAAAGACATAGCTTGTACCAAATATAGTTGTGTGGAAAGAAATAGGAACTCGACTCACCCCCTATACTTAGGCTTTAAGGGCCTATGCATAACAGAAGAGCAAAAAGTGAGGTGGTCGAGGGTGAGAAGAAAGAATAGAAGTGATATGTTCACAATGATATCGATTCCCCTATACTAAAATTCAAGTCAGCCTTCGTATGATCAAGTAATTACAAGTCGGGGATCGAGTAGATCCGAGGGGTCAAGGAAGTTCTCGCTAATCCTTCCTGCGAGAGTGTGGTGGGAGATAGTATGGAGATGTAGAAGGCTATGAAGATGGGGAAAATGAAGAAGTCCATCCATCGACACAGTCATCTTCAAAAGAATAATAGTCATACGCAGAGAATCTCCAATTATTGTCAATCAAAGGTAAGTGTCATTTGATAACAATTGCACCGATTGCACTTACTTGATGTACTACTTTAGGACCAGATGAGTAACTTGATGAGGACTCTTCAAAAGTTACATGGTTTCTAAGGTCAAAGGTGACTTTCTTAGTCGGCTTGTGTCTGTGTGAAGTATCGAGAGGAGGAAGGTCAAAGTTCGTCTCCCTATCTTGAGAAACCGGTCTGGAAGGTGTGGCGTTTATGGATTCCTCATCAGATGATTCATCATATTCATTGACCCACTCCTCTAGGGTCATGGCATGTCTCAGGGGAGTTTCCTTAGTTTGAGTAAGAATTATGAGCTCGTTTCTGGTGGCAGTGTGAGTGATGGATGGGGAAAAAGATGTCACCCTTTGATGTTCTAAAGTTTTGGCGACATAGGAGATTTCCATAGGGTCGTAGGGACAATTTCTATTCGTATGTATACCCCTTTTGGTTTCGAAATTTTCTTGGTGATGTATTTGTTTGTCGGATGTCTCATTAGGTGTCTCTCCTAGGGTTTATGTCTGTGTTTCCTGCGGAAAGGTCTGATTGTGTGAATTGGTTTTCTTTTGGTCACGACGGTCAGTGTCTAGTTGGGTTTCCTCAGAGCAGGTCATGTCATTGAGGGTTTGTTCATTATGGTATGAGTTTGGGAATCTTATGTCTTGAGTCTTGGAATCAATAATTGCCTTAGTAGAGGCTAAGCATGGATTTTAATAGAATGATAGGAGACTCAGACAACTCTCTGTGGTGCCAAATGCCAAGGACAATAAAGTCCACTTTATGTTTGCCACCTCGGAAGTTTACGATGACAGAAACAATTCCTCTCGTTTGTTTGGTAGATTGATCTGGCAGTTGAACGATCACGCTCATCTTTTTGAGTTGTCCGAGCTTGATTCGATCAAAAACAGACTTTGGGAGGATGTTTAATGCGGAGTTGTCGTCTAACCAAACATGAGTGAATATGGAACCCTCAAATTCACAAGTGATCCGAGCCAACTGGTTGACTTTGTGGCTTTTGGTTTTCTTATTCATCACCAAAGAACCGACTATAGATATTATATGAAATTCAGTCCCTTATCAGTTCTTGCCCGTTTTTTTAGGGTTTAATCGACTATTTACAAATCTCTTAAGAACAAGGACTTATTCTATGACATTGATTAATGGAAGCTCTAATATTAGACTCTTGCAAAATGCTTCCATTTTAAAGTTGTCCAAATTTTTTTGAATTTTCTGATTTTCAAAATTTTTGGTGTTTTCGATGTAATAATCAGTAGGTTGGTTGTCAGTGGTTGTGTTTGAGTGTGTCACATGATGGATCTATGGTTCACTTGGTGGTGTCCTCACGTCTTCTTGATTTTTCATTGATTGGATGTCATTATATATGTGTTCAGTCAAAGCATTTGCCCTATAGTTAATACGTGTAATGTCATCATCAATCATCTCACAACTTGGCTCAGAATAATTTTACTCCACATATTGTGATTATGGCATGTAACCTTGAGTAGAGTAGTGATTATTCGCTGTAGTTGTTGTCTGGTCATGAGTTATATTTTCTTGACTCTGTATCTCTCGTGAACTGTTGAAGAAAAATTGGTCGTACTTAGGAAGGGAGTCAACCTGATCAGGGGATGGTTTAAAAGGTGTGTAGTCCATTGTAATTGAAAATTGTGTTTCTCTGTCAAAATTGGTTATTTTATTTTCCATGATTATATCTATTTTCTCTATTGTGTCCATATGATAATTAGAATTTGCGAGTGGTTTAATCCTAGAGGAAGTATGGATCTTAGGTGGACTGAATTGGGTGGATGAAAATGATGGATGGGGAGGAACTGGTTCGGAGAGAGGGTTCTCCTGAAATGGTAGAGAAGAAGAGTATCAAGACATGGTCATGTACGATGAACACCAGAATTTGGGTATGAATACCAAAGTGTCTAAATCTTTTAAGGAAAAGGTGGAGAATGATTCACAAACCACGATTTATTTGCAATTGCAAAGACTTTGACACACACAAGATAAACACAAATCAAAACCTGTTGTTTCACCAACTCAACGTTTATGAAGGCCGCAAGAGTCTGGCCGATTATCTTTTCAATTTTAATTGAGGGGTAATGCAATCTTTGAGAAGTATAAGTACGTGGAGGATAGGTTTTGGGATCTACCCTAAGTGTATGATTCTCTCCTACGTACAATAAGTGGGTTGCTCTCCACTAGACACAAGGTTGATTTTTATGTTAATTTATTTACAATCGCCTTGATTAACAGTCTCGATTTTAAAGGTTATCACTTAGATCTTATATGAGAACAAAAATATCGTGCATAACAAGCAAACCTAGTTTCCCTTTGAACTCCTAAGTTATAAAATTGAGGTGTACATGATTAGAAAAAAGCCGATGCAAACGTTAAATCAATGATGCATGCTAATAAGAAGACTTACGATAATTCCTTGCGTTCTTCATGCGAGATACGATATACTTAATTAAAAATTTACACTATATGATATGCATAGAGAAAATTTCCCTAAGCAGATAATTCTATTAGTGTAAAGAATTTGAGTTTCGATTTGGCTAAGTCCGAATGATCAATTAGTGCATCTTGTTAGTAAAAATGTGTGACCTAAAAATTATGAGCATAATAAAAAATAACTATCTAAAGTTAGCGTATGTGAACCTAATTTCTACGCCACTCAAGTTGGTTCCCAACTGCACAGAAGGGGTTGAAACAAACTCGGCATACTATAAAGAGTTCAGTCCTAGTTATTACAGAGATTAGGGTTTAGAGAGACATGTGAAAAATTACAAAAATAAACTAAGCTCTCTCTCATAGAAACTAAAAATTGATAAAAATCTTGCAGAAGTTTACTCTTTTCCAAACAAATTTCTGAGCTATTTGCGAAGAGAAGATGTGGTTAGCTTCTGATGACAGAGAGAAATACAAGAAAAATAAGGAAGTTTACGAAAGAAAATAGACACAAAAGTAAAAGTCACAGTAATTAATTATAAAAATTGATCTAAAACCCTAAAAATTCACCTTTTCCTGGCAAATGCGGCATTTGATTAATCCAATCCCACCTCTTTAATAATGAATACTTGTCAGTTAGGAGGTGGAATACAATTCATCAAAAAGCATACTTTGGATTATGTGGAAAAATTTTACTTGCTAAGTGTACCAAGGTCAAACTCAAAGAACGATGATTTTTAGTTGCGAGTTTTCAAATTAATTTTAGTGATTAATTAATTGCACTATTAATCTCTATGTCAGAAAATATAACATGAAGAATAAAATAGAGTAACAAAGAGAGAGGACAAGACATCAGTGATATGTGATAATGATTTTTAATCAAATAAAATGATGATCAATAAACACCCAAATAATTCACAGATCTTAGGTAAGTTTACGAAATACCTTGATAATTAAAATCCAATCTGCTGGCTAGAATATCAATGCATCAATAAAATCTTACCAATTATTAAAGAAAAAATATTTCTCAATAATATATGGCCCCTAAATTTCCTTATAATTTACTCCTCAAAGAATAAATTAAAATACCAAGGAAATACATCGATTTATTCTTCTCGAATAAGCCCCTGCAATTTATACCAATTTTTCCTCAAAATATAATGGGAAATATGTCAAAGATTAAGCCTACAAAAATAAAAAACCCTTAAATGATAATAATTTCTCTTAAAGCACCTTTGATCTGTTCTCAAAATATGTAGAATGAAAGAGTGCAGAACAAGCTTCAAAAGACATATTATGTTCTCAAAATGACATATTATGCGCTAAAATGGAGTTTACACGAGAAAGATAAGCTAAATTGAAATTCCAAGGACTAAAATGTCTCAAATTGGCAAATAGGAGGGACTTATCTATGATTCTCAAAACCTTGAGGGGTGAATATGCAATTTATCCCAAAGGGCACATGTGTCACACATGCTCTGAGCGGCGGGGACCTCGATGCTATTTGCTGGAAGTGCGGGGGCCAGGGGATAATTTTCCCCACCCTGGTGCGTTGCATGTGTCGAGGGAGGGTCGGGTGGCGGTTTGGAGCAGACCTAAGGTCGGACAACGAAGCCTACGTGTGGCTGATGTGACGAGCTTCGAGCGAGCCGAAGCACTTGGCTCAAGGGTTGGCTTGGAGGTGCATCATGGCTCAAGTGACACCGTTGGATCAAGACTTTAACCTTGATCTTACAACAACTGGTAGTCGAGCTTTGGTGATGCGGATGAGGCAGATACTCGATGGAGCTACTGGAGATGTGGTCGAGGGCTAGAGGCAAGGAGATGGAGGGCGTGGGCGTTGAAGTCGAGGCAAGCAACGCAAGGGCTGGCGATCGATGGTAGAGCTGGAGCTGAGTAATGGCGACAATGAAGCTTGAATACCGAGGGCAAAACAGAGTAAGGTTTGAGCTTGAAGCTCGCCTTGGTGATGTGAAAGGGAGGCGTAGGGCTTTGACAACGGTGGGGGAGAAGGAGATAGAGCTCCGACCTTTGCGAGACCGGAGATGGGGAGAATCTGATTGGAGAAGTGAAGCAGAGAGGGAGGTTGATGAGGAGAGTAGAAGAAGCAAATGGGGTTTGTTTGGATAGTATAGGAGGGCGAAGATGATCGAATGAAGACACCAAAGAAACAAAAAGAAATGCGAAGAAGAAAGTGTGTAGTGATGTTACTTGGAAGTGAAAGTGAGTAAAGTTGTCGAACTCCTAGGAGAGGAGGATGGAACCTCATGTAGATATTTGCTGAAAGGTCCTGGCAGATGGGGGGAACTGAGCTCTGCTTCATGAAGCTGCTACACAACCCCAGAATGGAGGTCGTAGATCACAACTATTGTCTCCTCTTCGTAGCCTGGAGGAGCGGCTTCTCGACGGCTGTCACCGGAGATAGTTCCTGGCTGGAGGAGAAGATGTGGAGTTGGTAGATGATCGTACTGGACACAGAGCTTGACGCTTTATAGGAGATGGTAGCAACAGTCACATGGGAAGGGAGAGAGGCATTCGAAAACTTGAAGTGGTCGTCGGAGATGTGATGAAGATGCCATTACATGCAGGTGATGGGAAACAACTGGGGAGTAGATTAGGATTTGGCTATTAGCGATGGAAAGGCAGAGTCAGGGCGACGGGTGGTGATCCAACAAGAAGAGGTGCGACTGGAGCAGGTGACGGCGAGCAGAGCGACATCGATGGAAGACCATGATGGTCACAGGCAGAGATTGGAGAAGAACAGGCGATGCTGGAGATGGATGATGATAATACATGTGCCGTTGGATTCACAAGATCCAACGACCTAGAATTGCGGTGGTGCGGCTCGTGTTGTGCACCTGCTAGGGACACGTGAGTTGCACGTGCACAAGCCCGATAGAGTGGGATGGATAAAGGTCGTTAGATCATGATTGATCTAACAACCGGAAGCGAAGGCACTTCGCGATAGGAGGCACTGACCAGGTCAGCGATGCAGAATAAGATGGCCCAATCGTTGGAGGCTACATCGCGTGTAGTGGTTGACCAAAGCATTGACCATAATCAAAAATAAAAGAGAAAAAGAAAAATAAATAAAAGGAGATATCAGATGAAAATGTAGTCAACATGAAAGCTGCTGGTCTCAATGTGATCTACAACTTTTGTGAAGGATCAAAAAGTAAAAGGAGTCATATGTACAAAACATATTTTTGGTGGTATTATATAGATATAAAATACCATATTTTTTTTTGCAATTTTTCAAAATATTTAAATAAGATAAAAATCAAGATAAAATTATATTAAATATAAAATAAATAAATACATATTAATCCATTTTTCGTATTTTTTTAACAATTTATAAAATAAATAAAAAATAAAAGGGATATATATTGACTATATATAATGATTCAGAGTGATTTATTTTCTTTGATTTTTAGATTTTGATCTGGATTTTTGCATACTTTATTAAAGTATAAATCAAAGAAAATAAATAAAAAAAATAAATCAAAAGAGTTAGTTTTGTACATAAAATAATATGGTTAAAATCAAGCAATATGTGCAATATATAATGAGGTCCCAAAACCCAAGTTTCACATATGAACTCTGATTTTTTTGAATTTACTCTTGTTTTGTAGATAATTGAACACACACTAATTCGAAAGTGAGTAGGATTCATGGGAGACTGTATGAGATAGATATTGCCATTTACGCTTTTGGTCTCCAAACTTGGGTTGGTTTTTACTAGGTGTTTTATTTATATACAAAAAAAAGATGTTTGAATGGGCGGATCTCGACGATGCGGAAGAAGGATCCGAGTCTCCGACCACCGTGCGTGGTCGGAGGTGTGTGGTTGCGTGAGGTAGAAAAAGAAACGGCGTGACACGAAAATGAGGCGAAAATTCGGTGTCGGATGTGGATTAAAGTGTGATGAAATTTTGGGATTTTTAATCTAAAAATTACTCCCTACTCCTACGCTAAGATCTAAGCCTACAATTACCTAGGGAAAAAGACAAGTAAAAGTGGATCTCACCTCGGGGATCGGACAAGCCATGATGGCCTCGACGAAGCACAAATCTCTATCACCGACTGGATCGGAGGCTAGGACCCTCTTCAACAAGAAACCTCTCGGAAACTGGGCTCCTCTCCGCCAAAGATCGATCAAATGTGAACGAGGGAGGAGGAGCCCATTAAAAAGAGGCAAAAAATCAAAAAAAGGAAAATATTTACAAAAAGGGAATGTGTTTATTGGATGGATTATTAAAATAATTAAATTAATAAATTAATTAAATAATTAATTACGGAATTCGAAATAAATAAATTAAATAAATTAATAAATTAATTGGAAATTAATTGGCCACTTTAATGGTGGCCATTAAAGGTATGCAATCAAATACAATATATATGGCATGTTATAAAACCAAATCAATCAAATAAAATCAAATAATTAAATAAAAAATTCGGAATTAATTTAAATTAATTAACTAATGTTAGGTAATTAAATTTTTTGATGGTTTTTATTTAAGGAAGTTAGTGGTATATATATATTATATACATATAATATAATGTACATAGGTGCAAATAAGGAAACAATTTTTATACAAGATTTTTTTAATTAATTTTTTTACTAATTTTTATTTTTATTGAAAACAATATTTATAATATATACATTAAGTAAGAATAAATATTAATAATTATATACACAAATATATGGGTAAACTGCACAATACACCCTAGAAAACCGACTTTTTAACCGTAACTCCAAAAAATACGAAACCACAGCCATTTGAAAGATAATTTAATTTATAGTATTATGGAAGTGAGTTTGGTTCGATTTGAGCTCATATGGAGCCGGAATTGATGTTTCAATTATCGCACTACGACTTTTTTCTGGGTGTAATTATTTACAATATATACAATATTTTATTTTATAATAATTTTTATTATTTACAACACAGTTTTATTTACAACTTTTATTTACAAAAATAATTGATTTTAGGTCAAATTATATACAAATAAAATAATGTAAGTTTTATACAAATATACATGAAAAATATGTACAAGATATTTTTTGGATTTTCTGACAGACGACCTTATCTCCCCCTACTTTATTCCTGGTCGATCAGGTCAAGTCTTGACCTTCTCTCGGGGTTTGGGTCAGTCTGTATTTATTGCATAAATACCTCCTTTTCTTTTTCTTTTCTTCTTTATTCTTTTATTTATATACAAAAGGTGTTAAAAATGCATAATTAACAAATGCATGTGAAATGGTAATTTTATGGAATTAATGGGTATTTACAGGTATTTGACTAAGGAAACGATGCTAAAATAAAAGAACAAAGGCGATGAATCGTGGATTCATCACTAGGCAAACATACAAATTATTATTTTTTCCTTTGTTAATACTAGTAATATGTACACAACCAAGTTGATTTTATTTAACTTGGAGTTAGAGAAAATAAATAAAAATATGAGAAGTTATGGGATTATACAATTGATAGTGTCAAGGATTTGACTTCTTATTAAATGCAATTATGTATGCTGGACATGAATATTAATTACATATGCATGATGGTAGAAGTGTAATTTAAATGAATAAATGTAAGTAATGACTTGAGAATAATGCTCTATTTCCATCTTTCAGAGTGATGAATCTGATGAATCCACAATTCGTCTACTTTAAATGGACATCTTAGCAAAATCCATTAATAATTCATTAATTAAGCCCCTTAAAATTAATTAATTAGCATTCACTAATTGTAATAATATTAGTGATTAAAATCTGTAAATTATTAACCCTTAATTTTTGCCCTGATTGATATTATTATATGTGTAAATAATCTATATTTTAACCTAATTCTTTATCTAAAATTTTCTTTAATTATTTAACTAACTTGGCATAAAGAATTAAACACCAGAAAAATCAGAAAATCAGAAGAAAATACAAAAATCTGACTTTTTATACTATGCATATTTTATCGTTGTCGATTTTATTTTACCTTTTTCTAACGTATAAAAAATCCATAAAATTATATTAGTTATGTATGTATTATATATAAATTAATCTATTAATTATAACCAAATTAAAAACACAAATGTTACAAAATGCGAAAATATAATATTTTATTATCTATAGAGTACCTCCAAAAACACGTTTATACAATTGACCTTTTTTGATTTTGGGTCCTTCACAAAAGTTGTAGATCTCGTCGAGAAGAGCAACTTTCGTCTTGACCACTTTTGATTTGACTCATTTACTCTTTCTTTCTGATTTGTCGTTGATTTTTATTTATTTTTATCTTTATTTAATTCTTATATTATATTTTATTTTTTTATTAATTATTAATTTTATTTTAACTTTTATTATTTTAATTATTAACTTTTTTTAATTTTCCCTTTATTTCTCTCTTTCTTCTTGTCTCTCTTGTCTCTCTTCCCTATCCTTTCTCTCTTCCACCAGGTCACGTGCTATGCATGTGACCTTCCCCTCTCCTGGCTCTCTCTCAGGTCACATGCTATGCACATGACTGACAAACCCAGAATTCAATCCTTTAATAGTGTTAAATTAACACTTCTAATGTCATTACAATCAGATTAAATTGGATCGATCAAAGACCATTTAATTAAATTAACAATCCAATCAAACGGTCGAATTTATTTTTTACTTTGGAAAGCCCAAGGTCGAACTCAAGGACACATGCCTCTTTAGTCTAGTTTAGACACTTATTATTTAGGTTAAGTATATGATTAAAGAATCGTAGGTCAATGAATGCCTGAAGACACGACGCATGAATAAACATGAAGATATACATTTTTTATTTGATTTTTATCATGCGACAAATGCAAGGATAGATAATGTTAAAATGATGCAAAATATGCCCTAATTATAAAATATTTGAGCAATTGGGTGTAATCGAGTTCATATTCGAATCATGAAGCAAATTTCATTAATGTAATGATATAAGGCATGAATAGTCATTCGACAAAAAACATTATGTTAATGACTTTAATCATCAAAAATCATAGTGTATAATCAGAAGTCTAAACATTCCATTAAGAAGACAATGAAACTAGCTTCGAAACGCAACTGAAATCAACTGAAACTGAGATACGATGCTCAAGATATGCATAAAAGAAGACAAGGGCATAAATGCAAGAAAACATAAAATATACATAGCAAACATGTCCCTGGGAGGGACTGAAATGTAAATAAAATAAAGTACGAGACCTTCCCTGTAAATAACCCATACACGCGAGGGTATTTTTGTAATTATTGAAACCCACGAGGGTATGAGTGCAAAATTCCCCAGGCGCATGTGGTCTACACGTGCTTCAAGACCTGGTTGCAAATGTGAAAATGTCTGAGGGCCTCCTTGCAATTTTTACCTAGACCGCACGTGAGGAGCACATAGTCCTAGGCTCGGATGACTCTGGAGGCTCGGGGGAGGCTCAGGAGGATGGCTCAGCTTCAGAGGATGGCTCAGGAGGCTTGGATGCTTTGGATGTGACTCGGATGCTCTGAGCCTGGAGGCGCGGAGTGGAAGCTCGGTGGATGACGTGGACTGCTATGGACCTTCTGATCTCGGAATACGATAGCTGGAAGCTCAAGGATCGTCGACGTAGCTGAAGGAGCGTCGTTGGATGAGCACCGGAGGGTGCCATCTAACGGCATCTGTACCTCCTAGAGCTTCTCCCTCCTCCACGGGGCTGGCGACGCGTTTGGAGCTCCGGCGAGAAGCCTGGAACTCCTCCGTGCTTCCCACGCTCGCCTGAAGGACGCTGAAGGCTGCTGAAGTCCTCGTAACGAAGGCTAGAGCTCGAAGGCGGTGTGGGAATGGCTGGATGCACCAGTTGATGAAGCTTCATCGATGGCGGAGGAGGATATCGAAGCTCGGCCGCGAACTCCGTCCATTGATGATCATGCATGGTTAATGTATAGTCGGAGCGAAGGAAATGCATGCGTAAGTGGAATGGAGGGCATGCAAGCAACGGGAGGTGCAACCCCGATGGTCTTCACCTCCGGCGAGCAGAGATGAAGGTGGAGGAGGTGTTCAGATGATGGAGAAGGGGGAAAGGCGATTGGAGATGTGTGCGAGGGGGGTTGATTAGTGGAGAAGGTAATGCGAGGGTAAGTTGAGGGTGGAAATGTTGGTAATGTCCTTCATAATTATGAGAAATGAAGCAAAAAATTATAGGAAGAATCGAAGGGAGCTTACCTGGAGGAATGGCAGATGCAATGCCTGGGTTGAGCACCTTGTAGAGGCTTGGGGTCATCGCACGTCGAGGTCGACCAACCTCGGAGCTTGGTGGTGCACGGAGGCGACCGCAACATGGTCGAAGGACCATGGATCTCACCGGGATGCTGGGTCGTCTTTGCCTTGACAGCCGCTCTCTGCTGTTACCGGAGGGCGGGGGAAGCTGGGCCTCAACCCCTTGGATGGTGGATGGCGAGGAAGAGGGGTGGAGATGACCTATTTATAGGGAGATAAGTAGGCTGAAGGTGGTAGTGATCGTGGGTTGCGGGCGTGATATGGAGCGGAAAAGAGGGGGTCGTAGTTAGCCAAGTATGGCGCGAAGATGATGGAAGACCAGGCTACATGGGGGTGGTCATTTCGAAGGAAGAGGGCGACATGAGGTTATGGCTAAAAATGGAAGGGGAAATGGGCTGGCATGGGAGAGTAGAGCGGCTAGAGGTAGAAGATGGAGTCTCGGCCTTTGGATCTCACGATCCATCGGTTGAGAGAAGGGCGCTCAAGTGCAGCTAGGATTAGATCAAGGGTTAGGAAGATCGTGGGCTAGGATCTCGCCACATGGTGAGTTGAAAGATAGGCGTGGACGGATGACCTTGATGCGTTTTAGGCTTTGATCAAAGGGCAGATGGCAGAGCGGTAGTGTAGGTGGAGATGAAGAGTTCTGGAGAAGATCGGGCGATGATAGCGACGACCACGTGGAGGGAGGAGAAAGAGGCGCTGGCTGAGGGTTGTGATGAAGTCAAGGCCTTGATCGGATACTGGAGATCAAAGTGCGGGTGTGCAGCTGGGATGGAAGCATTGGGCCACGATTGAGCAGTTGTGGAGGTGGGCCGCATGGCGCGTGATTAGATGGGCCTCGTGGCGCACCAAGAAGGCGCCACGTGGCCCAATCACATTATTGCGAGGAAGAAAGTAAGTTATGAGGGGGAAAATGACCGAATTTGGAAAAATTCAAAACATGAAAGTTGTAGATCTTGATGAGATCTACAAGTTTCATGTTGGCCAAAAATGGAGATGAGATCAAACAAAGGCAGAAAATATTTTTGAGAGCGTTTTTAAGGTTAAAAACACTACGATTTTTAATTTTGCCATTTTTCATATTTTTAATTTATTCAATGACTCCGACAATTACATGGATTTATCTGTTTTTATTGACACTTAGTCTAAGCTAGGGGGTTAATTTTAGCGAATTAAGAGCATGAAACTACGTTTCATCAGCTACTAGAGCCTAAGTATAAGGGGGGCGGAGCGACTTCTATATATTTTGTTATTTTAGCTCTCCTACACTTAGCATGAGCTATGTCTTTTTTCCTCGCTTTTCTGCTCTGAGGACATAGCACACGCTAAGTATAGGGGGCATGTATATATTACATATATACTTTACCCATAGCTCGTGCTTTCACGTATTTTCATGTATTTTTGTATATATTATGCAATAATTATGGGTGGGTAAAAATTGAAAAAAAAATTATACTTGTATAGTATATTGTATAATATGTATAATACTTGTATAAAAAGTTGTAAAATTCTTGTAAAACATACTCTTGTAAAATTTGTTGTAAAATAGGGTATACCAGAAAATTAAAAAATAAAGAAAAAAAATAAAAGCTTCTTATTTACTCTTGCATATCATCCTTGCATTTTAAAAAAAAATTGTGTCTTGCATTTCATTCATCTACATAGCATGTCTCTCCATCTCATCTGCATATCTTGCATATGCAAAGTGAAAAGTTAGTGGATTCTGAACCAAGCTATGAATAGATGCCGATGGATTTGATTTGATCTTAATCTACCTAATTTCAGAGGAACCTTATAGGAACTGGAGTTAAGATTTTTCAGGTCAAGTGACTTAATTCTTTGAGTCTGCAGGTCTATGTTCACATATCATCTTGATTGGTCTAAGTAGAATATTTCGTATATACACACGATTCTTTTAGATAGTGACCTAACTTGGACAAGCACCATGCATGTAGCTCTTAATTGATGAGGTGGTGAGGAAGTAGAATCCTTTGGCTTGGAGTAGCATACGGGTGGAAACATCTGTCCTCCTCTAGGGAGGGAAGTGCATCTCAACCTAGTCTGGTGATGTTGACATCTAAGGACGGGATGCTGTGGGTCGCAATAAAGATTCAAAGGAGGGATAGTCTACTGGCTCAAGAAGAAAAACTCCTGATGTACATGTTGTACCTTGTATATAGTTCAAAAAAAAAGAATAGAAATAAAAGAAAAAAAAGAAAAGAAAAGAGAAAACTCCATAAAATTGGACATGCCTGATTGAAAATAAAATACATGCCGGAGTATGTATATTTGCAAGAAGCCTACAGCTGGATGACTTGGCTACACTGGTCAAGCATCCTGGGATAGGTAGCTACACTGGCTACCGTCCATTCTTCTCTTCACCCCCTCTTCTTGAGCTGGTCGCACTTGAACTTAGAAGGGAATACCCCGCTACTCGAGGAAAGAGTTGCTAGACCGGGTAATTAGAGTTAAATGGTTAGAGGAGGCTGGTTCTTTGCCATTTCTGATGTGGAGAGCTATATTTCACTTACACAGTACAAGTAAAAATCATAGTAATCAGAAATTTACGTATGAGGATTTGGTCTGACTTGACTGTTGAGGCGTCCTGAATTGAAGACTTGTGGAACTTAAAGGCTATTAGGTCTTAAATTCAGATCCCAATAAGGTTCCGCCACGCAATTAATCCAAAGGTCGAGTCAAGCTCCATTTTCACCTTTTGTTCATGACCTTGGTATGGAACCCAATTTCATTTCACTTTTGCATATCATTTTAGTTGCTCGGAGACGAGCAAGGTTTAAGAATAGGGGGTTGATGAATCTGTGATTCATCACTCTAAAAGTTGAAAATAGAGCTTTGTTCCTGAGTAATTAGCTGCATATTTCCACTTATATTGTATAATTAGCATTCATGTATGCATAAATAATATCTGCATTTAAACATTCTTATTTGCATTAAATAATAAGCCCAATTCACTTGTAAAAATCACATGTAAATACCATATTTATACTAACTTCAAATTC
This sequence comes from Ottelia alismoides, assembly GCA_037367405.1. NCBI lineage: Eukaryota > Viridiplantae > Streptophyta > Magnoliopsida > Alismatales > Hydrocharitaceae > Ottelia > Ottelia alismoides. The sequence continues at coordinate 324,770 of JAZKJV010011560.1, forward strand.
AACAAAGTCAACTTCATTGTGTATATCTTACTAACACTAATAAAGGAAAATAATTAAAAAAATACTAACTTGTAAAATTATCCAATAAAACCCAAATCCAAGTATGAAACTAGGAGCCTTAAAATGCGCATATCTCTCTCATACAGTGTCGATTTAGGTCTACTCACTTATAAAGTAATATACATTCAAATACCTTCAAAACAAGACCAATTTCATTAAAGTCGGAGATCGTATGTGAAACTTGGGTTTTGGGCCCCTATTGTATATTGTACATATTGACCAAAATACCCTTTATTTTATCCTTTTATTTTCTTAATTATTAAAAATCCAGAAAAAATAGATTAAGTTGTAAATATTCCTTTCATATTTTTTCTAATTTTATTTTAATTTTTCTCTTATTTAAAAATGACAAAAAAATCTGCAAAAGATAAAGGTACGGTATTTTATATCTATAAGTTACCACCCAAAAATACACTTTGTACATATGACTTTGTTTGATTTTCGATCCTTCACAAAAGTTGTAGATCTTTTCGAGACGAGCAACTTTTGTGTTGATCACTTTTCGATTTGGACCCTTTTGTTATTTCTTTTTTATTTTCTTTACATTTAATTTTTGATTTTTCCAGCTGCGACACGTGGCAGCTCCTGGAGCCGCCACGTGTCACCCTATTTTTTTATTAATTTATTAATTTCATATTTTATTTTATTTTATTATTTATTTTATTATTATTTATTTTATTTATTAATTAAATTTATTTATTTATTTATTTTCTTTTATTTATTTTTCCTTCATTATTTTTAGTAGCCTACTTATTTTACTTATTATATTATATTTTTTATTTTATTTTATTTCACCCTTTTACTGATTCTTTACTTGTCTTCCACTCCAAGCCACCACTTTCTCCACCACTCCTCCATTTTCTCCTCTTCTTTTCCAACTTCCTCCTCCTCTTTTTATTCCCATCATCCCCTTCATTCATCTTCATCCACCGATCTTGAGAGAGAGAGAGAGAGCCCCAGCCCTCATAACGTTCCTGGTGACAGCACGGACGGGACGATCTAAGCGAAGAAGAGCTCGGCCATCTTCAGTCGTGGTGAGATCCAAGGAGCCTCACAACTCTTTGTTGCAGCTTCCACACAAGCTGCTCAAGCTTCGGAGCACCCGCTATCTCCTTGAAGCGACAACCGGAGTCCAGCATCACTGCTTCACAATCCGGCGAGCCACACAGGTAAATTTTCTGTCCTATCTTCATCCTTTCATTTTATTTTATCTAACATATTTTTTCCTTATTGTTCATCACCAAAATATTTTCAAAAAAAAAAAACACCACCATCACAATCATCATGACCACCTTTTCATTATATTTCTTCACATTTTTCCCCTGTTTAAAAAAAAAACAAAAAAGGGACAGGAGCACCGCCGCCCTTGCGCCTCCAGGTCGCCCCTGGCCTTTCTCCGCCGACCACCGCACCCCGATGTCTCCAGCCTGCGACCGCTCCCCTCCCGCGCTGGTCGACTGGCTTCTGCCTCCAACACCGCATCAGAGAGTGCCGGCCACCGCCTTCCGCACGCGCCGTCCCCTACGACTAGCCGCGCTACTGTGACCTCTGCCTACGGCTGGCCGCCGCCCTCGCCAGCACGACGCCCCACATCCGTGCCCCCTTCCCCCGCACGCGAAGCCCTCCTACGGGCGCCTGCAGAACTCCGCCGTTGCACTGCCTCCGCGGAGGCCCCCAGCGCACGTCGACCACCGCTGGACCTCCGATCTCAGCCGTGAACCTCCCCCGCCCCCGCGATCTCGCTGCCAGCACGGTGATCCGCCGCCTCGCGCGTCGGCCGTCGCCGCGCTGCCTTGTGCCGCCCGCATGCCCCTCGTGTCTGCCCTAGCACGTGGGAAGAGGTGGGTTCCATTCTTGGAATCCACGTCAGGTTTTTTTTCATTTTTTTGTGAAAATTACACTGTCTTCCCTTCAAGTTTCTTTATTTGCAAAAAGGCCCATGTGCATAGTTTGTTTATTTTATTTCAATTTATGTATTACAAAGACAGCCCCGACTTTATGCATTAATTTGGACAGTTATCTTACGTCATTTATTTTAATGAAAAATAGCATGTTGATTAGCAACTAATTCTGTATTATTTTGATATTTATTTGCATTTTTGTGAGCAACTGACAATTTATTAAAAATCAGAGCTTGAAAATCAGTGATACTTTTCCTATTTATACTCTGAAATTCGCACAGACATATTTCTTACTCCAAAAATTGTGAAAAAACTGTAATTGATGTCTTTAAGTGTGCTTTAACTACTGTTCAAATTTCATTTAAATTGAAGTTGTCATTGGCATAAAATAAATTCTAGAGTGATTTCTGTAATTGATTTTTAATTAAATACACAAATAATATTTTTGTGAAATTTAAAGTCTCCTGGATTGCTCATTAAAATATCTTTTCAAGATAATTTCTCTACTAGATAAGTTTACTTTTTGGATTTATTAAAAATAAAATACTCGCACTTACTCTGATTTCTTGGAAAAATTATAAAAAACATATATTGTCAGAAAATTCCAAAAAATTATTGTAGATTCATTTTATCATATTTAACTTTCAGTAAAATTTTCATAATTTTTGCATTTTATTTGCACGAAAGATTGCATAAAAACCCAAAAAAGTTTGCATTTTTCATTGTTGTGCCGTAAGTCCAACAATTCCAAAAAAATACATTTTGCATTCGTCGTTGGATTAAGTTTATAGAAAAAATATAATTTGGCTTATTTGGATTAATTTAACATTAAAATTATTTTAGCCAAGTTGTGTGTTTTCATATTAACGTAACTCGTCTGCAATCTGCATTTGGCATTTTTTATTGCATAAAAAATTACAAAAATCTCACTTGAAAAACCGTGATCTAATTCTTCTTACTTGATTCGAAGTTGTTCCTTTGCCTCCTTGAGTCGACCCTGGGGCTTGCCCTGGTTAAAAAAACATCAAACTGCGTATTAATTAATTAATCGATTCATCGACCGATTCAAATTTATTTGACTATAACGAAATAGTTAATTCGGTACTATTAAAAGGATAAAATTCGGTTCAATCAAATGGCACCATTGCCAAGGAAGGGGGCGCGGACGTGGGGCGCCGCGCTGGAAAGGGCGACAGCCAGCCGCGGGCGGAGGTCGCGGTAGCGCGACCGGTCGCAGGGGATGTCGCGTGCGGAAGGCGGTGGCTGGCACTCTCTGACGCGGCGCTGGAGGCAGAAGCCAGTCGACCAGTGGGGGAGGGGAGCGGCCGCAGGATAGAGATGCCGGGGTGTGATGGTTGACGGAGTGGGGCCCATGGCGACCTGGAGGCACTTGGGTGGCGGCGCTCCTGCCCCTTTTTTTGTATTTTTGTATTTTTTTTTTTGTAAATTTTTTGTAAACAAGGAAAAATGTAAAGAAATAAAATGAAAAGGTGGTGATGATGATTGTGATGGTGGTGTTTTTTGAATATATTTTCGTGATTAACAATAAGGAAAAATATGTTAGATAAAATAAAATGAAAGGATAAAGATAGGATAGAAAATTTACCTGTGAGGCTCGCCAGATTGTGGAGCAGCGATGCTGGACTCCGGTTATCGCTCAAGGAGATGGCGGGTGCTCCGGAGCTTGAGCAGCTTGTGTGGAAGCTGCAACAAGGAGTTGTGAGGCTCCTTGGATCTCACCACGGCCGAAGATGGCCGAGCTCGTCGTCGCTCAGATCGTCCCGTCCGTTCTATCACCAGGAATGATACGAGGGTTGGGGCTCTCTCTCTCTCAAGATCGGTGGATGAAGATGAATGAAGGGGATGATGGGAATAAAAAGAGAAGGAGGAAGTTGGAAAAGAAGTGGAGAAAAAAAAGGAGTGGTGGAGAAAGTGGTGGCTTGGAGTGGAAGACAAGTAAAGAAAGAGTAAAAGGGAGAAAATAAAATAAAATAAAAATATAATATAATAAGTAAAATAAGTAGGCTACTAAAAATAATGAAGGAAAAATAAATAAAATAAAATAAATAAATAAATTTAAATAATTATTTAAAATAGATAATAATAAAATAAATAATAAATAAATTATAAATGAAATAAAATAAAAATACAAAATTATTAAATTAATAAAAATAGGGTGACACGTGGCAGCTCCAGGAGCTGCCACGTGTCGTACCTGGGAAAATAAATAATTAAATGTAAAGAAAATAAAAAAGAATAACAAAAGGTCCAAATCAAAAAGTGGTCAACACGAAAGTTGCTCGTCTTGGCGAGATCTACAACTTTCGTGAAGGACCGAAAATCAAAAGAGGTCATATGTACAAAGTGTATTTTTGGGTGGTACCTTATAGATATAAAATACCGTATTTTTATCTTTTGTAGATTTTTTGTCATTTTTAAATAAGAGAAAAGATAAAATAAAAATGGAAAAAATATGAAAGGAATATTTACAACTTAATCTATTTTTTTATTTTTAACAATTAAGAAAATAAAAGGATAAAATAAATGGTATTTTGGTCAATATGTACAATATATAATAGGAACCCAAAACCCAAGTTTCACATACGATCTCCGATTTTAATGAAATTGGTCTTGTTTTGAAGATTTTTGAATGTATATTACTTTAAAAGTGAGTAGATTTAAATCGACACTGTATGAGAGATATATGTGCATTTTAAGGCTCCTAGTTTCAAACTTGGATTTGGATTTTATTGGACAATTTACAAGTTAGTATTTTTTTAAGATTTTTCCTTTATTAGTGTTAGTAAGATATACACAATGAAGTTGATTTTATTGGATTTGGAGTTAGTATAAATATGGTATTTACAAGTGATTTTTACAAGTGATTTGGGCTTCTTATTTAATGCAAATATGAATGTTAAAATGCAGATATTATTTATGCATGCATGAATGCTAATTATGCAATATATGTGGAAATATGCAGTTAATTACTCGGGAACAAAGCTCTATTTTCAACGTTTAGAGTGATGAATCATAGATTCATTGGTGACCACCACCCCTCCCCCTTCCTGTGATGCCACTTCCTCCTCTCCTCTGCTCGTGTACCCGTCAACCCCCGTCCCTCTCCTCTTTTACAGCCATTACACTACACCAAGATCGTTATCCCACCCTGTCGTTACACCCTACTTCTTATAAAGCATCGCCAACCCTAATCGTCGATGCTATCCGCCCCTTCTCTACGCTCAGCCAATGATAGCGGCTTGAGCACCTTAGTCACAACCTCTCACGACTCCTACCTCAGGCGTGCCTCCCCCTTCCTTCTTTCGAGTAGAATTCCCTTACCTATTATCCTTTCTTCTTCCCTAATCAACCACCTACGCCTCTGCTTCGATCTTCTCCGCTCGACGCCGCCTTCGCTATCCCGTGCCTCGACTAGCTTATCCCCTGTCTCTAGTCTGCCTAGCCCTCTGAAGCAGCGCCACCTTTCACCGCTCGCCTTTGATAACTACCCCTCCAACAACTCTACCTTGTACCCTCAAACAACGCTCAATCGTGTATTGGTCGAGCTTCACCACATGCCACCGCACCCCCAAGCTGCTCCACCGCCCTTGCCTCGACCGCCCAGCTGCTCTGCCACAAGCCATTGTGCCTCGACCACCATCGTCGTCGCCTCCCAACTGATTCTCCACACGCCACCACGCATCGACCATCACTCGCCATCGCTTCCCAACCACCATTGGATCGAGGGCAATTTCTTGATCCAATGACCCATGTGCAGCCACATCGTCTCCACTGAAGAAGGCATCCACTCTTCAAGGCTCAAGCAAAATGTGATCTTTCCAGACCCATAGTTAGCCACGGCCTCTACAGTTCGCAGGAATGGCTGACCAAGAATAATTGGGGTATGGAGTAATGGTGTAGGAGAGTCCATATCAAGGATCATAAAATCAATAATAAATTGCATGTCCTGCATCGTTACGACAACATCCTTCAACAAACCTCGGGGTCTCTTGATTGATCGATCATCAAGCTAAAGGATCATGCATTTTGGATTGAGCGGACCCAACCCAAATTCTGTGAGCAATGAGACGGTCATGAGGTTGATTGAAGCCGCTATCAAGATGGGTTCGCTCGAAGACCCGATCAAAAATCTCGCATATGATTAAAGGTGCTCCTTTATCTGGCATCTTTTCTGGCAGATTGCCGATTGCTACGACTGTAGCCATGGTGAGGACGTGCTTTTCAACTAGGTGGCATCTGTTATTGTGGTTCGACTGACGCTTATTCGTGCATGCTTCCTTCAAGCCCTTCTTGACAACGGGTATATATTCCATGGCTTTCATCAAAGGTAGTTCAACAGTCAAGTTTTTAATAATCTCCACAACACTTGGATCAGATAATGCATTTATTCCATTTGGTATTTTTTTGGATTTTTCAACTGCATCTGGAAAAAAATATGTACAAAACTGAAATCAAAAGTATTGTTCTTAAGAATTCATGTCCAGAACATCTTATACAATCAGACTGCAAAAAGGTGTACAGTTTTGAGAATGGGGTGGACGTCCAAAAGTTGTGGTCTTTGCTCCGTTGGTTGGTGTTGGATCGCCTGCTGGAGTTGGATCCTCCATGGGATGGTGTGGTTTCATTTTGATAGCAAGAATTTTTTTGGCATTTTTCATTTTTCTGATTTTTTCCTTTTGATGGTTGGTGGCGACTAGCTAGCATGGCTCCTCCTCATTCTTCTACCTCACCCGGACCTGTGGCTGGCACGGTTGATGCAGAAGACGATGATTCAACAGATGAAGATTTATTCTTCCCTCTGAAAGTGGCAATGGGAGTCAAGGTCCTACCGTTCTTGAGAGTGAAAACATTAGACAAAATAAAATCATAATCATCTGACTCTACAAGCACATACGTGATGTCAGATTGTACCTTCTCTTTTTGTTTAAAATTATTAGGGTTGTCTTCAACCAAGGCTGGAATTTGATTTTTGGTGGCCGTTAAGTCATCCAACTTATGTGTCATCTCTGCTAAATTCTTTACCAATTGGGCCAAACAATCGAGGCCCGGGATAACATAAACTACTTTGGAAGGTTCATCATGCTGACCAAGCTGTGGCTGATGGTACGGAGGTTGAAATGGGTGATGCTGATATTATTGTTGAGGAGGAGGAAGATCGAACTATTGATAGTGATGAGGGGTATTTCTGCTAAGGTGCAGCCGCGTACGAATGATACGACTAGTGCTGGCAGTACTAGGCTGCTGGTATTACTAATTACATATCCAATTATTGTGATACTGCAAAGACTAGTGGTACTGAGGTTGAGGTTGAGAGGACTGCACAAAACGACCACCTTGAGGATGGTGGTATGACCGATTGGTGGATGAATGGCCCTCGGGGTTTCCACCAGGATGAGCCAGCTATGCACCATTGCTCCACAAACCATTAACTTCTTGAATCAGGGGTGGTGGTGGGAATACCGGATCAAAAGATGTCTGGTATTCTGGATGGTATACCACCATATGTTGTTGTGGCAGGATCTGCTCTAGAGCCTGCATGTAGTAAACATGCTGGATCATCAGCTGCCATGGAATGGGCTGAGGCTGATGTGGTGGTGATGTCTCATCTTTCTTCTCAGCAGAAGTCTCCGTCGATGGTGTCGCCGACTGGAAGGTGCTGATAGTGCTCACTAGCAACTCCAACTGCTTGGTGATATGGTCTAATTTATCCAAATGTTGGGTCCTTTGTTCGAACACAACGACTTTTTCAAGATTCTGTGATTACTTCTTGATGATATTAACCTTGGAGAGATAGCACCTGATGATGCCGAGGTTGGAGATCTCATCTCTCTCTACCTCGTGTGAGGATGTCATGCACAGGTTTGTGGAGGATCTGGGGTTGTATATGATAAGCGCGGGATGAAGAGAGGGCAGCCTCTCCTTTGGTCATTCCTTCAAAACTCTGTCAGACTACATCTTCATCCTTATTGAAGTGGATCCCCCACAGGTAGTGTCAACTAATATGTGACTTTCAATATTCAGGCCCTCGAAGAAATGCTGAACTAAGGTGGTCTTTGGTATGTCGTGGTGGGGGAACTTTTCTTGCAAATCCTTAAACCTCTCCCAGACCTCATGGATGGACTCATGGGTGGCTTGGGAGAAGTTATTGATCTTGTCCTACATCTGGTTGAGCCGATCGTGAGGGTAAAACTTGTGAAGGAATGCTGATTTTAGTTCATCCCATGTCGTCACAACCTTTCCCAAATGATTGACCCAGTACATGGGCTTATCCTATAGACTGAAAGGGAATGTTATCATCTTGACTATACTCAACGGGATGTTGGGATAGTGCATCATTCCACATATGCAGGCAAATTTCTAAAGGTGGATATATAGCTCTTAGTTTGTATTCCCATGAAAAGTAGGGATATAAGTGAGGAGCTATGGCTTGAGTTCAAAATGAGCATGCACTGGTGGAAGTCTGATCCACTCTGTCATCTGGCTCTCCACTGGATTGTATGTTTCCTTGAAGGTGGGCTTATGCACCTCAGGTCCTTGTTCTTCTTCCTCTCAATCATCTATGGGAATCTCATCCTCCTCTCTTGGTCTGTTCCTCAAATCATTCAGCATCTCTTGAAATGCATTTTGCGCCATTGCTTTTCCAGTTAATTATTGTTGGATTGCTTAGATGGATACGAGTAATTGAACATTAACTTGATTCTGTTCGGGTGTATGGCCCTGCTCTGGCTGTAGAGTTTGTTGTCCCGATCCTTTTCCTTTCCCCCAAGAGCCATCACCGGGCTGAACTCCGGATTGGGATCTAGGTCTGACTTCTCTCCGTAATGCAAGAGTAATCCCAATCAGACCACTATGAAATTGAATACCAGCTAAAATAATGAATATGAGATTAAGATCAATCCCAGATAGTTGTGAATGGAGTAAAAGATATAGACTGAAATCAACCACCATTTGGAATGGGCAGAAATGGGACATGAGTGGTCCCAGTTTATTAAGAAATAGAAAGAGAGTGGAAAGAATATGAGGAGTCTGGAGATTGGTTTGCAAGGTCCGAACCAATTTCACGGAATGGCCTCGAATATTGACGATGCTGAGTCCATGGAATCGATGTAGGTGTCGGCGGAGTCCCGACTAGACATCCATGGAGAGACATCATGGAGGAAGAGAAGGATCGATTTGAGAGGAAGGATACGATGGTCAACAAGGAAAAAAAGAGTGAAAATAGTAGAAAGGCTCAGAATGAGCATGGGGTCAAAGAGGAAACACATAAGACCAAATTTGTGCAAGTACGCGGGACTTAGTCTTTGAAACTTAATCTAGATTCATACAATATACAATATAAAATTGGGTTAACCAACTCTACACATGTGAAGCCATAAAGAATCGGCTATTTTTACCTTTTCATTTTTAGAGTTGTTATTTTAGGCATATCTTTTAGCAAGTACTTAGATGCTACCCCTACAGGAGCGAGAGTACTACCGAAAAAGTATCCTGCACTTGTCCTCCTCCTTTATAACCAGTAGTCTACACTTTTTGAGGTACGTGTAACCCTTCATGGATCCCTACTCAGCCAAAGAATGAGAGTGAGGAAGCCAGTAGACAAAACCACTACTTCAAACCATGCTCACAATAGAATCACCCATAAGTGTAAAAGGCTCTACTCGGACGCGAGACGATGAGTCAGACACACCTGTGAGGGCATGGTCTAAGCTCAATACTTTAGACAAGATCGACATTCTACACAAGGAGAGCCAACATCATTGACCAGGTCCTACTCGTCCACGTACGATAGAAGTGTCAATACTTTGGAAATCCGTGCGATACAAAAGGCAGTTACATATGAGTTTTTGGCTGTAATCCTTAGTGGGTTGCGCCACACTCATGGGAGGGGTTTGGTCTCCTCCTAAGGTACCTGAAGACAACGAGGCTTTATGAACACCAAACAATGCAATTCATTATAGATTTTAATTAAGGTCAAAGTTTATTTAGCAGTCCCCTTGTTTTAGTTTTTAAGTTTTCACTTTTTTGGATATTTTGCATACAAGCACCTAACGATTGTGTGAGTCTTCATTTAAGTATTAAGTACTCAAAATCATAGGTAGATAGTGAAAAAGCAATGCGAGTCGATTCAATGATGGATATCTCATCATAGAATCTAATGATGTGTGCAGAGTTAGAGGACTTACAGTGCTTCCTAGCTCTCTCCATGTGATATGCAAAACAAAATTTTTAAACCTATCTACACGGTGGTGTGCAATCGAAAAATCACACTAACCATGAATTGCTATTAGTCATGAAGAATCAAATGTCAATTATTTAGAAATGAACCCGAGAGTCCAGTCTTGGAGACACTTCGATGCCCGCCACAATGGGTCCTTCTAGCACTGTAGTGTGCCTCTCTCAACACGTGGGTTCAAGTCTAAATAGTTAACAATTATTAATTTGATTAGATCAAAATCTAGACGACTATATGAACACGATTCTTATTAGGATTTGGACCTACATATTGATAGAAGCAATCCTAAAATTTAGGCGCTTCACGCATACAAAACAAATAAAAAAAAGGCGGAAAACTCAAAACATCAGAAATCAAATGAAAATAAAGAGAAAAATAGGGAGAAATAATGTGAGAAGGAGAAGAAAACTCGAAGAAAACCACGAGGACCCCCAAGTGAACAAACACTTGGTAAAATAGGTCCTAGAGTCTAATGCCCAAGTCCATGTATTATTACAAATAATAATGATTAATAAATAACTCTCTCACCAAAAATAAAATAAAATCCTAAGCTAAGATCTATGCTAAGTATTCTCCTTGTTATGCTTGTTGCCTCTCCTACTGGCCAGGGCAAGAAGGTCGGTCTCCACCAAGCTTGGTTGCATTGACCTCCTAAGAAGTCATCCTCGCATAGCATGCCCTCGCATTAAACACAATAAAGAGATGTATTAGCACATATAATTAAATAATGTGTTCAAAGAAATAAGAGCTGAAATATGTACAAGTCAAAAAAACATAGAAAAATATGTACAAGAAAATAAAAGAAAAGACAACTATGTACAAATTAGGCTACAAACATGTTGCTCCCCAGCAACGACGCCATTTGATTAGCCAAACTTGATCAGGTGAGGAGGGTCTTGCACTCCACACAAGGCAGGAGTGTTGTTTATGTGGCGACCACTCACAGAGACCAAGAAACTAAGCAACAATTAACCCACACAATAGTATCAAGCAATGAATAAGCATGTGTGAATCAAAATTTATTATAAACCATACAAACAAATGTATATAGTGACAAGCAGAGTAGGGGTAGAACACATGGAGATAAGTGGTGTAGAAGGTTTGTTATTTATTAATGAATAATAATAAATAATAAAAGTGTGTACAATAGTCCTTAATTAATAAATAAATCGGTAGGATAACAAGTTAATAAAATAGTAATTACTTATTTTATTTTTTTATAATTTTCTTTTTTTAACTTCATTTTTCATATATATTAAAGGTATATATATGGCTATATATTTGTACTACATGTAATATAAGTGATAAATATATATAATATATAATAAATATACAAAAACAAGAAAAATCCTAAGGTACAATCCTTTTTATATTTTTTAAAGGTATTAAAAAATATTTATAAGTTATTTATAATATATAATAATAAGATAAACTATATATAAGTCTATATAGGTATATAATACAATATGCGGTATTTTAATTATAAATAAAGCTAAATTAATCAAAATTTTGCAAAATAAATTTTTCTGGGTTTTCTATATTTTTCGACTATTTTTGTGATTTTCAGGGATTTGTTATAAATTTTAGGTACTTTTAAAGTTCAAAATACACAAAATCAGGGACTTAATAAATAGGCCTGATTGTTTTGAGATTTAAAAATACTAAATAAGTGCAAAACATCTCAAATATAAATTTAATAGATAATATAAAATATAAAGAAAATTAACGGAATTGAAATGAATATTTTTGGATTTTTAAAGACTTTTTATAATTTTATAAGGATTTTGGAGCTTTTTATTTTTATGATTTTCTTTTTCTATTTATAGGGATTTTTAATCTGGAGGCACAAATGACTATAATAAATAAAATATATCTTTTTTGGAATTTTTCAAAAAGATTTTATATTTTTTGATTTCTAAACGCAAACAAGGACAAAATGTGATCTTTTTTATTTTTAATAAATAGGCATGGTGCATAAACCGCAAAACTAATTATATAGCGTGAATCATGCATCCATGTACTTTATTCTATTTCCCATATTTTTTAGAGCAATGATGATATTTATAAAAATTAGCCAAAATACACAAAAATGTTTAAACTAGAAATGCCATATTTGCAATTAAAATATAAGACATGGGTTTACAAGCAAATTTCCCAAAAGTTTACAACTAATATTTATATTTTATTGACTAATTTAAAATTATAAAAATCAAGGGTGTACCCCTGTAAATTTCCCACTTCACACGGCCATTCACGGGAGGTGAGCTGACATCGACCTAGATGTAATATGCAGAGAGTCCAAGGGTTTTTTTTGCAATTTTATAAAATTACGTCAAATATAAAATTATATTTACAAAACTAAAATGGAATATACAAAGGCAGGGGGTCGACTGAAATTACCCCCAAATGTATGCAATCCAACAGTGCGTGATCGTTCACTTATGCGCATCCAACGACCGAGGGGAAGAACAATAGTTCATCCCCTTTTTGATTCGTCGATTCTCCTTGCTCATGCCACCAATTGGGCCACCAAGACTCTCTTCTTGTTCCTGGAAGTCACCCATGTCTGTAGGTGGGCATAAAGAGGTCCAGATCCCAGTGTTGGGGACTTGGGAGTCACTGTCGTCGTGCGACACCTGGAGTGAAGTTGCTCCTAGATTCTCTCTCCAAGTGGTCCATCTTGGCCTTTGACCCACATAGAAACGCCCGGGGCTTCTAGGGAAATACCCTCGACTTGTACTGAAGCTGATGCACGTGTGAAATGGGTGGAGCGGAGGAACTCAGGAGAAGGGTGGTGGAAGAGATCTGATGCTTCGATCCAATAAGGATCAAAGGGGATCTGATGGAAGAACCATTGGAGAAGCAGAGCATGATTGAAATGATCATGGAAGGTTGGTCAGAAACGGTCGATTACACAATGGGACATGATCGGAGGCCTTGTGGCTCCGATGAACGGATTATTTTATGAATTTACCTACAAACCACGCTAACATGCAAATTAAAAGCGGAATTGAAATGTTGATACAAGAAATTACCTAGAATTGAAAGTGCGCAGCTCGAACTTGGCTTACATGCCAAGGAGCAAAACGGGTCGGAGCTCCGTCGTGGGTCTCCTTTCTCCGCTCTAACACCGTAGGGGGACACCTGCTGTCACCAAGTTGCTTGCTCGACCGAGGGTAAAAGGATTCAAGGTTTGAAAAGGGGCCTAATCAAAGGAAGGAGGCGAGGGGCTTTATTTATAAGCATAGAGACTGACTCTTATTGATTGGCGATTAGTGAGAGATCGAGGGTATGTACAAGGGGTCAAATGCTTATGCATTAATCATGACGAAGTAAGGCGAACATTGCATGATAAACCAAGAGAAAAGGCATGATGGTTCACCCAGGAAAATGGGGAGAAGATGGTTGCTCAGAAGCCTCACACGGTCAGAAGCGCCAAAGGGCACAGTTGACTTGGAGTCAACAATTGACGCGTCCCTATTGGTATAACTAGACTACAAAAATACAAAACCAGCTAGAAAAATAGGAAATAAGTAAAAAATAATAAATGAGTTAATTAAATAAAAGCTAGAAAATGAAACTTGTTTATTATTTTATTGAGTATTTTACTACAATTTTTATTTATTTTTTTGAGTTAATTGATTATGTGTTACTTTTATATGTATAAACATAGGTATGTTTACTATTTAGTGTGTATTTTATTTTTATCTTGCATTTTGGATTTTATTATTTTATATACATAATTTACTAGTGTGTATTTTTTTTTATTTTGCATTTTGGATTTTATTATTTTATATACATAATTTATATATTTATACTATACACATAAATAATTTTTTATTTTATTTTTTGATATGATTTGTATACTTAAATAAATACATGTATTTATTATATAGGTATATGTATAAGTAATTCATCCATGTATTTTGTATACTCATTTTATTTTATTGATTTTTTTATGGTTTGATTGTATTATAATTATGTAAATATACTATAAATAATATTTATAAAATTATTAAAATATAAAATTATGAAAAATATAAATAGTAAATAAACTGAATTATTTTATTCAGGTATACTATACAATAGGGGTCCAAACCTAACTTTTGCATCTTAACTCCAAATAAAGTGAAACACCTTTATTAAATAGCTTATTAAAAGTTATATACAATTAAAGGTGATTTTGATGTATTTTGAATTCATATGGAGGAGATACATGCACACGAAATTTGGGTTTTGTGATTTTATTCTGAGTGTAGAAGGTACACTGTATATTATTTTTGTGTAAAATAAATTTTGTATTTTTCTATGTATTTTCATATACAACTTTAATGTACAAAGTTTCTTGATTTGATGAATACATAATAAAGAATAAAATGGGTTCAAAAATGATTTATTGGAGAATAAAAATTAAGGTTTTTATTGTGTTTATTGGCCATATCTCCCCCTACTTTATTCCTTGTCGACCCAGTCATCATGATGCTTAGGTCTCGGGGTTTAGGGTCATAAAATACCTTTGGTATTTTATTTCCTTTTCTTTTCTTTTCTTTATTCTTTTATTTTGGCTTTAAATACAATATTTTATACAATATTTACACAATAAATAATATATGTTAATTATACAAAATAGTGATATATACATGCATTTAGCTAAGGTTTAAAGGCTAGAATGAGATAATAAAGGTGATGAAATGGAGATCCATCACCTACTCGAGATGCAGACAGCAAAACCGTCTGTAAATTTCTTAAAGATCATATTATTTCGAGTATTGGGATCCCCAAGGTTATGATCTGATGGTGGTAGATATTTTGTCAACCAGGAGGTGAAGAAGTTGACTAAGGACTATGACACCGAGCATCGTGTCGCTAGTCCTTATCATCCACAATCTAATGGCATGACAGAGGTGTCAAACAGTGAGGTCAAAAAGAATTTTACAGAAGTTGGCTCGTCCTGACAGGAAGAATTGGTCCCAACTCCTAGACCAAGTCCTATGAGATTACAGGATGACTTATAAGCTCCCACTGGGCATCTCCCCGTTTAGAATGGTATTTGGAAAACCACGTCATTTTCCCGCATGATTAGTGCACAAATAAGAATGGGTAATAAAAAATATCAACTGGAATTGTCACTAAGGAAAGAAGAACAGAGATATGGATTTTAATGAGCTCTCAGACATCAGAAACCATGCACATGAAAATAGCACAATCTATAAGGACATGATAAAGAAATGGCACGACAAGCACATTAGAACAAAGAACTTCGTACTAGGATAGAAAGTGTGGTTATTTAATGAAATGTTAAAGAATTTCCAAGGCAAGCTGAAATCGAAATGGATGTGACTTTTCATTGTTAGGGAAGTACACAACAATGGCAATATAACAATTTCTGAGACAACAAACAATACACACACACACTTCCCTAGTCAGTGGACAACTGCTTAAGCACTTCGTCAAATCATATGAGCAGTTGGTACAGGTTGAGCAGATCTCCTTCAAACGGGACGCATAATCAACCGTAAGACTACCTTGACCCATGGGAAACCTTGATAAATGAAGCCATCCTCTTCATTGCAACTAGAAGATTCAACCGATTACTTGTATATCCACCCCTGATCTACCCTATCCTCCAATTGTTATTGCTCGTTCATACTTAGACTGACCGAGCCTAGTATAGGGGGATCGACATCGTTGTGTATACATCATTGTTATTCTTTCCTTCTCAACCTTGACTGTCCCATTTCTTGCTCTTTTGCTATGCTTAGGCCCTCAAGAGCCTAAGTATAGGGGGGGCGAGTCGACTTCTTCTTTCTCTTCACTCAACTATGCTTGGTACGAGCTATGTCTACATTTCACTTTTTATCTTGAGGACATAACACAAGATAAGTATGGGGGGTGTGTATTTATTCTTTATACTTTATCTGTAGCTCGTACTTTAACTGTTTCACATCAAAAATTTAGGTATGGGAATAAGTTGTGTATATTATGTGTACTATACAAAATTCTTTGTGTAAATAATACTTTTCTTTTCAAAACTTTTTACAAAATTAGGGGGTATAACATGTTTATAAAAAAATTAACTTAAGGTTTAATCCCTGATATTTTCACTTTCACTCAAGACTTGATGAATAAAAGAAACTCGGTTTTTAAGGTCCTTTGATCAAAGTTAACTGACCTTAGTCAATAGGGTTTGAGACTTAATAATCCAGACTTCCCTAGTTTGAAATATATGAGTGCTATATTGCACTCTCAATCTCTGACTTTTAAGAATATGAGCATCACATAACTTGCACAATTATATGATTGATGAGATGAGTTGAGATTTCACTTGAGGGAGTGGGACTGGAGATTTGAGTCCAGACCCAATTTAATGATGCTCGAGGATGGGATAAAGTTAATGAAGGCTTCTTGAAACCTGAGTGCCAGTAAACCATAGCCAGTATGTGAACAAGTTTGCATGCTATCTTTTGATATTGTCCTATGTGCCAGGGTGTGATGAAATTAAATAGTTGTTGATCAGTGTGCTCCAATTTGGTAAAAGCAATGGATCTAGCCTACAAAAAAAATGAAAAAAATGAATAAATGAAAGCTCTTTATTACAAGTCAATCTCAAAGAGCTTCAAGCAAAGACAAGTGCTCCCAACCATTTCAAAGTATCCACTTGGATTAAAGCTAATTAGGACCAACGAGTCAGGCTGGTACCTCAAAAAGGGCTTTATATCTTAAGTGATACAAGTCTGGGTGTAAGTATGTTAAATACTTAAAGAAGACACACCCCGGTGTACTCCCAGGAAAACAAGTACAAACGACTCAATAACTTCTGACGGACGCAACGGTCAACAATCAAAAATATGTGTTGAGTAATAAGGCACTCGAGAGGATCCTTGTTCCAATGTAAGAGAGAGAAGAAAATACACAAACCTATGTCCTCCATCATCTGGCATGCCATATACATTTTCAAGTCTGACAAACTACTGAGACGGTAATTGAATGCAAGAACTGATTTATTCCCTAATGTTGATAATTAATTCTTAAGGAGAGGTCTCCTAGATCAGGACTTTGGGTGAAGTTTCAACTCGACTCTCATGATTGCAATACACACTAAGCTTCATATCTCCTATTCTATATGTATGAATAAAGAGTCTGATAATTAGAGAAGTTGGATTCCTTTTGACTAGAGTTTGGTTCAACCTAGAATTTTATGACCACTAAAACATAAGATTCTTAATGAGACAAGTCTTGGAATTTGTGCATGCACAGTCAGGGATTCAACTTTTTAACTCACTAAAATTTGCTTGGGGACAAGCAAAGATCTAAGTATAGGGGGTGTGATGAATCCATGACTCATCTTTTTTTGTGGACATATTAGGAAAATCCCCTTAATAAATCACTAATTAAAACATCTAAAATCAGTTTATCAACATTTATTAATTGTGCTAAAATTAAGGTTTAAAACATGTAATTAAATGACCTTGTTTTGCTCAGTTTGAACCTATTATTTTATGTGCAAATATTACTCATTTTGATCTAATTATTTCTTTATTATATTCTCTAATTAATTAACTAACTTGACATTAAGAATTAAAACCCTTAACAATAAGAAAATCAAGAGAAAATACAAAAATATGACATTATATATTTTGTGCATATGTTATCTTTGTTGATTTTATTTTATCTTTTTCTAACCTATAAAAAATCCATAAAAATCAGATTAATTATGTATATATTGTATATAAATTAATCGACTAATTAAAATCAAATTTAAAATACAAAAAATACAAAATATGATATTTTATTTTCTACAGAGTACCTCCAAAACTATATTTTGTATAGTTGACTTCTTTTGATTTTGGATCCTTCACAAAAGTTGTAGATCTCGTCGAGTCGAGCAACTTTTGTGTTGATCACTTTTTCATTTGAATTCATTTACTGTTTTTTTTTTATTTTTTTCTTATTTTATTTTAGTTTAGTTTAGTTTCCTTTTTAATTAATCCTTAAATTTATCTATTTATCCATTTATTATTTAATTTATGTTTTTTTATTTTTCTTTTATTTTTCCTCTTTCTTTTCCTCTCCTTTTTCCTTCTTATCTTTTTCCTTGCTCTCTCTCTCTCTATCTCTATCTCATCAGGTTACGTGCATAGCACGTGATCTCTCCAGCCTTCCCTCTCTCCACGCACATGTTTGCGTCACGTGACCACCACCTCCTCCAGTTGTTTCGCCTGTCATCCTACCCCTCTCCCGCAATGCTCGCTGCCTCGCCTCCTCATCGTTATGCCCTCCCGGTCGTTACTCCTCCCCCACCTATAAAGCTCCACCACCCCTGACATCCTTCGCATCCGCCATTTCCAACAAGGAGATGGAGAGCTCCTAGTGGTAAGTCTGAGTGACAGGAGGGCGAGCCCAGGTCGAGCGTCGACCTTCCCTTCTCTGATGTGATCCAGGAGGTGGCCACCTCCTATTGCAACCACCATTTCATAGCTGCTTGAGCTCCAATTCCGACATCTGACGAGCGATGACCTCTGGAGGTTTCCAACCCTCTAATCCTAAGGCGATCGACTTCAGGTACCTTCTCCCTCTTCTGCATTTTCTCTTTTCTTCTTCCTCCTCATTCTTGCATCTTCCTCCGTCGACCTTCACCATTGCACACCACTTTCCTCCCTTGCCTCCACCCACGCCGCAAGCCTATCTCCCCACACCTCGTCCTCAGTAGACACTACTGCCCTTCTACGCTTCCCAACGATATCTTCAGCAGCGGCGGTGCCTGCATATAGCCATGCAACAGCTCACCATTTTGCCCATCTCCTCTACTTCAGCCATAGGAATAACTCGACTGCCTCTCCTTCACCATCGACGCTCACCACCACTGACGAAGCACTCCGCCCAAGTTCCTTCACCTCAGCTTGCCCTTGGGGTGTGAGCCCCACGCCTCCTCCACTCATCAACATCACGATCGTGTGTTGATCGAGACCCTGCCTTGCTTCATTCACCTTCGATCGCCTCCCACCCCTCTACGCCGACCATTTATCGGTCGAAAGTGACCAATGTCGCCCTCCGCCACCGTGTAGGCCCACCGTTCACCGATGCCACCACCTTTCGCCGTCGCATCCATTGGATCGAGCAATATCCCTTGATTTGACAGTCCTCCAACCACACGTCACCCTCCCCGAGCCTCCCTCCATGCTTGGAGGTTTGATTAACTGAACCCCCACATCCTACAACGTGTACGATCGATGCCCGAACCTGCCCTCTGTCCCCGAGCCTCCTGCGTCGCGTGCAGCCCCCTGTCAATTCAACAAATTGCAAGAAGGTCCTTCTCGCCCAGAATCACGTGCTCTACGTGTGCGTGCATGGAAAATTTATGTAGAGACCCTTTAGGTTTTTTAAATTACAGATAAGTCCCTCCAGGGACCAAATTGAGAAGAAAACTCTTATTTTTATTACATTTGAGTCCATGACATTTCAATTCATCTTATCTTTCTCGTTTGGACTCCAATTTTAGTACATTGTATGTCGTTTTAAAGCTTATTCAGTGCTCTATCATTCTTAAAAATTTTAAACAGGTCAGAATGGATTTATGTAGATTATTATTTGAGGATCTAATGTGATCTATATAGATTGGTTTTTGATATTTATGTGCTATTTAATCTTGAGAAAAATTCAACTTAATCTGCAGGGACTCTATTGTGGGGATTTTAATTCAATTAATCTTCTACTGACAATTGATCTTTTTAATTGAGGAATTAATCTTTGCAGGAGCATAATCTAAGGTATTAATTTATTTCTTTGATATTTTATGATATTAAAATTCATTTTTGAGGAGATTTTATTTGTTTAATCCTCTCGGAATTATTGATTATTTTGTTGAGGAATTTGATCTATTACATATGCTCTTTCAACGGTAGATTATTATATTGAATTCCTTGACCATTCTTTGAGGATTTAATTTTTACAGGGGCGCAATTGAGGTGGAGGAATCAATTTAATCTCCCTGATAATTTTTCTGATTAAGATTTATTTATTTAAAGAATAAATTATAGGGAAAGTAGGCTAGGATATCTTGACAATATATTATTGATCTCCGAGCTTGTTAGATTAATAATTATTGATCATATAGCCAAGAATTTGGATTGAAGTGAATATGTATCTAGATTTTATCATCCTTTATATGTGATTTCACTTTAGGATTAATTGATCATCTTATTTGAGGACTAAAAATATTTATAATCACATATTGTGAACTTCATCTCTGTTTATTTTTGCTTGCATTTTGATCATCACATTTCCTTTCTTTTATTTTCACTTTATTTCTTGATATAGAGATTAACTTTGCAATAAATTAATTTAAAATCATGCATCTAAAAACACAACGTTCCTGTATTCGACCTTAGTAAACTTACCAAGTAAAAATTGTTCTATAATATTCAAGATTTATGGTTTTTGATAGATAGCTTTTCATCTCCTATACTACAATTATCGATTATTAAGTGGTGAAATCCGCGTTCCTTTAATTTTGATTTTTTATTATAGATCTAAATCTTTCTACTTGTGGAAAGGCTATCTTGGATATAAGTATTAACATAGCTTTTGATCTTACACTTTTTTATTATTTTATAGATGATCGTGAGGATGCTCATTTATTTTTGTATATTTTGGATATAGTCGAAGAAGCTCCCAGTATAGTGGGTAACACATTTTTTCTAGTAAAAACCTCTCCATCTTTAGTTTATTAACATTTCTACGAAGATTAACCCTTTGTAATTGAATGCAGGCTTACATACACAATGTAGACTTATTTTCCATATGCCAAATCCTATATTACTAGGCATGCTCAGTTATATATTGTCCCCCTACTTTTATCCATGTATATTCAAGTTTCAAATTTTGAATTAAGTTTTATAGTTAACTGATTAGACATATGTTAGGATCCATATAAAATATGATAGGATCTAATTTGAAGAGCCGTTTACGATAAGATGATTCAGCACAAGCTTTTATTTGTGAGTACTGAGTTACAAGCCTTTTAAATTTTCAAACTCTATGAATATGCATTATTTCTTCTTAGTTTTGTACTCTAAAATATGTGAACATGTAAAATGATTAAACAATTCAATAAAATCTAACATTAATTTGCTAACATTAGCAAAGTAACCCTTGTTCATAACCAACCCTTATTTCTATATACAACTAAAACAATTTTATTTCTTTTATTGTCTTCTTACTAAAAAATCAAAAAATCAGATAATTATTATATAAAGTTATTTTCGCTTTTTCTATAAATTAAAGTACAAATAACAATCTTTAAACGAAGTACTTTTGTTCATTAAAAATGCTTGCAAAAATTGTAGTTTGTGCATATGACCTATTTTGGCTTTTTGTTTAACATGAAACTTGTAGATCTCATCGAGACCTACAATTTCATGTTTTGCATTTTTTCTAATTTAGCTTGCTATTCTTCTTTGTTTTTTATTTTTAAATTTCTTATTGGGCCATGTGGCGTCCCCTGGGGTGCCCATGTGGCCTGCCTCTTCCCTTGCCACCCGTCTACCCTTCCCGTCGTCTGATCGCACCTTGATTGATTTCATCCTGGCCTCTCACGCCTGCCTCGTTCTCAGCCCTTTAATCAGATCTCTAGATCGCATCTGGAGCGCTCGCATCCGCCTTCATCTGGGCTGTTGGATCGCATGATCCAACGACCCTCGCGTCATCTTCTAGCTCCAGCAACTGCCAACCTAGGATTTTCATGTCGCCACACCTTGTCCTTTTCCCAATTCTCCCCGTCACCCCACGACGACTCCCCACTCACCAACACCTCCCCGACCTAGACCTAATCACCACCTTTCTCGCACACCCTATAACGCTCCACCTCCTAGTCCCTAGGGTTTCGTTCAATGGTTACAGAGTCCATGCCCTATCACATGTAATTGACGAGTTTCCCCTTCAAAACCTTCCCCTCCAGCTCCATTTTGACTCATCCATCAATCCATCAGTTACGACCTAGCCCTTGCCTTCCTCTTGTGACAAAGGAGTGAAGCGAGGAGGAGCGACGACGGACAATCGCTTCGGTGTCGACCCATGGTCATCCCGACCATGTTACAACCATGGTTGTAGATCTCCTTGGAGTGGCCGCCCAGGTTAAGTGAAGATTAGAGCTCCTCTTAGAGCTCAGCCTAGACCAATGCCTTCATCTTTGTCAACTTCGTCGATCTCCACGTAATGTCCCTTAACCTTTCCCCTTGTTTTCTCTTAATTAATTAGACGTTCTCAGGCACTTCCACCTCCGATTCACCATATGTCCATCTTCACCTGATGACTCTCATCTTCGCCAGCCATCTTGATCACCCTCCTCCTTCCTCCAACTCCTACTTCACGCTGCCCCCTTTCTCCTCCAGCAACGGAGGAGGAACCCACATGGGACCCTGATAAATCTTGTATTAATCATGCTAAAATGGGTCAATTAGGCTTTATTCCCCAAAATTAACATGCATTTAATCATTAATAGAGCACCATTAGCATTCACACATGTGTAAATAATATTTGCATTTCATCATGCATAATTGCATTAAAAATTCCAAGTGTAAATTAGCCCAAAAAGCCGCTAACTTCTCATATTTTTAGTAAATTCATCCTAACTCCGATCGACCCCAAATCACCTCCATTGTGTAGATATTACTAACAAGAATAAATAAAAAATACAAAAAAATTACTAACTCAAATAAGTGTCAAATAATCCCAAACTCTATTTTCACATCTGACGGACTAAAACGAGCATATCTCCCTCATAAAGTGTCTGATTTTGGTCTACTCACTTTTAAAGTACTCCATTTTCAAATACCTTTAAAACAAAACCAATTTTGTAAAATTCGGAGCTCATATGTGAAAGTTGGGTTTTGGGCATCTTTTGTGCATTTTAACTTTTTGCTATTTTTGACCGACATTTTTATGTACATAATTAACCCTTTTAATTTTATTTCTTCCTCATTTGTGTTTTTTGATGAAAGTTTTATTAATAGACACAAAAATCCAAATCCAGATTAAAACTGAAATCAAAGAAACTGACTGATTCCAAGTGTCCGTTGTGAGTCTGTACAAAAATTGTGTGTTTCATACTTCTATTTTATTTTCCTATTGTCTTATGTATTAAAAATCCAAAAAATCAGATTAGTGTGTAATTAATTTTTTTATATTTTATCGTATTTTTCTAGATTTTTATCCTCTCTAAAACCACCAAAAAAATACAAAACTTCAAAAAGCTTGTTTTCTATACACAACGAGAACCACCAAAAATACCACTTCGCACAGATGACCTCTTTTGCTCCCGAATCCTTCATAAAGGTTGTAGATCTCGTCGAGACAAACAACTTTTGTGAAGGAAATTTTTCAATCCGAGGTCTCCTCTTATTTCTTTTTTCATATTTTTCTCTCTTTAATTTTGAAATATTTTGGGGGCGCCACGTGGCAGCTCCAGGGCATACCACGTGGCACCCCCACCTACTGCACTTCTCTCTCTTCCTCGAGCCACATGCCCAGCACATGACCCCACCTTCTCCTACCTCCAGCCGTTTCCATGCTTCCACCCTCCTCACGAAACGCCTCCGCCTCCCTCTCCCATAAACGCCCACCTCTTCTCCTCCCTCGTAACCGCCACCGCAACCAAACGTTACCCTTCTTCCCCTATAAATCCTTCGCCCTCTACCTCGATTCCCTTCATCCACCATTTAGAAGGAAAAGGAGCTCTGAACCACTGGTGACAATAGTAGCACGAGCTTCGACCTTGGCGTGATCCGTCAAGAATCTCTCCATAGGGCAGCATCTCCTCTGACGCTGCCAAGTTTCACCGCGCCTCCACTCGCAGCTGAGCGAACATCGAGAGCGACGCCTCGCAGTTCTTCTCCCCAAGAGAGTTCACCCATCCCCCAGTTCTTCGTACGTGTATGCGGAGGACCGTAGCTTCATCCTCGACCAGACTCGGATCCTCCAAATACCTCACCGGCTGCTCCCCGCGTGGTCGCACCACCGCCTCCACGCTCCAGTCGCGGTCACCATCCACCAACCTCCCCGCACATATGCTCTTCATCGACGACTGCCGCTCCACCTTTGCGGCTCCACCTATCATCCCATAGCTTCGATTCAATCGCCTCACTCGACCATCGCCCAATGCCATCCACCTTCGTTGCCCACCTCGACGGAGCCCCCGCTCCTTCTCCGCCCTCCGTGCTCGGCCACTCCGACCACTCCCGAGCATATGGACTCCAGTAGCTCCACTGACAGCCTCGCCAATGCCGCCCCTCGGCTACTCCAGTTACCGTAAGATTGGGCCCAAGCCCTTGATCCTACAGCCTGCCAGGCGCTATGTGTCTTGCCTGAGCCTTGGTCCAAACCTCGAGGCTCGGGCGCCTGAAGCTCCGCACCAGCTACGTTGTCCGCCTCCCGAGCCTCCGCCTTGGCCCGCACCTCCACCTCAGGTCCGCTGAGCCTGTGCCCTAGCCTGCTACAAGCCTGAGCCACCCAGAAGCAACTGCGTGGAGGCTCGGGCACCGAACCTGCACGTCCAGGCTCTCGAACCTCGCGTGCACATGCACGACACGTGTGTGTGGGAAAAATTGCACACTCCCCCTCATCCTCTTCCGAAATTGCAAGAAGACCCGACCTGCTGTTGACGTCAGCATCACGTGCCCCTCACGTGGTGCACTGGTAAATTACAGGAAGGCTCCACAAGTCTATGAAATTGCTTACAAGTCCACCTATCTCAGAGTCACGTGCCCTGAGCGTGGATGCATGGGAAAATTGAAGAAGATACCCTCTAACTTTTTAAAATTACAAATAAGCCCTCGGGGACTTAATTGAGAAGAAAATATTTATTTTTATTGCATTTTAGTCCCTGAACCTTCAAATTATCATATCTTGCTCATTTGAACTCCGATTTAAGCATATAATATGTCAATCTGAAGCTATTTTCAAGCTCTATCATTTTGCATAATTTGTGGACAGGTCTGAGGCTCTTTATTGAGGTTTATTATTCAAGAATCTCTGTTTACATATGTAGGCTTATTGTTGATAGTTTGCGCAATACTTCCACTGAAAAATTAATGGTCTGTTTGAAGGGATTCTGTTGAGGGTTTAAATTGAATTAATCTTCTTCTAATTGTTGTGGATTGTTATTCGAGGATTCGATAAATGCATGGGCTCAATTGTGGATATTTTTATCTATTTCTCTTGTATTTATTGATAACACAAATTAAAGAATTAATCCTTACAGGGGTGTGCTCATGAAGGATAGAAATTGATCTCTCATTGTTTTACATGATCAAATTTTATTTAATTGAGGATTCGATTAGAGTATAAAAACTTATCGATAGAATCATTTTCCTTATCTTAGTAATTTGCAGGATTGTTCATAGAAATATTTACCCTCTTGCTTGCTTCTGAAGTTATTTTGATAAATATTTCTAGACGTAATGTCTTTCGACCTGTGATGTGAATTGAGGATTGATTGACTATATTAATTGAGGATTTAAATCGTGAAAAGTCACAGATCCTGAGCCGAATTAGTGTCTCTGTTTATTTCCTTGTCATTGCATTTCTTCGCATCTGTATTATGATTTTCCCAACACAAAATTTAACCAAACATTAATAATTATTTAATTTAATTTAATACCATGCAACTAAGAAGCATCGTTCCCTGTGTTCAACCTTGGTAGACTTACCAAGTAAAAAATACTCCGCAACATTCAAAGATTGTGGTTTTTGTTGAATCGTTTTTCGCCTCCTATACTACAATTCATCATTATTAAAAAGGAGAATTTCACGTTCATCAGACCCTCCATTTCTCCGCATCCTTATCCCCCACTCCACTCCACTTCGCACGCACACTGCTTTGGCTACAACTAATCCCTTCTGCAGGCCCCCCTTCATTGGTTGGAGCTTACCTGTATGCTCCATTCTAGAGCAAGATCTCTGGAGAGCCCCGTCGTCACCTCGATTCGAGCCTGACCATGCCTTCTCTAACACTCCAGGAACTTTGCCTGCTTCTCGCGAAGCTGCCACATGCTTCATACAAGGAGAGGTAGCAAGGATGAGCAATAGAATTGTTGTCGGAGCACAACCATTACCGTTGTGCGAAGGAAGAGGAGGTGGAGATCGGACGCTACAGATACCATTAGATCATCCTGATTGGTCGGTCTCGATGAATCCCTAGCCTTCACTCTGATCCAACTAGCTCGGTGGGATCGAGCCGTGCTCTGAAGTATATGGGCCTCCCAAGTAGTCCCGAACCTGTTGCCGACCCTATGCCTCGCCTCGAGCCTTCAGCCGCGTGCGGCACACATGAGTTGTGGGTAATTTGCATCCAAAGTCTACCACTTATCTGGAATTACAAATAGGTCCTTCCACATGTGAGACATGTGATGTGCCTGGGTAAATTGCACGGGGGCCCTACCAGTTCTCTAATATTGCATTTATGCCCCATGTAATTGGTGAAATTACAAGGAAGACCCTTTGGCATTTATAATTTCAAAAATTCCCCTGATAGGACCTATTTGAAAATTTTTGTAAATATTTTTGCATGCTTTTCTTTCAATTATGCCCCTGGATTAATATGTGTATATCTTGAGCATATGGGCTCCTTTTTCCATGATTTCAATTTTCTTAGGTTGCTCATCCAATTCTCTATCTTATGGTATGACTAATTCATTGATTTGATCTATAAGATAATATGTTAAAATTTGAGATATACGTATCAATCTACTTGTATCTTAAAATGACATTATATAAAATATTGAGCTATTTTAGTGCATCAAATGAACCTTGAAGTAAATTACATGTTTATTTCTCAATTATATGATTAATTTAGAGGCATGTTTTATGTATGTTTACATATTTGTACTACACATGATTTTGTAGCACTATGTCTCTTTATTTTAACTTATTTAAAATCCAAATAAAAATGCATTATGTAGCATGCATAATTCTTGCATTTGTCTTGGATTGTATGGTTGACCTAGGTAGAGTAAGTAATCAGTTAATTTAGATATTGATCTTTAAGTAATCAATTAGGTATCTCGTGTCCCTATGTTCAACCTTGGTACACTTACGAAGTTTTTCTGAATATTCCAACTATTCAAAAGGATGGTTTCTTCTTGGATCATTTTCACTTCCGATCCTACGATAAAACATGACTCTTATAGAGGTGAAAATGACATTCATCAATAAGAAATAAATAAAATTGCAAGTGGTGCATTTTTATTTATTGATCTATTATCTCTTTAAGTTATCTTTAATAAAAAAGTCTTGGATGCATCAGGTACACACACACATATGTATGTGTGTATGTGTGTGCGTATGTTCTCACATCTCTATTCCATCTACTGTAATGGTTACATAAACATATATTGCAACTAAGGAAAATGTTTTGGAAGGGTTAGAATCCCTACCAAATGTACATGTATTTCAATAGTGTTCTTCGCGGGTCAAAGATGTATTTTTGAAGATATAACAAATCAGGTTTATTTTTTAGCTATCTATTTAGGTATGTTCTTCAAGAGTCAATATTCTTTTTAAACAACAAATGAAGTTGTAATTCATAGATGTTATTCATTTTGTTCTTGAAAAGTATGTTTACGCCCCATTTCTTCAAAATTATGAGGATTCAGGTCGATGTAGATGAGCATGATCGAACGTGATCGTGAGGATGCAGAAGGTAAACCTTTATGTCATTCTGTATCCTAAGTTAAATTTTATCATCTTGCTTTGATACGTGCATATTCAAGTTTAAAAATATTAATTAAAATTTATTCTGAGTCAATTAAGTACAAGGTTCGATCTACATAAAATATGATAGGAAGATAAGGAGGATGCACTTCTCTTAACAGACGAGGTTAGTGCATGTGATGATTTTCGCTATTGTATCATCATTCGTACTTTGTTTTCATGCATTTATTTTCATAACTTTACAAGACAATTTATTGAAAATGCACTTCTCTAAGCAGACAAGATTAGTACATGTGATGAGTTTTTCTATTGTATAATCATTTGTACTTTGTTTTAATGTATTTACACTCATGATTTTGCAAGAAGATTTATTGAGTACTTAGCATGTTCAAAGGTGGTATTCTTTTTATTGTTAAAAAGCGTGTTCACTTCCAATTTGTTTGAAATCGTGGGATTTTCAAGTCCTTAAAGATATAAGTGTGTTCATACCTCTATTCCATCTACTATAATGGTTACATCGACATGTATTCCAAATTAGGAGACTACCTTGAAAGGGTTAGAATCCGTAGCATATGTATACATATTTCAATAGTGTTCTTCATGAGTTAAGAGTTATTTTTGAAGATATAATAAATCAATTTTATTTTTATCAGTATCTATTTATGTATGTTTTTCCTGAGTCAATATTCTTTTTTTAAATACTAAATTGATTTGTAATTTAAAGGTATTGTTCTTTTTATTGTCGAAAATAATGTTCACTTCTAATTTCTTTGGAATTGTAGGTATTTAGGTCCATATAAATGATTATGTTCGTGAGTATGAGCGTGATCATAAGGATGCAGAAGGCTAACCCTTACTTCATTAGGTGTGATATATTAAATTTTATCATCTTTTTTTGATACATTCATGTTGAAGTTTCAAACTGTTAATTTAATTTTATTGTAAGTCGACTTGGTACAAGGTCTGACCTATTTAAAATAAGATAAGAAGCAGATAAGGATGATGCGCTTCACTAAGTAGACATGGTTAGTGCATGTGATTATTTTTGCTATTGTGTCATCATTCATACTCTTTCTCCATGTATTACTTTCATGATTTTGCACGATGAGTAATTAGGTACATACATATTTAAATGTGTTATTCTTTTTATTGTCGAAAATATTTTCATTTCCAATCTCTTCAGAGTTATTTGGATTCAAGTTCATACAAATGAACATGTCTATCAATATAAACGTGATAGTGAGGATGTAGAAGGCCAACCCCTACATCATTAGTTATTCACAGTTAAATTTTATAATCTCACCTTTTTTACATGCATATTCAAGTTTCAAACTATTAATTTTGTTTTATTTTGAGTCTATTAAGTACAATGTCTGATCTATATAAAATATGATAAGACGAAGAATCGTGATAAAAAATTTAACCTTGTAAATGACCCAATTAGATATCACATGGAGTCCCATAAATATGTATATAAGGGGAGAAATTACTACGAAGGTAAAAGAAAGAAATACAACAAACAAAATCATATGTGAATGAGTTCATCGAAGAATCACATGCAGTACAATCTCACGATAGGTCGGATAGCAATGTACAAAAAAAAACGCAAACACTGGCTTTGAGGTAGAAATTAGCATCACAGATTCAAGCGTCGCCACAGCTGGTCATGATTTCAAGTGTGTGCTGCAAATGGAAAGATCAGAATCCACGGGAGAAGTAGCACAGGAGAGAAGAAGCATGTGTGGAGGAGCTCAAAACCATGGCCGATACTGCAGTGTGCATTGATGTTCATCGGACTGGAATTTGTCGTGACTGCATATTTCCCTGACCCATCACACCAATACATAAGTCCGATTCGTAGAACAATAATAATAATAAATATAGTAACGTTCTCGCAATGGCAAGCCCCTCGTGCCATATCTTAGCAGCAGCTTGAAGCAAGCAGGGACAGGGGGGGCAAAGGCTATTGAAAGCGGTCAAACGCGTACTTAAAGCGAGCAGTTGAGAACATAAGGATGATTAAGGGAGCTGCGAGAACTGCAAAGACACGAGAAAAGAAGCAGACGTATTAAATGGAGCAACGTGGTAAGCACAGGCCATTAATGGAGACCAACCATCGCTTTGTCAGAGTTAAATGTCCACTATTCACAGCCCATCCGCATATAAGTTACCAATTCCACTGGAAGCAATTCCATTTGTGCAATCGGGATCGAGATTCTCCGATCCAGCTGATGTGCGGTTCCTCCAAAACAAGGAGGCCCATTCAAGCCACTTTCGGTCACAACCTTGGCTCATGCCCTATCGCTTCGTCCTCTATGCAGTCCTGCTCTCGGATCCCGAAGGGGAGCTCCCAGCCCCCTGACGGAGCTCAGGAGACCTCCAACACGAATGCAGATTCGGTCCCCTTTGAGCCATCGCGGGCTTTGGAAAATGACCGTTTCGTTGCCATGCTGGAACCTGAGAAAAATATGGCTTCCGCACACGTTCCTTCTCCACCACAGAAGGTGCTCACCCCCCCTGTACAAGAGCCCAACCCACCAGTACAAGAACCCATCTCCTTCTCTATCTCTGATCCGGTGCAGGATCATCTTGCCCCGGCTAAAGGGGCTAAGAAGCCTGCTGGGCGTCCCTACAGCGCTTTCCCTTTGGGAACTAGAGCTGCCCTATACGGGAACATTGCTAACCCTCGTAAGGGGGGTTCGAGGCAGAGGATTGACCTCAACTCCCCTTCCGTCAACGAGGCCCAGATGGTTGACTCCACTGATGACGGGATTCACTTGCCGGAACCCGGTCTCGACGATCGGTGCTTGCCTCCTTCGGTGCCTGAGATGGAACCACATCTGGTGCCTCCACCCCAAGTTGCTATTGAGAACCCGGAGTGGGCTCTGGTCCACCATGGAAAGAAAAAGAGGGCGTCCCGCGCTCCACAAAAGCAGAATGGCTTGGGCAGCTCAGCCCTCCCCTCCTCTTCTCAATGACAATTGCAACATGCAATTTTGGAGGGCTCAACAAGCCTTCCAAAATGAAGCGCATCATACGGGAACTGGATAAAAGAAACCTCGAACTGGTTGGCCTTCTAGAGACAAAAATCAAGCCGGATAGGATTTCCTCCTTCATGGCTGCTATACCTCAGGGTTGGTGCTCCATTCATAATAACACACCTCTTGGGAGGGTGTGGTTCCTCTGGAAAGAGGCTAAGTGGGACTGTGTCCCTTTACAATGTACCTCTCAGTCCATTACTCTAATCTGCTCAAACCTTGGGGGGCTCCGAATCTGCCTCTCCGCTGTATACGCATCTAATTTCCCGTCTGAGAGAAGGGAACTTTGGTACAACCTCCTCCAGTTATGCCCCACCATCTCCTGCCCTTGGTTAATCTTGGGGGATTTTAATGTTGTCAGATGTGCGGCTGAAAAGGTGGGGGGGCGCCCTCCTGGGACTACTTCAGTCGCGGACTTCAACAACTTCATTGACAACGCTTGCCTCATTGACTTGGAACCCTGGGGAAACTCCTTCTCCTGGAGTAACTCCTCCGTTGGCTCTAGGAGAATTTCTTCAAGGTTGGACAGAGCTCTCTGCAACACGAGGTGGGCTGATTTGTTCCCCGGTTCAAAAGTAATGTACTCCCCCTGGCTTCCAGTGACCACCTTCTTATCTCGGTGGATCTTCCAAAAAAGGAGAATCTTCGTAGGCCGTTCAGGTTTATGGATTTCTAGGTTAATAGAAGCGGCTATGAGTCGTTGGTGAATGACGCGTGGGCCACCCCTATTAGGGGAAACCCTCTCTTTGTGTTGACTAAGAAGCTTCGTGTTGTCAAAATGCGCCTCAAGGCTTGGGCGGCTGACCATGGCAGATTGGAAGATATTATGACATGTACTTCGAATGCCTTGGAGAAAGTCACCTTGGCATTGGGTGATTCACCGAGGGACCCCACCCTTGCTCAGCTGGACCAGGACATCAGGGCCTACTTGCTGGGGCTGGAAGCCGACCAAGAATCCGCTTGGAGGCAACGTAGTCGGGTTGATTGGTTGAAACTTGGAGATCGCTCCACTAAATTCTTTCATTTATCGGCAAAAATTAGGGAGACAAGGAACAGAATTCCTTGTCTTCTGGACCATGAGGGTGTGCTGGTGGATGAGCCTGCAAAGATCGCTGCCAATGCGGTCTCCTATTTTGAGTCCTTACTCTCGCCCCTGCCTGCTGGGGATGGGCTGCATCTTGCCCCCACTCCAAAGAAGATTCTGTCCAATGATGCAATTTGGTGGCTTCAAAGGCCGTTTGGTGATGATGAGATAAGGGCTGCCCTATTCTCCATTAATTCCCATAAATCTCCTGGCCCTGACGGATTCAATGCGGGATTTTTTAAGCGTCATTGGGCGCTTGTTAAAACTGAAATCTTTGCGGCCATGAGCTTCCTTCACTCTGGTGGATCAATGCTTAGACAGGTCAACCATACTTTCATTACGCTCGTTCCTAAGGTGCAGTCTCCGTCTGGGCTGGGAGATTTCAGGCCTATATCTTGTTGCAATGTCATCTACAAGATCTTCGCCAAGTTGTTATCCACCAGGCTCAAGGTGGTCCTCCCGCATCTTATTTCCCAAAACCAAATGGCGTTCATTAAAGGTAGGCGTATTGGGGATAGTGTGAAACTTGCTCAGGAGTTAGCTATGGGCTTTGGTCGGAGGAATGGCGCTCGGCGGGCCTGCCTTAAAGTGGACCTCTCCAAGGCTTTCGACACGGTGTGCCACCGGTTTCTTCTGGATCGGCTTAAGGCTATGGGCTTTGGTCAAGCTTGGTGCTCTTGGATATGGA
The DNA here is from genome assembly GCA_037367405.1 of Ottelia alismoides. NCBI lineage: Eukaryota > Viridiplantae > Streptophyta > Magnoliopsida > Alismatales > Hydrocharitaceae > Ottelia > Ottelia alismoides. The sequence continues at coordinate 357,501 of JAZKJV010011560.1, forward strand.
ACTGCATCGGGACTTCTTCTTTTTTCGTGCTCATAAATGGCTCCCCCTATGGTTTCTTCAAGAGCTCTAGAGGTCTGCGCCAAGGCGACCCCCTGAGCCCTCTCTTATTCACTATTGTCATGGAATCTCTTTCTTGCTTGATGGACAGAGCGGTGTTAGAAGGCTCCATCAATCCTCTGAGGCGTGGGAGGTCCTTGGCCCCTACGCACCTCATTTATGCTGATGACCTCCTCTTCTTTACCAAGTGCAACACAAAAAATATTCATGCTATTGGTGAGATAATGGGGACTTTTGGAGAAATGTCTGGACTCCGTGTGAATGTTACAAAGAGCAGACTTTTCTGCTCTAAAAGTGCGGGATGGTATTTTTCTTGGAATTTGGTCTCGGGTCTCCTTAGTGATTCTCTTCCTACGAAATACCTGGGAATTCCCCTTGACCACAAATTTGGTGGGTCCTCTACTTCGCGTGTCCTGGAAGAGAAAATCCGCGGTCAGCTGTGTGGTTGGAAGGCTAGATCCCTCTCTTTGGCGGGCCGCTCTCAGCTCATAAACTCGGTGATATGTGGCATCTTGCTTTTCTGGACTGACTGCTCGATTATTCCGGCTGCAACCATTGGTCGTATCTCCTCCATGTGTTCTGACTTCCTTTGGGACTACAAACGCCATGACATTGCTTGGAAGGACATTTGCCTCCCTAAGGAGGAAGGAGGTTTGGGTATTAGGTCTCTTCACGACCTGGTGGGAGCCTCCAAAATTTCCTGGGCTTGGAGATTCCTCAAGGCGGAGGGTTCCATTTGGGCTGATTTCCTCCGCTCCAAATATCTTAGAGATGAAAGTTTTTGGGATGCAACTGCCCCCCGGGGTGCATCGTTGGTCTGGAAAGCTATACTTAAGGCACGTCCGATTCTGGCCCCTATTCTAGGTGGCTCAATCGTTAACCCCGGCATGACACCCGCTATTTTCAGCTTCCGTCTCGCTTTTGACCTGGTTCGCTTCAGAGCTCCGCTCGTTGATTGGCACTTAGAAGTCTGGAGATCCAAAGCTGCGCCCAAACATAAATGTTGCCTTTACAGGTTGATAAAGAACAGGGCTCCCACCAGAGACAGGTTAACTCGCTTTGGAATTAACTTGGATCCTCGTTGCCTTTTCTGTGACTATGATATGGAATCTCGTGACCATCTGTTTTGGGAATGCTCCTTATGCTTTGAAATTTGGCTGAAAGTCTGCATGGCACTCTCGCTCCCTAACCCTTCACGAAGTGACAACATCCTGCTCTCCATCCCTTGGGCCAGAAGATTATGGAGTGTGGACAAGTATGGGGGCGCTAAGCTTAGAACCGCAATGGCGGTTACTGTTTGGTGGATTTGGAAGGAACGGAACCGTCGTTGGACTACTACTGGGAGCTCCTCGGCTGATCAGATTGCTTTGATGGTTGTTGAGGAAGTCCGCATACTGCTGAGCTGACTTTGTGCGCGCATGAATCTGTCCATTTTTTATTTTTGCTTCGGAAGCCTGATGCTCTGAATACTTCTTTTTGGGTTACTCTTTGTTTGACAGCCTCTTTTTGTAGGGCTCCATGCCCCATATATTGTACAGTTTTCTGTTTCTCTATTCAAATATAAATTTACTTACCTTCCAAAAAAAAATTCTCTCTGCTGCATGGAGATGCCGACGAGATAGACTTGATCCCATCGTTTGAAATCGAAGGTGAACAGGACAAGGAACAGTGTCCACTCCCATGCACGTCACCTTCACTGCCCTTCGCTCGTTCCTTAAACTTACCCTTGGGTGGGCAGATACGAATATGCACCCATCATTTTTTCATTCATGATTTTCATGCGTGTATGAAAACTTGCGTTTTTATCACTTATGTTCTTTTCGAATTCTGCAATATTATAAAACTTTGATTTTTATCACTTTTGTAATAGTATTTGTGTCTTTAACTTCTTACAAAATTAACAGCTCTTCCTTTTTTGTAATATCAGTTATACCCATGCTTTATCTTAATTAAAGGACAAAACTGTAAATATTGTAGAAGTCGAGGGCACAAAAGAGAAGGACGTAATAGATACTGTAGAAGTTAAGAATACAAGTGATGAAAATTCTAAAACTTGATCAAAATAGCTTGGGGTACTCTCAATTTCAAAGAACCTTGATTCTAACATCACTAAATACCCTTATTAGTTAAAAATAAAATATTCATCGGCTTGGTTCTTAATTTTGGAACTCGACCTTCTAATGCAATGATTTAAACATGTAAATAAAAAATGGAACGTGAGGAGTGTTCATTAAACTTCCATGGAGGTTTCGGTCTCCGATATGTTGTCTAGGAAACTTAACCGTAACAACTTGTTGAATTCAAGCTCGATTTGTCCCTTTCACAGCCACTCAAAATACTTAATCTCAAATTATCAAGCAGTAACCCCTACTCTTATAACATATTCCCATACTTTGTGAGTTTTTGACACATGAATATGATTGGCATGTTACAGTCAATCGGAAGCATTACTTTGCCACATTTCACAATGTTGTCTTGGGATAATTTTTTGTCTGATTTTTTGTTTAAGAAGGATTACAAGGTAAATGATCGACTATTTCTTAAACAAGTTTTGAGTCTATATTGCCAAAAGGTTCAAGAAGGATGTCTTTTAAATATACTTTAAAACCCTTTCCACGATAGGGTCCGTTTATATTAGCAAAGCCCAGTTCTTCCTAACGTTCAAGCCCATGTACTTTTCCATTCGAAAAGGCCCTTTTATATTGTTATGTACGATTTTGGTAATAGGACAATCACAATAACGGAAAGCCCAATCACAAACATCGGACAATGTATATCCCACATTTTCTACAGTATGCAAGTCCAGTAGCCCATGAGACACATTGTGGTTAGGAATGAAACCGGATCGGACATAACTTGAATATGATATTTTGTATCCATACTCGCTTCATCTATATCGAATACGACCTCAATAGAATATGGATCAAATATAGATCGATTATGAATATCAATTTAATCATCATGAAGCACGAAACGATTTAATCCAAGATCATATTCGTTACTCTTAATACATTATTTGTTCGGGCAGAAAAAACAAAATTCTGAACAAACCAAAAAGTCTAAAGAGTTATATTTCAGCAGGGAAGCCGATCTTCCGCTGTAAAGAACAATTGCAGCAGGTGCTGAAAGAGCGTGGAGCGTCGGATGAGAATCGAACGGTCTTCCTAAAGGGCCGGGATAGTGGGCGCATATCTCGAGGTCAGGAAGAGGTGATCCGACGGCTTTAGAATCTACAGCTCTGCTGCAGCAGATCCTACAGCAGAGAGGATCCTCTCTATTTCTGCAGATGAGCTCTTTGCGTTTAATATGAATGAGCACTTAAACCGAGGAAAAATCACAAACACGGAGAAACTATGTATTGCGAGAACTATAAACCTTTTGCAGAGATGTGAAACACAGTTTGTTCTAGACCAATAAAATCCTTATTGATACTTGGATTGTACCTTGTTAAAAAAATAATACTTGACTGAAGAAATTGCTTTGATTTTGGGTAAAAGAATACTGTTGAACACACACTTCGATAAAATAAGTTTATAGTGGCGATTTTATTTAAATCCATGACTATATTGTCGGTTATTAAATGTATAATATAACGATGACGGCTCTTATTTTTAGATGTGAAATAAATTTTTATTATTGAAATCGGCGACAGGCGTTGCTGTCAGCATCAGGTGATGATATCTCGGAAGGTGCCATTGGAAGGGATCATGGGCAGCACCTGCTCCTCCACTGGCACGACGACGTCCAGCAGGTAAGGCCCCTCGCTCTCCAGCATCTCCCTCACCGCCTCCCTCACCTCGCTCCTCCTCCTCACCCTCGCCGCTCTTACACCGAACCCCCGTGCGATGGCCACGAAGTCCGGGTACACCTCGTCGGTGTTCCTCGGATCCCCGAGGAACGCGCATCCCGACCTCATCTCCGGCTTCAAGATCCTCTCCTCCCATTGCACCATCATCCCCAGGTGCTGGTTGTTTATTATCATCATTTTCACTGGGAGCTCCTCCACCTTTATGGTAGCCAATTCCTGCAAGTTCATCAAGAAGCTCCCGTCTCCGTCTATGTCCACCACCACCTCCCCAGGCCTACCAATGGCTGCACCAGCGGCCGCGGGAAGCCCAAATCCCATTGCACCGAGGCCCGCAGAAGACAGCCAGCTCCGCGGGTTCCGGTGCGTGTACCACTGGGCAGCCCACATCTGGTGCTGCCCAACACCAGTGGAGATTATGGCCTCCCCATGCGTTAGCTCGTCGAGAATCGTTATCGCATACTGCGGGGAGATCATATCATAGCCCGGATCATTCATGCGCAGAGAGAACATAATCTTCTGCGCTTCAAGCTCGGCTCTCCATTCGAGAAAGTCGAGCTGGAGTTTACTCCGGCGACCATCAACTGACTCTAGCAGGTGGTTCATGCCCTGCAAGACGAGCTTCAGGTCGCCATTGATGGACAGGAACGGCGGCTTGATCTTGCCAATCTCCTTCCTGTCTATGTCTACATGCACGATTTTCGCGCGGCTGGCGAAGGCGTTGACGTATCCGGTAACCCGGTCGTCAAAGCGCACGCCGAAGGCTAGGAGGAGGTCAGAGTGCTCGACGGCGTAGTTAGCATAGACAGTGCCATGCATACCAAGCATCTTCAACGACAGGTCGCCGTCGGCTGGGTACACGCCGAGGCCCATGAGCGTCATGGCTACGGGAATGCCGGTGAGCTCTGCGAATTGCCTGAGCTCAGCGCTCGAGCTCATGGCTCCGCCACCCACGTACAATACGGGCTTCTTCGACCTCTCTAGGAGCTCCATGACTTGCACCAGAGCAGCATGTTCCGGCGGCTTCGGGAGCTGCGTGGTGCAGTGTTGGAGCCTCGTCGGAAGGTTCCATATCGGCACTACTAGCTGCCGCTGAACGTCAATGGGTATGTCGATGAGAACTGGCCCCTGGCGTCCGGACGTAGCCAATTTAAAGGCTTCTTGCACCACCCTCGGGATGTCGCTGGCATCCATGACTAAGTAGCTGCGCTTGGTGATGGGCCGTGAGATGTCGACGGTGGGGACCTCCTGAAAGGCGCTAGTGCCGAGGACACTGCTTGCAACTTGGCCGGTGATGGCCAAGAGGGGGATGCTGTCGAGGAAGGCGTCGGCGATGCCGGTGACAAGGTTGGTGAAGCCGGGGCCAGAGGTGGCGATGCAGACGCCGGGGGTGCCAGTGGCGCGGGAGAAGCCCTCCGCAGCAAAGACTTCGGCCTGCTCGTGCCGGAAGAGATGGTTGGTGATGACGGTGGAGCGGACGAGGGCATGGTGGATGGCGATGGAGGCGCCGCCAGGGTACGCGAACACGTGCGTCACGCCCTCACGTTCCAGGGCCTCCACCAGTATGTCCGCCCCATTCCGGTGACCGGAGATTGGTGGCGCCCTCGTGTCCATCCGGTAATCCCAGGGACCTATTTGAAAAAATGAGGAAGTTAGAGGGTTAATTGTTAACGTTCTTAGGACGATGTAGCAGCTGTCCGATCATCGATCCCTCGAGATAAGCCCACTATTCCGGCCACTAAGGATGGAAATAAGGAGAATAAGGGTCTATTCTTTGTTCGGCTGGAGGATAGGAATAAGGAGAATAAGGTGAAATAAAGATATGTAAGGTGGGATAAAGATATATGAATACGAGTGAAATAAGATGAAATGAGGAGGAATAATTGTACCACGAGAAACCGTATCGGATGGAGAATAGACCCATTATTCAAGGACCTATTTTCCAAAGGAACATGCCGTCGGATCTCATCCAACGTTCCTGTGCATTACAGCAAACTGCTGTAAATGCTTGTACGTCAATATGGCAGGATTTGAGAAAGAAAGGACCGTCTAGCTGATAATAATATATTGGTTTTTCAAATGGAACTTCAAGACATCCTCTCAGCATCAGATTCAAGATCAAGAATATGTATTAGAGAGGATCTCTGCTGTGATGTTGACCGTTCGAGTGGCTAGATCTTAATCGATTGGTTCACACGATCTTGCATTTTTTTTGGGCCTATAAGTTGCAAGATAGTGCGAACCGCTCGATCAAGATCGAGCGGCTCGAGCGGTTGTAACAGAATCTGCTGCATTGTATGTTCCAGCAGACGATCCACCTCACCTCTGAATCTGTATACCGAATGCCGGACGTGCTTACCTGTGTTCAAAACACGAGGCGGGCTTGCAGGCTTTGTTCTTCGCAGTGGAACTCGTAGAGCAGGCTCTTGGCGTTTCTATGGCTCAGCGAGTCAAGAGGGGTTTCTTATAGGCATGTATCCCTGTGGCATATGTGAGATGACGTTCTATTTTGACAGACGTGGCCTCTTCCCACCCAGTGTTTAATGGTGTTATTGTGCACCCGACGCCCAAGTCTCTCCAGTAATCAGGCATATGCCATGTTATTAAATGAGAGCGGAGAGTAGAGGAGATGGAGGCCTAACGTTACCGGCCACAGCTCTTCGTCGTGAAAGCAAGACATCAGCTGAAAGCAAGGCTGCACAAGCATTGGATCTTCTCACGTCACGTGACAACATCGTCCATTGCACCATTCGACGGTTCGGATTCATGCTCTCTTTATTTCCGGAGGTTCTGAACTCGAACGATAGGATGAAGGTTGCTTGTAAGGTCTAATCTCTCATGTGAGACAACATAATCAGGAGTCGGATCCTCTGCAGTACTGCAGAGGCCGGCTGTAAAAAGTGGATGTCGTGAGGTGCTCAATCAAGATCGAGCGGTTTACACGAAATCATAGTATTTTTGAGCTCTTACCATGTGAAGATCGAGCAGATCATGGTACTCTACTTTTTACAGCCGGCCTCTGCGATACTGCAAAGGATCCGTGCTCACATAGTCATCCCATTGCGCACATCCAAAACTTTATGAGCCTATTCAGTTAGGGAATAAGGAGTAATACATGTGAGGGATAAGGTGAAATAAAGCATTGCTTCTTTTCGGCTGGAAGGATATGAATACGTGAGACCGATGAGAAATAAGGAGAAATAAGGATAGTTAGGTATTATTCGGCATTCAGTTTGGCAGGTGAGGGCTAAGGAATAATGTTGGTAATTTAGTGGATAAAGAGGAATAATGAAGAGGGGAAAGAGAATAAGGGAGTGGATAAGGAGGAATACGAGAAGAGTAGAACAAGAGAAGAGAAATAAGGGAAGGGAAATAAGAGAGTGAATAAGGAAGAATAAGGGAAGAGGGGAATACATGCTTATTCCGATCAATATTCCCCTACCAAATATGCCCTAGATTTTTACCCCCCCAAGTCTCAAAGAGTACCTCCATTTTATTTGTTTTGAATTGAAAAAATACCACTAAGATGTCGTATATAGTGGATCTTATTAGTTTTTGAGATACAAATTGTATTATGCATAGAGTAATTGCACTCCACAAGGCACCCAAAGGGTTTCAAGTGATTAGATACAAATATAGGTAATAATTATATCTTGATCATATTTAAAACATGAATATAGATGCGAATAAAGATATAGATAGATATGAAAGTTATGTTACATTATCATTGAAATTAGTTCCAAAAAAAACAACTTATAGATCAGATACGGGTAATATATGGAATATTTTAGAGATTAACTTCAAATATATATTGCAGTGGATGATTCAGGCATGACATAAATAATTTATTTGCACTTATTTTAAAATAAATATATACTAATAGTGTAAGAAGATCAGGTTGGACCTGCAAGGGAGTAAGTTCTCGCTTCCATCGATTAGCGAATGATTGAGAAGCTTCGTAGAAGCTCACAGCCCTGCAGCAATGGCGATAGCCATTGAATCACTCCTTCCCTCCCTTCTTGTGATCTCATAAGCTAGAGCACAAGCTCTTGAAATTGGTGGATAAACTTTGTAGTAGGCAGCAATGGTGACAATGGGGCTTTGATCGGAGAAATATGGAGAGGAACTACGAGGATTGATCAGATGGGAAGGGATAATAATCTCGAATTATCATGTTGTATAAGTGTGGAGTTAGTTGTAGTATCCAACGAAACATAGCCAATTATTTTTATTTTATTTGGAAAATCTCTCAAGGTCGAGCTTAAGGAGACAGATTGTTTTAGATGTGATCTAGGTTAATTCAACGCACTCAAATTAGTGTGAAATTAATCCAAATGTGTCCAAAATGCAAGGCAAATATTTGGTTTATTTTTACTGATTTTTCTAATTTTTATGGTAATTTTTAATGAAATAAAAAAGCCCCCAGCGCAATACACAAGCGTGGTTTTTAAGGAATACTAGCCACCTTTACTAGCCACCTTTGTTAGATTGATTTTCTGTAAAATTAAGTTCAAAAAATTACGTGACTATTTTTTCCTGGAATAATTATTTAATGAGAAATTTAAAACAACTTTTGGAGATTTTTTATTAGTGAAAAATTAAATATGCACTGCATAAGCTTTTAGGTCTTTTTCGATTTCAGTGCACAAAAAACAATATTTATTTACTAAAATTAGTGAAATGTGTGGCAATGAGGTGAACCTACTGTATTTTTTTGGAATACTACTACTAATAATTAAAAACACTACACAGAAAGTCCTTGTTTATTTGTATCTCAATTTTAAAGCAATGCAAACCACATCAAATAATTCCAAGAAAAATAAACAAAGTATAACAAGTTGTGTTATGCAAGGTATTTTTAGTTTTTGGAAATATTGCAAAATATCCTATAAAGTAAAATAAGATTTTCACAAATTAATTTATACATGACATGTTTCTCATTCAATTTCAATGAATAATATGTCAAAAATTTCCTTGTTAAAAAATCCTATACATTGGTTTTCACAAATTAATTTATACATGAAATGTTTCTCACTGAATTTCAATGAAAAATATGTCAAAAGTTTCCTTGTTCAAAATCCTATACATTAGCTACTTTTCCGTAATTTTTCAACAAGTGTATTAATTAATATTGAACTAATAATATCAAATGATAAGTTTAAATCAAAAAAATCACCATTAATTCAATTTAAATCCAGTCAAGTTTCACATAATATCAAATTAAAGAGCATTAAAAAAAGCTATTTTTGCAATTTTTTAAGATTGGTTCTGTAAAATATTTAACGATGTTCTCAGGGACTGTTTTACAGATTAAATAAATAGAAACAAAATGCATTGGTCCTTTATGAGAATGAACAAAGCGAAGGTGCTAGGTTGAAAATTCTTCGAGGACGAGACCATATTCGATTATCAAGAACTACTAGGAACCAACATGCAAATGACCAGCCACTTGACTAGTGTCACGTGGTCTCTAATGGAAATGGGCAGCTGAGATCATCTCCCTACTCTTGGATCTTGCGGTGATTAGAGACCCACGTGGCTTCTGGTACTTTGAGTGATGGAAAGGATCGACGACTTGGGAGATTTCGTTCTTCAACGGCTAGATGTCTCTGGGTGTGGTGGCCAGTTGATCTCAATTGAGGATCAACGAGCAGTGGGGATAACGAACTGCAATATCTAATGCCTTATGCAGTGTTGTCCCTTCCTCCATCTTCGTCCAAAGCAAGTACGATGAGATCTTCTCCAGCGAAAGCCACAGAGTGCCTACTTTGGTAGTTGGACTATCGATTGCTAATGGATGATAGGTGAAGACGATCTGATGATGGTCAACAAGGATATTGCATTGACATGGGCAGAGCTGTTATTGTACGTGTCCCTCAAACATGTCAAAGAAGCACGAGCTTAAGTTTTTCGGCTGATGGTTTTTTCGGCCACTGGCTTGGCTCCAACTACTGTTGCAAGTGATGTAGACACTACAGAGGTTCTAGAGATCCAATTCTCCAAATATTAAGTAATGTTGAATGTCATCAACAATAATGTCAAAATGAAATCATGAAAATCCGAGCGTTAAAAAGTGAATTTTATGTGTCGTTGTCAACACACACGATCTTCGATAATTTTCAGATAAATATTTCAATGAACAAACTGAAAGATGCTTCTAAGGAATGTAGTGGTAAGTTCAGAGGTCGAAAACATGGACATGTCATTTTCAACATAAATTTTATAAACGAAACTCTCTCAAAATTTGGCATCCATTCAAGGCATATTCTAATGAATTTTTCTTAATTTTCAAAACTACAAACCACAATGAAACCTACACCAATGGATTGTGGATGTTCCCAAGATCGCACAAGATTTTTGGTGATTTTTTTAATTTCAAATTGTCAGGGCATAAGTGCAACAAAACTTATTAGATAGGGAGTTTTGTAATTTCCATAAACTGCTCAAAAAAGAACGCATACTTTTCAAATTTTATAATTTTAAAAATAATTGCAAAGGTACTTCTGTAAGGGTAAAACCAACCAAAGTTGTGCTCGACCTTCGCAGTGGAGCACAAATGACAAGGCTCTATTATGAAGCTCACGACAACTGTGTAACGGAGTTATGAAGGTCTGTGACGAAGCTCGCGATGCTGAAAAGGCATGGGGTAGTGGAGCTTGGTGAGGGCAGATCTCTGGTGCTCAACAAGGTTCATGATCAAAGATGCAAGCATGGGAGAGGATGGGGGTCTGACATGATTGGAGTTTGATGTGGCACTTAGGTTGCATAATAAAGAAAGATGATCAGTGGTGACAATCATAGGTGAGAAAGGGGGTCAGACATTGGCAGCAGGGGTGGTTTCTCGAATTCTTCTTCCCTCCCTCACATAGCAGAGATGATAGAGGTGAGGAGGTAGGTGGCCATGCTACTGAAGGGGCATATGAAATTAATGGAAGGTAATGTGTACATGACATTAGGTAAAATTAAAGAGTCAAAATCAAATTTTGCTCAATTTGGATTATTATGCATCACGAATAAGTGATTCATCAACACTTGAAACACTTCAAAGAGATTAAGGTATTCGAATAATAGGCTTTCCCGCCAATGACTCTACTCCAACTATTGGTGCAAGCGATGTAGACACAATATAGGCACGAGAGATTCAATGCTCGTGTGATGGATCAAAGCCCGGTTGAAGATGGAAGAAGCTTAGGTTTGGTTTCTCATCCTTACACTTGTGACTAAAATGGTTGAACCTTTGATGAATGAAAAAATCAAGGTATCTAACGTCTGGTCTTGGAGGGCATGCGGTGTCTGATAAGTCGGATCCGGCAATCGTTGTGTCAAAAGCTCTCACGACACTCAATACCAGATCAAAGCAATTCAATCAACAATCAACCCACAACTTAATAAGCAGTGAAAATGTGTGAGATAAAATTTATTATAACTCTACCAAAATGTGTGTATAGTGACAAGTGTGTAGAGTTCGAGCCACAAAGAGTAGAGGGGAATAGAGACAAATGAGAAATACACTTAGGTGTTTTTGTTTTGTTTTTATTTTTCCAATGTTTTTGTAGGTTAATAATTATATATATTTTACTTTTGTAAATGTTTTCAGTTGGATTTAGTTTCTTTAATAATATAAATATAATACTAATATATTGTGCATATTATATAGAGTAAGGATATATAGATATATATACACAAAATAATGAAAACTTGTTTTTTTATAGTTTAAAATACCAAATAAAGTAACATTTTTCAAATATTTTTTTGGGAGTTTTAGAATTTTCTCTATTTTTAATGCTTTCTGAGGATTTTTTGAAAATTTTTATGGATTTTAATAATAGAAAACACAAAACAATGCAAATCAGAAAATCAAGGAATTGAAATGGGCCTAATAAATATCTAACAAATCAAATAGGGGCCTAATGTCAATTTTCTTGGAAAATAGAAGAAATAACAAATTTTGAAAGTTAGAATGTTATTTTTTTATTTTTAAATATATTTTTCTATGATATTTTTATAATATATTCAGCATTTTATAATTTTAGGATTTTGGTTTTATATTTTTGTGATTTTTGTATATATGTTAGAATACCATAAGATACATCTAATATCTATTTTTTGCAATTTTTGGAGATGCTTTGAAATTTTATAATTTTTCTAAGCCAAAATAGAGAAATATGCCATGTTTTAGGATTTTTATAAATAGGAAAAAAAACTTTAATTGCATCACAAAGCATGTGTATGATAAAAAATGGTTCCATGTAATTAAGGTATTTTCCCTACAAATTTTAGACCCCAAATGCCATTTAAAACACAAAATACATAAAATGATCTATTTCAGAAATTAAAGGAACTGAATGCAATTTTTAGGAAGTTTCAACTCATTTCATAATAATATAGTAAAGTTTAGGACAAATCTCGCAAATATCCCAAATATATCACATTAAATAAGCACTAGTAGGGGTATTTTGTAATTAAAAAGACTTTTACGGAGAAATGTGCAAATGCCACAGAAGTTTTACACTAAATCTTGCAATTTTTTATACTAAAATAAAATATGTGAACCTAGAAGGGCTTCCTTGCAAAATACCCAAGGGGCTCACGTGGAGAGCCACGTGAGATGACCTGATAAGGGACCAAAGAGCAATATAGGTAAACTATGGGAGTCTAGATGCAAATATTACAGATATTTTACACTACAAATAAAAGATTTAAACACTAAATAGTAAATACAAAAAGATGGGGCCTGATTATGCATAATACCCCTTGGCAGGTTAATCAACGGTCAAGGTTTCTCCATGTGTCCTCACTAAGGCGACGGGATTGAGATGGGTTGATACCCCTTCATAGATGAAGGGCTCCTATTAGATCAACTAATGGATCTGACGATCATTTGCGCGCTCATCCAACGACAGTTGGAGCATCTAGAAAAGAAGCTTGATCAGACGACGAAGAGGGGAGATGGAAGAACAAGGATGAAGCGCCCTTCTGTCGAACTTCCTTGGGCTGGATCTCATTGCTCTGACGATGTTCTTTGCAGTCAAGAGTCTTAAATGGTTCCTGAGAGTATTCCATGTTGACTAGACCCCTCGATTGTGTCCAGGCCCCACTAACAAGGGGTCTGGAGCTCGTGGAAGATCGACGGCCTGGAGCTGCTTTCTAGTGCTTGATTACTCCTCAGACGGATTTGTTAAGGAGCGAGACCTGCATCAAGAGAGTCACAGGTTGAGGGCAAATTTCCTTGGCCTCATTTGGAATGGAATAGAAGCGGGATGAGGTGACATGGAAGGTCCTCCAATGATGATGAAAGGAGGATTGCGGGCCTGATCTGAGCAAGATCAAGAGGATCTAGTAGCGTCTGGAGATGGAGAACATGATGGGGTCGATATGGGATGATATGGGTATTAGAACAGGAAATTTTGCATAAGGAATAGAGTGCCAGAGCTCAAGAGCTCCCGCAAGCACATTTTTTTGGGAGGTTTTATAGATTTTAACAGAAATTATAGAAAATTGAAGCTACAGCTACGCTAAGAATGGAAATGCTGAGGAAAATCGATAATAAATGGGCCTCACCTGCTGAAGAACAGGAAAATCGATAAAGCATAAGTCACTTTGGGCAGTTACAGAGCTATTATTGGATCCCAAGAGTGTAGGAGAAAAGAGGAAAGCAGAGTTGGCAGCCCTGGAAGAACTACGAGATACAACCTTCTCAAGTGGCCTAAAGTATAAGGAGAAAGTGAAAGTATGGCACGATTCCCGAATCAACCATAAACAATTTGAGCCATATCAACAAGTATGGCTATTTGATGCTAGGTTGAAATTATTCCCAGGGAAACTACAAAGTAAATGGAAAGGATCATATGTGGTCCGGAAGGTGCATGATAATGGTAGAATTGATATATATGAACATTCATCATCTTCCACTTTTAGAGTCAATGGTCAGCGCTTGAAACCATATCTAGATCATGACCCGCCGACCGTTGATGTTGCCCTGATTCATCTGGTATGAGACGTGCTCTTTGACTCACAACTTATGCGTCTCGTACATGATTATCACTTCTATCTTCCTCTGTACAGATCCATTTGTCTATATCATTCATTCATTCTTTCGTTATGTATGTCACCCTGTCTTCATCCTATGATTTTGGTGTGCTTAGGACACGTCTTGTCCTAAGTATAGGAGGTGCACAGACTGAGTTGTTCTCTTTTTCTTTTCTTCTTTTCCTTTTCTATCTTCTTTATTCTTTGATCCTCTCCATTGTCTCCTCTTCTTGTCTATACTTAGGGATATCTGACCCTAAGTATAGGGGGAGACAATTGGAGTATGATTTGTTCATTCCCACCCTTGACCCTCTCTGCATTGTGTACAATCTGCTATACTTAGGATTATTTGATCCTAAGTATAGGGGGACGGTCGACTTCTCATTCGTTCATTTATTCCTTTATTTATTTATTCTTTAGGCTAGCATATACTTAGTACGAGTTATGCCTTCTCTTTTCTCTCCGATCTATGAGGACATAGCTCAAGCTAAGTATAGGGGGGTCGTATATACTCCGTATATACTTTATCCATAACTCGTACTTTCGTATTCTTACTAATAAAAATGGCTAATTATACGTGTTAAAATTCATTAAAAACTTTAATAAAAAGATGTTTATTCTCCTCAAATTCTTTTTGTATTTACTGATTAGTAAATCAGGTGAAAATATTCTCTGCAAAATGTTTGAAAAATAGTTTGAAGTCCTGCGTGAAAAATCTTTCGAAAACTAATTGGAAAATGTTCTGTACATGTTTTCAACATTGTAAAAATATTTTGGTTTGCAAAATTTATTTTTGTGTGAAATAAAATGTTTGGAAAATAATTTTCAAATGGTTTGAAAAATGGTTGCAAAAATATGTGAAAAATCTATCTATAATGTTTAGAAAACCTTTGCAAAATGATTTTCAAATTTGTGTACATGTTTGTAAAATTGTTTGTAAAAATTATTTTGGACTATAGTTTTCAAAAATTATTTGTAAGTTGATTTTCAAATAAGTTTGAGGAATACATACATCACACCTAAAATTCTTTATTATATATACCTATAAAATTGATCACTTACCCCTGTAAATTCCTAAAATCCACTTCTTGTAAATATAAGATGCACTCCCGTGTAAATATTTGTACCTAGCTTTTAGCCAAAATCTTTTTTTTTCAAAAATCCCAAAAATATTTGCAAAATTAAAATCCAAAAACATTTGAAAAATATTTTTGAAAATACAAAAAATGCATAAGCATCATATTTTCAAAAATCCATAAAGTTCAAAATCTTTGAAAACTGCATCATAAAATATTTCCTGCATTTTGCATAGCATTCGCATAGCATGAGCATTTTTTGAATTGAGTTTGATAGTTGAACGAGTCTAAGTAAAATCCGAAGATTGGAGCTTAATTGGACCTTAAAATCTACCTAATAACATGAACCTTATAGGAACTGGAATTGAGGTACTTCAGCTCTAGTGGACTTAATTCTTTGAGGATCATGAGACTTGGTTCAATGGATTCTTGACTGCCTAAGTAGAGTATTTCGGAACACACGCACGACTCTGGTTGATAATGACCTAACTTGGACACCTGCACCTTTCACATGGCTCAACTCAATTGGAATGGTGAGGGATTGGATTTGCCGGTATGAGACGCACACAAGTGGAAACACTTGTCCTCCTCTAGGGAGGGAAGTGCACCCCAACCCGTCCAGTGATGAGGAATTCTAAAGACAGGAGAGTGTGGGTTGCGATAAAGCTTCAAAAGAGGGATAGTCTACTGGCTCAAGAGGAAAAACTCCCTATGTAAATGCTGCTGTGAATAGTATTTCAAAAAAATGAACATGCCTGTACAAAAATAAATGCCTGCAAAGTATGTGAATATGTTGTATAGCCAATAAGCAAGCTTGAGTTCCAAAGTCAAATATGTGAGCCTGCAACTGGATGACATGACTACACTGGTCTTGCATCCTAGGATAGGTAGCTACACTGGCTACCGTCCATTCTTCTCTTCACCCGCTCCTCTTGAGCTGGTTGCCACTTGAACTTAGAAGGGAATACTTCGCTCCTCGAGGAAGGAGTCATTGGATTGGGGAATCATTGGGTTGTCATACCGGAGAAGTCAGTCTCTTTGCCATTCTAGTTGGGGAGAGCTACCATCACTTACACTGTACGAGTCAGATTCATAGTCGTAAGGGTTTGCGTATGAGTTGAGATATTTCTGACATGGCTATTGAGGAGACTTGAGAAGAGTTTTGAGATTCTCAGGGAATGTTGGATTTCAAATCCAATTCTCATTAAGGTCCCGCCCGTACTTAAATTCCAAAGGTCCGACTTAAGCTCCAAACTTTGATTTTGTGAAGACAAGTTTGATAATTAAACTTCATCCATCTTTCTTCTTTTTCTTGTCTTTATCTTTCTTTCTGCACTTATTGCATAAGTGTTTGCTAGGGATTAGCAAAGGCAAAGTATAGGGGGATGATGAATCCACATTTCATCATCTTTATTCTATCATTTTGGCCTCAAAAACCCTGGCAAATGCATGTAAATACCATTAATTCTAGCATCTTAGCATTCATACATGTGCATGTAAATAGTATATAAAATACTGTTTTTAAAGCCAAAATTATAGAATAAATAAAAGAAAAGAAAAATAATAAAATACTGTAATTATTTTATGACCCGAAACCCCGAGACCTAGGCATCTTGATGAATAGGTCGACAAGGAATAAAGTAGGGGGAGATAAGGGCCAGAATACAATAAAAATACCTACTCATTTTATTCATTCTTTATTTATTTTGGGACCTATTTTTAGTTCCACTTTTTATACCTCAAATAAAGAAACTTTGTACATGAAAGTTATAGATAATTAAATAAATACAAAATTTATTTCATGCAAAAATACTGTACAGATAAAAAGATATGATCCCAGAATACCAACTTCCCAGACCTGTATCTAGCAAATAAAAACTAGAAATGCATCAAACTCACCTTTAATTGTATATAATTTAAAATAAGCTATTTAATGAAGGTGGTTCCGCATTTGGCGGAGCTACGATTTGAAAGTTGAGTTTTGGACCCCTATTATATACTTGTACAGAATAAAATATTCATTTTATTATTTATTCATTATTTTCATAATTTTATATTTCTATTCTTTTGTAAATATTATTTATAATAATTGTGTACATTAAAATCAGAATAAAAACTCAAAGAAAACACAAAATAAAATACTTGTATAAATAGCATACCTAGGTATAATACCTATACATATACCTATAAAATTACTATTTATATTATATTAAGTATACAAAATATATCAGAAAAATAAAATAAAAATATATTTAAGTATATAAAAATACTTTATAAAATTATAAAATAATAAACAAAAATAAATAAATTAACTATACAAAAAAATAAAATAATAAAATATATAGATATATATACCTATATAGGGCATAAAAGGTAACTTGTAATTATACACCTCATAAAAATAAATAAAAATCACCATAAAATTCTTTATAAAATTAGAAATATTTTTTATTTTATAACCTAAAATTAATAAATTCATTTACTATTTTATTTCGAATTTACAAATAATTTTGACGTGCATTTTTCTGATTGGTCCACGTGGACCAACCAACGCCGGTCACGTGTTGACCTCGGTCAACTCCCTGACCGAGGTCTGCCAAGCCTGACACCTGCAATTTTTGCCCCATTTCGAGAAATTTTAGCGCCTCATCCTTCCATCCTATGGCCTCGATTCCTTCATGGAAATCTTTCCTTGATCTTCCCTCAGCCACGCCATGCCTGCAGATCACGCAAAATCTCCATCATTTGCGTGTGGCCCTCGCTTGAATGAGACGCCACCATCTTGTACATAATCGACCCGCCATCTTCGAGCTCCAATTTGAACCTTTCTTGGCCACCAATCCTCCTCCCTATTGCGCTCTTCACGTTGCTGGATGTGACAACTCCTCAACCGTACCCTCAGGCAAGTCGAGGAAGCCTCGAATCAGCTCCACCATCTCCGCCCATCTCCGCCGACCTCCGGCGTTGAGGTTCCCGCTCCTCTGGTTCTGGCCATCGAGGTATACCCCTTTTCCCCCTTTTTCTTTTCGCTTTTTATTCCCCTTAGCCGTAGGATCATTTTCCCCCAATCATCTTCTAGATCTATCCATCGAATCGACCAAACGCAATCCCTCACCGGAGCTTGCTCCGACCTCCACTTCATGCCGCCGCTACCCGTCGCCATCCGCTTCACCGACCCTCGAGGCATTTTGCCCTCGTTGGTCTTAAGTTATTTGCAGGTCCAAAGGCATAGAAGCCACGCCTGGAGCTCGTTTTGACCTTCGTCGGAGGGTCCAAGAGCCCACCAGCTCCGTCGCTCTCTCCCGACAACTCCGGCCACCGTCGGAGCTTTTTGGAGCCCCAGACAGCTAGAAGAGGACCCCAGGAGCTCGCAGCCCAATTTTGGAGCCCAACTCTCGCCAGAGACCCGAGATCGAGCTCGGGGAAGTTCACCTCGCCGGCGTTCTTCCCCGTTCTTCCCCTTGGCTTCTCCGCCGTTCGATCAGGCCGCAGCTCCAGTTCTGATCTCAACCGTTAGATCACGCCGCGCCACCACCGTCAGATCTTTGGTCGAAGATCTAATCTCCACCGTCCAGCGTGAACGGTCATTGTGCAACCTTGAAGCGCCACGTGTTAAGTGGGCTCTCCACAGTCGTTCGATCACGCACGAGGATACTAGGCGTGTGTATTTTGCACCTACACCCTTGCTAATTTTGCATTTTATTTTTAGTCCCAAAACTTTTATTTGTAGTTTAAATATTTCTGTAGTATTTGCATCCAGACCCCCGTACTTTCATTATTTGCACTTAGGTCTAGTCCACGTCACCTCACGTGACCCGTGCACATGGGGTGGTGGGTATTTTGCAAGGACCCCTAGGGGTTTGTCTATTTCAGTTTAGTCCATGAACTTTTTATTTAAGTTGTAATATTTTGGTGAAATTGCATCTGAGCCCCTGGAACTTTGTAAAATTACAAAAATACCCCTGCTAGGTCATGTGCCCAGTGCGCGTGAGTTTGGACATTTTGCAGTGAACCCCCTCCGGGTTTGGGTTTTTATTTTTAATCCAGAAAATTGTGTTTCACGTTATATATTTTTTGGAAAAATTGCAAGTAGGCCCTTAGACTTTTGTGTATTTATGTTTATGCCCTTGCTAGTATTGTATTTTTGCTTGGATGTTTGCATTTATTTCATGCATCATTTTAACTCGAAAAATTACCAAAAAAATATCATGTGTCCCTGTTGCATTATAGTTTAATGCCATATTTTTAGTTTGCATTTTTATTGTATTTTCTTATTTATAAAAAATCAAAAACTAGCATTTTTGTTAATGTTTGTATTAGAAAATACATAAAAATTATAAAAAGTACTTGAAAAATTCCAAAAAAAATACATTTCATATGTTTGAGTTTATTTTATTTTCTGACCAAAAGTCCCTAAAAATTACAAAAGAAAACCCCTAAAAATAGTAAAATTCTCAAAATCTTCATAAAAATAAAAAAAAAATCATAAAAACTCCAAAAACTGTGTTTTCTGTCTCTGAAATTTCCTTATCCTATTATCTATCTATAAAAATTAATTTGACAATTTTCCAGTTCTGATTGATATTTTATTTCTATCTTTTTGTCTTGTATATATATTGTATTCACTGTTTACTAGTATTTGTGATTTTAAAAATACCAAAGAAATTAGGAAAAAATATATAAAAAGCACAAAAAACATTAAAAAATTCTAAAAAGCTTAAAAAGATTTGATTTCCTGAATTTTGTTTATTTTTTCTCTGTTTTTCTCTATATATTGCATCCCCTTTTCCTTTATTGTATATACACTTCATTATTAAAATAAATATATATATATATATAAAAGAAAATAGAAAATCAGAAATTAAAAATCCAAAAAAAAGAAAATAGAAAATCAAAAATTAAATAAAAAAATTTTAAAAGTAAAAACCCACAAAATTTGCATATTTTTAGGCAATTGATCATACATTCACACTTTGTGCATTTTTGCCTTGTTCTATCTTGTTTGCTCCATGAGTTCGACAGTCTACATGTACTTGCACTATACACATATTCTGTAGAGTTATAATAAATTTTAACTCCACCTTTGCTTGTCATTGATTGATTTGATATTGTGGGTTAATTGTTGACTAACCCTGGTTTCGTGAGCGGTCGCCGCAGCGACTTTTTTCTCCGCCTTGTGTGAGACATATTTAGACCCCCGCGAATCTCGAGTTATCAAGCCTCTAATTCTTCCCGAGCCTAGATCTTACGTGGTTCTCACGTTCGATCTGGGTAATTTACACCGAGGCCCCTGCAAGTTTTAAAAATTACACTTCAGTCCCTACCAGACAGCTTCACGTGAAGCGCACATGTTCCGTGGAGAATTCGGACGCATACCCTCTACATTATAGGTAATTGCATTTTAGTCAATGTAAGCATGTTTCTGATTTAATCAATTTTATTCTTGTTTGTATTTTACACCATTGTGTTTGCACATTTATTTAGGCACTCATTTAGCATCATTTTATAATTCCAACAATTACATGTTGTAGAGAAACTTGTACTCTATCATTGTGAAGACTTGTTACATTTTTTAGAGCTTTGAGGAATTTATTATAATTCTTTTTGTGGAAATTTATATAGTTTGCCACTGTGTGCCTTTAATTCCATATTAAATTATTTGTTGCTCCAAAATCACCAAAAAATCACAAACGATCTAGTTTAAGTAGTTCTACTTTGCACCCAAAAATCACATCATTTGCACGCATAATGAGGTCATAATAAATTAATTGATGTTTTGCTTAACTTATTTTTAATAGGTCCAAAATTCATCATTTTTTATGTTTAATAATTTTCCTAGATTAATCTCACATAGAAGTATCTATGATAATTTTTATATCTGAAAATGATTTAATTTGGCATTTATTAAAATTAATTTTGCAAAAACTACCTTGCATTCATTTTTAATTCATATTTAATTCATTTAAAGTTGAAAAATTCAAAAAAATGCAGTAGCTTAATTTCCTTGCATTTCATATTCAGGCCAAGTTTCATCATTTTTGGACTTAATTTGACCATACTTCAAACTTTAACCTTCGAATTTGGCTTGAATTGCATCGCATTTTCTTAGTTGCATAAAAAACACCAAAAAATATTCTCCTGAAAATCTAACATCGAAATTGACTTCAAATTAATCTAAGGAAAAAGCTGCCTTCCTGAGTTTGATGTTGGACTTGCCCAAGTAAAATAAAAAAATTCCAATTGTGTTTAATTTGACATTAATCTAAGTGGTTTTGATCAGTCTTGATTTACCCGACTACAACGAGCGCATCATTAAAATTTAATCGTTAATTCTGTTGAATTAAGTAGGGTAACGCGAGGCTCTTCAGTAGGTAGAGGTTGCATGAGAAGGGTCTGGTTTCTGATGGAGAGGGTACAAATGTGGCACCCTGCCCCCGCAGGAGGAGCGTCAAACCTAAATTTTCTAGATCTATATACTCATCAATAGTCACATTCATATATCATGATTATTCAGAATGTAAAGCAAGAAAACTAAAAGAATAAATTTCTCCAACGATATTAATATATTATTGGTTCTTAAAATTTATAAATTTACAGACGATTCACAATGTTTACATGACTGAATATCTTAAATTGCAGAAGTTACAATAGTAGTACAATTAGTACAACTCTACTAGTGAAAATATACCCGAAAGTCTGGTATAACCGTATAAGGTCAAGTGACAATGTCTTCTCAACAACCTACAAACGTGGATCAGATTCTAAAGAAGCATGTGCGAGCAGAAAGCTCAGTATAGCTAAAATATGCTAACACTATACTGTAAACAGAAGTGAAAAAGGAGTACATGAGAGAGAGGGATGTTCATGTTCCATTCACTAATTTCCATCAGATTATCATTTACTGACCTGAACATTCTATAATGGTATATTAACTACAACTAACCATTTACAATGATTGCCTAATGTTTACTACATGTAATCTACAAGTGATTATACTATTATTAAGAGTATCACGAGCTCATTAATTTTATGTTTATCCACATCTAAGATATACTGGACTGCAAGAGTTAAGCTCCACTCTCGGATATGATGACTTCTCTAAATATAACATGTGAAAAAAAAACATTGATAAAGTGGTTTCCAATCATAATTTTATTTAGCCATATCTTGGCAATTCGTATTCACTTATCATTATAGGTCACTATGGAATTTCACTTATGGGGCTCCATATATTTAATTATCGTGTAACCTATCACATGGCTTATATCTATCCCTTTCTTATCTCTCTAGAGTACACTTGCCCAATCGGACCATAATTAATTCTTGTCATGTCATAATCATTATGATCTATCACAGGTCACCATATTTTCAGACCAGTTTGTAGGGTTGAGTATGGTTGGGTTGGCCCAACCCGGAGTACCGTATATCTCATATTATGTCACTTTTCATAATACTACTTAGTCACCGTATATCTCATACGAGGAAGCATCTCCTCACTCAACTACTTGGTCACTCAACTACTTAGTCACCGTATATCTCATATTATGTCACTTTTCATGCGACTTGTATTTATTCTAGGGATCTCCCTATTCTACAAGATTCTCAATTTGTTACAATTAGTCATCTGACATATAGATGGAATTAATCTTTTAAGTCAAACTACTTTTTAGGGTCACGTGAACCTAAATGGTTGGTCCTCTAGACACATGCACCCATAGTTTGTCCATTTAATTATATGATTTTAGTATCATGGGTAGTCTACAATCTTGACCCATGTAGGCTCTCAAGCTATAGCTCCAAGTTATTTAGTACTTTAAGGTTGGGTTATCTCTATAGGCATGCATTTGAGGTTCATGCACCCCAAATAAGTTTCCAACACTCCATTTGTTTTATTAGTTCACACACACACAGACACACACATGGGAAAATCTTGAAATGAGGTGGCACCTCTCCTATATTATAGTGTCACACCTATTCCGATAATGATCCACGCTCCTCCTCAAAACCATCGGTCGACTCGAAAACCAATAATCACATTCTCGTTAGAACATCACTTTTAGTAAGCATTCTCTCTCCTTCGATTGAATCCCTTATTTCGTGTGAAGTAAACTATCGTGTTAAATTAGTTTCCATATCAATTATTCAAATCACATCAAGTAAGCCTCTTCACTCCTGGTCATCGTCAGCCCTGAATAGTCTCTACAGTCAATTGCACCGAGTTCATGATCATCTTATTTGATTTTCATGGATTCTCCATCTTTTTCGGCACCGAATCCTATGACTCTATCTGGTTCTTTTGGCGATCTCGGCATCATACAAGTTAAAATTCATGCTGTTCATATTATTTTCATTTTCCATTATAAAATTCTTCATTTTTTTTGCATCGCGATTCATATTGAATAATTGTTCCCTCGATTATCAGATTTCAAACGAAGTCGAATACTGCTTGGATTGCTTCATCCTCAAATCTCATGAATATTATAATATTATTTACTCTTCAAATCTGTGGATTAACATGTTCTTATAATCGAGAGTTTTTTTAAATTAATCTTATTTCCTTTTTTCTCTCTATTAGAGTTACAATCTCGATTTTACGTTCAGAAAATATTCCTTCTTTGTTGAATGTACTATAATCATGTTTCTTTCAACCATTTTACAATTCACCGCTAAATTTTACGATCTTTTTAAATATCCTACATTATCTAGGTTTGCTTGGTTTGTTTCATCCTCGAATCTCACGATTCTAGTAATTTTATTTACTCTCCAAATATTTAGATCACCAGTTTCTTTTAATCGAAGTGCTTTTTTTATTTCAACTATTTTTCCTTCTATTACTACGCGGAGATATAATCTCTTTTCTAGTTCAATAAATATGCTTTCTTTTTTCAATGGATCATAGTAAGAGCTCTTTCTACCATTTACATTACACATCTCAGTTTTACAAAACTTTCAAATACCCTACGTTGTCTTATTATAGTTTACATATTCACCATCTTATACTACTGCACCTACTATTATTTCATAGTTTAACCCATTGTTTTTTCTTTTTGTTATTACTTAAAAGAATGCTAGTTACTTTGTAATCTCATAGTTACAATCTATAAAATGAATCTACAGTTTGTTGTTAAATTCCACAAATTATCACCATATTTTACATTAACTTAACATTCTTTAATACGTGATTATGACCCGTCATTAATAAATTAACTATTCCAATGTCTTTATTTCTTTCGATTCCCAGAATCTTAAAATCAGTTTGCATTCTTAGTTCAGCTTTTTTGCTTTAATATAATCTTTTTCGATTCCAATGCATTCACGTTCGCTAATTAAGAAAATATGAGTGTACAGATCGCTAAAGTAGGGATGCCATTTGGTTTCATTAATATTGCATATAATCTCTATAAATTATATGCCATTGATACTAGGTTTAATGTTCAAAAATGCAGCCTTAGGATTGGTACCGGCAACAAATTAGAAGGCAAAGATCACAGTTTTCAAGTCGTATGTTGGAAATAATGTTTTACTAGAGCTATAACCAAAAGTACGCTTCCGGAATTCATTAAGAGCGATGACAATGATGATTCTAAACCTTACAAGAGGAACATTGAGTTGATTGGTGAGGGCTAGATGTAAAGCAATTGTCAATAAGCCTCGGATCTTCTCAAAATGATTGGGTTGTAGTTCATTTTAAGTCTCAACATAATCACATCCTCGTAATCCCAACAAAACATAGATACCTCAGACCTAATATATGGTTTTTAAAAGACATCAAGATGCTAGTGGAGTCAATGACAAACGTGAACATACTCATGTCTAGGCAATCAACATTCATAGCAATGTGTTGATAAATAGATTGCCATTGCATATATTAAACAGGTAAATCATCGGATCCAAATGAATTAACAGAGAAACAACACCGAATAAGAATATATTAATCGTATGTTTCCCAATCATTATCCAATTATAAAATGCAAACATGAACCGATTAAAAGAACAGAAACATAAATAAGGGCATGATCCAGAAAGGGTAAAGCAATAAACATATTGCGACAACCAAAATGAAATAAGGATTAGTTTAGAATTCACCGAAGCGTCCATGAAATGGACTGTCCTTAGAGAAGATATCGTCCCCACAATACCGGTGCGTAGGGTACTAGCGATCCGCTCCCAGGATATAACGGCTCACGATCTTCGTCGGCGCACACCAACGGGATCGTCCTCGATTGTACCTCAGAGAACTGCAGCCGAGAGAAGAAGAGGGAGACGTTCGTCTGTGAGAGGAAGAACCAGAGAGAGAGAGAGAGAGACGGCGTGAGAAGTTTTTCTTGCGAGTGAAGAAAGACGACATCGGGTGAGGGATATATAAAGAGGGGCTCGCGTGCCCTAGTGCGCGGTGACCTTTAGTTTCCGAAAACGCCCCTCAACGGGCGTGTCCATTCGAATTCCAAACCCGCGGCTAAATCGAGCCGTTTGGATCAAGTCTGATTCCCAATGTGATCGTGATTAAAGTAATTTGTCTGATTAATTTACTCGATCAGCCAAATGAAACCCGCAGCAAAAGTATCGAGATCCGAATTGACTCTCCCGAGCCGGAGCCGGAGACGGAGACGGAGCGGAGCGCGCGCGCGCGTGTCGTCCTCCATTCCTCCTCTCTACTATTGCTACAAGAGCTTGGGGTGTGGACTCATATATAAGTCCACCAAAAGTTTAAATCTCTAAGATATGGTACTAAACTTCCACCCAAACTCAACCATGTTTCAAATTTGGGAATTCCAAACTTTCCCTCCAAACCATTTGGTTTTCCAATTGAAATCAAATTGAATGCCAATTGTAATTAATAGGTTTTCCAATTAAAACCTAGATACAATTTTAATACAACAATCCCTCACGAATTCACCAATTTGAAAAAGAGATTCAAAAGGATTTAATAGACATCTTTCGACTGCCCACACTTTGCTTTCAGTAAAGGTACCTTCCGGTTTGAACCTCTACCTGAGTTTACTACTTTAATTTTAACAGGAACGAAGTGAACTACGTCTTCAACTTCATACCTTAGTGTTAGAGTATACAGTAGAAACAACAAAGCGTTGTTCTTGGTACAATCTTTAGGGTTGGTGCTCTTAAAGGCCATGCACCCTTATCCTGTTTCATGAGTGTGTTCAGGAAAGACCCTCTTCCTTTAATTGCGGCCCACAGTAACACTCACATAGGTGACGTTTTCCAAGGATGCACTGCTAACATCCTGCCCAGAAGGCTTGAACCCATTCAGAGCCTATGCTCTTCCTAAACTTGCAGCTTAAATGGCACTCAGGCTTCCAGGGATAAGACACTCATGCTTACGCATTAAACTTAGAGTGTCAACCAGTTCTCCAAACAGCTTGTTATTACCACATTGAACCTACTTTGTGGGATCTCTACTCAGATAGGTTGGGTTGCTACTGTAGAGGAACTCCCTATGGGTCTCAGTCCCATCCCAAGCCTAGACTTTAGGACTAAAGATCTATCAAGTCCCTTAGTCAACGGATCTGCCGTGTTGTCTTTGGATCCAACAAAATCCACAGCCAACACTCCTCGAGACACCAAATCCCTTAACGTCTTAAGTCTGATTTATATGTGTCTCCTTGTTTTCTGATTGAACTTTGAACTCTTGATCTTGGCAATTGTGGTCATATTATCACAATGTATCGAGATCGTAGGAACATTCTGACCTACCATGGGAATTTCAGACAGAAGTTCCCTTAGCCATCCAGCCTCAATTCCAATAGTGTCCAAAGCACACAGCTCGGCCTCAAAGGTGGATCGAGCTAGAATGGTCTGTTTCACAGACCTCCAAGAGACTGCACCGCCTCCAAGGGTAAATACATACCCTGTGACACCATTACTCCCAGACTCCTCTATTTTCCCTATCCAGCTTGCATCACTATAACCTTCTAGTACAGAAGGATATCTACCATAATGCAAACTAAGGGAAATAGTTCCCTTCAAGTACTTCAGTACTCGATCCAGAGCCTCCCAGTGAGTACGGTCAGGACAGCTAGTGTATCTACTCAGCTTTACAACCGAGAATGAAATATCAGGTCTCGTGCAATTTGCAAGATACATTAAACTTCCTATCACTTGTGAATACCTTAGCTGGGCTACAGGTACTCCACTTTTATTCTTAAACAGTGTTTTGGATGAATCAAAGGGAGTGCTTACAGCTTTGCAATCTTTATATCCAAATTTCTCAAGTACTTTCTCAACATAGTGAGATTGAGAAACTACAATCCCATCAACTGACCTTGTCAGTTTGAGACCCAAGATTACATCAGCAACACCCATGTCCTTCATCTCAAACTTGCTACTTAAGAATGCCTTATTCTCATTAATAATCCTCATATTTGATTCGAACAACAATATGTCATCAACATATATGCATAAGACAATACACTTATCACCTTTCACTTTGGAATAGACACACGTGTCGGATTCATGAACCTTAAAGCCACATGACAAAATAGTCTTGTCAAATTTTTCATGCCACTGCTTTGGTGCTTGTTTCAATCCGTAAAGGGATTTGACAAGCTTGCAAACCTTTCCATCATTCCCAGGAGTCACAAGCCCATCAGGTTGATCCATATAGATCTCTTCCTCAAGATCGCCATGAAAGAAGGCGGTCTTCACATCCATTTGGTGGATAGAGAGATCATATACAGATGCCAATGCTATGAGCATCCGGATTGTGTTCATCCTAGTCACAGGGGAATATACATCAAAATAATCGATACCTTCCTTTTGCCTAAAGCCCTTGGCAACTAATCTGGCTTTGTACTTTTCAATTGATCCGTCAAGTCTAAGCTTTCTCTTAAACACCCACTTGCACCCAATGGTAGAGCATCCTTTGGGTAAATTAACCAACTCTCAAGTCTCATTAGCCATAATGGAATCCATCTCAGATTTGATAGCTTCCTTCCATTGTTTTGCTTCAGACGAAGCCATGGCTTCCTTGTAACTTGGTGGATCACCCTCGATCTGGTAGACAACGAAGTCGCTACCCAGATCTTTGGCTATCCGAGGTCTTTTACTCCTCCTTGGCTCATTCTCTTCAGAAAGATCATTGGGCTCAGGTTGAGTCTCAACCCCCACATTCGATATCCTTTCCACTTGATCTGGAATAGATCCTGATGTGGAGGCGTCCTCAATGGTCAGATTCTGAGGAATCCCAGTCTTCAACGGAAAGACATCCTCAAAGAAGGTAGCATCACGGAGTTCAACAATAGTGTTGACATATATGCCCGGTATCTCAGACCGAATTACCAAGAACCTATATACATAGCTATTTTCTAGGTAACCTAGGAAGACCACATCAATAGTTTTAGGACCAAGTTTCTTTCTCTTGTGTTCTGGGACTAAAACCTTAGCGAGACAGCCCCACACTTTGAGATATCTTAAACTCGGTTTCCTATTTCTCCAAAGTTCAAAGGGACACTTTTCCATATGTCTTGGAGGCACCCTATTCAGAATATGGCAAGCCGTATTCAAGGCTTCTCCCCACATATAGGTTGGAAGTCCAGAACTTTGTAGGAGAGCATTGATCATGTCAGTTAAGGTTCTATTTTCCATTCTGCTATCCCATTTGATTGCGGTGAATATGGGGTCGTAACTTCATAAACTATGTCAAAAGATTTGCATTGTTCATCAATAAGTTAGAGGTATATTCAACTCCTCTATCTGACCTAAGTCGTTTAAGCACTTTTCCTGTTTGTGTCTCAGCCTCATTCTTAAAGATAATAAATTTCTCTAAGGCTTCATCCTTGATTTTCATTAGATATACATAGCAGTATCTACTTCCATCATCTATAAAGGTGATAAAGTATTTCTTATTGTCTCGGGTCAACACACCATTAAACTCACAGATATCCGTGTGCACTAGATCCAAGATCTCACTATCTCTAGAGACAGACTGAAAAGACTTCGTAGGTGTCTTAGCTTGCACACATATTTCACATTTTTTAGTTTTATCAATAGTGTGTTTAGGAATCAACTCTAAATTCATCATTCTTTTAATTGAATTTAGCTTTACATGTCCCAATCTACCATGCCACAGATCACAAGATTATAGATTAATTACAACATGAGACACAAAACTAGAACATTCAGTATTCAAAACATTCATTTTATTTATGTTTACTGAATCAAATTTAATTCTAAATAACAAATCAAAGTCAGCCAAATAGCCTTTTCCATAAAAAATGCCATGTCTCAGAATAACAACTTTATTACATTTAAAGTTTAATTCAAAACCATTTCAAACTAAGATAGAGCCGGATAACGCATTCTTCTTGATGTCAGGAACATGCAGCACCCTGTGCAACGTCCAGACACGTCCAGAGGAGAACCTCAAGTTGACTTGTCCCGACCCTAGCTCCCTGGCCGCAGAATCATTCCCCATCTTCACAATCCCACTGCTGCATGTCTGATAAGAAGAAAACAACGTTCTATCAGAACATATATTTACATTGGCTCATGTATCCACGAGCCATTCATTTGGATCATGGATATGGTATAGTTCAGGTTTTACAGAGACATACCCCTCGCTAGCCCCGAGTCCCATAGTGATCATGTTCACTCGTGGACTCCCGTCTATAGCCTTAGGTTGAGCCTTCAAGGACGGACAGTCCTTCTTCCAATGGCCAACCTGATTACAGTGCCAGCAGGGTTTATTCTTTGCCTTTTTCTAGATCTTGCCCTTTGGTTTCATTTTATTGTTATTAGGATCCTTTCCCTTCTTATCCTTGCCCTTCGAGGTCATGAAATTGCCCTTAGCCTGAATATCAACAGGAAGCACATGTTTTTGTTTCCTGTGTTCCTCCTCTATGGCAATTGCCACCATCAAGTCATCCATAGAAATTTTCCCCTTCCTGTGTTTCAGGGTCATACCGAAGTCTTCCCATGACTTTGGGAATTTTTCTATGATGCACATGACCTGAAACTTCTCTATAAGTTTCATTTCGGCATCCTCTAAACCATGGAGCAGGAGTAAAAATTTGTGTGCCTGTTCAGAAACTGACTTTCCCTCAGCCATTGAAAACTTCAAAAATTTAGCTACGGAGTATTTCTCAATACCGAGGTCTTCGGTGTTATACTTACGATCCAAGTCTTCCCATAGCCCCTTCGCAGTCTGCGTGGACGAACAATATATGTCAAATAAAGTGTTGGACAGAGCCAACAAGATGCAACCATGACATATACGGTCGCATTCCTTTCAGGCAGATTGCGCCTTATGGCTATCGGGTGAGGGGTTTTCCATCTCCACCGTAGGACAGTCGGTTTCAAGCATCGAGATTAACCCTATGGTGGTTAACCATATCTTCATGTGTTGTTGCCAACGCTTAAAATTCTGTCCACTGAATTTTTCAGGCATACCCGTCATATCTACCCTCGATTTAAACATTGTTTCCGACATTCTAGAATCGGTTCGGGATATCTTCTCTAAGATTGTTGATAAATAGATTGCCATTGCATATATTAAACAGTAAATCATCAGATCCAAAAGAATTAACAGAGAAACAACACCGAATAAGAATATATTAATCGTATGTTTCCCAATCATTATCCGATTATAAAATGCAAACAGGAACCGATTAAAAGAACATAAACATAAATAAGGGCATGATCCAGAAAGGGTAAAGCAATAAACATATTACGACAACCAAAATGAAATAAGGATTAGTTTAGAATTCACCGAAGCGTCCATGAAATGGACTGTCCTTAGAGAAGATATCGCCCCCACAATACCGGTGCGTAGGGTACTGGCGATCCGCTTTCAGGATACGACGGCTCACGATCTTCGTCGGCGCACACCAACGGGATTGTCCTCGATTGTAACTCAGAAAACTGCAGCCGAGAGAAGAGGGAGACCTTCGTCCGTGAGAGGAAGAACCAGAGAGAGAGACGACGTGAGAAGTTTTTCTTGCGAGTGAAGAAAGACAGCGTCGGGTGAGGGATATATAAAGAGGGGCTCGCGTGCCCTAGCGCGTGGTGACCTTTGGTTTCCGAAATGCCCCTCAACGGGCGTGTCCATTCGAATTCCAAACCCGCAGCTAAATCGAGCCATTTGGATCAAGTCTGATTCCCAATGTGATCGCGATTAAATTAATTTGTCTGATTAATTTACTCGATCAGCCAAATGAAACCCTGTTGGACATGCGAGCCCACGGCGAGCCATTATGCAATAAATGTTATTGCAATTCACTCCTTAATCTGAAATAAAGAGTACATAATTTGCATAATAGGTCCCTTAGTACAATTAGGGTTATGTACCATGACCATCTTAATAATCATACAGCTGTTGATTCAATTATTGAATCATAGAGGCTGGTGCTTAGATGAATATCTAATGAGTTAGATTGAGGACTCATCAAGCACCGTCAAATGATTATTAAGAGATGATCTCCAGCCTGAGTAGGAGATGGCAATCCTATCTCATTTAGGCTGATATCTGACCGACCTCTTGATGCAGGTCCTCTGCATAGGAATAGAGATTCGGAGGTGTCAGATGAGTTAGGTCAAAGAGTTGACTTAACGAGATCGAGATAACCAAAGTCCTATATCATACGCTGTCATGATATAGGCACGCATCCTCTGACCGGAGACAGATGTGTTACTATATGTCTGAGTATGTACATTTTGTAGACCAATAGGTTGATGACCTAATCAAGGTCTATACACCGGCGCGCTGGTATGCATATAAGGGCATATGAGTAATACGATCTCTCAAAGGTATCATACAGGTTCAGTTACTGAACCGGAAGACATGAGCTCACTCATGAGATATTGGGAAGAATCAAATTCCATGCGTATGGTCGTCTTGCTTTGGAAGCTTGACTGAATTTGTAGGTTTGATATATACTTTTGGAAAGTATATGATCAAGACCTAGGTATGATATATGTTTTTGGAAAGTGTATGATCGATACTGACTCCCAATGATCGAATGAGAAACTTACTGATAAAACCCTGAAGTAGACGGTATAAAGTTGATCTAATACTTCGGGTTTATTCTGAGTCTTCCAGTATGCAGGATGTACAGGTATTAGGAATACCTGAGGGTGATGTGATCATAAATGATTGTATAACCATAACATTTCCATTCCTAGGGAGTGATGAAACGGGTTTGGATTTTAGTGACTCCTCTCATTAGAGAAGTAATCTGATCTTAGTCTAAATGTTGGACATTGATCTGAATGTGATTCAGATTCAATGAGAAGGTTAGATTTACGGTCTTGATTTAATCAAGCATCTATGGGAGGCCCGAGATCTGGATTTGAGATGTGATCTCAATCTCCATGTCACTATACGTGGAACAATATAATCACCCTTTCCTTATCTCCAAGTATTAGCGGAGAAAGTGCATTATCCTTGAAAGAGTTCATGGATAATTCTATTATTGATATATGTATCCGAGCATTAAGAAAATGGATAATTAAATGTGATTTAATTATCATGAATAATATGAATTTGATTCATATTATAAGGAGAGTTATCTTAGATAATTAAATGTGATTTGATTATCAAAGATGTAAATAATATGAATGTGATTCATATTATTTGAGCACATGAGAATAAGTTATCCAATATAATTAAATTTGATTTAATTATTATGGATAAGAATAATGTGGATAGTAATATCCAATTATTCATAATATATTATAAATGTGATTTATAATGTATTAGAGAGAGTTAAATATAATTTATATTAATAGATTAATTATTAATGTGTATTGGATACATATTGTCTATTTAATTGAAAATGTAAATTACATGTTGTTTTGGGTTGTGAATATGATTCACAATATTCCAATATCAAGATTGCAATATTCCCAAATTTAATTGAGAATTATTTTGGTGAATAAAAATCCCAACAAATAGTTGTTGGAAAATAAGTAGAGAGAAAATCAAGGAGATGTGCAATCTCATGGGAATCCATGAGATTGCCCTCTAAAGGGGAAGGTTGATCTCCTTTGTATTTTCTCTCCTTATTTGATTGATTTAATTTGGTATTAATATTTATTTGATTTATCAAATATATTTTATCAAAATTAAATCACAACTTGTTGGTTTTTACCAACAATAATCTTGACCATTAGATTGACATAAATCAATCTCATCCATTGATTTTATATGTCACATGGATTGAGATCCATGAATCCCAAAACCCTATAAATAGAGAGGCATACCATGCTCTCTATTTTACACACAATGCTTGAGAAGCATCTCTCTCTTTTCTCTCTACTCGACAGCCCTCTCTCCCTCTCATGTGGCCGTCCACCATGGATGACCTAAGAGAGGTTCTCCATCGCCGCAGCATCGTCGTTATGCTGCCCGTTCTTCTGCTCGTGGATCTCCGTCTCCTTCGGTGCGCCTCGCTCGTGAAGAAGACGTCGGATCTCGTGTGTCGAGATCAGGAGATCCGCCGCTTGGATCATCAACATGGATTGCGAGAAGCACGCGGTTCATCCCCGCGCTCGCAAGCGTCTCCTCCGTCGGATCGGACTTGAGACAGGAGGTCTCTTCGTTTAGAGACTCGATCGCAACCACGCTTCAAGAGGTAATCCTATTACTTGTTTGTGGTTTAGACGAAACGATCCGAGAAGTGTTCTTGGATCATGTGGTTTCGTCGTAAGAAAATTTTTTAAATTCCGCTGCATCTAGCAACTAGTGCGACTAGTCGCTCTTAATCGTATTCGATACGACGCTCACGCTTCCGTGATGCGCTTGAGGATCTAACCATATCCTTCAAGTGGTATCAGAGCCTTAGGTCGATGATTTCGAATATGATTCGCTAACCGAGGACGACTTGGGTTCGTTATGGTCGCGAAAGTTTTTTATCGCATTTGATTTCGCAGATCTGTTTAGTAAATAATTTTGGCCGTGTTTAAAATATTTAAGCACGAATTATTTACTTGGATTTTTTTCCCTATTAAATAAGGAAATCATAGGATCTGAGTTTGCGTAAATCGGATTTCGTTTGCTCAAGATATGGTTGTTTTAATCAACATATATTCACTGTTACGGGAACTGCAAATCTTAACGTAATTAAGGAGTTAATTACTGTTTAGAGATGCCTCGAAATGCGTGCAAAACACATAGGTTCTGTTGTAAATCAAGTTAGAAAATTATGAAAACTTACTTTGCTTAATTTGGATTTAAATTGATTGAGATATGCTAATATTAGTAAGTAGGGGTCACTGCTGAAATTACTTTCCTAATCAAGAACCATGTGATTGTCAATAAGTGAAATTAATTGTTAATTTCATGAAATAATTATGGAAAATATTTGAGAAATATTAGAAGATGATTATTTCCTTAATTGACTTGACCCCAACCAATTAATTGATTAGATTTGATCTAAATCATAATTGGAAACACAATCATCAAACTCCTTGCTTGAATAGGATTGGGAATTTGTCTAGCAAATTTCCTTATAATCAAAATTGTTTTGATTAATATATGGTATAATTTCGGTTGAAGAACCGATGATCATCTCAAGTACAAGTTAATCAATTTGGCATTATCCTTTCCCGAGGCGGATATGGTGTCTAGTAGGGGATCGCTGGGGTAGCGGGTTGCAACGTATGCGGTCCGTCCCACTCCTGCCGGTACTGGCCATGACAGCGGGTAGGGCCGGGATAATGTCCGAGGGATTAAGTTGTATTTTTCTAATTATTAAAATACGAATTAATACGTACTTTGAGAATAATACCATATATATTCAAGTATAACAATCAAGTTTGATTGATTGAATTGGATTAATAATTAATTTAATATGATTGAATTGATTATGTCCAATTATACTCTAATATGATTAGAGTTGATAATTCCCTTGGAAGAATTAACTATGTGAATATGATTCATGATAATTAATTAGAATTTGAATATGATATGGAGGATCACATAAGTGACATCCATGGTCTCCCGTCAAGGCGAAGGGTTTCGTCGCCAGATATTATATGTGGGAGACGCCTGTCTGAAGTGACAGCTCCTGCATATGATCCATTTGGATCGGGCTCGTCGCTTTTTGAAAGAGTAAGGACGTATGCGTAGTGACCCCAATATCGGGTCCTCATATTATTGGGGTGATATTGGATTGCGCATAGCGAGTTGTATTCCTGTTGACGGTTGGTTCAATTAATGACGGGTCAACATCACCTTAGGGGTGGTGGGCCCAGATGTTAAAGACCGAATTGGGAGATGCAAGTTGGACTTGCAAGGCGGAATGTGTTACCGCTTCTTTTTATCCGAGTTGTAGGTTCTCATATTATTGGGATGCAACAAAGATAAGGAATGAGATCCCAGATTTTGCTTGAGATATAATGGTAAGTATATTTCTTACATTGAAAGTGATTAAGGGAATGAACTTTCATTGTTGACATGGCAAGGCAACTTTGATATAAAAATTCCTAAATTAAAGTAAAACATGTATATATAAATATATACCCTTATGCTAATTTCTTATTTCAGATAATCCTTCATTAAACCCACTCAATGTTATACTCAATAATAACCAGTAGAATATCATGGATTGGACCCTTGATCCAGATATTGTACTTGCAATTGAACACATAATGTATGTGGTTGCAATGTGCAAGTTTCCTCATAATAATGAGAAGTGATAATTAAATAAGACAATAGGAGTAAAACCCTAGGGTTTGTATGTCTCTATAAGTCTTGATCTCATTGAATGTACTTTGGAAGTGACATGTCGATGATGATCGTAATTATCAAATAATCCTTATAAAATCAATAAAGATTTTCTGGCATACATATGTGCTCTTGACATTTAATCATGAATGACATGGTTCTCTGCATCATGTAGAATGGTAGCTCTATAAGAGATGATGTATTCAAATTATTTGAATACCTACCTGAACCTATGTTTTAAGAGTTTAGATGGATGTAGATGATGAGTGTCATCATTCTACTATCTATACTCTAGTCATACATGAAGCTTCATAATATTCATATTGTATGAATTGGGTGAAGCATGTATAAATGTCGAAATGCTCTTACATTAAATTCTTT
This sequence comes from Ottelia alismoides, assembly GCA_037367405.1. Taxonomy (NCBI): domain Eukaryota; kingdom Viridiplantae; phylum Streptophyta; class Magnoliopsida; order Alismatales; family Hydrocharitaceae; genus Ottelia; species Ottelia alismoides. The sequence continues at coordinate 393,529 of JAZKJV010011560.1, forward strand.
TGAATTTAACATAAGAGGTCCTTAGTCTTAAGCAATGATTGTTTATAGATAAAGGGAGCGCAGTGGAAGCATGGGTTGGACCCAAGCAAGAAGTATAATCAAAGAGTTGACTGTACTTCTGTGACATTCACATGACATCCAAAGAGTTGGATGAATGCCAATACTGCAATATGTTGATGTGTTGATAGTATGACTATCAAATCTATCTAGAATCCTTAGAGAAGGAATCAGATAATATATCAGAATAGCCTACATATAATCATTGAAATTGACTTACTTATTTGATAAGGTAAAGTCTAATAATTGTATCTCATTCTTCTAATAACACTTGCAATTGGTTGCATATGTATTAGAATATTAAAAAAAAATTGATCTTATGGTTTATTGGTCATCCATGTTGAAAGTGATGCAAGTGTTGCAACAATTTCCATTGGATCAATAGACTTCATATTTTCAGTAGGAGCCCTTAGTCTTAGAGAATGTCTCTATGACCTAGATATTAGAATACACTCATTGTTTATTTCTAATTGTTGGATATAAACATGAATTCTGTAATAAATCTGTCATAAAGAGTTATGATGGAGATATTTCAGATAGTAATCTAAAATCTAGTAGACTCTATTAAATTAGAAAATTAATGAATGGTTCATTAGGATTTCTAATACTGAAAATTAAACCTTTAAAAGATCAATAGGAGGATGAAGATCATTTGACAATGATCTGGCATCAAGTTTTGGACATATGTCTGTTGATGAGATCAATGGACTAGTAAGACATGAAACTTTAGATTGTCTAAAGATTCAAATCTCACATACTTGTGAATATTATATTCAAAGTAAAATGTCCAATACACCCTTCCTTGGGAAAGGTGTAAGATGTCAAGGTATTCATGATCTCATACATATTGATGTATGCAGATCATCTATATCATAGTAAACATTATGGATATGTGATATCTGTAAATGATTATGTATGATATGAGATTTCTTTTCTTCACTTAGAAAAAAATTGAAATGTTCAAAGATTTCACAATTTTGGTTTAGAACCAAAGTTTGAAGGAAGATGAAATGAATTTGATCTAACCAAGGTAGCATGTACCTATTAGATGAATTCAAGAAATACCTTATGGAGATATGAATATCATTCCTATCTCAATCCTCCTAATGAACCTGAACTCAATGGAGTTGTAGGGAGATACAATTGATCATGTGTGACATGATTTAATCAATGATTAATCCTAGCATAATTATCTCTTAGTTTCCAAAGGTGTATATGTAGTAGAGACTACATTATATACTTAATAAGGTTCCAGCATGTAAGCTGGAATCTAGCACTAGAGAGTGCTACTTCATTAGGAAAATAAAGGATGGTATTGTATACCTACTTTATGACCTTGAGATTCTTAAAAGATCTCATATCTGAGAATGTGATTCTTGGAGGATGACTCTCTTAAGAATCAAGATAAAATGAAGTAAAGGAACTCGTTAAATCTTGAGAAGATAATGAGGCTCCTGAAATCAGAAACTAAAAGAATAATTGAAGATGAAACACTAATACTTCTTCAAATAAGTTTGAGGATGTATTCCATGTGAAAATGATCGAACTTCATGTGATGAAGTTCCTGAGGATCATGACATGGAAAGATGGATGTTGGCAATAAAAGTCTAATGTAGACTTTATATACAAATGTTGTATATGGACCCTCGAGGATCCACCTATATGGGTCAGACCCATTAAGGTGAAAATGGATCTTCAAGAGAAAGAGGGAACCTGATGAGAAGGTAGAGACCTTCAAAGCACGGTTCGTAGCCATGAGCTACACACCGAAGAGAAGACATCGCTTACGATGAGACTTGCTCTCCAGTGACCTTGCTTTAACTCATCAGAATATTGCTAACTATAGCTACACAACTTGACTATGACATCTTCATGATGTAAGTCAAGATTGCATTCCTCTATGAATACCTCTCTGAGGATATTCATATGAAGTAGCCCCAGGGCTTCATGGTTGAGGAAAGCAAGGTGTGCAAGCCAAAGAACTCCATCTTTGGACTCAAATAAACTTCTTGTATTTGGAACATAAGATTTGATGAAATTGTAAATGTTATGATTTTAGATAAAATCTTGATGAACCATGTGAAGCTTAGTGGGAGTACCATTGTATTCATCATGCTAAATGTAGATATTATCCTAATCATTTGGAATGATATAAGAATAAATAATAAGTGTTTTATAATTTGGTTGTTCCATACCTTGAGATACGATCTCAAGGTTACCTCTTAGATGTTAATTCTGAAGTCTTTCAGAAGCAAAGAGAAGAGGGTATTGGAACTGTCACATTAGTAGTACACCTTGGACTTATTCCATTTTCTGGAAAAATTCCAAGAAAGGCTTCCTTCCCTTAAGATGTGGTAGTGACCTGTCTAAAGGGATAGCACCTCAAAGAGTTGAGGAAGTGAATGCTAGAACTGCTTGCACTTGTGCATCAGTTATGAGAAGCTGGGTATATGCTAGATGTGTACAAGAGCCAGATGTCTGCCATGCAGTGGGAGTAGTAAACTATTACTAATCCTACTCTGGAAATAAAACACTTAGTTGCAGTAATAACAATATCTTCAAAGATGATGAAACTTAGAGATAGTGATCTCAAAGTCTTATCTTCAAAAGTTTAAGATCTTGTAGATAGTGATCTATAAAGGTCTTGACGGTAGATACCTTAAGAGATAGAGATCTCCAGAAATGAAGGTATTCTAAAAGGATTATGGGAATACTGGTTATGATAATTAATAAGATGTAGTGTCAATGACACTATAACCGACAAAATTGAGTATTGGTTGCATAGGATGCAACATTCGCATTGGATGCGAGCATTGTTGCTAGGAGATATGAAAGTACTATAAAAGGACTTGGTATAGTCTCTTGGGAACAGAGTAACTGATCAGCTTACCCAGCTATTTTCTAAATAGCCTATGATTGTCACATGAGTGTGGGTTTAAATGATTAGCTCATTAGTGGCTCTTTGGGCTAGTGGGAGATTGTTGGACATGCGAGCCCACGGCGAGCCATTATGCAATAAATGTTATTGCAATTCACTCCTTAATCTGAAATAAAGAGTACATAATTTGCATAATAGGTCCCTTAGTACAATTAGGGTTATGTACCATGGCCATCTTAATGATCATACATCTGTTGATTCAATTATTGAATTTAGAGGCTGGTGCTTAGATGAATATCTAATGAGTTAGATTGAGGACTTATAAAGCACCGTCAAATGATTATTAAGAGATGATCTCCAGCCTGAGTAGGAGATGGCAATCCTATTTCATTTAGGCTGATATCTGACCGACCTCTTGATGCAGGTCCTCTGCATAGGAATAGAGATTCGGAGGTGTCAAATGAGTTAGGTCAAAGAGTTTACTTAACGAGATCGAGATAACCAAAGTCCTATATCATATGCTGTCATGATATAGGCACGCATCCTCTGACCGGAGACAGATGTGTTACTATATGTCTGAGTATGTACATTTGGTAGAACAATAGGTTGATGACCTAATCAAGGTCTATACACCCGTGCGCTGGTGTGCATATAAGGGCATATGAGTAATACGATCTCTCAAAGGGATCATACAGGTTCAGTTACTGAACCGGAAGACATGAGCTCACTCATGAGATATTGAGAAGAATCAAATTCCATGCGCATGGTCGTCTTGCTTTGGAAGCTTGACTGAATTTGTAGGTTTGATATATACTTTTGGAAAATATATGATCAAGACCTAGGTATGATATATGTTTTTGGAAAGTGTATGATCGATACTGACTCCCAATGATCGAATGAAAAACTTACTGATAAAACCCTGAAGTAGACAGTATAAAGTTGATCTAATACTTCGGGTTTATTCTGAGTCTTCCAGTATGCAGGATGTACAGGTATTAGGAATACCTGAGGGTGATGTGATCATAAACGATTGTATAAGCATGACGCTTCCATTCCTAGGGAGTGATGAAACGGGTTTGGATTTTAGTGACTCCTCTCAGTAGAGAAGTAATCTGATCTTAGTCCAAATGTTGGACATTGATTTGAATGTGATTCAGATTCAATGAGAAGATTAGATTTACGGTCTTGATTTAATCAAGCATCTATAGGATTTCCGAGATCTGGATTTGAGATGTGATCTCAATCTCCATGTCACTATACGTGGAACAATATAATCGCCCTGTCCTTATCTCCAAGTATTCGCGGAGAAAGTGCATTATCCTTGAAAGAGTTCATGGATAATTCTATTGTTGATATATGTATCCGAGCATTGAGAAAATGGATAATTAAATGTGATTTAATTATCATGAATAATATAAATTTGATTCATATTATAAGGAGAGTTATCTTAGATAATTAAATGTGATTTGATTATCAAAGATGTAAATAATATGAATGTGATTCATATTATTTGAGCACATGAGAATAAGTTATCCAATATAATTAAATGTGATTTAATTATTATGGATAAGAATAATGTGGATAGTAATATCCAATTATTCATAATATATTATAAATGTGATTTATAATGTATTAGAGAGAGTTAAATATAATTTATATTAGTAGATTAATTATTAATGTGTATTGGATACACATTGTTTATTTAATTGAAAATGTAAATTACATGTTGTTTTGGGTTGTGAATATGATTCACAATATTCCAATATCAAGATTGTAATATTCCCAAATTTAATTGAGAATTATCTTGGTGAATAAAAATCCCAACAAATAGTTGTTGGAAAATAAGTAGAGAGAAAATCAAGGAGATGTGCAATCTCATGGGAATCCATGAGATTGCCCTCTAAAGGGGAAGGTCGATCTCCTTTGTATTTTCTCTCCTTATTTGATTGATTTAATTTGGTATTAATATTTATTTGATTTATCAAATATATTTTATCAAAATTAAATCACAACTTGTTGGTTTTTACCAACAATAATCTTGACATTAGATTGACATAAATCAATCTCATCCATTGATTGTATATGTCACATGGATTGAGATCCATGAATCCCAAAACCCTATAAATAGAGAGGCATACCATGCTCACTATTTTACACACAATGCTTGAGAAGCATCTCTCTCTCTTTTCTCTCTACTCGACAGCCCTCTCTCCCTCTCATGTGGCCGTCCACCATGGATGACCTAAGAGAGGTTCTCCATCGCCGCAGCATCGTCGTTATGCTGCCCGTTCTTCTGCTCGTGGATCTCCGTCTCCTTCGGTGCGCCTCGCTCGTGAAGAAGACGTCGGATCTCATGTGTTGAGATCAGGAGATCCGCCGCTTGGATCATCAACATGGATTGCGAGAAGCATGCGGTTCATCCCCGCGCTCGCAAGCGTCTCCTCCGTCGGATCGGACTTGAGACAGGAGGTCTCTTCGTTTAGAGACTCGATCACAACCACGCTTCAAGAGGTAATCCTATTACTTGTTTGTGGTTTAGACGAAACGATCCGAGAAGTGTTCTTGGATCATGTGGTTTCGTCGTAAGAAAATTTTTTAAATTCCGCTGCATCTAGCAACTAGTGCGACTAGTCGCTCTTCATCGTATTCGATACGACGCTCACGCTTCCGTGATGCGCTTGAGGATCTAACCATATCCTTTAAACCTGCAGCAAAAGTATCGAGATCCGAGATGACTCTCCCGAGCCGGAGCCGGAGCCGGAGACGGAGACGGAGACAGAGACAGAGCGGAGCGGAGCGCGCGCGCGCGTGATCCTCCATTCCTCCTCTCTACTATTGCTACAAGAGCTTGGGGTGTGGACTCATATATAAGTCCACCAAAAGTTTAGATCTCTAAGGTATGGTACTAAACTTCCACCCAAACTCAACTATGTTTCAAATTTGGGAATTCCCAACTTTCCCTCCAAACCATTTGGTTTTCCAATTGAAATCAAATTGAATGCCAATTGTAATTAATAGGTTTTCCAATTAAAACCTAGATACAATTTTAATACAACAATCCCCCACGAATTCACCAATTTGAAAAAAGAGATTCAAAAGAATTTAATAGAGTTCTTTCGGCTGCCCACACTTTGCTTTCAGTAAAGGTACCTTCCGGTTTCAACCTCTACCTGAGTTTACTACTTTCATTTTAAAAGGAACGAAGTGAACGACATCTTGAACTTCATACCTTAGTGTTAGAGTATACAGTAGAAACAACAAAGCGTTGTTCTTGGTACAATCTTCAGGGTTGGTGCTCTTAAAGGCAATGCACCCTTATCCTGTTTCATGAGTGTGTTCAGGAAAGACCCTCTATCTTTAACTGCGGCCCACAGTAACACTCACATAGGTGGCGTTCTCCAAGGATGCACTGCTAACATCCTGCCCAGAAGGCTTGAACCCATACAGAGCCTAGGCTCTTCCTAAACTTGCAGCTTAAATGACACTCAGGCTTCCAGGGATAAGACACTCATGCTTACGCATTAAACTTAGAGTGCCAACCAGTTCTCCAAACAGCTTGTTATTACCACATTGAACCTACTTTGTGGGATCTCCACTCAGATAGGTTGGTTGCTACTTTAGAGGAACTCCCTATGGGTCTCAGTCCCATCCCAAGCCTAGACTTTAGGACTAAAGATCTATCAAGTCCCTTAGTCAACGGATCTGCCGTGTTGTCTTTAGATCCAACAAAATCCACAGCCAACACTCCTCGGGACACCAAATCCCTTAACGTCTTAAGTCTGATTTGTATGTGTCTCCTTGTTTTCTGATTGAACTTTGAACTCTTGATCTTGGCAATTTTGGTCATATTATCACAATGTACCGAGATCGCAGGAACAGGCTGACCTACCATGGGAATTTCAGAAAGAAGTTCCCTTAGCCATTCAGCCTCAATTCCAATAGTGTCCAAAGCACACAGCTCGGCTTCAAAGGTAGATCGAGCTAGAATGGTCTGTTTCACAGACCTCCAAGAGACTACACAGCCTCCAAGGGTAAATACATACCCTGTGACATTACTCCCAGACTCCTATATTTTCCCTATCCAGCTTGCATCACTGTAACCTTCTAGTACAGAAGGATATCTACCATAATGCAAACTAAGGGAAATAGTTCCCTTCAAGTACTTCAGTACTCGATCCAGAGCCTCCCAGTGAGTACAGTCAGGACAGCTAGTATATCTACTCAGCTTTGCAACCGAGAATGAAATATCAGGTCTCGTGCAATTTTCAACATACATTAAACTTCCTATCACTTGTGAATACCTTAGCTGAGCTACAGGTACTCCAGTTTTATTCTTAAACAGTGTTTTGGATGAATCAAAGTGAGTGCTTACATCTTTGCAATCTTTATATCCAAATTTCTCAAGTACTTTCTCAATATAGTGAGATTGAGAAACTACAATCCCATCAACTGACCTTGTCAGTTTGAGACCCAAGATTACATCAGCAACACCCATGTCCTTCATCTCAAACTTGCTACTTAAGAATGCCTTAGTCTCATTAATAATCCTCATACGTGATCCGAACAACAATATGTCATCAACATATAGGCATAAGACAATACACTCATCACCTTTCACTTTGGAATAGACACACTTGTCGGATTCATGAACCTTAAAGCCACATGACAAAATAGTCTTGTCAAATTTTTCATGCCACTTCTTTGGTGCTTGTTTCAATCCGTAAAGGGATTTGACAAGCTTGTAAACCTTTCCCTCATTCCCAGGAGTCACAAGCCCATCAGGTTGATCCATATAGATCTCTTCCTCAAGATCGCCATGCAAGAAGGCGGTCTTCACATCCATTTGGTGGATAGAGAGATCATATACAGATGCCAATGCTATGAGCATCCGGATTGTGGTCATCCTAGTCACAGGGGAATAGGTATCAAAATAATAGATACCTTCCTTTTGCCTAAAGCCCTTGGCAACTAATCTGGCTTTGCACTTTTCAATTGATCCGTCAGGTCTAAGCTTTCTCTTAAACACCCACTTGCACCCAATGGTAGAGCATCCTTTGGGTAAACCAACCAACTCCCAAGTCCCATTAGCCATAATGGAATCCGTCTCAGATTTGATGGCTTCCTTCCATTGTTTTGCTTCAGATGAAGCCGTGGCTTCCTTGTAACTTGGTGGATCACCCTCGATCTGGTAGACAATGAAGTCGCTACCCAGATCCTTGGCTATCCGAGGTCTTTTACTCCTCCTTGGCTCATTCTCTTCAGAAAGATCATTGGGTTCAGGTTGATTCTCAACCCCCACATTCGATATCCTTTCCACTTGATCTGGAATAGATCCTGATGTGGAGGCGCCCTCAATGGTCAGATTCCGAGGAATCCCAGTCTTCAAGGGAAAGACATCCTCAAAGAAGGTAGCATCATGGAGTTCAACAATAGTGTTGACATCTATGCCCGGTATCTCGGACCGAATTACCAAGAACCTATATGTATAGCTATTTTCTAGGTAACCTCGGAAGACCGCATCAATAGGTTTAGGACCAAGTTTCTTTCTCTTGTGTTCTGGGACTAAAACCTTAGCGAGACAGCCCCACACTTTGAGATATCTTAAACTTGGTTTCCTATTTCTCCAAAGTTCAAAGGGACACTTTTCCATATGTCTTGGAGGCACCCTATTCAGAATATGGCAAGCCGTATTCAAGGCTTCTCCCCACATATAGGTTGGAAGTCCAGAACTTTGTAGGAGAGCATTGATCATGTCAGTTAAGGTTCTATTTTTCCGTTCTGCTATCCCATTTGATTGCGGTGAATATGGGGCCGTAACTTCATGAACTATGCCAAAAGATTTGCATTGTTCATCAAATAAGTTAGAGGTATATTTACCTCATCTATCTGATCTAAGGCGTTTAAGCACTTTTCCTGTTTGTGTCTCAGCCTCATTCTTAAAGATAAGAAATTTCTCTAAGGCTTCATCCTTGGTTTTCATTAGATATACATAGCAGTATCTACTGCTATCATCTATAAAGGTGATAAAGTATTTCTTATTGTCTCGGGTCAACACACCATTAAACTCACAGATATCCGTGTGCACTAGATCCAAGATCTCACTATCTCTAGAGACAGACTGAAAAGACTTCCTAGGTGTCTTAGCTTGCACACATATTTCACATTTTTGAGTTTTATCAATAGTGTGTTTAGGAATCAACTCTAAATTCATCATTCTTTTAATTGAATTTAGGTTTACATGTCCCAATCTACCATGCCACAGATCACAAGATTCTAGATTATTTACAACATGAGACACAGAACAAGAACATTCAATATTCAAAACATTCATTTCATTTATGTTTACTGAATCACATCTAATTCTAAATAACAAATCAAAGTCAGCCAAATAGCCTTTTTTATAAAAATGCCATGTCTCAGAATAACAACTTTATTACATTTAAAGTTTAATTCAAAACCATTTCTAACTAAGATAGAGCCGGATAACACATTTTTCTTGATGTCAGGAACATGCAGCACCCTGTGCAACGTCCAGACACGTCCAGAGGAGAACTCAAGTTGACTTGTCCCGACCCAAACACCCTGGCCGCAGAATCGTTCCCCATCTTCTCAATCCCACCGCTGCAGGTCTGATAAGAAGAAAACAACGTTCTATCAGAACATATATTTACATTGGCTCCCGTATCCACGAGCCATTCATTTGGATCCTGGATATGGTATAGTTCAGGTTTTACAGAGACATATCCCTCAATAGCCCCGAGTCCCATAGTGATCATGTTCACTTGTGGACTCCCGTCTGTAGCCTTAGGTTGAGCCGTCAAGGACGGACAGTCCTTCTTCCAATGGCCAACCTGATTACAGTGCCAGCAGGGTTTATTCTTTGCCTTTTTCTGGATCTTGCCCTTTGTTTTCATTTTATTGTTATTAGGACCCTTTCCCTTCTTATACTTGCCCTTCGAGGTCATGAAATTGACCTTAGCCTGAATATCAACAGGAAGCACAGGTTTTTGTTTCATGTGTTCCTCCTCTATGGCAATTGCCACCATCAAGTCATACATAGAAATTTTCCCCTTCTTGTGTTTCAAGGTCATACCGAAGTCTTTCCACGACTTTAGGAATTTTTCTTTGATGCAAATGACATGAAACTTCTCTGGAAGTTTCATTTCGGTGTCCTCTAAACCATGGAGCAGGAGTAAAAATTCGTGTGCCTGTTCAGAAACTAACTTTCCCTCGGCCATTGAAAACTTCAAAAATTTAGCTACGGAGTATTTCTCAATACCGGGGTTTTTGGTGTTATACTTCTGATCCAAGTATTCCCATAACCCCTTCGCAGTCTGCGTGGACGAACAATATACGTTAAACAAAGTGTTGGACAGAGCCAACAAGATGCAACCATGACATATACGGTCGCGTTCCTTCCGGGCAGATTTCGCCTTATGGCTATCAGGTGAGGGGTTTTCCATCTCCACCGTAGGACAATCGATTTCAAGCATCGAAATTAACCCTATGGTGGTTAACCAGATCTTCATGCGTTGTTACCAACGCTTAAAATTCTGTCCACTGAATTTTTCAGGCATACCCGTCATATCTACCCTCGATTTAAACATTGTTTCCGACATTCTAGAATCGGTTCGGGATATCTTCTCTAAGATTGTTGATAAATAGATTGCCATTGCATATATTAAACAGTAAATCATCGGATCCAAAAGAATTAACAGAGAAACAACACTGAATAAGAATATATTAATCGTATGTTTCCCAATCATTATCCGATTATAAAATGCAAACAGGAACCGATTAAAAGAACAGAAACATAAATAAGGGCATGATCCAGAAAGGGTAAAGCAATAAACATATTACGACAACCAAAATGAAATAAGGATTAGTTTAGAATTCACCAAAGCGTCCATGAAATGGACTGTCCTTAGAGAAAATATCGCTCCCACAATACCGGTGCGTAGGGTACTGGCGATCCGCTCCCAGGATACGACGGCTCACGATCTTCGTCGGCGCACACCAACGGGATCGTCCTCGATTGTACCTCAGAGAACTGCAGCCGAGAGAAGAGGGAGACGTTCGTCCGTGAGAGGAAGAACCAGAGAGAGACGGCGTGAGAAGTTTTTCTTGCGAGTGAAGAAAAACGGCGTCGGGTGAGGGATATATAAAGAGGGGCTCTTGTGCCCTAGCGCGCGATGACCTTTGGTTTCCGAAACGTCCCTCAACGGGCGTGTCCATTCGAATTCCAAACCCCGGCTAAATCGAGCCGTTTGGATCAAGTCTGATTCCCAATGTGATCACGATTAAATTAATTTGTCTGATTAATTTACTCGATTAGCCAAATGAAACCCGCAGCAAAAGTATCGAGATTCGAGATGACTCTCCTGAGCCCGAGCCCGAGCCCGAGCCGGAGCCGGAGACGGAGCAGAGCGGAGCGCGCGCGCGTATGGTCCTCCATTCCTCCTCTCTACTATTGCTACAAGAGCTTGGGGTGTGGACTCATATATAAGTCCACCAAAAGTTTAGATCTCTAAGGTATGGTACTAAATTTCCACCCAAACTCAACCATGTTTCAAATTTGGGAATTCCCAACTTTCCCTCCAAACCATTTGGTTTACCAATTGAAACCAAATTGAATGCTAATTGTAATTAATAGGTTTTCCAATTAAAACCTAGATACAATTTTAATACAACAATCCCCTACGAATTCACCAATTTGAAAAAGAGATTCAAAAGAATTTAATAGACTTCTTCGGCTTCCCACACTTTGCTTTCAGTAAAGGTACCTTCCGGTTTGAACCTCTACCTGAGTTTACTACTTTCATTTTAACAGGAACGAAGTGAACTAATCTTGAACTTCATACCTTAGTGTCAGAGTATACAGTAGAAACAACAAAGCGTTGTTCTTGGTACAATCTTCAGGGTTGGTGCTTTTAAAGGCCATGCACCCTTATCCTGTTTCATGAGTGTGTTCAGGAAAGACCCTCTTCCTTTAACTGCAGCCCACATTAACACTCACATAGGTGACGTTCTCCAAGGATGCACTGCAAACATCCTGCCCAGAAGGCTTGAACCCATACAGAGCCTACGCTCTTCCTAAACTTGCAGCTTAAATGGCACTCAGGCTTCCAGGGATAAGACACTCATGCTTACGCATTAAACTTAGAGTGCCAACCAGTTCTCCAAACAGCTTGTTATTACCACATTGAACCTACTTTGTGTGATCTCCACTCAGATAGGTTGGGTTGCTACTGTAGAGGAACTCCCTATGGGTCTCAGTCCCATCCCAAGCCTAGACTTTAGGACTAAAGATCTATCAAGTCCCTTAGTCAACGGATCTGCCGTGTTGTCTTTGGATCCAACAAAATCCACAGCCAACACTCCTCGAGACACCAAATCCCTTAACGTCTTAAGTCTGATTTGTACGCGTCTCCTTGTTTTCTGATTGAACTTTGAACTCTTGATCTTGGCAATTGTGGTCATATTATCACAATGTACCGAGATCGCAGGAACAGGCTGACCTACCATGAGAATTTCAGACAAAAGTTCCCTTAGCCATTCAGCCTCAATTCCAGTAGTGTCCAAAGCACACAGCTCGGCCTCAAAGGTAGATCGAGCTAGAATGGTCTGTTTCACAGACCTCCAAGAGACTGCACCGCCTCCAAGGTAAATACAAACCCTGTGACATTACTCCCAGACTCCTCTATTTTACCTATCTAGCTTGCATCACTCTAACATTCTAGTACAGAAGGATATCTACCATAATGCAAACTAAGGGAAATAGTTCCCTTCAAGTACTTCAGTACTCGATCCAGACCCTCCCAGTGAATACGGTCAGGACAGCTAGTGTATCTACTCTGCTTTGCAACCGAGAATGAAATATCAGGTCTCGTGCAATTTGCAAGATACATTAAACTTCCTATCACTTGTGAATACCTTAGCTGGGCTACATGTACTCCACTTTTATTCTTAAATAGTGTTTTGGATGAATCAAACTGAGTGCTTACAGCTTTGCAATCTTTATATCCAAATTTCTCAAGTACTTTCTCAACATAGTGAGATTGAGAAACTACAATTCCATCAACTGACCTTGTCAGTTAGAGACCCAAGATTACATCAGCAACACCCATGTCCTTCATCTCAAACTTGCTACTTAAGAATGGCTTAGTCTCATTAATAATCCTCATATGTGATCCGAACAACAATATGTCATCAACATATAGGCATAAGACAATACACTCATCACCTTTCACTTTGGAATAGACACACTTGTCGGATTCATGAACCTTAAATCCACATGACAAAATAGTCTTGTCAAATTTTTCATTCCACTGCTTTGGTGCTTGTTTCAATCCGTAAAGGGATTTTACAAGCTTGCAAACGTTTCCCTCATTCCCAGGAGTCACAAGCCCATCAGGTTGATCCATATAGATCTCTTCCTCAAGATCGCCATGCAAGAAGGCGGTCTTCACATCCATTTGGTGGATAGAGAGATCATATACAGATGCCAATGCTATGAGCATCCGGATTGTGGTCATCCTAGTCACAGGGGAATAGGTATCAAAATAATCGATACCTTCCTTTTGCCTAAAGCCCTTGGCAACTAATCTGGCTTTGCACTTTTCAATTGATCCGTCAGGTCTAAGCTTTCTCTTAAACACCAACTTGCACCCAATGGTAGAGCATCCTTTGGGTAAATCAACCAACTCCCAAGTCCCATTAGCCATAATGGAATCCATCTCAGATTTGATGGCTTCCTTCCATTGTTTTGCTTCAGACGAAGCCATGGCTTCCTTGTAACTTGGTGGATCACCCTCGATCTGGTAGACAACGAAGTCACTACCCAGATCCTTGGCTATCCGAGGTCTTTTACTCCTCCTTGGCTCATTCTCTTCAGAAAGATCATTGTGTTCAGGTTGAGTCTCAACCCCCACATTCGATATCCTTTCCACGTGATCTGGAATAGATCCTGATGTGAAGGCGCCCTCAATGGTCAGATTTTGAGGAATCCCAGTCTTCAACGGAAAGACATCCTCAAAGAAGGTAGCATCACGGAGTTCAACAATAGTGTTGACATCTATGCCCGGTATCTCGGACCGAATTACCAAGAACCTATATGCATAGCTATTTTCTAGGTAACCTAGGAAGACCGCATCAACTGTTTTAGGACCAAGTTTCTTTCTCTTGTGTTCTGGGACTAAACCCTTAGCGAGACAGCCCCACACTTTGAGATATCTTAAACTCGGTTTCCTATTTCTCCAAAGTTCAAAGGGACACTTTTCCATATGTCTTGGAGGCACCCTATTCAGAATATGGTAAGCCGTATTCAAGGGTTCTCCCCACATATAGGTTGGAAGGCTAGAACTTTGTAGGAGAGCATTGATCATGTCAGTTAAGGTTCTATTTTTCCGTTCTGCTATCCCATTTGATTGCGGTGAATATGGGACCGTAACTTCATGAACTATGCCAAAAGATTTGCATTGTTCATCAAATAAGTTAGATGTATATTTACCTCCTCTATCTGATCTAAGGCGTTTAAGCACTTTTCCTGTTTGTGTGTCAGCCTCATTCTTAAAGATAAGAAATTTCTCTAAGGCTTCATCCTTGGTTTTCATTAGATATACATAGCAGTATCTACTGCCATCATCTATAAAGGTGATAAAGTATTTCTTATTGTCTCGGGTCAACACACCATTAAACTCACAGATATCCGTGTGCACTAGATCCAAGATCTCACTATCTCTAGAGACAGACTGAAAAGACTTCCTAGGTGTCTTAGCTTGCACACATATTTCACATTTTTGAGTTTTATCAATAGTGTGTTTAGGAATCAACTCTAAATTCATCATTCTTTTAATTGAATTTAGGTTTACATGTCCCAATCTACCATGCCACAGATCACAAGATTCTAGATTATTTACAACATGAGACACAGAACTAGAACATTCAATATTCAAAACATTTATTTCATTTATGCTTACCGAATCACATCTAATTCTAAATAACAAATCAAAGTCAGCCAAATAGCCTTTTCCATAAAAAATGCCATGTCTCAGAATAACAACTTTATTACATTTAAAGTTTAATTCAAAACCATTTCTAACTAAGATAGAGCCGGATAACACATTCTTCTTGATGTCAGGAACATGCAGCACCCTGTGCAACGTCCAGACACGTCCAGAGGAGAACCTCAAGTTGACTTGTCCCGACCCTAGCACCATGGTCGCAGAATCGTTCCTCATCTTCACAGTCCCACCGCTGCAGGTCTGATAAGAAGAAAACAACGTTCTATCAGAACATATATTTACATTGGCTCCCGTATCCACGAGCCACTCATTTGGATCATGGATATAGTATAGTTCAGGTTTTACAGAGACATACCCCTCGCTAGCCCCGAGTCCCATAGTGATCATGTTCACTTGTGGACTCCCGTCTGTGGCCTTAGGTTGAGCCTTCAAGGACGGACAATCCTTCTTCTAATGGCCAACCTGATTACAGTGGCAGCATGATTTATTCTTTGCCTTTTTCTGGATCTTACCCTTTGGTTTCATTTTATTGTTATTAGGACCCTTTCCCTTCTTATCCTTGCCCTTCAAGGTCATGAAATTGACCTTAGCCTGAATATTATAGGAAGCAAATGTTTTTGTTTCCTGTGTTCCTCCTATATGGCAATTGCCACCATCAAGTCATCCATAGAAATTTTCCCCTTCCTGTGTTTCAAGGTCATATCGAAGTCTTCCCACGACTTTGGGAATTTTTCTATGATGCAAATGACCTGAAACTTCTCTGGAAGTTTCATTTCGGCATCCTCTAAACCATGGAGCATGAGTAAAAATTCGTGTGCCTGTTCAGAAACTGACTTTCCCTCGGCCATTGAAAACTTCAAAAATTTAGCTACGGAGTATTTCTCAATACCGAGGTTTTTGGTGTTATACTTCCGATCCAAGTATTCCCATAGCCCCTTCGCAGTCTGCGTGGACGAACAATATACGTTAAACAAAGTGTTGGACAGAGCCAACAAAATGCAACCATGACATATATGGTCGCGTTCCTTCCGGGCAGATTGCGCCTTATGGCTATCGGGTGAGGGGTTTTCCATCTCCACCGTAGGACAGTCGGTTTCAAGCATCGAGATTAACCTTATGATGGTTAACCAGATCTTCATGCGTTGTTGCCAACGCTTAAAATTCTGTCCACCGAATTTTTCAGGCATACCCATCATATCTACCCTCGATTTAAACATTGTTTCCGACATTCTATAATCAGTTCGGGATATCTTCTCTAAGATTGTTGATAAATAGATTGCCATTGCATATATTAAACAGTAAACCATCGGATCCAAATGAATTAACAGAGAAACAACACCGAATAAGAATATATTAATCGTATGTATCCCAATCATTATCCGATTATAAAATGCAAACAGGAACCGATTAAAAGAACAGAAACATAAATAAGGACATGATCCAGAAAGGGTAAAGCAATAAACATATTGCGACAACCAAAATGAAATAAGGATTAGTTTAGAATTCACCGAAGCGTCCATGAAATGGACTGTCCTTAGAGAAGATATCGCCCCCACAATGCCGGTGCGTAGGGTACTGGCGATCCGCTCCCAGGATACGACGGCTCACGATCTTCGTCGGCTCACACCAACGGGATCGTCCTCGATTGTACCTCAGAGAACTGCAGCCGAGAGAAGAAGAGGGAGACGTTCGTCCGTGAGAGGAAGAACCAAAGAGAGAGACGACGTGAGAAGTTTTTCTTGCGAGTGAAGAAAGACGGCGTCGGATGAGGGATATATAAAGAGGGGCTCGCGTGCCCTAGCGCGCGGTGACCTTTGGTTTCCGAAAATGCCCCTTAACGGGCGTGTCCATTCGAATTCCAAACCCACGGCTAAACCGAGCCGTTTGGATCAAGTCTAATTCCCAATAAGATCGTGATTAAATTAATTTGTCTGATTAATTTACTCGATCAACCAAATGAGCCTGCAGCAAAAGTATCGAGATCCGAGATGACTCTCCCGAGCCCGAGCCGGAGCCGGAGCCGGAGCCGGAGCTGGAGACGGAGATGGAGCGGAGTGCACGCGCGTGCGTGTGGTCCTCCATTCCTCCTCTCTACTATTGTTACAAGAGCTTGGGGTGTGGACTCATATATAAGTCCACCAAAAGCTTAGAACTCTAAGGTATAGTACTAAACTTCCACCCAAACTCAACCATGTTTAAAATTTGGGAATTTCCAACTTTCCCTCCAAACCATTTGGTTTCCCAATTAAAACCAAATTATGTCAATTGTATTTAATAGGTTTTCCAATTAAAACCTAGATACAATTTTAATACAACAATCCCCCACGAATTCACCAATTTGAAAAAGAGATTCAAAAGGATTTAATAGACTTCTTTCGGCTGCCCACACTTTGCTTTCAGTAAAGGTACCTTCCGGTTTCAACCTCTACCTGAGTTTACTACTTTCATTTTAACAGGAACGAAGTGAACTACGCCTTGAACTTCATACCTTAGTGTTAGAGTATACAGTAGAAACAACAAAGCGTTGTTCTTGGTACAATCTTCAGGGTTGGTGCTCTTAAAGGCCATGCACCCTTATCATGTTTCATGAGTGTGTTCAGGAAAGACCCTCTTCCTTTAAGTGCGGCCCACAGTAACACTCACATAGGTGGCGTTCTCCAAGGATGCACTGCTAACATCCTGCCCAGAAGGCTTGAACCCATTCAGAGCCTACACTCTTCCTAAACTTGCAACTTAAATGGCACTCAGGCTTCCAGGGATAAGACACTCATGCTTACGCATTAAACATAGAGTGCCAACCAGTTCTCCAAATAGCTTGTTATTACCACATTGAACCTACTTTGTGGGATCTCCACTCAGATAGGTTGGGTTGCTACTGTAGATGAACTCCCTATGGGTCTCAGTCCCATCCCAAGCCTAGACTTTATGACTAAAGATCTATCAAGTCTCTTAGTCAAAGGATCTGCCATGTTGTCTTTGGATCCAACAAAATCCACAGCCAACACTTCTCGAGACACCAAATCCCTTAACGTCTTAAGTCTGATTTGTATGTGTCTCCTTGTTTTCTGATTGAACTTTGAACTCTTGATCTTGGCAATTGTGGTCATATTATCACAATGTACCAAGATCGCAGGAACAGGCTGACCTACCATGGGAATTTCAGACAGAAGTTCCCTTAGCCATTCAGCCTCAATTTCAGTAGTGTCCAAAGTACACAGCTCGGCCTCAAAGGTGGATCGAGCTAGAATGGTCTGTTTCACAGACCTCCAGGAGACTGCACCGCCTCCAAGGGTAAATACATTCCCTGTGACACCATTACTCCCAGACTCCTCTATTTTCCCTATCCAGCTTGCATCACTGTAACCTTCTAGTACAGAAGGATATCTACCATAATGCAAACTAAGGGAAATAGTTCCCTTCAAGTACTTCAGTACTCGATCCAGAGCCTCCCAGTGAGTACGGTCAGGACAGCTAGTGTATCTACTCAGCTTTGCAACCGAGAATGAAATATCAGGTCTCGTGCAATTTGCAAGATACATTAAACTTCCTATCACTTGTGAATACCTTAGCTGGGCTACAGGTACTCCATTTTTATTCTTAAACAGTGTTTTGGATGAATCAAAGGGAGTCCTTACAGCTTTGCAATCTTTATATCCAAATTTCTCAAGTACTTTCTCAACATAGTGAGATTGATAAACTACAATCCCATCAACTGACCTTGTCAGTTTGAGACCCAAGATTACATCAGCAACACCCATGTCCTTCATCTCAAACTTGCTACTTAAGAATGCCTTAGTCTCATTAATAATCCTCATATGTGATCCGAACAACAATATGTCATCAACATATAGGCATAAGACAATACACTCATCACCTTTCACTTTGGAATAGACACACTTATCGGATTCATGAACCTTAAAGCCACATGACAAAATAGTCTTGTCAAATTTTTCATGCCACTGCTTTGGTGCTTGTTTCAATCCGTAAAGGGATTTGACAAGCTTGCAAACCTTTCCCTCATTCCCAGGAGTCACAAGCCCATCAGGTTGATCCATATAGATCTCTTCCTCAAGATCGCCATGCAAGAAGGCGGTCTTCACATCCATTTGGTGGATAGAGAGATCATATACAGATGCCAATGCTATAAGCATCCGGATTGTGATCATCCTAGTTACAGGGGAATAGGTATCAAAATAATCGATACCTTCCTTTTGCCTAAAGTCCTTGGCAACTAATCTGGCTTTGTACTTTTCAATTGATTCGTCAGGTCTAAGCTTTCTCTTAAACATCCACTTGCACCCAATGGTAGAGCATCCTTTGGGTAAATCAACCAACTCCCAAGTCCCATTAGCCATAATGGAATCCATCTCAGATTTGATGGCTTCCTTCCATTGTTTTGCTTCAGACGAAACCATGGCTTCCTTGTAACTTGGTGGATCACCCTCGATCTGGTAGACAACGAAGTCGCTACCCAGATCCTTGGCTATCCGAGGTCTTTTACTCCTCCTTGGCTCATTCTCTTCAAAAAGATCATTGGGTTCAGGTTGAGTCTCAACCCCCACATTCGATATCCTTTCCACTTGATCTGGAATAGATCCTGATGTGGAGGCGCCCTCAATGGTCAGATTCTGAGGAATCCCAGTCTTCAACGGAAAGACATCCTCAAAGAAGGTAGCATCACGGAGTTCAACAATAGTGTTGACATCTATGCCCGGTATCTCGGACCGAATTACCAAGAACCTATATGCATAGCTATTTTTTAGGTAACCTAGGAAGACCGCATCAACAGTTTTAGGACCAAGTTTCTTTCTCTTGTATTCTGGGACTAAAACTTTAGCGAGACAGTCCCACACTTTGAGATATCTTAAACTCGGTTTCCTATTTCTCCAAAGTTCAAAGGGACATTTTTCCATATGTCTTGGAGGCACCCTATTCAGAATATGGCAAGCCGTATTCAAGGCTTCTCCCCACATATAGGTTGGAAGTCCAGAACTTTGTAGGAGAACATTGATCATGTCAGTTAAGGTTCTATTTTTCCGTTCTGCTATCCCATTTGATTGCGGTGAATATGGGGCCGTAACTTCATAAATTATGCCAAAAGATTTGCATTGTTCATCAAATAAGTTAGAGGTATATTCACCTCCTCTATCTGACCTAAGGCGTTTTAGCACTTTTCCTGTTTGTGTCTCAGCCTCATTCTTAAAGATAAGAAATTTCTCTAAGGCTTCATCCTTGGTTTTCATTAGATATACATAGCAGTATCTACTGCCATCATCTATAAAGGTGATAAAGTATTTCTTATTGTCTCGGGTCAACACACCATTAAACTCACAGATATCCGTGTGCACTAGATCCAAGATCTCACTATCTCTAGAGACAGACTGAAAAGACTTCCTAGGTGTCTTAGCTTGCACACATATTTCACACTTTTGATTTTTATCAATAGTGTGTTTAGGAATCAACTCTAAATTCATCATTCTTTTAATTGAATTTAGGTTTACATGTCCCAATCTACCATGCCACAGATCACAAGATTCTATATTATTTACAACATGAGACACAGAACTAGAACATTCAGTATTCAAAACATTCATTTCATTTATGTTTACCGAATCACATCTAATTCTAAATAACAAATCAAAGTCAGCCAAATAGCCTTTTCCATAAAAAATGTCATGTCTCAGAATAACAACTTTATTACATTTAAAGTTTAATTCAACACCATTTCTAACTAAGATAGAGCCGGATATCACATTCTTCTTGATGTCAGGAACATGCAGCATCCTGTGCAACGTCCAGACACGTCCAAAGGAGAACCTCACGTTGACTTGTCCCGACCCTATCACCCTGGCCACAGAATCGTTCCCCATCTTCACAGTCCCACCGCTGCAGGTCTGATAAGAAGAAAACAACGTTCTATCAGAACATATATTTACATTGGCTCCCGTATCCACGAGCCACTCATTTGGATCATGGATATGGTATAGTTCAGGTTTTACAGAGACATACCCCTCGCTAGCCCCGAGTCCCATAGTGATCATGTTCACTTGTGGACTCCCGTTTGTAGCCTTAGGTTGAGCCTTCAAGGACGGACAGTCGTTCTTCCAATGGCCAACCTGATTACAGTGCCAGCAGGGTTTATTCTTTGCCTTTTTCTTGATCTTGCCCTTTGGTTTCATTTTATTGTTATTAGGACTCTTTCCCTTCTTATCCTTGTCCTTCGAGGTCATGAAATTGAACTTAACCTGAATATCAACAAGAAGCACATGTTTTTGTTTCCTGTGTTCCTCCTCTATGGCAATTGCCACCATCAAGTCATCCATAGAAATTTTCCCCTTCCTGTGTTTCAGGGTCATACCGAAGTCTTCCCATGACTTTGGGAATTTTTCTATGATGTACATGACCTGAAACTTCTCTGGAAGTTTCATTTCGGCATCCTCTAAACCATGGAGCAGGAGTAAAAATTCGTGTGCCTGTTCAGAAACTGACTTTCCCTCGGCCATGGAAAACTTCAAAAATTTAGCTACGGAGTATTTCTCAATACCGAGGTCTTCGGTGTTATACTTCCGATCCAAGTCTTCCCACAGCCCCTTCACAGTCTGCGTGGACGAACAATATACGTCAAACAAAGTGTTGGACAAAGCCAACAAGATGCAACCATGACATATACGGTCGCGTTCCTTCTAGGCAGATTGCGCCTTATAGCTATCAGGTGAGGGGTTTTCCATCTCCACCGTAGGACAGTCGGTTTCAAGCATCGAGATTAACCCTATGGTGGTTAACCAGATCTTCATGCGTTGTTGCCAACGCTTAAAATTCTGTCCACCGAATTTTTCAGGCATACCCGTCATATCTACCCTCGATTTAAACATTTTTTCCGACATTCTAGAATCGGTTCGGGATATCTTCTCTAAGATTGTTGATAAATAGATTGTCATTGCATATATTAAACAGTAAATCATCGGATCCAAATGAATTAACAGAGAAACAACACCGAATAAGAATATATTAATCGTATGTTTCCCAATCATTATCCGATTATAAAATGCAAACAGGAACCGATTAAAAGAACAGAAACATAAATAAGGGCATGATCCAGAAAGGGTAAAGCAATAAACATATTGCGACAACCAAAATGAAATAAGTATTAGTTTATAATTCACCGAAGCGTCCATGAAATGGACTGTCCTTAGAGAAGATATCGCCCCCACAATACCGGTGCGTAGGGTACTGGCGATCCGCTCCCAGGATACGACGGCTCACGATCTTCGTCGGTGCACACCAACGGGATCGTCCTCGATTGTACCTCAGAGAACTGCAGCCGAGAGAAGAAGAGGGAGACGTTCGTCCGTGAGAGGAAGAACCAGAGAGAGAGACGGCGTGAGAAGTTTTTCTTGTGAGTGAAGAAAGACGGCGTCGGGTGAGGGATATATAAAGAGGGAGGGGCTCACGTGCCCTAGCGCGCGGTGACCTTTGGTTTCCGAAAACGCCCCTCAACGGGCTTGTCCATTCGAATTCCAAACCCGCGGCTAAATCGAGCCATTTGGATCAAGTCTGATTCCCAATGTGATCGCGATTAAATTAATTTATCTGATTAATTTACTCGATCAGCCAAATGAAACCCGCAGCAAAAGTATCGAGATCCGAATTGACTCTCTCGAGCCCGAGCCCGAGCCCGAGACGGAGCGGAGCGCGCGCGCGCGCGTGTGGTCCTCCATTCTTCCTCTCTACTATTGCTACAAGAGCTTGGGTGTGGACTCATATATAAGTCCACCAAAAGTTTAGATCTCTAAGGTATGGTACTAAACTTCCACCCAAACTCAACCATGTTTCAAATTTGGGAATTCCCAACTTTCCCTCCAAACCATTTGGTTTCCCAATTGAAACCAAATTGAATGCCAATTGTAATTAATAGGTTTTCCAATTAAAACATAGATACAATTTTAATACAACACAATGGTTGTATCTCAAATAGTCAGGTTGACGGTGTAATTAGATATATTTATAATCTCAACCAGAAATAACTTACATCTTTTGTAATGTGATATCTATATATTCAAAATACAAGCTGTTTTTGCATAGTCTTTTTTTTTGAAAATGTTAGAACCTTCCGTGATTATTTTATCTAAATATAGTAAGTATAAGCGCCTTGATTTTATTAATTAATCATCAATTAAATTGGTCTACCATTTTAGGAAGTATGGTTGGATCGAAAATCACTCTCTCTCCCATTGGTGTTTTAATCTTGTGTGCACATACATCATCCAACATCCAGATTTTGCATCTTCCCATTATCAAGGAAATGTACCACCTCATTTGAAAGCCTTCCTATATACATAAACATACGTACATACATATCAATTTTTTTATATATCTAGAATCGTTAGTCCTTAAGTGTACATCTTTTTCCATTAATTTTTCTTCTAAATTATATCTAAGTCTATCTCCTCACTTAGTAAGACATCGTAAACGATTTATCATTAAAGGCATAGTTCTGTTGTATGATATTGTTGTGCATAACACAATACAAGTAGCTAACTTTGAAATTTAGTTTCCCTTACATCTCTTCACATATTTGAGTGTTCTTATGTGTGTTTGAAAGATTTCAACACGCTCTTCAAACTTCATTAACAAAGTTTTACTATTAGATGTCATTTAGACCTTGAAATTTGGTCTTAAATTCATCATATTCTCATATTGTGCTGCTTAAAACTACACTAACTTAAAACTACGCCATCTTCTAAATCGTATTTCAAGCACTTTCATGATATTGATTTCAACTTTGCTAGAAAGATATTTCAGTTATGTCAATAATAGAGCTACTAAATGTGAGAATTCAACTTGAAATAACCTCGAAGTTGACATTTTCTTTCTTATTTTTGCTACTATACAAAATAACCATGAAACTTTTGAAAATCAATTCCTTAGCATTTCTCATCAAAATCTCTTTATTTTTGAAATTCTTAATATAATTAATTGATATACAATTTTCATGAAGGATGATTTGCATTCCCATCATATTTAAACCTCCAAATTTTAAGTCCAATTACCATCATGAATTTGTGGAAAAATGAGCTCTTTATATGACCGTCTGATCTTAAAATTTACATTCTTGTTGAATCTCTTAATGAAATAAGATGATTTTGAATTCACGTGAACGCTAATTGATAAATCTACATTTTTTTAAAGAATATTTTCTGATTTGATCTACCTCAGACCTTTAAATATGAACAGAACCTCAATTTATCCCCAAATGTCATTCCAAATCCTTTTTATACCACAATCCCACTACAAAATCAACTTGCCTACACATCTCTATTAAGCATTTTAGATAGGAACATGAATTACAATCCAAAACACAACACCAAGCAAGAAATCCATCCAGCAAACATGGCTTGAATCCCATGGGAAAAAAATACATGTTCGACAAATCGTGAGAAATGCGAAGAAGAGGGACATTACTTCATATCGGGTCTCTTGTGTGCAACCAATGTTGTAACAAAGTTTCGGTGTGTCTTCATGATCACATTTACCTTTAACCAACAAGAAACACATAGTTAGTCTAGATCTATAAGCAAAATTACCAAAAAAATGTGGAGGGAGAGGGAGTCTTACATTTCTAGACAGATTCATGTAGAGCATGACAAGGGAAGTTTCTTCAGAAAAATGATGGTTATCAGTCCACTTCATCAACGTCGGAGGCTTTCTGACTAAGCTTTGATGAGCTTGATGGTGGAAGAAGGTTGAAAGATGGCTTGGGATGCAACTGAGGGAGAAGATGGCTCAATCTTTGGTTTTATCACCAAGTTTTTCGTATTTGGGCAGATCCTTAAGCATATCTCGCTTAAAATCCGTAAAATCAAGACTTAACCCATCTTCAAAAAAATGGTCATGTCTCCCTCATCAGATCTCCGATTTTAGAATATTTGGATGCGATGGAGTCCCGACTATTATACACATCTAACAAGATAAACTACTTAATTAAATCAATATTGTTTTTTATGAACTGTCTAGTGTGTTGTACGCATTTGGTCACTAAATTTATTCGGGTCTTCTTATCGAAACGCAAAATTTTACATCAGAATAATCTTAAAATAATCCTCATATTTGAGATTGAAGTAATAGGATTAACAATCACTGTCATTGAACCATTTGTTATGTCCATCTACTATATCATCTCATAATATTTACACCATCAAATTGAAATATCATTCTGTGACAATCATGCTCGTTGTGATCCTTGATGGCATTCTACCTACTTTGTGGTTATCACCAATAGTTATGACAATATTAAGTTGCGTCCACACTCCACATGTTACAAAAATGACAACAATCTTAAAAGGAATGTGGTTATCGTGGCCGGCAATAACAATCTTAAAAAGAATCAACCATATATTGTTTGTTTTACCTTTCGAATCGGTGATTCTGTCTCACAATCTAATGTAGACTCTTTCATGCAAATCTCTATCACATATAACTAAATCTTAACACAATATTGGCTTTTGAAATCGCTTCATTGATTATATTCAAAGAATAATACTCAGTCATCCATTCAATGTTGTAATCATAATCTTCAAGGGGTAAAAAACTTCACTCGTCATCTCTTTGTTCCTTTAATCACACTTACACAACATAAACCACATAAAATTACACATCTAATCACATACATATAGGTTCACTTGTGATAAGTTTTTTTCAATTAAAAAAGAGATTTTTTTTATTACCAACAAAATTCATTACATTACTCTCAGTCTGTAGCACAGTATTGTCGATTTCTATCACATGTGGATAGTCATAGAGTGTTATAACACTAACATGGTCGGTTCACTGTGGGCATTCAGCTCGACTATTCCCCCTTAGGCCACAATAAATACACTTGTGTCTTTTAGTGCGACCCTTGGATCCCATAGTAGTAGTACTCAAGTTGGTGTTACATATAGTTGGATTCTATTTATTGTCATAATATCATTAATCTGATGAAGGTGCATCTCTACTGCGTAAATCCTCGATGTGTAAGATAGCTTCAACAATCTCATGAATAGTAGTGAAAAAATGCATAAGTAACTCATCTTGAATGTCAATTCAAATTAAACACCAAAATTTAAAGATGTGTTAATCCTTGCACATTTCAAGCGTAGGAGAATGATAATAACTCATCAAATTTAATCTGATAGTCCCTAGCTGTCATTATTCCTTGCTTTGGCTTATCCAATTATTTCCTATGTCTCCACACTTAGTTGTTGGGGAGAAATTATTCTCTAAATGAACCTATAAGTCACCAAGTCAAGGAATGAGGTGAATGTCATGACAAAGCTATCCACTAAAGCTTGGCATACCTAGTTGATGAATACTCAGCAAGTGGCACCCAACAATCTTCCGATGCTTGAATGGTTTTTGAAACCTTCTCATTTTTTTAACCAAGCATCAACATCCCCTGGAGTAGTGATTTATTGTCTTTTGTCTATACTAATTTCGTCTCATTATAATATGAGCTTAAGAAGATTGATTTGAACCTAGATAAGAATCTCGGTGAAGAGATCGAGACTTTGATTTTTAAATTAGATAAATCAAGGATCGAACTCAATGATACGAGCAATTATACTTAATTAAGGTAAAATATCTAAGTTAAGTGGACAAGAGTGTATCTATGGCCCAAGGTTGATAATGATAATGAATGCATGATCTTTTTGCGGTTTTTATAACGCAAGTTGACTAAATGCTACAAAATGGCTGTCAATACAACGTGATACAAATAAATACACAATTACACATAATGCTCCCCAATTAAAATTTCAATAATGAGATCCAATTGAGTAAACTAATACTTATGAGATGGGCATGCTATAAATTTAAATCAATTCATCAATGTATCTATTTAAGAATTCAACAATATTATTTAATGAGTATCTAGCAATGAATTAGGTTATTAATGTGATGAAATCAATAATTATGTAACTTAATGAAACTCTAAGTTTGTTAAACAAAATCAGGGTTCAATTATTGAAATTTAATACTTCAATGGACTTGCATTCATTATGAATAAGCAATGTATTACTCTAACTTCTAAATTACAATACAGAGATCAAATCAGAGAATCAATTATACCAAATTAAATAAAAATAAAAGAGCTTTAAAACAAAAGTAAAATTACTTTAATTGGATATAAGATGTTCAAGATTGTTTAATACAAGGACTTAAATACAATAAATCTAAAATTAAAAATACATTAAGTCTTCACAATCCTGAAAGGACTAAAGTACAATAATCAAAAGTTGATAGGGCATTATATGTAAATATCATCGTACGGGGATATATTTACAATTAAGGTATTTGACATGGGTGTATCTGCAAATGTCCTAGGGGTGCACGTGGGGAGTGTGCAACCTAGGACTGGAGTGAGGCTTGGGGACTAGAGTCAGCTCGAAACACATGGAGGCGGTTGATGATTCTGCTCTGGTTTGGATCAACCGAGGCTGCAGGTAAAGAGCAGAGCTTGGGATCTGATCTGGTCTATGGGGTTAATCCAAGATGGATTAATCTAACAAGACTTGTAGCTCGATGCAAGGTCTCCTCCTCTGTAAGAGGAGGCGCTTGGGCTGAGCTCTAGTAGTGTTGCTGCTACTCCTTTGTGCTTCCTCGACCTTGCTGAAAGGCTGGACAACTTCCTGATGACCTCACGAAGGTGAAGGAAGGTCAAGGGAGATGTGGTGGTGTTTGGATTTCTGGGTCGTCGGAGCTTCGCTAGAGTACAACTCTGAGACCAGAGATAGGATTTGGAATCGAAGAGGAATTCAGAGGGTGATTGAGGAGCTTGAGGTAGATTTTTGGATGCTCATGTTCGTCGTTCGGACATGCATGGTAAGCGTGGAGCTCGATTCACATCGGAATGAGGTTTGTGATACGATATAAGTCATTGTGGATCTCACCGGAGAAGACAACCATCTTCACTCAACCTGACTCTCTCTCTCTGTCACTGAGGGAAAGTAGGGGGCACTAATGCTTCTATTGTAAAGGTGGATTCCATCAACTGCTAACTACTTCTTGGTTTCATTCGGGCATAGGTGGTTAGAAGTAGCCGTTTCAACTACTATGGAAGATGTCATCTTACTTGGATGTATATGGTGTAGTGGTTGGCGAAGAAGAGGATCGCACAGGCTACGACATGGCACCAGAATCATAAGGAGAAGCCATGTGGACTGAATAGAGTACATGGGAGAAAACCACCCTAGCGAAGGGTTGCGTCTCTTGGGATCCAACCACTAGAGGTAGACGACTTTTATCAGACGATCCAATGGTCCAGGAAGAGGCAGGTGCGGACGACTGGGATCCGCATGATCTATGGTCAAGTGGTCAGGAGAGAAGCCGACATGATGAATCCGAGGTTGTTTGATAAAAATATCAGACTTTTGTGATGGGAGGCATGGCAGATTAAAGGGTCGGGCCGTGTGGCACAACCTCAAACGACCACATGGCCCAATGAAATAAAAGATAAAAATTAAATAAAAGATAAATTAAAATAAAATAGTTAATGATGTCAAATAAAAAAGTGTTTAGCGTCAAAGTTGTGTATTTTTTAAGATATACAACTTTCATGTAAAACGCAAAACAAAAATGCATCATATATACATATTTAATAATTTTGTAGGTATTTTATAAATATAAAAATACTTCTTTTAATTATTTTGTAATTTTGATATTTTTAATAATAAATAATATTTATATAATATATACAATATAACAATAGCTTTTATTGGATTTGAATAACGGGAAACACATAAAATAAAGGGAACAATAGAGATATATATTCAATGATTCAAACATTTATTTATTTACAATAATTATTTATAATTAATTACAAGGTGAAATGTTAATTCGATTTAATTAGTTGTTATATTAAATGAATTGTTTAAGATAGAGGGCTAAATAATACGAATAAAGATGATGAATCTCATATTCATCGTCCCATGTACTTAAAATTTGCTCGTCCTTGAAAAAATAAAGAATGAACGAGTAAGTTGAATCCCTAACCGTGCATGTGAGATATAGGACTTGTAATTCAGGATACAAGTTCATGTGACTCTTATACTCTAAGTTTAACCAAGTCTTGTTCAAAAGGAACTCAACATCCGTAATTATAAGACTCTCTGTATACATATATGTATAAGAAGTGTGACATTTAGTGTGGATCACATATACAAATGTAGAGTCTAAATTTCACTCGAGGTTCCAGTCTAAAAAGTCTTCCTTAGGACCCAACCCTCAACTCTAAAAAATAAATAGAGTTTCACTTCATTCCATCATCCAATTATATTCAGACTGAAAAGTGTAAGTGGAATGACTAAGTATGGAGGATTTAGGTTTGTGTCATTTCTTTTCTCCTCTCATAGAACAAGGGTCACTTGAGTGCCCTATCAATATATGCTTGTACTTTTGTGTTAATCAGTATGCCCGTCAAGAAGTTTGAGTCGTATGCACTTGTTTTTCTGGGATACACCAGGGTGTGTCTCTTTGAGTATCTAATATACCTTCAATAACCAGACTTGTATCACTTACAATGTAGAGCCCCTTTATCGTGCTCGCCCAACTCATATAGCCTAATAGCTTTGGTCTTGAAAATTTTGAAAAGGTTGGAAGCTCTTGCCAGCAATATAAACTTATTGTATTTGGAATGTTTGAGCTTTTATCTTTTTGATATATTTTTTCTCTCTTTTTTCTTTTTTGGCTAGCTTCATTGCATTTACCAAGTTGGCACACATTGACCAACAAGTTTTATAATTTTACACATATTGGCACCTAGGATTTTGCCAAGATAGTATAGGAACTTTGTTCCCATACTGGCTAGTGTGCTGAAACTCAGATTTCATGAAATAATTCTTAGTCTTATCCCATCCTCGAGCATCATAAAGTTATGACCAAACTCAAATCTCGCATCCCAGTTCCTTAGGCAAAACATCGACTCATCACAATGATTATGCAATCATGCATGCATAGTTATGGTCATTTTCTTTTAAGAATAGAGACTCTACATCAAATATATCACATATATCTTTCAAACTAGGGAGTATAAGTTGTCAAGTCTTTAGACCCTAATGAATAAGAATTGTCAAATTTTGAGTTAAGTGTCACTCTAAACCAAGTATCCTGAAATTCAAAAGTCTCCTATGATGTAAAGGTGTCAGGGATAAAACCATTTACTAGTTAATATTTTTTTCAAAACAATTTTACAAGTTAATTTGTCAGGACCAATTGTACCGTTTTTATAAACTATTTGCAAAATATTTTTTCAAACAATGTCAAATAATGTCTTTACGTATATATAAAACATTTTTATAAAAAAAAATATCAAGACCAATTGTACCCCTTTTACAAACAATTTGCAATTTTTTTAAAAACATGTCACATAGATATAAATATTTTCAAAAAATGCAAAATAATTAGCAAATCAGGTTCAAATTTCCAACTCTTAGCTCTTTATGTGATATTTAAATATTTTAAAATATGAGCTACGGAAAGTATATATGCAATACACACACACACCCTATACTTAGTGTGTGCCATGTCCTCATGGCATAAAGTGAAATGAAGAACATAGCTCGTAATAAGTATAAAGAAGAAAATTGTATAAGAATTGAAATGGGCACTCCCCCTTCTGCTTGGGCATTGAATAGCCTAAGTGTAAGAAGAAAGTAGAGAAGAATAGGATACCAAAATGAATAGAAGAACAAGAAAAATATACAAATAGGTTCTCGATCCCCCTTTACTTAAGTTTTAAATAGCCTAAGGAGAAAGAAAGTACCTAAAGATGATGTGACCGAGAGAAACATGGGAATGGAAAGAATCAAGTTACTTGAGTTGGGTTAGGAGGAAAGGAATGGGTGAATCTTTCATATTGTTTAATCTGTTCTGAACTAAATCTTATGTTGTTGTATTCTTGCAGAGGTGATAAGTGATTAACCCAATGATCATGCGGTCTAAAGTAGTCCACACAAGGCACGACCACGATGTCACTGAGGCGACCGCTCGAAATCCAGGTCAAGTCAACAATCAACCCACAACAAATAATCAAACAATGACAAGCAAGATGTGGAGTTAAAATTTATTATAAAACTACATAAAAGATGTGTATAGAAGCAAGTATGTAGAGGTCGAACAGAGGGAACAAGAAGGACAAATCGGGCAAAATCAATGCACAAGAATGAATGTGATATTTTTGTCTATAAATACTATTTTTGTGGGGTTTTAATTTTCTACTTTTTATTTAATTTTTTGATTTTATATTTTTACACTTTGATATTTAATTTTCTGATTTTTATTTTCTTTGTATATTTTATATTTTTCATTTTTAATTATAAAATAAAGTATTTATACAAAATAAGAAAAAAGAGATAATGTATTTATAAAAATAGGTATAAATAGCCAAAATTCAGGAAATAAAATATTTTTAGGCTTTTTATAATTTTATAATATTTTTTGATTTTTTTATATTTTTACTATTTTTTGGTATTTTAAAATAAAAATACTGAAAATAATGAATAAACTACAAATACGAAATTAAAATGGAGAAATAAAATATCAAATAGGAAACAAAATTCTCAAAATTAATTTTAAAACAAAGATAATAAAATAAGGAAAATTCAGAAACAGAAATTAGATTTTTAGGATTTTTTTAATATCTAAGTTTTTTAGAAGGATTTTTGGGGTTTTGCGATTTTTAGGAGTTTCCTTTTGTATTTTTTAGTGATTTTTGGTCTGAAGTTAAAATACATAGAAACAAACAAAATATGATTTTTTTGGAATTTTTCAAAGAGTTTTATAATTTTTAGTTATTTTCAAATGCAAATAGAGAAGAAAATGCATCTTTTTGAATTTTTATAAATATTAAAATGCAACAAAAATGCAAAATAAAAATATGGCATGAAAGTGCAATTCAACAGGAGGCTAGGGAATTTTTTGGATTTTTTTTTGAATTTTATAGATGCATTAAATAAATAAAGTAAATAAAAAGAAATTACTATACTGGCAGGGGTATTTCCATAAATATGCAAAAGACTAGGGGCATAGATGCAATTTTTCCACAAAATATATACTGCAATGAAAACTTTATGGACTAAATAATAAATCCAAGAACCAAAAGGCTAAAAGTACAAAATTTCCAATGTCACGTGCGTGAGGCACGTGACTGGCAGGGATTAAACAACAATTGTCATAAAGCCAAGGGTCTGAATGCAATTTCACCAAAAATATTACATCATAATAAAATATTTTCTGGACTTAATAGAAATAGTGCAAACAACGAGGGCCTCATCGCAAAATACCCCGTCCCCCACATGCGCGAGTCACATAAGGTGACGTAGACATGGACCTAAGTGCAATAATAGAAACTACAAGGGTGTTTCTGCAAATTTTACAAAACTAATGAGCTGCAGATGAAAGTTTCTGAACTATTAAATAAATACAAAAAATAGTGAGGGCAAAGATGCAAAATACCCAGCACCTGCAGATCTGACGGCGTATGCTTGTTCACTTGCCACGTGTCGAAGATCCAACGGTCGATGACGATTTGTTGTGACGGCTGGGAATAGATCCTCAAAGGAGGATCAACGGCTACGAGCATGGTCGATCCAACGACCGACAGGCAAACTGGGAGGCAGCCTCGATCGGACGGCGAAGGAGCGAGGAGGAAGAACTAGGAAGAACTCGCAGCGAGGCGAGCTTCCCCACCCTCGATCTCGACCTCCGACGCTTCTTCAGGCTCCAAAAATGGCCGCAAAGCTTCCAGGTGCGGTCCTTGATCTTGTGGTGGCTCCAAAAGTGGACGAGCCTCGCGGAGGTGGCTAGCGAAGGCGGAGGAGTTGTGAGGCTCCAGGTGTCTCCAGCAGGGGTCCTAATACCTCCAGCTGGTCCTTGCACTCCAAAGACCTGCATGGGAAGAAACACAACGTCGAAGGCAAACTGCCTCGACTGTCAAATGGGCGGAATAGGCGCTCGTGGTGCAGGGCAGCAGTCCTCCGACGGCGTGAGGGAGTTGAGGGCTGTGATACCAGATTGGGGGTCGATCTGGGAGAGCGTAAGGTGCAACGTGACGAGAAGGTAGAGAGGGAAGATGTGAGGCAGTTGGCGAGGTCGAAAACAGTCGGCAACGGATGGAAGGAGTTCGCTGGAGATGGGGCTCCTGTGAACTTCAAAAGTGGGTCTAAATGCCCAAAAGCGTGATCAAACACCACCTAGACCTCTAGAAACACTCCTAGGACTAACTCTATTTAAGAAAAGATGATAAAATTACCTCGATGGCGGCTGGGTCCAGAGGTGGGAACCTTGACGGCGGAGCTTCGCTGGAGGTGATGGAGACCGCCAAACGACCCGTCAAAGACTTCGTACAATGGTCGGAGCTGATGCTATCACCACCAGCTAGTCACCGCGCAACGTAGAGGTGGAAGAACTGATCAAAATGGGGTACAAAAGTTTCAAATGGAGGAGGAGGGTGTATATGAAGGGTTGACGAAGTGGCTAGGAAGAACGAGGCACATCAGGCGGATCAATGATGCAATCTCCAAGGAAAGACCTAGGCATGTATCTTGGATTATCGAGGAACGAAAGTTCAAATAGGAGCATCACGTAAGGATGAAAGATTCATTCTCGAAAAATTTACGAAAACAGGTCAAAACCCGTTCTGACACAAAGCCAGACCTCGGTCAGAGAGTTGACCGAGGTCAACCAAGGAGAGAACCCGGTTGGTCCACGTGGACCAACCAGAAAAATCCTTGGAAAAAAGCTTTAGAAAATAAATTAAAAATAGTAATTGAATTTATTAACTTTTGGTTATTAAATAAAAAATGTTTATTATTTTCTAAAGTATTTTATTACAATTTTTATATATTTTTTTTCGATATTTAAAAATACAAGTTCCCTTTTAAATGCTATGTAGGTATATATATATGTATTTTAATATTTTATTTTTATTTTGAATTTTGAATTTTATTTATTTTGTTTATTATTTTATATATTAAAAACTTTTTTATATACTTAAATATATTTTTATTTTATTTTTTGATGTATTTTATATACTTAATAAAATAGAAGTATTAATTATATAGGTATATTTACAAGTATTATACCTATGTATTTTATACAAGTATTTTAATTTTATGATTTCTTGATGTTCTTATTCTACTTTTAATATGTACATATATTATAAATAATATTTAAAAAATTATAAAAATATAAAATTATAAAAATAATGAATAATAAATAAAATGAATATTTTAATCTGTACAAGTATACAATAGGGGTCCAAAACCTAACTTTCAAATCATAGCTCCACAAAATATGAAACCACCTTCATTAAATAGCTTATTAAAAGTTATATACTATTAAAGTGATTTTGATACATTTCGAGTTTTTATTTGAGAGATACAGGCCCGGGAAGATGGGATTCTGGAATCTTATTCTAATCATAATTTTTTACTGTACATTATTTTTGTGTGAAATCAATTTTGTATTTTTCTGTATTTAATTATCTACAACTTTCATTATAAATTTTCTTTATTTGAAGTATAAAAAGTAGAACTAAAAATAGGCCCCAAAAATAAATAAAGAATGAATTAAATGAAGGGAATTTTATTGGTTTCTGGCCCTTATCTCCCCCTACTTTATGCCTTGTTGACCTATTCATCTAGATGCCAAGGTCTCGGGGTTTCGGGTCATAAAATATTTACAATATTTTATTCTTTTTCTTTTCTTTTCTTTATTCTGTTATTTTGGCTTGAAAAATCGTATTTTATACAGTATTTACACACAAATGCATGAATGCTAAAATACGGGAATTAAGGGTATTTACATGCATTTACTAGGGTTTTTGAGGCCAAAATGATAGAATAAAGATGATAAAATATAGATTCATCATCCCCCTATACTTGCCTTTGCTAGTCCCTGGCAAACACTTATGCAATAAGTGCAGAAAAAGAAGAACAAAGAAAAGAAAAAAAAGAAAGATGGATTGAATTTAATTATCAAACTTGTCTTCACAAAATCAAAGTTTGGAGGTTAAGTCGGACCTTTGGAATTTTAGTGCGGGTGGAACCTTAATGGGAATTGAATTTGAAATCCAACAGCCTTCGAGAATCCCAAAACTGTGCTCAAGTCTCCTCAATAGCCAGGTCAGAAATATTTCAACTCATATGCAAACCCTTCCGACTATGAATCTGACTCGTACAGTGTAAGTGATGGTGGCTCTTTCCAACTAGAATGACAAAGAGACTGACTTCTCCAGTATGACAACCCAATAATTCCCCAATCCAATAACTCCTTCCTCGAGGAGCGGGCTATTCCCTTCTAAATTCAAGTAACAACCAGCTCAAGAGGAGGGGGTGAAGAGAAGAATGGAGGTAGCCAGTGCAGCTACCTATCCTAGGATGCAAGACCAGTGTAGTCAAGTCATCCAGCTTCAGGCTCACATGATTTGACTTTGATGTTCAAGCTTGCTTATTGACTATACGACATATGTACACTCCGGCAGGCATTTTATTTTTGTACAGGCCTGTCCATTTTTTGGAGTTTTTTTTGAAATACTATTTACAACAACATTTACATATGGAGTTTTTCCTCTTGAGCCAGTAGACTATCCCTCTTTTGAAGCTTTATTGCAACCCACACTCTCCTGTCTTTAGAATTCCTCATCACTGGACGGGTTGGGATGCACTTCCCTCGCTAGAGGAGGATAAGTGTTTCCACTTGTGTGCGTCTCATACCGGCAAATCCAACCCCCTCACCACTCCAACTGAGTTGAGCCATGTGAAAGGTGCAGGTGTACAAGTTAGGTCATTATCAATAAGAGTCATGCATATGCTCCGAAATACTCTACTTAGGCAGTCAAGAATCCATTGAACTAAGTCTCGTGATCCTCAAAGAATTAAGTCATCTAGACCTGAAGCACCTCAATTCCAGTTCATGTAAAGTTCCTATAAATTAGGTAGATTTTAAGGTCCAGCAAGCTCCAATCCCCGGATTTAATTTAGACTTGTTCAACCATCAAACTCAATCCGAAAAATGCTCATGATATGCAAATGCTATGCAGAATGCAGAAAATATTTTTGTGATGAATTGTCAAAGATTTTGAACTTTTTTGGATTTTTGAAAAGGATTATGCATATGCAATTTTTTGGTATTTTCAAAAAGATTTTTCAAATATTTTTGGTATTTTAATTTTGCAAATGTTTTTGAGATTTTTGAAAACAAAGATTTTGACTAAAAACTAGGTACAAATATTTACACAGGGATGCATCTTATATTTACAAGAAGTAGATTTTAAGAATTTGTAAAGGGTAAGTAATCAATTTTAAATAAATATATAGATATAATGAATTTTGGTGTAATGTAAATATTCCTCAAACTTATTTGAAAAAGGTTTTTCAAATAATTTAGAAAACTATAGTCCAAAATAATTTTTACAAATATTTTTACAAACATGTACATACATTTGAAAATCATGTTGCAAAGGTTTTTCAATCAATATAGATAGATTTTTCAAAATATTTTTCCAACCATTTTTCAAACCATTTGCAAATCATTTTTCAAACCTTTTTATTTCACACAAAAAAATAAATTTTACAAACAAAATAATTTTACAAAGGTTGAAAACATGTAACAAAAGATTTTCTAAATAGTTTTCAAAAGATTTTCAAAAGGATTTTCAAAGTATTTTTCAAACTGTTTGGAAAAAATATTTTCACCTAATTTATTAATCAGTAAATACAAAAAGAATTTGAGGATTAATCAACATCTTTTTATTAAGGTTTTTAATGAATTTATAAGTATAATTAGCCATATTTATTAATTAAAAATACGAAAGTACGAGTTATGGATAAAGTATATACACAGTATATACTACCCCCTATATTTAGCTTGAGCTATGTCCTCATAGATCGGAGAGAAAAAGAGAAGACATCACTCGTACTTAGTATAGAAAAGTCTAAAGAATAAATAAATAAATAAGGAATAAATGAATAAATGAATTAATGAGAAGTCGACCGTCCCCCCTATACTCAAGATCAAATAATCCTAAGTATAGCAAACTGTACACAAAGCAGGGAGTGTCGAGGGTGGGAATGAACAGATCGTACTTAGACTGTCTCCCCCTATACTTAGGGTAAGATATCCCTAAGTATAGACAAGAAGAGGAGACAATGGAGATGATCAAAGAATAGAAAAACTCAGGGTGTGCACCCCCCTCTACTTAGGACAAAGTACGTCTTAAGTATAGATGACTGACAAAAAGGGGCGACACCTTTTTGATAGATAAAGAAGATAGAAAAGGAAAAGAAGAGAAGAGAATAAACAGATCACAGCTCAGTCTGCCTCCTTCTATACTTAGGGTAAAATACTCTGAGTATAGACAAAAAGAGATAGAAGGGGGATCATAGAATAGAACAACCCAGTGTGTGCACCCCTCTATACCTAAGACAGGGTGTGTCCTAAGCATAGCAAAATCATAAGATGACGATGGGGTAGCAGACATAAAGAATGAATGAATGAATGATATGGACATATGGATCTATACAGTGGAAGATGGAAGTGATAACCATGTATGAGATGCAGATGGTGTGAGTCAAAGAGCACATCTCA
Source organism: Ottelia alismoides (assembly GCA_037367405.1). Lineage (NCBI taxonomy): Eukaryota > Viridiplantae > Streptophyta > Magnoliopsida > Alismatales > Hydrocharitaceae > Ottelia > Ottelia alismoides. The sequence goes on from JAZKJV010011560.1 coordinate 431,107, forward strand.
TACCAGATGAATAGGGGTAACGTGAATGGTTGGCGGATCATGATCTAGATATAGTTTCAAGCGCTGACCGTTAACTCGAAAGGTAGAGGAAGATGACAACTCGGATATATCAATACTACCATTGTCATGTACCTTTCTTACCACATAAGGACCTTTCCATTTACTCTGTAATTTCCCTGAAAATAATTTCAGCCTAGAATCAAATAACCATACACGTTGATCTGGCTCAAACTATTTATGGCTGATATGAGAATCATGCTAAGTCTTCACTTTTTCCTTGTACTGTAAGCTGCTCGAAAAGGTTGTATCTCTCAGTTCCTCCAAGGCTGCCAACTTTGCTTTCCTCTGTTCTCCTATACTCTCGGGATCCAATAATAACTCTGTAATCGCCATAGTGACTTGTGCTTGATTTCCACTAGCAAGTGGCACGTGTTGCCATAGACGAGATGAAAGGGAGATGTCCCTAATGGTATCTTGAAGGAAGTCCAATAGGCCCACAAGACCGAGTCCAAAAGCTGTGACCAATCCTTTCGGTCTGGGCGGACTACCTTCTGTAAAATAGTCTTAACCTCCCTGTTCGATACTTCAGCAAGACCATTAGTCAGAGGGTGATATGGAGTGGCAACACGATGGTCAATGCTGAACTCATCCGCAAGGGCCCTTACCTTGTCGTTGATAAAGTGAGACCCCCCGTCTGAAATCAGAACTCTAGGTACCCCGAATCGTAAAATGATATTTTTCCTTGAAAATCGACACACAGTCCTAGCATCGATGGTTCGGGCGGGGATGACCTCAACCCAATGACTCACATAATCCACAGCAAGAAGAATGTACTCAAACACCTAACTCTTAGAAAATGGGCCCATGAAATCAATGCCCCATGCGTCAAAAACCTCACAAAAGTGAATGGGCTGCATGGGCATCTTATCTCTCTGTCCGCAAGTACCCATCTTCTGACAGTCAGTACACCTCTTCACGAATTCGTCAGAATACTTGAAGAGGGTAGGCCAACAAAGCCCGAATTGGAGCACCTTATGCATTGTCCGTCTCCCAAAAAGATGTCCTCCTGCCTCAATCTTGTGGCAGTAGGTGAGGAAGCTATGCTGCTATTCTTGAGGAATACACCTCCTCCAGATACTATCCCCTCCTTCATGATAAAGGACGGGATCCTCCCAATGGTATGACTTCGCCTTCACAAGGAAGGTCTCAAGTCGCTGCCTGGGTCAACCCTGTGGAACCGTCTTGGCGACAAGATAGTTCACAATATCGACGTACCATGGGAGCGAGGTAATAGCAAGTATCGCCTCATATGGGAAAGTCTCAGTGATAGGTGCAATGGGCTCAGATTCCTCAAGGTTCTCTAATCGGGAGAGGTGATCCGCCACTACATTCTTAACTCCAGATTTATCCTTAATCTCAATATCAAACTCCTGGAATAGAAGGATCCATTTGGTAAGGCGTGCTTTGGCATCCTTCTTTGCCATGAGGTACCGGATGGCGGTTTGATCTGTAAAAATAGTCAATCTTGATCTCAGAAGATATGATCTGTACTTATCCAAAGCAAAGACTACAACTAGCATCTCCTTCTCAGTCACAGTGTAATTCCGTTGAGCAACATCCAAAGTCCGGATAACATAGTGAACGACAGATGGCAATCCATCCCTCCTCTGTCATGATCTCAAATGGGAGAGACCAATCAGGTGGCTGAAGGACAGGAGCCTTAACAACTAGATTCTTGAGAATCTCGAACGACGCAAGACACTTATCATCTACAATGAACTCGATGTCCTTTGTCAGCAAATCAGTGAGCGGTCGGGCAATACGACTGAAGTCCTGAATGAACCGTCGGTAGAAATCAACATGCCCCAGAAAAGATCACAATTGTCGCAGATTGGACAATAGAGTGAGTTTTCTGATGATATCCACCTTAGCCGGATCAACCTCCATGCCCCTGTTGGAGATGATATGGCCAAGGACCATCCCTTGAGTCTTCATGAAGTGACTCTTCTCCCAAGATAAGACAAGATTGACCTCTATGCAGTGCTGAAGTACATGATCTAGGCAGTCAAGACAAGCATCAAACCCATCGCCATAGATCGAGAAATCATACATGAAGACCTCTAAACAGTCACCCACCATGTCCGAGAAGATGGACAACATGCACCTTTGGAATGTCACCGGGGCATTACACAAACCAAAAGGCATCCGTCTAAAATCATATATCCCAAATGGACAGGTGAATGTCGTCTTGTCCTAGTCTTCGGGCGCAATGGCTACTTGGTTATAACCAGAGTACCCGTCAAGAAAATAGTAGCGACTCTTCCCAGCTAGCCTCTCAATAATCTGATCAATGAATGGCAGTGGGAAATGATCCTTCTTGGTGGTCTGATTCAATCGTCTGTAGTCCACACAGACCCTCCATGAAGTAGGTACCCGGGTAGCTATCTCCTCTCCAGACTCACTCACAACTGTAGTGATACCCATCTTCTTGGGTACCACATGTAATTGACTAAACCACTTGGAGTCAGAGATGGGGTAGATAAAATCGGCGCTCCACCATTTTGATATTTCCTTCATGACCACATCACGAAGGTTCGGGTTCAGCCATCACTGGAACTCACGAGAGGGCTTAGCGTCCTCTTCGAGGTAGATATGGTGGGAGCACAAAGCCAGACTAATCCCCTGGAGATCAGCTATACTCCATCTTATTTCCTTGTGGGTTCTTTCAAGAACCTCTATCAAACGAGATTCTTGCTCTCTAGTCAAATCGGCTGAGATAACGACTAGGTGCATATCTGGCTCACCCGCGATGAATCTATACTTCAGCGACTACGGTAAGGGCTTCAATTCCGGGCAACTGGGAGCTGGCAAATCTGGCTTCTGATATGTCTGAGTGAAGGCTACCAAATCTGCATGAGAGAACTCTCGTTGTACGTGAAAATCTGACGAAGGGAACCCTGCTGGAATATCTATGAATTGTGCTGGCTCGCTCTCCGTCCTAGCTGTCAGCCCAGAAGGAATCAGACATGGCAAGTAATCATCAAATCTTCCCAATCGATGTCTGAATCCGAGGGATCTAAACTAGAAGAACATGGATAAAAATCTGCTTCACCACTCATCCCGCAACTGTAGGCTTCTAATGTGTCCTCTGTCGGGGGTGTGCTATCCAAATTCTCGGCTGCCATAAGTTGTACGTACTCTGAATCTGTCGGCAAGGCGAGGGCTCGTGCTACTGGATCTGCCCAAATTGCTTCATTATCGGTCATCACAAAGTCACACTCCTGGTGGACGTCTCGCTCTGCCTTTGTCATGTACTCTGTGTCACTGAACTGCTCTGAGCATGCTGAATCTCGCGCTATAGTCTCGTCGATCATCTCTATTTGTATACTTTCACTCTCTACGCGAAAGTGCACCTTCCCACTATCATGGTCGGATACCACCTTGGTAGTGGCCAAGAATGGGTGTCCAAGTATGATGGGGGTATCTGTCACCGACTAAGGGATCTCCATGTCCAATACAACAAAGTCCACAGGGAATTTCAGGCCCTGAATGGCAACGACCACGTCTCTCAACAACCCCTTCGGTCTCTTAATAGACCTATCAGCAAACTGAAGGACCGTCCTACTCCTATGGAGAGGGCCAAACTCGAATCAGTCAAGTAAGGCTGTCGGAAGGAGGTTAATAGAAGAGCTGTTGTCTAATAGAGTATGATAGAACTGTTGCTCTTGAATCTTGCATCTGACATAGGGATCTCTTGCATCAGGTTTCTTGGCTGGCAGTTGGTTCTGAATGGCAAAGAATGTGGCATGGGTGAGCACATGGATCTCTCCTCTGTGATTCCTCCTCTTCGTGCATACGGTAGTCTTCACTCTCAAGTTCTTTTGGAAGAGGGGGATGCGCTCTAGTGCCTCCTGTAGAGTGAGCTGAATCTGAAATCTATCAATCATCTGCTGGCTGAACTCTAACTGATGTGTCTTTTTTGGATTTTCTTTTTTATTCCACTTCGCCAAGCGGAGTGCTTGAGGGAAGGGTATGGTAGGGGCCTCCTCAGATAAAGGGTTAGGAAGAGGTTCCTATGCCTATGAAGGAATGGAATCCATACCAAGATCATCATGCAATACATATGGACTCGAAGTAGATGAAGAAACCTTTCCTTTATTCATATTTTTGATCTTTTTCTTGTTACCATAGTCTTGAGCTACAAAAGGTGGCAACACAATAGATGGAAGCAAAACATGAATAGAAGTGGTGGCATCCGTACCACCCATGACGTCTGTCTTCACGGCGTTAACACCGCGCTCTGGCTCAACATCAAGTGAAATGGTGGCATCAGTAACACTGCCTGTATCTGGAGTCACGACGGCCTCAGAACCATCAACTGGATCGCTATCCTTGGTGGCATCAGCACCACCGTCATCAACATCATCAGCGGCATCAGCATCGCTACTCTCCTCGTCTGACGCTCCTGGTTCCTCGAGTGGTTGTCACTCAGATGAGGCGCCACCGGCTGGCATCCTACCGCTCCTAGTTGTCACGAAATCAGCATCAAACATACAAGAAGACATGTAAAGCAAAGAGTCACTAGGAGTGGTATCCTCTGTAGACTGTACCTGCTCGGACTTCCTTTTCAGACTATTCGGGTTGGTCTCGATCTGAGCTGGTATGGCAGCCTTGCCCTTGATGATAATCCTCATCTCCTGCTGGAACTCATCCATTTCCCGCTGGAAGGATGTCTGTTGTTCAGAGAGCAAGCGGGCAAGGTCGTCAAGAGCTGGATTCTCGAAGGCAGGTGCCGGAGAACCAAAAGTGTTCCCATGCTGGAAATGAGGCTGCTGTTGTAAATCGTGAGGTTGGGGGCTGGGAGTATGGATGTGAGGCTGCTGACACTGCCTCCACTATTGTCCCTGATAAGAGGGACGAGGACCCTACTGGTACTGCTGGTGGGAGTACTGGGGCTGTTGATGCTGCTGGCCATTCTGAGTGCCCTGAACGGGAGGCTGCTGTTGGGATGAGGTGCCTCCGGTGGTCCAACGGAATCCGGGGTGATCACGACTTGTGGGTACCGGTCGTACCATATCCCATTGACTTCCATCAATGGCTTCTGCTCGAAGGATGGTGGAGTAAGAACTGCCAGTGGCTGATCCGGCCGGTAGACCATCATCTGAATGTCCTGATATAGTGGCGGTGATGGGTAGTGCTATAGCTGTTGGACTGACTCTGCCTGGATATGGTGAACCCGGCGGCATGCGGTAGAGGGCTGGGTGGAGCTGCTACTGCTGGAATCAGCACGTGACCTGGGAGCTGCTGTGTGGACATCCGTGCCTCCTGAATGCATAGGATCTGAGTCTTCAGGTCACTCATGGTCTTCGTCAACTAGTCCATCTGTGCAAGACCTTGGATCTGCTTCTTCTCAAGGATCTCGATGCAGTCTAGCTTCTCACTAATGATCCCCATATCGGCAGTGGCAGATTCAGCCTGAGCTGCTGCTGCTGACAGAGTGTGGGTACCGACATCGATTCATGCAATCCTCTGATATGAAACTTGCCCGTGGTGGGACTTTCAGTTGCATGTAGACCCGGGCTTGGGCCATCACTGTCGAGTTCTCTACCATCCCCTCATAGATGGCCCAAACATGGTCTTCACCCTTGTAGAAGTAGGACCCACCACAAGAGGCATTCACAAGCCCCTGCAGCTCTGGAGTCAGCCCACAAAAGAAACTATGAACAAGGTAGGACTTGGATATCTCGTGATGTGGACACCGGTCAGTGAGCTCTCTAAATCGATCCCAAGCCTCATGGAACTGCTCATCCAGGATCATAGTGAAGTTGCTGATCATAGCTCACGCTGCATTGGTCCGGCCGAGTGGATGGTACTTGTTCAAGTACTTGATCCGGAGCCGCTCCCAAGATGTGACATACCTTCCTAGATGCTTCAGCCTATAGGCTGCTCTATCAGCTAATGAGAATGGGAAGGCAATCATCTTTATAGTGTCCTCGTCCACCGGTCTGTCGTGGACAGTGCTACATATCATCTCGAACTCCTGCAGATGGAGATGAGGCTCCTCGGTGGCCAGCCCATGAAACTTGGACAACAGCTGGATAGTCTGGGGGCAAAGCTCGAGTTCCCGACAATGGGAGGTAGCTGGATCCATCGGTGAGTGAGGGTTGCAGCAGGGTTATGCAATCATCTCATGGTCCTCGGTGGTGGCCCTTCCTGGTTAGGGTCTTCTCCTGCTCCACCTCCTGCTTCTAGTATCTCTCCACCGCCCTCCTCTGTCCTCTCGCATCTGCGCCAGCTCTCTCATGATGTCACCCATGAAGGCTCCCTGATCTCTGATCTCTCTCTGCATGGTCTCTAGGGAAGCTAACAGTTAATTGTTGATGGCAGTCTGATCATACATATACGAAGGTTGTCTTTGCTTATCTGGGTGTCCCTCACTGTTGGCCATATCTTGGGTCTCTGCAAAGGCAAAAGTACCCATCTCAGGTGCCGTCAAATGTCCAGAATTATGTGTTGCACTAAACTCTGACACCACAGGACTGACTGAAGAAGAAGGGTGGTCGAGGGAGAACATGGTGGATGTAAACTCAGGCTCGGAGAGTGGGTCTACACTCCCCGAAGCTGGCCTAGATGAATAGGAAGGAGTGCTCGATAGCGGTGCCACCAGACGTAGCCTAAGGGATCTCCTTCCCATCATCGTGATTTGGAGAAAAGGGCGGATGAGATCTGGAATGCAAACAAGATGTGAAAACAAACCCCCGGTTTACCTACACAACACTAGAGCTGATGATCGTAAAGGGTCGGTCGATTATCTTTTCAATTTTATTTAGGTGATCAATCAATCTATCAAAGCGATTAAGCGAGCTGATAGGAACCCGATGCTCCTAGGAGACTGTCCCAATCTAAAGCTAGATCTTTCCCAGCCAGTATGAATTGTGGACCATTTACCTGCTACCCGATCAATTCACTCTACAAAGAACGTCACGGTCCGCTTTATCGGTTACCAGAGAGATCCTCACTGGAGAACGACTAACCCTAGAGCAGTAGTCTGAGAGGAGTTCAGGTACGGCTTTATCCTAGTGTGCGGGTCACTCTCTCGCTTTAGATAAATCAACCAATGAGGGGGTTACTCTCCCCAAGACAAAAATTTTGAGTGAGGTGAGTTTTAAGGTCATGTTTGCATTAGCAGTCCCAATTTTATGTGGCTATCTCTTTTTAGTATTTTTCTAAATAAAAGCAACGCTTAACAAAATTTCCAATTTCCAGGTTATTTTGAGTCCAATAAAACGGGGGAGGAAGTCACAAAAGTTGATGCGCGATCAAACACAATGATGCATGCAGAGTTAGAAATGCGTAACTTGCTCACGCACTCTACATGTAGGGTGATCCGCGCATAAATTTAAAGACAGGAAAATAAACTACCTATATGATGCATGAGGAAACCGACCTTAAATGAGCAATTTCTATTAATCGTGAAGCACAAGTAGCTATCAACTAGGAAAAGAAATCGGAGTCCGGTCTAGGAGGCTGATTGGTGTCCACCACAGTGGATCCTACCAGCATTGTATACGACCTCTCTCGGCATGTGGTCTCTAATCCGAGTCAAATAACTTTTTAAATGATATTAAGCTAAGTCCAATTACAGTTTATAGGTGCAAGCAAAATATTATGTGTGGGGCCTTAGCTATTTACATCATAATCAACGAAAACTCCTAAACCTAGGGGCTAAATCCTCGTGAATCAAAATAAAAGAAAAGTCCAATAAAACAAAATTGGCGATAAAACCGTAAAAACCGATGAGGCCCCCAAGGGAACAATCCCTTGGGCAATGGACCTCGTGAAGTGTCGAAGTGTCCTGAGAGTCCTGAATATTACAAATTAATGTGTCACTCTCTCACTTCAAATTACAACAATAAATACAGAAAATAAAAAACTAGAGCTAAGTCTGCAAAATATCTCTAAGTCTTCCTTGGTGCAAGAGTGGCAAGCTGAAGCTGGTTTCACGTGGGTGCGCAGGCGCCTAGAGTCGATCGCCTCCCTCGATCCGTTGTACCTCGTACAAAGTCAACAAAGAGAAGGGGTTAGACAACTCAAACAATATATATCAAAAATTAAGGAAATAAATGAAACAAAAATGTAGACAAATAATATCACAAATAATCTCAAAGAAATCCGATATATACGTTGTTGCTCCCCGGCAATGGTGTCATTTGATAAACCCAATGATCATGCGGTCTAAAGTAGTCCACACAAGGCGGGACCACGATGCCGTTGAGGCGACCACTCGAAATCCGGGTCAAGTCAACAATCAACCCACAATAGATAATCAAACATTGCCAACCAAGATGTGGAGTTAAAATTTATTATAACTCTACATAAAAGATTTGTATAGAAGCAAGTATGTAGACGTCGAACACAGGGAACAAGTAGGACAGATCGGGTAAAACCAATGCGTAAGAATGAATGTGATGTTTTTATCTATAAATGATATTTTTGTGGGTTTTTAATTTTCTTTTTTATTTAATTTTTGATTTTATATTTTTATATTTAGATTTTTAATTTTCTGATTTTTATTTTCTTTTTATATTTTATATTTTTTCTTTTTAATTATAAAATAAAGTATTTATATAAAAAAGAAAAAAAGAGATAATGTACTTATAAAAATAAGTAAAAATAGCCAAATACAGGAAATAAAATGTTTTAAGCTTTTTATAAATTTCTAATGTTTATGTGATTTTTCTATATTTTTGCTAATTTTTTGGTATTTTTAAAATAAAAAATACTGAAAACAGTGAATAAACTACAAATACACAATTAAAATGGAGAAATAAAATATCAAACAAGAACCAAAATTCTCCAAATTAATTTTAAAACAAAGATAATAAAATAAGGAAGAAAAGTTCAGAATTTTTGGGGTTTTGCAATTTTTAGGAGTTTCGTTTTGTATTTTTTAGTGAGTTTTGGTATGAAGTTAAAACACACGGAAACAAACAAAATATGATTTTTTGGAATTTTTCAAAGAGTTTTTATAATTTTTATGTATTTTCTAATGCAAACAGTGAAGTAAATATATGTTTTTGAATTTTTATAAATATTAAAATGAACAAAAATGCAAAATAAAAATATGGTGTGAAAGTGCAATGCAACAGGAGGCTAGGGTAATTTTTTTGGATTTTTTTTGAATTTTATAGATGCATTAAATAAATAAAGGAAACAAAAAGAAATTACTCTACTAGTAGGGGTATTTCTGTAAATATGCAAAAAACTAGGGGCATAGATGCAATTTTTCCACAAAATATATAACGCAATGAAAACTTTGTGGACTAAATAATAAATCCAAGAACCACAAGGCTAAAAGTGCAAAATTTCCAACTTCACGTGCACGAGGCACGTGACTGGCAAGGATTAAATATCAATTATCAAAAAGCCAAGGGTCTGAATACAATTTCAACAAAAATATTACCGCATAATAAAATATTTTCTGGACTTAATAGAAATAGTGCAAACAACGAGGACCTCAGCGCAAAATACCCCATCCCCCACGTGTGCGAGTCACGTGAGGTGACGTGGACAGGGACCAAAGTGCAATAATAGAAACTATAAGGGTGTTTCTGCAAATTTTACAAAACTAATGAGCTACAGATGAAAGTTTCCGAACAGTTAAATAAATACAAAAAATGGCGAGGGCAAAGATGCAAAATACCCAGTGCATGCAGATCCGACGACGTTTGCTTCTTCATTTGCCATGTGTCGAAGATCTAATGGTCGATGACTATTCGTTGGTGACGGCTAGGAATAGATCCTCAAAGGAGGATCAATGGTTGCGAGCAGGGTCGATCCAACGGCCGATAGGTGAACTGGGAGGCAGCCTCGATCGGACGGCAGAGGAGCGAGGAGGAAGAACATGGAAGAACTCGCGGCGAGGTGAGCTTCCCCGCCCTCGATCTACTTTTAATATGTACATATATTATAAATAATATTTACAAAATTATAAAAATACAAAATTATAAAAATAATGTATAATAAATAAAATGAATATTTTAATATGTACAAGTGTATAATAGGGGTCCAAAACTTAACTTTCAAATTGTAGCTCCGCAAAATATGAAACCACCTTCATTAAATAGCTTATTAAAAATTATATACAATTAAAGGTGATTTTGATACATTTTGAGTTTTTATTTGAGAGATACAGGTCTGGGAAGATGGATTCTGGAATCTTACTCAAATCATAACTTTTTATCTGTACATTATTTTTGTATGAAATCATTTTTATATTTTTCTATATTTAATTATCTACAACTTTCATGCACAAAGTTTCTTTATTTGAAGTATAAAAAGTGGAACTAAAAATAGGTCGCAAAATAAATAAAGAATGAATTAAATGAAGGGAATTTTATTGGTTTCTGGCCCTTATCTCCCCCTACTTTATGCCTTGTCGACCTATTCATCTAGATGCCTAGGTCTCGGGGTTTCGGGTCATAAAATATTTACAATATTTTATTCTTTTTCTTTTCTTTTCTTTATTCTATTATTTTAGCTTTAAAAACCATATTTTATACAATATTTACACACACATGCATGAATGCTAAAATGTGGGAATTAGGGCTATTTACATGCATTTACTAGGGTTTTTGAGGCCAAAATGATAGAATAAAGATGATGAAATGTGGATTCATCAGTAAGATCGGCATCAGAATAATCACTCTGCATGGAAAAAATCTACTCAATTCGGACTAATTGTTCATTGGATTCGAGAAGTGCTTCAACAGTTGTCCATTTACCAAGAAAGAACGTAGGCTATCTGTGAGATCATATATCTCTACAATTCCATTACCATGTACTTCTTTCACTATATAAGGACCCATCCATTTAGACTTAAGTTTTCCATGAAAGACTTTCAACTTAGCATTGAACAACCATTTATCCCGGTACAAAGTTCTTTCACCTGATGTGCTTTTCATGCCATTTCTTGTTTTTGTCCTTGTAGACCACACTGTTGTCATACACCCTAATGCAGATATGTATGAGTTCATTCATGTTTAGTTCTCTACACAACTTCCCTAGGTGATAGTTCCAACTAATCTTTTTTATTGTCAATTCAGATTTGTGTACTAACTTAGCGGACAAATGGCATGGATTGCCATAGATCAATTTGAAAGGAGAGGTTTCGAGGGGGGTCTTGTAAGCGGTCTTATAGGCCCATATAACTTGGTCTAATAACTAGGACCGATTCTTACTATCAGGATGGTCTAACTTCTGAAGTATGCTCTTAACTTCTCTATTTGAAATCGTTGCCATGCCATTTGACTGCGGGTGGAAAGTACTAGTAGCTCGATGATTAATCACATAGTTCTTAGTTAAACTCTTCATTTCTTGATTCACAAGGTGTCTACCTCTATCAGAAATGAGTATCTTTGGAACCTTTAACGTAAAGATAATGTAATCCTTCACAAACTTACATACAATCTTAATGTATGCGGTTCGAGTTGGGATAGCCTCCATCTATATAGACAAGTAATCAGCCGCCTGCTCATGTCCATTATCGTTAGGGAAGGGACCCATAAAATCAATGAACCATGCGTCAAAAACATCACAAAATATCATGCATGTACATTTCATCTCTTTATCAAAATTTCCCTCCCATTCTCTAACAATCGGGTACAAGCTAACAAAATCAAAGACATCTCGAAAAAAGGTCGGCCAGTAAAATCCCCATTGGAGCACTTTGTGTGCGGTTATCTTTCCAGAGTGGTTTCCCTTCCTACATGGTATGATAGTGAGTGAGGACACTCTAGTATTCCTCCTGAGGAACACACCTTCTCCAAACATAGTCCAGTCCTTCAAAGAAAGGGAACAAATCCATCCAACAGTATTTCCTCGAATCTGGCTTTAGTCGATCAATATTGTTCCTAGTCAAACCTTAGGGAACTTGCTTGGAGACAAGGTAGTTCATCAAGTTGGCATGCTAAGGGAGAGAGTCAATAACACAAATCGACTCATCCGGGAAAGTCTCTCTTATAGGTTCTAAATCAGGGGAATCCTTAAGTGCATTTAGGGATAAATGATCAACCGCAATATTCTTAACTCCAGGTTTATCATTAATATCCAAATTAAACTCTTAGAGTAATAAAATCCACCTAAGAAAATGCACCTTCTTATGCTTCTTTTCCATTAAATACGGAATTACCGTGTGATCTGTGTATATAGTCACCTTGGACCCAAAACGGTAAGATTCGAATGTCTCTAAGGTCCAAACTACCACAAGCATTTATTTTCATTTACTATATAATTCTTCTGTGATGGATCTAGTACTTTACTCGCATAGTTGAAATATTTGATTCATCACTCTAGTTAGCTGAAAATAGAGTTTTGTCCAAGTAATTAGTTGCATTCATGTGTTTATAACTCATAACTAACATTCATGCACTTGTAAATAATTTATATAAATTAGCTTTTCATTTTGCATTCAAAATCACTAGTAATTATTAACCTGATTTCACCCCTTTTCAATTAATTCTTACTAACTCCAATTGACGTGAACCAACACCATTATGTACATATGATTAACATTAATCGATAAAAATTTCTAAAAATAATAACTTTTATATATGTGAAATAAATCCAAACCCTAATTCCATGATAAAAAGTCGTAAATGAAGATATCTCTCATATACAATGTCCAATTTCACTCTACTCACTTCTAAATTATTGTACACTCATATATCTACAAATTAAGACCTAATTGAAAAGAATCAAAGATCATTTGTGAAATTCGTGTTTTGGGACCAAACTATATAATGCAGTGTTCACGAAAGCGGCATGTGCGGCCTTTGCGGGCCACATATGCTGGTTGTACTGCTGCATATGCTGTATGTGCGGCCTCATACATATTTTTTTTATTATTTTTAATTATTTTTAATTTGTGCCATGTTTTTATTATGTTATTTGTACCACATTTTCCTTTCTTTTGCATTTATGCCAACCAAGCATTCAATGACCATTTAAATCCATCATCAGAGTAGTTGTACTGCGAGATTGGAGTAAACACACAAGGAAGAAAAAGAATAATGTACTAATAATTTAGCAAACTAATTTATTCAACTAATAGTTATTATGAATGCAATATATTATATGTAAAGTTTAGGACTTTTGATGGATGATCAGTTATAAATATAACGATAGAAATAAATGACATTATATTTAACAATAGATGCATTTTGTGTGCTAACTTTTCTATTTTGTTGATTGTTGTTAATTATTTTGTGTGCTAATTGTAATATTGAAGTATTGATATTTGATTGATAGACATTATTTTGAACTCTATATGAAAGTTATTTTTCTTAGATCTTATGTTGGACAACAATTATACATAAATTATTTTTTTGTAGTCACTTTTATATTTATTTATTTATAAATAAAAATTAGGAAACCACGTAGAATCGCATATACCCCGAACGCATACGCATACCGCTTTCCTGAACCTTGATATATTGTACATATTTCTTGATCTTTGACTTGTTATTTCCTATACATAAATCTTTTAGATTTTTTTCTATTTTTTATTTCATCCTATTTTCTAACTAATTCCATAAAAACAAAAATATAAAAATATCAGAAAAGTTGTAAAAAAAGAGAGACCTTGACTTGAGAACTTTGACCTATTCATTTGTAAATATTTCACATCACTAATCTTATCTGACCTTTTCTTATCTCTTAGATATTCCAAAAAAATGCATTTGTATCCATTGCACTACCTCACCTTAGAAGACCAATAAAAAATACAAAACTTAAAAAAATTAGTATTTTATATACACAAAATATCAAAAAATCATATCTTGCACACATAAGTCCATATGCATTTGAGTCCTTTCTGAATATTTTAGAATGCATTAAGATACACATTTTTTATTTTGATTTTTTTCATTGGATGACATTTTCTCTTTTTTATATGTTTATCTTTGCACTTCATACGTCTGGTCAAAGTCAAAACTGACGTGTCTCACCCTCATTGGGCCACCTCAGGCATCTGGTGAACCTGCCCCTCATCCTAGTCAAACTCCTTTATCTCTAGCTCCCCACATTTCGACCGTTAGTTCATGTTTGATCCAAAGGCCCTTACCACACACGCCTCGCATTTCGACCGCTAGATCATGTTTGATCCAAAGCCCTTACCACACGTGCCTTCCTCTCAGGCGAACATGCCTCCCTCGCGTGACCTCTGATGAATCTCGTATTCATCATGCTAAAAGCCGCAAATTAAGACCCCTGTTTAATCAAACCAATAAAATTACCCTCTAATCCCTTGTTTTTATCATGTATCATATTGTGTATAAATTACCATTAATTTATTGTATTTAATTTCTTTTAATTTTCTTGTAATTATTTTATTATTAAAACCCCCTAAAAATTAGGTAAATAAGTTGTCTATAATTCATTGACCATTAAAAGCACTAAAAAATACAAAAATATCTCAAAACCACAAAATCAGTATTTTTATCCCTTTAAAAATACCCCCAAAAATACACTTTGTAAAAATGACCTCTTTTGGCTTTTTGACCAACATAAAAGTTGTAGATCTCGTCGAGACGAGCAACTTTCATGTTTTGACTTTTTCCTAATTCGGCCTCTAACAATTTCTTTTCTATTTTTCTTTGTATTTATATTTGAATTTTTCTCATTGGGCCACGTGGCGCCCTCTGGGCCGTCCACGTGGCCGCTCCCAGATCTCGCCATCCGGCGCTCTTCCTGACCATCCGATCTCCTCCATTCCGCTCTCGTCTGGACCGTTCAGCCTTCGCCCACTTCTAGCCCTTGGATCTGATCTCAGATCAGATCTCCATCGTTACCTCGCGCCCCATCCACAACCATCTGATCCACTCCCTATCACACGACCGATCGCCCTCCACTTCGCCCCTTCATCTCAGCCCTCCGATCTTACTGACATCCAATGGTCCTCCACCCGCCACGTCGCCCATTCACCTTCAACCGTTAGATCTTCCCCCCTTTCCAATCATAGCCGTTCCTTCGCGATCTACCCTCAGCCGTCCGATCAGATCTTAGGATCTGATCTCAGCCTTTCGCTGCTCGCACCTCCCGACCGTTGGATCACGTGATCCAACGGTCAGGAGTTCATCTTCCTCCTCGTAACCTCCTCGCCACCAGCCGTTTTACCTTGCATACCCTCCGCCCCCTTCCATTTTTGGGAGGCGCCTCTGACCTTCCCTCCTCATGATAATGCCACCAACGCCTTCTCCGTTCATCCGACATCCCCGCGCAACCTTCATCACTCGCCTCCATTAAACCATTCACCATTAAACCTCCTCGCAAAAATGCTCTGCACCACTGTAACCCCCGTCCACCATTCTTTGCTTTTATCCTAGCCTCCTCCGCCCCTCCTATGACAGCGGAGGGGCGGAACGTCGAGGCGACGATGGGTATTTGCTGGTGTCGACCCTCGGCACTCCTCCGCCGAGTAGCGGACGCCCCCAAGCTCCGCCGAGCTCGCTGACTTGCTGACCAGCTGGGCAACGACCCCTGGGCTCTTCAGAGCCTCATCCCAAGCAACTCCTCCGCCAGGGTTCCCCTCCCCGACGAGGTCTTCTTCCACCTTCTTTTTCTTTCTTTTTCTCCTAATTTCCTAGACCTACTCTGACATCCTCATCGACCATTGACCACTCTACGACCTTCACCACCCATCGAACACCCTCGCCGACACCCTCTCCCTTCTCCAGAACCCCCAACCACTCCGACCACCTCCTCCTCTGCTTCACCGGAGATGGAGCCCAGGGCCACCGCTCCCGTCACCTTCCTGGCCCCCACTCACCACACCTCACTCGCACACACGATGCACTGGCTTCGGCTAAACTAACCACTGTAGGGACTTTGAATCGCCAGAGTTCGCATCGGAGCACCTTGGAGCTCCACCCTTCCGGCGAAGCTCCACCAAGCGCCACTGCCGATCAGCCACGGAGCTTCGCCGTGCATCCAAGACCTCCGCCAGACTTGTCGCTATCTTTGCCGACCCTCAGGCTACCCTTAGGAGCTCGGCGGAGCTCTTCGCGTGTCGCTAGAGCCTCGCCTCCTCCAGTGACTCGCGGCGGAGGAGACGCTACAGGTGTCGTTCGATCTACAAGATCGGGCTGCTATGATGGCAACACGTGTCAGCCCGAGCCTCCTCTCCAGACCAACAGGCTCGGGCAGTCCGAACCAGATCCAAGCCTCTCGTGGCAGCCACGTGGTCCGAGCCACAGGGGCTGACCCGAGCCTAGCCCTCGCGTGCCTTGCACGTGATGGCTGGGTAAATTGCAGGATAGACCTGGCGATTTTATGGAATTACACTTTGGTCCCCAGGCACGTGCCTCACGTGCGTGCCTAGGTAATTTACAGGGGAGCCCTCCAGATTTTTGGAAATTACATAAATGCCCCTACGTGCAAATGGTGAAATTACAAATAGGCCCAGGCGGTTTTTCATAATTGCATTTAGGTCCTTACAAGGACCTAAATGCAATACTTACCCTTTATTTTTATTGCATTTTTATTACAATTATGCCCTTGCACTGTTTCTAGCATAACTTGAGCATCGTAGGCCCAAATTACATGATTTTAGTGTCGTGTTTTGATCCTTTTTTGTCCTCTACAATTTAGTATGCTTAATTATCTCATTTGCTCCTGTTTTAATTAAAGTGAATTTTTGTGTGGTAATGGGACCTTGCTCTACTTGTCTTGCTTGATTTGATGACCGCTTTTTAATGATGGATTAAATCGACATTGATCTCATTTCTTTTTTGTTGCTCACTATTTTTAGGGAATAATTGTTGGCTTTATTTAACATACTTGTTCTCTAGCATATCGTTCATGCATCACTTTATAATTGCATAAAAACCGATAAAAAATGCATGCATCTTAGCATCGCTTTGTAAATAACATAAATTGCATGAGGACCTGATATTTAAATTAACCGACATTGTGCCTTCATGAATAGAAATTCGACAAACATATTAAGTAGTCGTGTCCCTGTGTTCGACCTTGGTAGACTTGTCAAGTAAAAATATTCCACGACATTCAAAAATCGTGGTTTTTACTGAACCAAATTCGTCTCCTATACTACGACTAATTCATCACTTTTAAAGAGGCGAATTTCGCGTTCATCAAATGGCATCATTGCCGGTGATACGACTTTTCTTAATTTTTGAATTTTGATCTTTTGTTGATTAATTTCATTATTTTTAGGACCTCATTTCATGCATCATATCTGTTGATTTAATTTCCCGGTTTGGCTAACTTTTCTCTTTTCTGGCAGGGCCCATGATGATCGGGGATGCTTGATCCTCATGGAGGCGTGAAGTCGGGAGCTTCCGTTGAAAAGCCCGTAAAGGAATTTGTGAAGAAAGGCTAGAGTCTTTTTATCAGCCCAAATTTCATTGCATATTGTAAAAAAAATATTCTTGCACCTGCATATTTACTTCCAGTTTTGCATGTTGTACAAAAAAAATACCCCTCCCCCCACACACACACCTACACTTGCACATACGCACTCACTCCCACCATTCCCCTATACATTTCTCTCTCTCTATCTCTCTCTCTCTTTGTGTATATATTTCACGAACCCCCTCCCCCGCACCCTTGTATCATATAACACCCCCCCCCCTAACGCAGACCTTGCTTCAGCTATTTGTAGCCTAAGTATAGGGGGGACCTGCCTGCTTATCCCTCCCTCGTTCTATCTTCTTGTACTTAGGCTAATTTTAGCCTAAGTATAGGGGGACCCTCCTCCTCAGTTCCGCGATATCACCCTATATTTGAACAGAGCTTTGGCTTCATGGAACTTGTGCTATGAGGACATAGCAAAATTTAAGTATAGGGGGGTATACCGTATATTACTGTATATTTACTTTAGCCTTAGCTCGCGTTTTAATTCTTTTTAAAATTTTATTTTTTGGGCTAGGTTTTGGTAAACTAGTGAACTGAGTAAAAACCTGTAAAAATTGTTTATTATAATCAAAGGTTTTTGTAAATATTCCTGTTTAAAAAAATTAAAAATTTAAAATCTTTCTTGGAATTTGACTCTAACTACTAGGCTTAGTAGACATTTTCAGTGAGGGAACCTCGGTCTTCCTTAGCAGAGTGGGTGGTTTAGAGGACATCGCATACGACCCTATCCTCAAGTAACATGGGCCTCGGCCCGTACTTACACCCATACTGGCCGAAAGTGTATACTTTTATTTGAGCCTAGGCCAGTCATTGTCTCTCCGAGGAATAAAAAACCCATAAAAATCTGCAAAAGCCAAAAATCACAAAAATTCACTAACCTAAGGAGTTGGTGTATTCCTGACACAGTCACACTCACTCAAGGCTTGAGGATTTTGAGGACACTGGATTCCTGGGATCTTGAAAGTCTGAGTTAACATGCCTTAGTCATTAGGGTTTTTATGACTTAAATATCCACACTTCCCTGGTTTGAAAGATTTGAGTGCTATATTGCACTCTTCATCTCTACCTTCAAGAAAATATGATCAACACAGTCACTTCCACAACTGCATGATTGATGAGCTAAGTTGAGGTATCACTTGAGGAATTAGGACCAGAGATTTGAGTTTAGACACGATCTAATGATATTCGAGGATGGGATAAAGTTAATGAAGGTTTCAGAAAACCTGAGTGTCAGCAAAACCCTAGCTAGTATGTGAACAAGATTCATATGCTATCTCTTTGATATTTACCTATGTGCCACGGTGTGATAAAACTTAATAGAATTTGTTGATCAGTGTGCGCCAACCTTTGGTAAAAGCAGTGGAGCTAGCCAATAAAAAGAAATGAAATGTCAAAGAAAAAGCTCTGAATATCAAAGTCAAAATGCAAATGAGCTTCCACCAACGTTGAGCGCTCCCAAACATTTTCAAAGTGTCCACTTAGACCAAGAGCTAATTAGGACCAAGGAGTCGGGTTGACACCACAAAAAGGGCCCTGCATCGTAAGCGATACAAGTCTGGGTGTCGAAGGTATCTTAGATACTTAGAAAAGACACACCCCGGTGTACTCCTAGAAAAACAAGTGCAGACGACTCCAACTCTCTTAACGGACACATTGATCAACAAAATTAAAATTTACATGTGTTGAGTAAAAAGGCACACGAGAGGCCCCTTGTTCCAATGTGAGGGTGAGAAAAACAGACACAATCCCATTACCTCCATCATCTGGCCGTCCATCAACATTTCAAGTCTGACAAACTAATGAGACGGTTGACTGAAGCAAGAGTAGACTTATTCCCTAGTATTGAGGATTAGGTTTAGAGGAGAGTCTTCGGAACTGGAACTTTGAGTGATGCATCGACTCGGCTCTCATGAAATGCAGTACACTAATTGTCATATCCTTATATTATATGTACAAAAAAAGAGTCTGATAATTAGAGAAGTTGGATTCCTTTTGACTAAGGCATGGATAAACCTAGAATTTTAGGATCACTTAGGTCAAGGGTCTTCGAAAGATCGAGCCTTGAAAATTTCACGCGCACTGTCAGGAATTAATCCGACTCCTTCATTCTTTAGATGCTCGAGGACGAGCATGGTTTAAGTATAGGGGTATGATGAATCTCGTATTCATAATGCTAAAAGCCGCAAATTAAGACCCCTGCTTAATCAAACTAATAAAATTACCCTCTAATCCCTTGTTTTTATCATGTATCATATTGTGTATAAATTACCATTAATTTATTGTATTTAATTTCTTTTAATTTTCTTGTAACTATTTTATTATTAAAAACCCCTAAAATTAGGTAAATAAGTTGTCTATAATTCACTGATCATTAAAAGCACTAAAAAATACAAAAAATATCTCAAAACCTCAAAATCGATATTTTTATCCCTTTAAAAATACCCCCAAAAATACACTTTGTACAAATGACCTCTTTTGACTTTTTGACCAACATGAAAGTTGTAGATCTCGTCGAGACGAGCAACTTTCTTGTTTTGTCTTTTTCCTAATTCGACCTCTAACTACTTCTTTTCTATTTTTCTTTGTATTTATATTTGAATTTTTCTGATTAGGCCACGTGGCACCCTCTGGGCCGTCCACGTGGCCGCTCCCAGCTCTCACCACCCAGCGCTCTTCCTGACCATCCGATCTCCTCCATTCCGCTCTCATCTGGACCGTTTAGTCTTCGCCCACTTCTAGCCCTTGGATCTGATCTTAGATCAGATCTTCACCGTTACCTCACGCCCCATCCACAGCCATCTGATCCACTCCCTATCACACGACCGATCGCCCTCCACGTCGCCCCTTCATCTCAGCCCACCGATCTTACTGACATCCAATGGTCCTCCACCTGCCACGTCGCCCATTCACCTTCAACCATTAGATCTTCCCCCCTTTCCAATCATAGTCGTTCCTTCGCGCTCTACCCTCAGCCGTCCGATCAGATCTTAGGATCTGATCTCAGCCTTTCGCTGCTCGCACCTCCCAGCCGTTGGATCACGGGATCCAACGGTCAGGAGTTCATCTTCCTACTCGTAACCTCCTTGCCCCCAGCTGTTTCACCTTTCGTACCCTCCGCCCCCTTCCATTTTTGGGAGGCGCCTCTGACCTTCCCTCCTCGTGATAACGCCACCAATGCCTTCTCCCTTCGTCCGACATCCCTGCGCAACCTTCATCACTCGCCTCCATTAAACCATTCGCCATTAAACCTCCTCACAAAAACGCTCCACACCACCGTAACCCTCGTCCACCATTCTTGGCTTTTATCCTTGCCTCCTCCGCCCCTCCGGTGACAGCGGAGGGGCGGAACGTCGAGGCGACGATAGGTATTTGCTGGTGTCGACCCTCGACACTCCTCCGCTGAGTAGCGGACGCCCCCAAGCTCTGCCGAGCTCGCTGGCTTGCTGACCAACTGGGCAACGACCTCGGGGCTCTTCAGAGCCTCAACCAAAGCAACTCCTCCGCCAGGGTTCCCCTCCCCGACGAGGTCTTCTTCCACCTTCTTTTTCTTTCTTTTTCTCGTAATGTCCTAAACCTACTCCGACATCCTCATCGACCATTGACCACTCTACGACCTTCACCACCCATCGAACACCCTCGATGACACCCTCTCCCTTCTCCAGAACCCCCAACCACTCCGACCACCTCCTCCTCTGCTTTGCCGGAGATGGAGCCCAGGGCCACCGCTCCCGTCACCTTCCTGCCCCCCACTCATCTCACCTCACTCGCACACACGATGCACTCGCTTCGGCTAAACTAACCATTGCAGGGACTTTGAATCGCTGGAGTTCGCATCGGAGCACCTTCGAGCCCCTCCCTTTCGGCGAAGCTCCACCAAGCTCCACCGTCGATCAGCCACGGAGTTTCACCGTGCATCCAAGACCTCCGCCAGACTTGCCGCTATCTTCGCCGACCCTCAGGCTACCCTCAGGAGCTCGGCGGAGCTCTTCGCGTGTCGCCGGAGCCCCGCCTCCTCCGGTGACTCGCGACGGAGGAGACGCTACAGGTGCCGTCCGATCTACGAGATCGGGCGGCTATGATGGCAACACGTGTCAGCCCGAGCCTCCTCTCCATACCAACAGGCTCGGGCAGTCCGAACTAGATCCAAGCCTCCCGCAGCAGCCACGTGGCCCGAGCCACAGGGGCTGACCCGAGCCTAGCCCTCGTGTGCCTTGCACGTGATGGCTGGGTAAATTGCAGGATAGACCCGACGATTTTATGGAATTACACTTTGCTACCCAGGCACGTGCCTTACGTGCGTGCCTGGGTAATTTACAGGGGAGCCCTCCAGATTTTTGGAAATTGCATAAATGCCGCTGCGCGTAAATGGTGAAATTACAAATAGGCCCAGGCAGTTTTTCATAATTGCATTTAGGTCCTTTCAGGGACCTAAATGCAATATTTACCCTTTATTTTTATTGCATTTTTATTACAATTATGTCCTTGCACTGTTTCTAGCATAACTTGAGCATCGTAGGTCCAAATTGCATAAGTTTAGTGTCGTTTTGATCCTTGTTTTGTCCTCTACATTTTAGCATGCTTAATTGTCTCATTTGCTCCTGTTTTAATTAAAGTGAATTTTTATGTGGTAATGGGACCTTGCTCTACTTGTCTTGCTTGATTTGATGACCGCTTTTTAATGATGGATTAAATCGACGCTGATTTCATTTCTATTTTGTTGCTTACAATTTTTAGGGAATAATTGTAGGCTTTATTTAGCATACTAGTTCTCTGGCATATCGTTCATGCATAACTTTATAATTGCATAAAAATCGATAAAAAATGCATGCATCTTAGCATCGCTTTGTAAATAACATAAATTGCATGAGGACCTGATATTGAAATTAACCGACATTGTGCCTTCATGAATCGAAATTCGACAAACATATTAAGTAGACGTGTCCCTGTGTTCGACCTTGGTAGACTTGCCAAGTAAAAATATTCCACGACATTCAAAGATCGTGGTTTTTGCTGAACCAAATTCGTCTCCTATACTACGACTAATTCATCACTTTTAAAGAGGCGAATTTCGCGTTCATCAACCTCCTGCACATTGATGGATCTGGCATGATCCAACTGCCGTCCACTTATCTCTTTCCTTCGGCCAACCCCTTCCTGATCATTGGATTGAGATGATCCAATGGTCGATGCTCAAACTTCTTCCTCTCAGCCCATATCCTATATCTAGCGATCACTACCACCAACCGCCAGCTACTCTCCTAATCCCCAATCCCTAATCCTCAGCTCCTCCTTTATCCCCAGTTGTTAGAACCATCCTCCCCAACCGATTCTATCCTCTCCTTCCTCCACCAACGGTCACAGACTCTCTTCCGATGTTATCGTTGAACCCATCATCGATTCTATCCTAATACTAAAACAATGGCGTCCGGTGAAACAAAAAAACTAACTCTATCCTCTACCACCAACCTTAACCACCATTATCCCCTCTTCTTCCTCAACAAGGCCCAAACTAACCCCCTTAAATCTCTTCCCTATTTAACACCATACCAATTGCCGGTGATCCTTTA
The DNA here is from genome assembly GCA_037367405.1 of Ottelia alismoides. Lineage (NCBI taxonomy): Eukaryota > Viridiplantae > Streptophyta > Magnoliopsida > Alismatales > Hydrocharitaceae > Ottelia > Ottelia alismoides. Next base: position 454,107 of record JAZKJV010011560.1, read on the forward strand.
TCTATTGTTCTCACCGTCATAGTTCCAAAGCGAAGAGAGAGGAAGAGAGAGATGTGAGTTGGGTCAGTGACAACGAACCCCTCCGGCAAAGATACTTCCAGGCGTGATCTAAGGACGACTTCGATCTCACCGCTACATCTCAACTAGAGAGAAGCCCATCTCGTCCTCTCTGCCGGAGGACTTGAGCGACGACCCGAAGTTGAGAGCTTCTCCCACAATATCAAACGAACTTCTAGGTAACCTTCATCTTATTTGTCTTTTCCCCTTCTTCTTCCTTGTTTCTAAGTTTCCTCAATCGTTTGCACCACACCCATGACCTTCTTCTTCAATTTCTCCTGATGATCTTCTTCACCAAATCGCAACAACAACCATATGCATCATCTCCTCCCCCTCTGCTTCCTTGCCATCTCTCCATATCTTACCACCTTCCGTAATCAATTAATCTCAATCTAAATCCCAAATAAATTATCCATTTTTTAAAATTTTTATGATAATAAATATCAATTTTCAAAGAATAAATGTCTCTCAAGTATGATCGAATAACTTCCACAATTAATTGAAATTCAATGATTTCTCAAAATAATGATTCAATGTTCTATAATGATAGAGACTGAAATAAGTTTCATAACCATGTACAAATTTTGTAAAACTATAAGTTTAACATTGTAAAAAAAGTGATAACTAGAATGTTTTGTAAAAAAAATCGCACTTGTATGTAACTAACATTTTCATCTAATGTACAAATAGTTTTGTAATTCTATCTTGAGGTAAATGTGATGTTAATGTCTATCATAAAATCTATGAAATAATAAAATGTGAAATAATAAAAGGAAACATCTAAATTGACAATGGCTTTCTTTAACTCAATGAAGCTCACACCTCATTTGAAGTTTCTCTTATATATGGATTTAATAGACCTACCCCTAGGGGGAGCCAAGTTGGCTACCTTTACCATTATTTTTTTATTTCTTAGGGTGTTTTCTAAAAATACTTGGTGAATGGTAGATTGCTACATGTCATCATGTTCTCTTTCAAATTTCGATTCAGTTCATGACTCCTGTCTCATCCATCAAACTTGTCAAATTTCAATGGTCTCAAAATTGCTGAAATTGACCCCTTATAGATGGATGGGCTAGGAATCTTTTGTTTACACGAAATCTGAATGATAACATGTTGTCATCTACTAGACTAAATCTCCCCTAGTATTTTTAGAAAATACCTTAAGAAAAAATAAGGGTAGAGGTATAGCCAAGTTGGCTCCCCCCTAGGGGTAACCTCATTAAACCCATATGTACACTCACGCACGCATGCACATCCATACACACGAATGCACACACAGATACACACACATACATACATATACGTATATATAAATATACGGTTTAATGGGGCTACTCCTAGGGGAATCAGCTTGGCTACCACCACCTTAGATCACTTCATTCCACCATATTCTCATTCAAATTTCAACTTAATTCGAGACTTCTATCTCATCCATCAAACATGTCAAATTTTAATGATCTCGGAATTGCTGAAGACACTCTAGATGGATGGGTTAGGAATGTTCGTTTTACATAAATTTTGAATGAGAAATGTTGTCATCTAATGGACTAAATCTTCCCACGTGCTTTTCATAAAATACCTTAAAATATAAAAAAATAACAGTGGGGTAGCCAAGTTGGCTTTGTCCTGGATATAACTCCATTAAACCCATATGTGTGTGTTCCAATGAGCCCCGACTCATTATGATTGTAACGAGCACGATCATTGTTATTAATATTTTTTATTATTTTAAGTATATCACTTATTTATTTACAAGCGGTATACATATTCTTACTAAGCCATTTTTACGAAAAGAAAATATTAAATTAATATGAATTAATTGAATCTTTATTTACATCACTGTTGTCTTTTCTATTCTTGCTACTGACCGTTTCGTATTAATTTCATATTTTTTTGTGAAAATGACTACTAGTAGTAAGAGTATGTTATAACACTTGTAAATCAATATATACATTTTTTTGCTCAAAATGATAAATAAATATTAGTAAAAATGATTGTACTCATTGCAATCCGAATGAGCTCAGGGCTCATTGAAATCTCTCTCTCTCTCTCTCTCTCTCTCTTTCTCTCTCTATATGTATGTATGTGTGTGCGGAAAAAAGGGGTTGTCCCCACTCTATTTTCCGACATTTTTTTAACCTTTTTTTAAATAAAGCAATGTATTTTCATCATTATATCTCTCTAATATGTCATTCCAATTTCGTCAGAAACAGAGACTTATTTGCCTTCCATCTAGAACTGGCATTTTAATGGTCTTAGAATTGTTTTAATCAACCTATTCTAGATGAAGGGCATAGGAGTCTTCGTTTTTGACGAAATTGGAATGACATATTAGAGGGGTATAATGTTGAAAATACATGATTTTATTTTTGAAGAAATAAAAAAAGTCGGAAAGTGTGGGAGGTAGCCCCTTGAATACTATATATATATAACAACGGTATCATTTGTTCCAAAATTATTGTCGACAAATACCATATCCGTTGCTATATTAATGATGATCTACATAACACTTATTCATTATTATTTTTCAGTGAACTAAAAAATTAGCAACGATTAGCTAAAATTTCGAAGAAAAAAATGTCGCCTTTTAGGCATCCTAGGACAAGGCTCTTGTCCAAGTCGAAATCCCCGAGCAAGATTCTTTCACTCGATGAGAATGTTCGATGCCTTTTTTTTCCAATATTCACCTTGAACTTCTCACCCAAGTTCAAGGTCATTTATCTTCGTCTCCTTAGCAACGGGTAAGTGTCTCTATATGCATCATTGCTAATGATATACAATGGATATGTCATTCAACATTAATTTCAAGTATAAAAAATAATTTCATGACAAATAATATCACCGTCATATATTCAACAACGGATGGACGACAAAGTGATAATTTTTTTAAACAATTGTCATAATGGACCTATTTTATTGTAGTGCTAGTATATATGTCAGATGTGATTCATACCAACCGTAAGAAAATATTGGCACGAGAATCAAATACCTTATGTGTAGACTTGGGGATTTGAGTTCTCTCTAATACCAGCATGTATTGAATGAGACCTAACATCCGTATAATACTGTACAGGTAGGCAGTCACCTTTCTAATGTTGGTACAAAAGAGAGAGGAACGAGTTGGGATACAGCTTTTATTTAGGTTTCTGATGGGCAAATCGGAAGCTGGCAATCCTTGATGCCTTTGTGCTTTAACTTAAAAGAGAATGGTTAGTATAGTCACCTAACAAGCCAAACCGATAATAGTTAGGGATTTGTTTGGATCCGTTGATTCTTAAACACCAAACCATAAAGAGATGGGTAGCAATAACACTTGCTAGATATGCCACTACAATAAATATTGCTTATGCCAACGAATATCTTCCATGTTAAATTTATACTCATGAACATTCTTCATTGCAAACACCATCAGTTCTTGAAATGCACAACCAAATGTACTTTTTGCTAGCAACGAATCATACGGAAATGGTTATTGTTGACTTTCTCAGAAAAATTCTGCTTATCGGTATTAATGTAGTAACATGTAATATAAATGTTAACGCAAAAGGCATCGCATAATCAAACGAAAAATGTTATTCATTGTAAACTACAAGAATAAAAATTAATAATCATAGTTTTGAATTCGACATCTAAAATATGGGAACACATCCAAATTATCTGTTGCCGTGAACCAATTTTAACATGGGATTTTTACTCGACAGACTATATAATCTTTTTAAATTACCTCCACGATCTTTGAAATAATTTAATTCTCCCCTCGACCCCGTAAACTTGCTCCATCTTATCCTACAGACCCTGTCGTCATATTTAACTTTATTGGAGTCAAAAATTTGAGTTAAACTTGGGTTAATCAAACCAAAGAAAATCAACGGTGGATCTTCAATCTCCATCTCTCCTTCCTTATCCCCATCCTTCATCATCCTCTTCTTCAACCCATCAAACGGGAAGCTGCAGAAGACATGGAGGGCGGCAGCAGTGCCTCCGACCTCTGTGCCTTCGTGGTTCTTGACAACTGGCTCACCAGTTCGATCCCCAGTCCGATGTATGCCAGGATCTTGATCAACACTACATATTCGATGTAAATTTGGTTGATTCTACACCAACCAAAAAAAGGGAGAAAAAGGGGTACATAAGCAGAAGAAGGAAGCGAAGTTTTGCTATCGCAACTCAACATGAGGGTTTGTCACTAGCGGCGGCTACAAAGGCGGCGGCGATGGACTCAGAGAGAGATGCGAGCTTCTGAAGGTTGAGATGGATGATGATGTCGGGAAGAGCTTGGTGTCGTCGACAGTGTTGCTGTCTGGGACGTCGACGACATAAGATTCGAGGACGATGGTGCGGATCTCGCTGTCGACGCGGACCTCATTGATGGTGGTGACGGAGCGATAATTGTGGATGCGATGATTGCTTCCGATGATGGTGAAGCCGAAGACAAGGCGGTCCTCATCGATGATATCGAGGCGCTCAGTGCTAATGGACGCGGGGAGGCCAGAGATGACAGAGAGCTCACAGAGTGATGAATATGTGATTCATCACTCTAAAAGTTGAAAATAGAGCTTTGTTCCCAAGTAATTAGCTGCATATCTACATTTGTAATATTGCATAATTAACACCCATGTATGTGTAAATAATGTTTGCTTTTTAGCATTCATATTTGCATTTAATAAGAAGCCCAATTCACGTGTACAAATCACCTGTAAATACCATATATATATATTATACTAACTCCAATACCAATAAAATCAACTTTATAGTATATATTACTAACACTAATAAAGGAAAAAATATCAAAAAAATACTAACTTGTAAAATTATCCAATAAAACCCAAATCCAAGTTTGAGACTATGAACCTTAAAATGCACATATCTCTCTCATACAGTGTTCGATTTAGGTCTACTCACATTTAAAGTAATATACATTCACAGACCTTCAAAACAAGACCAGTTTCATTAAAATCGGAGATCGTATGTGAAACTTGAGGTTTGAACCCTATCGTATATTGTACATATTGACCATAATACCCTCGATTTTATCTTTCTATTTTCTCAATTATGAAAAATCCAAAAAAAATAGATTAAATTGTAAATATTCTGTTCATATTTTCTCTATTTTTTTTAATTTTTTCTCGATTTAAAAATGGCAAAAAAATTACAAAAGATAAAATGCGGTGCTTTTATACATATAAGATGCCACCCAAAAATACTTTTTGTACATATGACTTTTTTTATTTTCGATCCTTCAAGGAAGTTGTAGATCTCATCGAGACGTGCAATTTTCGTATTGACCACTTTTTGATTTGACCCCTTTTGCTATTTCTTTTTTATTTTTCTTTCGAATTGACTTGTGATTTTTCTGGGAGCGACACGTGGTAGCTCCTGGAGTCACCACGTGTCACCCGGTTTTATTATTATTATTTTATTTTAATTTATTTTAGTTTAATTATCTTAATTAATTTATTTTAATTAATTTATTTATTATATAATTTAAATTTAAAAATAACACACCACATGGTAGCTCCTGGAGCCGCCACGTGGCACCTTTAGCAACCAACCCCATCACGTGTGATGCACGTGATGGCTTATCTCCCACGGTGCGTGCGCCCGCGTCCTCCGCCTGGGGTGCAACCACCTCCGCGCACCTCTCCTCCTATCTCCCTCTCGTCGGTCAAACTGCAACCGCCGCCCCGCCTCTTGCGGCGACGTGCGACCCATCCACCGCCTTTTTCTCTTCCCTCGTGACTTAACTGCCTCCACTTCTGGCAGCGCACGCAACCGATGCCCATTTCCCCCACGTTCTCTCTCCTCCATACCCATACACGAACATCCCGCATAACCCTCCATCGCCAACCTCCTTTAAAGGATATCCTCCATCCCGTTGCAAGCATCTACCATTCTCGTGAGATATCGACCCTTCTCCAGCTTCTTCCACCTGCGGTGTGACATACTATGGGTGTGACTCTTGAGCGACGATGACAAGGGGTAAACCCCAGGCATGCTCCGGTGACAATCACTTGTCGTTGCAGCTAAATCGGTACAGTTGCCCAGCTCGAGCTTGCCGTGCTCTAGAGCGATAACCAGAGGCTTGTAGAGAGCCTTCTTCCCAGACGAATTCGATCCATCCCCATCTAGGTACGTTATCTTCTTCCCACATCTTCTTACCCCCTCTTCTTTCTCGTCTTCTGTATCTCCTTCGTCTTCTGTTCTCGCCCCTTTCTTGGCTACATCTCTACTCCAAATCGGAACCCGTTCGATTTGCTCCCCTGATCGATCTGTCGCTGCCCTCGAGCACCCCGCATTCAACTTCCATCACCGGACTTCGGCCCTCCATTCCATCCCCTTCTACCTTTCACATCCCAACCACCGTTGTGGTCAATTCCTCTCTCTTCATCCCACTCGACATCCGCCAACAACCAGCAGCCGTCAACCTTGTTCCACCTTGCAGAGCAGAGCAGCACTACTCTCGACCAACTCAGCCAAACGTTAGTAGATCACCTCCAAGACGCCCCTCATGCAGACCTCGCTCCTCCCTAGACCTCGGGCGTGTGTCGCCTAAGGTCCAGGTCCAGTCGCACCTCCACGACTCTCCGAGCAACTCCACGCTTCCTCGTCGGTCCTCGGGCATGTGTCACCTGGTGGTCGCCTTCACTCCATCGGCACCATCCGTCCGCAGGACCAGCACATCAGCACCCCCTCGCCGGTCTCCATCACTTGCTTGCCACCACCCCGTTGACCCGCCACTGCACGTGAGGTGCTCCTGCTGGGGAAAGATAATTGCACAGAGGCCCCACCACTTCCTGCCATTCACAAGAAGGTCCAGCTCCAGAAAGGGCACATGCACTGCACGTGCAAATTTGGAGAAACTTCATCAATGCCCTCGGTGTCCGAGAAAACAACTGCAAAAGTCCCCGCCAGCCCAATATCATGTGAGGCGCACGTACATCAGTGGAGAAATTGCATATATACCCTCACGGGTATAGGCAATCTCATCTAAGTCCCTGTCAACATTATTTTATTTTATCAATTTTATTTTTGTAATTGCATATACATCCATGTCTTTACATATTCATTTGAACCTGCATTTGGCATTATTTCATTATTCTAAAAAGTGCATATTGTAGAAGAACTCATGTTTTATCAATGTGGAAAATCATTATATTTTTGTGAGCTATGGTTTATTTAATAGAATTAATTTGCTGAAATATTGCATATTTTACCCAATACTTATTCCGAAATTGATTTTAAAGTAATCATTGCTCCAAAAATTACCAAAACTTCAGAGTAGGTGGAGTTTGAGTAGTTCTACTTTGTGCCCAAAAATCCTCACATTTGCACACATAACATGGTTTAAATAAATTAATTGGTATTTCACATAATTTGTTTTTAGTAAGTCAAAAATTAATTGTTTTCTGAAGTTTAGTAATTTTCCTGGATTCGTCACATAGAAGTATCTAGGATAAATTTTATCTCTGAAAATAATTTAATTTGGTATTTATTAAATTAAATTTGCGAATATAACCCTGCATTCATATTTAATTCGTAGTTAATTCATATAGAGTCGAAAAAATTCCAAAAAAATTAGGGTTGCTTCATTTAATCATAATTGACATTCTGGCCAAGTTGAGAGTTTTTGGACTTAATTTGGTGATATTCACATTTTAAACCCTCGAATTTGTCCAAGATTACATTGCATTTTTATTTGCATACAAAATCCATAAAAAATATTCTCCTGAAAACATAGTATCTAGATCGACTTTAAATTAATCTAAGGAGAAAGTTACCTCCCAGAGTTCGACCTTGAGCTTGCCCAAGTAAAATAAAAAAATTGTCGCTTGCTATTAATTGTTACATTAATTAAAGTAGTTTTCGATTGACTCGAATTTATTCGATTGCAACGAAATCATTAATTCTACATAATTAAAAGGATAAAATTCAGGTTTTTCAAATGGCATCGTTGTCGGGGGAGGCACGGATTTTTGTAATATTTCTCTGTTTATTTTACATTTTTGGATCATTAAGATTTTAGGGTTTCCATCTCCCGGGTAGTCTGATTCCTTATTTTTCTTTGTAATATTTATCTGTTTATTTATTTGTTTATTTTGTGTCATTCTCTCTGACCATTGTTTATTTTTGCGCAAGGAATACAAGGCATCGAAGGCGATTTGCCATGCAAGCCGAAGAACCAGCATCGATTGTAAACTGAGTGGTTTTAAGAGAATTTGTAAAAAAAGAGAGTGTCTGCATTTGCAACTGTTCCCGTTTGGGTTCTCACGCTTGTAATTGAATCATAAAAAGAGTCTCTGTGTTGTGTAACTGATTGACGTAGGATAGGACCTGCACTCGCGGCTCTTAGAGCTTTCTTAGGATTGTTTATGCTTGTAATATCTAGGATCACACTTCACCATTAAAAGACGCACTTAGATCGTACAACTTATCCAAATTTATCTTATTCTTCACTCGTTGATAGAACTGCTTGTCTAGGAGTGACTTTTCATCGATTGCATTCATTCAGCATAAAATTTCATTTCTATTGTGCATCTCACATGTAGAGCACAAGGATCATTGTAAGTCTTCTAAACTTGGCATACATCATCATTTTATCGTGCATCGGCTTTTCTAGGCTCCTTCTCCCTTGGTTTTCCAACTTAGGATTAGAGGAAATTGAGACTGGACGATAGGCGTGCCTTGTGTGTTGGACTAATCAAGTGGTCATCTAACTTTAAATCAGGACTGCTAAACAAAGTGACGAAAAAAATCAACATAAAATGGGAAGTTCCGTTTGCAGGAGAATAACCTTGACCTTGATTTCAGGCTGAGTGAGGGTACAGAGTGTGTGTGCACACCCTAAGGTAGAGCCAAAATCCCCGTCTTCCATATCACATACCCCGATCCTAGCAAATATCACAGGCTGAATCATTGTAGGTTCAACTGACCAGCACCAAGTAGCCTCCGCCTGCTTCGAGAGGCAGATAGGGGTGAAGCAGCGGTGCACCAAGACAAGTTGCTAGTAACCCTCTGGGGTGATGTTATAAGCCTTGTCAGCCTCCACCTACTCTGGTAGGTAGATAGAGGAAGGTCCTTGAACTTCTCAGCTGGTGATAGGAGCGAAGAAAGGAAGGACGTTGGTATCTTAGACGACAGGTTAAACAGGGGAGACACATCCAGCTTTGAGCCGACTTTCCCTTTATGCAACGTAATCCTTGCTATTTGCTTGAAAATCACACTTAAAATCAACCATATCAATTAGACCCAGCTTTGAGCCCTTCATCGTGATGAGTGTGAACTCAGGGTTTGTGATTCAATTGCTTGCCTCAGGTAGGAGTCAAATCCTATCTTTACACTTGTGCTCAAGATTCTTTTCGCCAGCAAAGATGACTGACCAGGGGATATTTATTCAAGCTTTGCAAATCTTTCATTGAACCCCCCACGAAGTGCGTCTTCATCGGCCCAAGCGCAACTTGAGCCAACCCGAGCTCATGACCCTCTTGAGTTTGGTATCTTTCACTCTTGGGATGGTCACTCTCAAACCATTCCCTTTCTCTCCTCTCATCTCACCGAGGAAGACCTTCGCCTCGGTAAGAATGTCTTCATTACTACATCCTCTAATCTAGACCACATTATTTACCCAGGTAAAGAGGACGAACCTCAGACCAAGATGCCTAAGAAAAATCCAAACGAAGAGGAACACATAGATGATCCTATGAATCAAGTCCTTACCCGTTTCGATAGAGTTGAGCAGCCAAATGCAGATCTTCTGGCTAGGATGAGACATGTGATTGAGACAGGTGGAATAGATAGATTGATGGTAGATGCCTACAACCCAGCTGAGAATGAGATGCATAGTTGGCTCGTACCTGAGGTACCACCAGAGGCATTTGAGCTGAAGCTCCATTTCCTTAGTTTGCTACCGAAGTTCAATGGAAATGCTACAGAAGACAATATGCTTTCTCGAGAGACTTCGAGTTGGTGTATAACAACCTTAGCCATCCTAGGGTTGGACAAGATTACATCAGGCTGAAGGCTACCCCGTTTGCCTTAGAAGATAAGGCTGCCCATTGATTGAAGAATCTCGGGGTGAGATGCACAACCTGGAGGCAATTCAAAGATTTATTTTTGAAGAAGTTCTACCCACTCAGTAGGATTATCCAGATGAGGACGAAGATCGCTAGCTTTTACCAGAGTCCCCACGAACCATTCCATGAAGTATGGGATAGATTCAATGACTTGACACAAAAATGCCCCTGCCATGGCATTACCAAGGTGATTTTAGTTTAGATCTTGTTCCGTGGTATGACCCCGGAAATGCAGGGGTTAGTGAGTGCAACCTGTGGAGGTAGCTATCTGAATAATAACGAAGACGTCGTATGAAAGATCCTATAGCAGATGGCGAAAACATTTAGATCTTAAGCAACCAGGGCCTATCAGATGTCTTCCTCAAGCCTGTCTATTGAGACACCTAGGAGGACTGTAGTGGATCTGACAGATGACCTAATCCCTAGCATGCGGATAATAGCTGATAAGCTCACCATGGTAGAACAGATCCACAAGAGGGTCACTGACCTTGAGGTGCTTTCACGATTGCCAAAACAAGTGGAATTAACTGAGAAGGTAGCCAAGATATGACTACCTGCTCCTCTTGCACCACCTGCACCTATATATCGAGTCCATCTAGTACAGGAGTAGGTACAGGGGCCTCAGAGCAGCTGGGTTGAGGAGCAATAGTACACTCAGCAGGATCAACACACACCCCCACATGTGGAGTCAGTCTATGAGGAGCCTCTACAGGTGTTTGAGATCAATGGGTTGTGGTATAGCCATGACCCCATCGGCAGACAGTAGAGGATAGGGAATGGTCAACCACACCGACCTTCCCTATCTCACCAGGAAACCAGCTCCGTCCCTACACCGCGCTTTGTACAGTCCCGACCAGGACAAGGACACCAGCCTCAGCAGCACCAGCGATAGCGCATATTCCACTAGGGCCAACAGGGCCCTCCACCACCTTACACCACACCGTCCCACCCGCAGCAGTACCGACAAGGCCAGCATGGCCAATATAAACATCAGAATCACTCATCCTCTAGTCAGCAGCAGCAGGCCCCGCCCACTAGTGAGTTGGAGTCCCTCACCTTGGCCATCCAGACTTTGACTGATAGGGTTCAGGAGATACAGAACGATTACCTAGATATAAGAATATATCAGAACCATGTCTCATGCCACTAGGATCAGCAGATGGCATCAAAGACCTCAATTCCCGCCCAGGTTCAGGCCAACCCCAATAGCCTGAATCAGGGTCTGCAACGATCACGAGATCATGCATATTATTTAGATTATTCTCAATCTGAGCATGAGATCCTTTCGTACGCTAATTTTAATCATATGTCCCTCAGGAGCGGAAGGACCGTGACCATACCTGATCAAGAACGGGTACATGAGGAAGATGCTACCCAGTCTCTACCTAAGGAGAACTTGGAGGTAGATGAGCAGCATCACCACCAGCATCACCGACATCAGCAGAATAAGGTATTTCCAAGTCCTCAAAATACTAAGGCAAAAAGAAGGAGAGGAGCACCAGTAATGAATCAAGCGAGCCTAATAAAGAGCCTGCACCTCGATCTGAGGAGGACACACCAAGAGTAGCAGTAGATGCACCACTTCTTTTGTTTCATGAATTTCTTTCCAGTCTGAGTCAGAGTGAATGTCAGAGTCAGAGTCCCAGTCCTGTACAGAACTCAGTTTCCTGTTTGAATGAGAACATTTCAGTTTCAGAATCTGAGTTGTCACCATAATCCCTTTCAAAGGTACCCTTAAGGGTGGAAAAAAGAAATCCAAAAAAATCCAAAAAGATGACCCTGAGATGGTTGATTTTTGCAATAAATAGATCAAGGTCACAATCCCCTTTGATAAGTATGTGGATATGACACCTCCATTTTAGAAGTACCTTAAGGTGAGATGCATACCTACTAGGGTCAGCAGGAAAATCAGAAGCCGTGTTGAGAAGCACGTTTTGTTAGTAGCCACTACTTGTGCCATCAAGAATGTGTTTCCAAGGAAATGAAGGGACATGGGTGCCTATTATGTGGTAAGTCATGTCGATGACACTATGTTTGCTCGCACTCTCCTAGATAATGGATCTTCAATCAACCTGATGCCAACAACCCTTTCTGAGTGGCTAAATCTAGGACCCCTTAGGAAGTCCATAGCTCTGCTCCAGTTTACAGAAAAATCAACCAAGAGGTCCAAGGGAGAATTGAGGAACAATATCATCAAAGTTGAGGGACGAGATTACATGGTGGACATTACAGTCCTTGATATGGAGACCCCTCGAAATTGGAGAGATTCTCATATCATTCTTGGAAGGCCCTTCCTTAGAATAGTAGGGGCCTTATTTGATTATAAGATCGGGAAAATTCAGTTCCAAACTCCAGGAGGAGATGAAGAACTTGAGACAAAGCATACAAGGTGGTAGAGTCCAGATTCCGAATCTAGCATCGAGTACACTTCGTCAAAAGCAGATTGTGTTCATATAGACACCGTTGGGCCATGGATACAGAACCCAACTAGCACCTATGAGTCCCTCTCCGCTGGAGAGAATCTTGTACATGAGACAGTTTGCGAGATCCTTATGAACGAACACACGCAGATCCTACAGAGAATGCATCCCCCTACATCTTCGATGGCACAGAGGCCCAGCTGGGCCTGTCAGTCCTTCCCTCTTTAGGACAATCAGAAGATGAGGAGGATGAGTCAGAGGTGGCTTTCACCGATTGCTTGGATACTTTTGACGATCCGACTCCGGAGCTGAGTCAGTTGGTGACAGTTACTTCAGAGATAGATCCGACCACTACCAGCACAGAGCCAGAATCGATTGAGCCAAATTTTCTCCGATGACCACACTAACCATTACCCACAACCTTGAAATATGCCTTCCATGTGGGACAAGAGAAGGAATTTCCGATCATCATCAATTCAAGATTGATCAAGAGCAGGAATCTCGTTTGCTAGAGATCCTGGAGAAGGACCACAAGGCAATAGGCTGGAGCATCTCCGATCTCCATGGGATAAATCCCGTGCTCTGCTCGCACTGTATATATCTTGAGAATGAATCTAAATCCTCTCGTGAATTCCAATGCTGGTTGAATCTAAATTTACGAGAGGTCATGAAGAAAGAAATTGAGAAATGGTGCGACACGGGCTTTATTTATCCCATCTCTGATTCCAAGTGGGTGGCACCTATCCATGTTGTCCCAAAAATATTAATAATTCAGACGACCACCAATGAAGACAGAGAGGAGATCGTCACATGAGTACCCACACCGTGGCGTGTCTGTGTAGATTACAGATGCTTGAATACCGTGATGAAGAAGGATCATTTTTTCCTACCATTCATCGATTAGATCTTAGAAAGATTAGTGTGAAAAGAATTCTTCTACTTCTTAGATGGGTTCTCGGGCTACAATCAAGTATCTATCGCTCCTGAGGATCAGGAAAAAACCACATTCACATGCCCCTTTGGTACCTATTCTTTCAGGCGCATGCCCTTTGGGTTATGCAACGCTCCCAGTACATTTCAAAGGTGCATGATTGTTGTATTCACCGAGATGTTCAGTGAATTCCTGAAATTCTTCATGGACAACTTCTCGGTCCATGGTGATTCCTTCGATTCATGTCTTAGGAATCTGGACCGAGTCCTCAAATGGTGTTGTGAGGTAAATATGGTGCTCTCCTGGGAGAAAAGTCAATTCATGGTGACGGAGGGCATTGTGTTGGGGCATGCCATCTCTACGAGAGGAATGGAGGTTGACCATGCCAAGGTGGATGTGATCATACGACTCCAGCCACCAACCGACATAAAGCAGTTGCGGTCATTCCTCGGGCATGTTGGATTTTACATGAGATTTATCAAAGATTTTTAGAAGATCGCCCGACCGCTAACTGATCTTCTTGGAAAGACTGGAGTTTATTGTAGATCACTAATGTCTTAGAAGATTTATCAAAGATTTTTAGAAGATCGACTCACTCCCATGGTACGCCAATATAGTGAACTATCTTTTCTCCAAGAAAGTTCTCGAAGATTGACCCAAGAGAAACATAGACCGAATCAAGTCGGATGCAAGAAATTACCACTGGGAGGATGCGATCGTTTTTTTAAGGACTGGATTGTGTCTGGAGGAGGTGTATTCCTCACGAATAATATCATAGTGTCCTTAATTTATGCCATAGTCTGGAGGCAAGAGGACACCACTCTGGGAAGAGGACCGTATGGAAGGTATTACAGTGTCGCTTATATTGGCCGACTCTTTTTCACGATGCTCTCACCTTTGCAAAGTCGTGTCCAGTATGCCAACGAATGGGAGGAATCGTTGGTTCCAAGGATGAGATGCCAATGCATCCTGTCATCATTTGTGATGTCTTTGATGCCTGGGGCATCGACTTCATGGGCTCATTCCCGGTTAGCCATGGTTTTGAGTACATCCTTCTTGCGGTAGACTATCTGTCAAGATGGGTGGAGGTTATCCCGACCCGAGCCATAGACAACAGGTATGTTTGTAAATTTATCAGAGATCACATCATTTCTAGGTTCGGATCCCCAAAGTATTGATATCCGATGGAGGTAGTCATTTTGTGAACATATATGTAAAGAAACTTGTGAAGGATTATGGCATCAGGCACCGTGTCGCTAGTCCTTACCACCCACAGACCAATGTTATGGCAGAGGTGTCGAATAGGGAGGTTAAGACCATATTGCAGAAGCTTGTCCGCCCAGACAGGATGGACTGGTCTCAGATCTTGGACTAAGTCCTTTGGTCTTATAGAACAACTTACAAGACACCATTAGGAACCTCCCCATTCAGAATGGTATTTGGAAAGTCATACCACTTTCCCGCAGAGTTAGTGCACAAATTAGAATGGGCAATCAAGAAGGTCAATTCGAACACACACCTAGGGCAGAAACAGAGAGAGATGGATCTGAATGAACTTGTGGAGATCAGAAACCAAGCATACGACAACAGTTTGGTGTACAAGGACAAGGTAAAGCATTGGCACGATAGATTTATTAGACGAAAGAACTTTGTTCCTGGACAGAAGGTATGGTTGTTCAATGCGAGGCTGAAGGTTTTCCAAGGGAAGATTAAATCCAAGTGGATGGGTCTGTTCATAGTCCGTGTTGTGCATGGCAATGGATGGGTAGAGATCTCAGATCTTACAGATTGAGCACAGACATCTACTTAATGGACAACTGCTGAAACACTTTATCGAACCTAATGAACAGTTAGTTTGGGTTGAGGAGATTGTTTGCATACGTGAGGCAGACTCGGAAGACACACATAAAGCCTTGCATGAGGCCTTGCAACATCAATCTCTCGCCATCAGCAGCATCAAAAAGATTCAGATCTTAATCCTTGTATATTCTCACTCCTCCTTGTACATATTTTCTTTTCATCCCTCCCCAGTGATTCGAATCACTCGCCCAGCTCCATATCATTTCATTTTATAGCAATACTTAGGATGACCAGATCCTAAGTATAGGGGGAGAGTGACCCGATTCTCTTCACCATTCTCTGTATATTCTCTAGATCTCATCGGTTCTCATACTCACTCATGTCCTATACTTAGGCTGACCAGAGCCTAAATATAGGGGGGACCGATGCCCATTATGTATGTATACTCATCAATTTCCCCTCTTAACCTCGTCCATCCTATTTTTGATCTTCTTCTACACTTAGATTGTCAGAGCCTAAGTATAGGGGGCGGATCGACTTCTATACTTTTGTTATTTTAGCTCTCCTATCCTTAGTACGAGCTATGTCTTTTTCCTCACTTCTCATGCTCTGAGGACATAACACATGCTAAGTATAGGGGGACGTGTATATATTACATATATACTTTACCCATAGCTCGTACTTCCGTGTATTTTGTATATATTATGCAATAATTACGGGGTGGGTAAAAGTTGAAAAAAAAATTAATACATGTATACTAGTGTGTGTATATTGTATAATACTTGTATAAAAAGTTGTAAAATTCTTGTAAATAATATTCTTGTAAAAATTTCTGTATACCAGAAAATTAAAATAAAATAATAATGGCTTCTTATTTACTCTTGCATATCATCCTTGCATTTCAAAAAAAGTGTCTTGCACTTCATTCATCTACGTAGCATGCCATCTGCATCTCATCTGCATATCTAACATATGCAAAGTGAAACGTTAGTGGGTTCTGAACCAAGTTATGAATAGATGTCGAGAATGGAATTGATTTGACCTGAATCTACCTAATTTCATAGAAACGTTATAGGACCTGGAGTTAAGATTTTTCAGGTTGAGTGACTTAATTCTTTGAGTCTACAAGTCTATGTTCACATGTTATCTTGATTGGTCTAAGTAGAATATTTCGTACATACACATGATTCTTTTAGACAGTGACCTAACTTAGACAAGCACCATTCACATAGCTCTTCATTGATGAGACGGTGAGGAGGTAGAATCCTTTGGCTTAGAGTAGCACACGGGTGGAAACATCCGTCCTCCTCTAGGGAGGGTAGTGCATCTCAACCTAGCTGGTGGTGTTGACGTCTAAGGACAGGATGCTGTGGGTTGCAATAAAGCTTCAAAAGAGGGATAGTCTACAGGCTCAAGGATAAAAACTCCTTATATACATGCTGCACCTTGTATATATGTCAAAAAAAAAGAAAAAAAGGAGAAAAAAAAGAAAAAAAGAGAGAACTCCAAAAAAGTGGACATGCTAGATTGAAAATAAAATGCATGTCGGAGTCTATATATTTGCAAGGCATATGCTTCAAAACTTCATACCATAGAAGCATGCAGCTGGATGACTTGGCTACACTGGTCAAGCATCCTAGGATAGGTAGCTACACTGGCTACCGTCCATTCTTCTCTCCACCCCCTCTTCTTGAGTCGGTTGCACTTGAACTTAGAAGGGAATACCCCACTCCTTGAGGAAAGAGTTACTTGACCGAGGAGTTAGAGTTACCTTGTTAGAGGAGGTTGGTTCTTTGTTATTTCTGATGTGGAGAGCTATATTTCACATATACATTACAAGTAAGATTCATGGTCATCAGACCTTGCGTATGAGGATTTGTTCTGACCTCACTGTTGAGGCATCTTGAATAGAAGACTTGTGGAACTTAAAGGTTGTTAGGTCTTAAATTCAGATCTCAGTAAGGTTCCACCACATTATTAATCCAAAGATTGAGTCAAGCTCCATTTTCACCTTTTGTTCATGACCTTGATATAGAACCCAAAATCATTTCACTCTTGCATTTCATTTTAGTTGCTCGGGGACGAGCAAGGTTTAAGTATAGGGGGTAGATGAATCTTTGATTCATCACTCTAAAAGTTGAAAATAGAGCTTTTTTCCCGAGTAATTAGCTACGTATCTACATTTATAATGCATAATTAACATTCATGCATGTGTAAATAATATCTTCATTCTAGCATTCATATATGCATTTAATAAGAAGCCTAATTCACTTGTAAAAATCACTTGTAAATACCATCTTTGTACATATTTTATACTAACTCCAAATCCAATAAAATCAACTTTATAATGTATATATTACTAACAGTAATAAAGAAAAAATATCAAAAAAATACTAACTTGTAAAATTGTCCAATAAAACCCAAATCCAAGTTTGACACTATGGACCTTAAAATGCACATATCTCTCTCATACAATATCTGATTTAGGCCTACTCACTTTTAAAGTAATATACATTCAAAAACCTTCAAAACAAGACCAATTTCGTTAAAATCAGAGATTGTATGTGAAACTTGAGTTTTGGGCATCTATCGTATATTGTAAATATTAACCATAATACCCTCCATTTAATCTTTCTATTTTCTTAATTATTAAAAATCCAAAAAATTAGATTAAAGTGCAAATATTCTTTTCGTATTTTCTCCATTTTTATTTTGATTTTTCTTGATTTAAAAATGACAAAAAAATTGCAAAAGATAAAATACGGTATTTTATACCTATAAGATGCCACCCAAAAATACTTTTTGTAAATGACATTTTTTATTTTCGGTCCTTCACGAAAGTTGTAGATCAAGCCGAGACGAGCAACTTTCGTGTTAAACCTTTTCATTTAACCCCTTTTGTTATTTTTTTTAAATTTCTTTTGAAGTAACTTGTGAATTTTCTGGGAGCAACACGTGGCAGCTCCTAGAGTCGCCATGTGTCACCCATTTTTAATATTATTACTTATTTTATTTTAATTATCTAAATTAATTTTTTATTTATTTATTTTATAATTTAAATTAAAAAACAACACACCGCGTGGCAGCTCTTGGAGCCGCCACGTGGTGTCTTCAGCAACAAGCCCCATCACGTGCCATGCACCTGATGACCCATCTCCAATAGTGCATGTGCCCACGTCCTCCGCGTGGGGCGCAACCACCTCCACGCACCTCTCCTCCTATCTCCCCTCACCGATCAAACCGCAACCACCTCGTGCAACCATCGCCCCGCCTCTTGCGGCGGCCTGCGACCCATCCACCGCCTTTCTCTCTTCCCTCACAACTCAAATGCCTCCGCTTCTGGCAGCGCACGCAACCGACGCCCATTTACCCCATGTTATCTCACCTCCATACCCATGCACGAACATCCCGCATACCCCGCCATTGCCAACCTCCTTTAAAAAGGATCTCCTCCATCTCGTTGCAAGCATCTGTCATTCTCGTGAGATATCGACCCTTCTCCAGCTCCTTCCACCTGCGGTGTGACAGACTACGGTTGTGAGTCTTGAGCGACGACGACAAGGGGTTTCACCTCAGGTGTGATCCGACGACGATCACTCACCGTTGCAGCTGCATTGGTACAGTTTCCCAGCTCGAGCTTGTCGTGCTCTGTAGCGATAACTAAAGGCTTGTAGAGAGCCTTCTTCCTAGGCGAATTCGATCCATCTCCATCTAGGTACGTTATCTTCTTCCCACATCTTCTTACCCCCTTTTCTTTCTCATCTTCTGCATCTCCTTCGTCTTCTGTTCTCGCCCCTTTCTTAGCTACATCTCTGCTCCAAATCAGAGCCCATTCGATTTGCTCTGCCTGATCGATCCGTCACTGACCTCGAGCGCCCCACATTCAACTTCCATCTCCACCGAACTTCGGCCCTCCATTCCATCCCCTTCTACCTTTCACATCCCAACCATCATCGTGGTCAGCGCCCTCTATCTTCAGCCCACTCGACACGTGCCAACACCAGCAACTTTCGACCTTGTTCCACCTTGCAGAGCAGAGCAACACTACCCTCGGCCGAATCAGCCAAATGTCGGTAGCTCACCTCCAAGATGCCCCTCATGCAGACCTCGCTCCTCCCTGGACCTCGGGCGTGTGTCACCTAAGGTCCAGGTCCAGCCGCACCTCCACGACTCTCTGAGCAACTCCACGCTTCCTCCTCGGTCCTCGGGAGTGTGTCGCCTGGGGGTCGCCTTCGCTCCATCGGTATCATCCGTCCGCAGGACTAGCGCATTAACACCCCCTCGCCGGTCTCCAGCGCCTGCTTGCCACCGCCCAATTGACACACCACTGCACGTGAGGTGCTCCTGCTGGGGAAAGACAATTACACAGAGGCCCCCTCACTTCCTGCCATTCACAAGAAGGTCCAGCTCCAGAAAGGGCACGTGCACCGCATGTGCGAATTTGGAGAAACTTCATCAAAGCCCTCGGCGTCCGAGCAAATAACTGTAATTGTCCCCGCCAGCCAACATCACGTGAGGTGCACGCACATCAGTGGAGAAGTTGCATATATACCCTCGTGGGTATAAGAAATCTCATCTAAGTCCATGTCAGCATTCTTTTCTTTTATCAATTTTTTTTGTAATTGCATATACATCCCTGTGTTTGCATATTTATTTGAACCTGCATTTGGCATTGTTCATTATTCTAAAAATTGTATATTGTAGAAGAACTCATGTTTTATCATTGTGAAAAATCATTATTTTTTGTGAGATGTGGTTTATTTAATAGAATTAATTTCGTGAAATATTGCATATTTTACCCATTACTTATTCTGAAATTGATTTTAAAGTAATCATTATTCCAAAAATTACCAAAAATTCATAGTAGGTAGAGTTTGAGTAGTTCTATTTCATGCCCAAAAATTATCACATTTGCATGCATAACGAGGTTTAAATAAATTAATTGGTATTTCACGTAATTTATTTTTAATAAGTCAAAAATTAATCTTTCTGAAGTTTAGTAGTTTTTCTGGATTCATATCACATAGAAGTATCTAGGATAATTTTTATCTCTGAAAATAGTTTAATTTGGTATTTATTAAGATTAAATTTGTGAAAATAACCTTGCATTCATATTTAATTTGTAGTTAATTCATATAGAGTCGAAAAAATTCCAAAAAAATTAGGGTAGCTTCATTTCATCATAATTGACATTATTGCCAAGTTTGAGAATTTTTTGACTTAATTTGATCATATTCACATTTTAACCCTCGAATTTATCTAGGATTGCATTGCATTTTTAATTGCATAAAAACCATAAAAAATATTCTCCTGAAAACCTAGCATCTAGATCGACTTTAAATTAATCTAAGGAGAAAGTTGCCTCCCTGAGTTTGACCTTGGGCTTGTCCAAGTAAAATAAAAAAATTACCGCTTGTTATTAATTGTTACATTAATTAAAGTGGTTTTTTATTGACTCGAATTTATTCGACTGCAACGAAATCATTAATTCTACATAATTAAAAGATAAAATTCGGATTTTTCAAGGAGGTAGCCAACCTGGTGGAGGTCCGAGGTTGGGCGGAGGGGTCTTTGAGGGAGCAACTCCGGATGAAGTGCTTGTAGGTCTGGGGGCGATCGAACTGGCGGACGATGGACCAGACCATGCGAGCCAGGCCGAGGTGCGCTGGGAACGAAGGGAGGAGCATTGTTCCGAAGATGGCAGGTAGTTGTGGTGCAGCTTGATGATGGGATGGAGGTACGCATGCTCGACCGTAGTTAAACCGACCGGGGGAGCCGGCTTGGCCCCGTTCGTGAGGGTGGTCGAGTCGGTCGCTTCCATTGTTGGGAATTCATTTTTCTCCTTTGGTCGGTTGGTTGGCGAGATGGAGATTGGTGGGATCTAGATCAACACCTGCAGATCTCAATTGGAGGAGGTGGGTGGTTGCTGGGAGTGGCACTCAATGTAATTTGATAAAAATGGGTATAATGTAAAGGCACATAACAAAATCTGGTTAGTTTTAACGGGTGAATGGATAGGTGTTAACCACAGGGTCTGTAAGGTAATAGTTAGCAAGTTATGGGTCACGGGGGAATTAGATTGTTTCAAAAGTCGTAGAGATAATTTAAAAAGATTATAGGGTCTGCCGGGTAAAAATCCCTTTTGACATTGCGTGCGTGCACAATTATTTTTGCATCCAAAAGTTAGCTTTGTGTTTGTTTATTTAATGGGTTTTTATCACTTGTGCCCCTCCGAGATATCGCAATTTCAGTTATGCCCTATCTTTTTGGTAATATCAGTTGTGCCCCTCACTTCTTGCTAATCTATCACTTGTGCCCCTCAGGTTAGTGACCGTCCATAACCAACACAAACGGACGTTAACTTCAAGGACACAAATGGAATTAAATTTAAAAAAAATGATTGAAAAGTCTTCTTCCTCCCTTCTCCTCCTCCTCCGTCTTCTTCCTCCCTTCTCCTCCTCCTCTCCCATCTTCTTCCTCTCCCACCTGATGCCGCCCTGACCTTCCCCCACCCCTGCCGCCCCTTTTCCCCAGCCTCCTGGCTGCCCCGACGTCCCTGCCGCCCTGACCTCCCCCCAGCCCGCACCTCCTCCCCCAGCCCGCACCTCCCCCTACCCCCGCCGCCCCCGCCCCAGCCCGCACCTCCCCCTGCCCCCTTACGCCCCCCGGTGGCGCATGCTCCGCAAGCTCTACAACATGCACCTCTTCTCCATGAAGGCTCTTGACAATTTCTAACAGATGCGGTCGGAGGAGATGTCGCTGCTGGTGTGGAGGTTGGCCATGGCCTCCTCCGTCGTGTCCTTGGGGAATGAGGTGGTTTAGTAATTAAAACCTTTCTCACTTCTTTTTTTTTCTCACAGAGTGACGATCACGGAACTTGTTCTGAAGGTGAACGTGTGCGTAGTGAATGCCTAGGAGAGGGCGGTTGTGGGGAGGCAGCTGTTTGCAGTGGGAAAGGAAGCCGTGGAGTTCAAGGGGATGTTGGAGGAGATACTGGTGCTTTCAGGAACGTTCAACGTGGGGGACTTCGTGCCGGAGCTGAAGTGGGTGGGACATCATGGTGTGGGGGAGAAGATGAAGGCGCTTCACAGGCGGTACGACAAGCTCCTCGATGGCATCATGGAGGAAATGGGAAGCGATGGTTCGGTTTTGAGCGTGCTTGTGGGTCTCAAGGGTGAGGAGAACGTGGACGGGGAGGGTGGCAGAGTCACAGACATCAAGATCAAGGATCTGTTGCTGGTAAATTCCTCCCTATTATACTTGCGCGCAGGACCTATTATCGGCGGCCATGGAAGCCACGATGACGACAGTAGAATGGGCCCTATCTAAAGTCATCTGCCACCCTGACATCCTCCTCGAGCTCCAGCATGAGGCCGCGACCGCCTCGTCTCCGACTCAGACCTCCCACGTCTCCCATACCTCCACACTGTCGTCAAGGAGGTCTTCAGACTCCACCCCCTGGTCCTCTCTCCCTCCCTCGCGTTGATGTCAAGAGCTGCGATGTTGCCAGGTACCACATCCCGAAGAACACCATACTCCTCGTCAACATGTGGTCTAACAGTGCATCCTCAAGCTACGGTGCAACCTCAAGCTACAGTGCAGCCTCAAGCTCGAGCTATGGTGCAGCCTCAAGCTCCAAGCTACGATGCAGCCTCAAGCTCCGAGGAGGAATTATGACCATAATACCCTTCTTAACCACACCATGGTTTGAATAAAGCATGGTTATTTTAATTTTTTGACGGTCAATCTGACAGAAGGGCACAAGTGATAACGGAGAAAGAAGTGAGGGGCACAAATGATATTACCAAAAAGGTAGGGGCATAACTGAAATTGCGATATCTCAGAAGGGCTCAGATGATTAAAACTCTTATTTAATTTGTAGTTAGTAACTTCCTATAAACGTTAGTGACATGATTAAATGAGAACAAGAAGAGATTTTTGATGGGGTTGAGTAGAAGTCTCAAGTATGAATTTGAATGCTCACTTGGGTAAAAGATTTACACTGTATTACGATTACACTTAAATCGTACTTCAAGGTGATTGATTAAGTCTAACAATTTTCATGGGGTACAATGGAGTTGAACTATATTGTTATGCATCATCAATCGTCTTGTACAACTATAATATTTACTGAGCCACTATGCTCGTACTTTACTGGTGTTTCCCCTTAGGTCCACAAAAGTTCCAACGGCTAAAGAAGAACTCAACCTTGTGAACTTCTACACAAAAGTTACAACTATGCATATTCTCAACTATGCAAAAGATGCTCTCTAGCTTGCAAGGGAAAGGAATGGTATCCGAAATTTTGTTATCATATCCTTGAAAAAATATATACATATGTAAAACAGATACTATCACATACAGATAATATTAGAGGAGAAACTTCAAATGAGACGGGGTCTCATTGTGAATATGATGAGCCACAATTTACAGCCGTTTGATATGAATTGATGGTCATGATTAAATCCGGTTTTCCAATAGAAAACCACCATCAAAACCGCTCTCCATCCCCTTTTTATGGAAAATCTTAACATATTAACTACAATTCCGACTTTTATGTTCGATTTGGAAATATTAATTATCATCAATTTTATTGTCTCGATTTAATTGGGCAAACATTCCTATTATGTTATATTTCTCATTCCAGCTTATCCCATTGTTCTATGTTCTCGAATTTCGTCTCCAGTTTTAGAGCTGTTCATTCTGTCGATGTCTTCAGAAAATCTAAACATTGGTGTTTTCCAAGTACTTATTTCATCTTTTCATCTTAGTTTTTGTACGTACTCAAATCTCTTTATTCAATATTATTATAAACACATGATGTGTAAAATATCATTCATATTTCAGCAACTTCTTCTTCTCGGTTCATCTGATGCTTTAGTTGAATACCATGATCCGAATCTTGTCCAGCAACAGGTTTATATTTTTTAAATCTGTATCAGGTTCTTCCATGTTTGTTTTTAAATATTTTGTTTGATTTGTTTATGTTCTTAACAGGAGCACCGTCTACTTGATGGTCCTTCTGAACGAAGTAATGGAGATCATGAATTCGAAGGTTCGTACAGAATGTTTTATTTTCATGTATAGATGTTGTAAGAAATTGATAATTTTATTTTTTTTCAATGTTTTTCTAAAATACTTAATTAAAAGCCATTATTTTAAAATATCATTCTTTTTTTAATAATATTCGATATATATTTGAAATTGTAGGTAATTTTTACAAATTATTAATTGTCTTTATTTTAGGCATAAATTATTTTGAAATAACCAGTATATTTTTTAAAATTAATTCTCTTTTTTTTAAATAAAACTATAATAGTTTAATAAAATCAATAGTTATTTTAATAATATATTTATCTACATTCAACAGTATTTTAACGTATTATACTCTTTAGATGTTACATTTTTTTTCGCATATGACATCTTCATAGAATCATTCCGTAAATTATTTTTTTTCAAATTTTTGTTAATTTTAGAAATATAGTAAATATTTTAAAATTTGTGCATTTTATTTTAATAATTTACATATATATTTAAATTTTAGATCATTATAATAATAAGTACTGAACATCTTCAATATTTTATTACGTTATCAATTGCAGGTGGGCTGTAAAATCTAATTCGAATTACATTAAATCATATCTCATTATATAAATTTCAGTAAAGGTTATAAAGTCAATAATATGCTTTATAATTAGATTTTATTTACAGAAGACTGCCCTACACCACAAAGGTCCACTGAATATGAAAATCCATATACGCCAATCATTGGAATGACTTTTGGATCTATTGAACAAGCATACCAGTTATATGAGTCTTATGCTACTATTGTTGGATTTAATGTTAGAAAGAGTAGTACACGTCACGGTGTTAATAGAGTAACAAAGGAAAAGATGATTATTTTTAAGAAATTTGTTTGCTGGAAACAAGGTTTCTCTACTCTTAAGAGCAATCGGAAAGTACGTGTTTCAGTGGATATCGATTACAGTGATGATATTGAATTTTATCATGAAGAACGTAGAGTTGGTTTAGTTAGAACTGGATGCAATGCAATGCTTGCTATTCGTCATAGGCGTGAAGAAAGTGACTGGATTGTTGTTAAATTCAGTGAAGATCATAACCACAACCTTGTAACGCCCTCTAAATGACGTTATTTGAGACCGAATAGAAGGTTTTCAAGGGCTACGAAGTTGCTTGTGAAATCAATGACTGATGTTAATATTTCTACATCCAAGCAATCAGCTTTCATCGACAATGGTTTTATCACTAATAGTCAAGCTGGTGGTATTGTTCGTGATATATACAATCTAAATAGAACTGAAAAGAAAAACAAAGATGGTTTGGATGCTCATCTGCTACTTGAACACTTACGCAATTGTCAAAGGAAGACTCCTGAGTTCTTCTATTTCTGAGTTCTTCTATTCCTATAAAACAGATGTGGAAAACATGATTACTCATTGCATCTGGATTGATTCCGAGTCTATTACTGACTACAAACTTTTGGCGATGCAATTACATTTGACACCACCTACAGGACTAACGAATACAAGCTTGTTTTTGGATCATTCTATGGTGTCAATCATCATAACAGGACCATATTTTTTGGAAATGCATTTTTACGTAGAGAAAATACCGAATCTTTTGTTTGGTTATTTGACAAATTCATCGAGGCAATGGGAAAACACCCTATATCTATTGTTACTGATGAAGACCCTGCTATACACGCTGCTATTCTAGTATCCTTTCCAAATACTATTCACAAGCTATGTGCCTGGCACATAATGTCAAAGTTAAAGACAAAGCTTGGTCGTATACAGGATATAGATAAAGCATTAAAAACTTTTTCTGACCTTGTCTGGCGTACTCATTTTATTGAGCTTTTTGAAAATGGATGGGTAGATGCAATTGATCAATTTGGTTTATCAGATAATGGATGGTTGGCCGAAAAGTTCAGCATAAGACATAAGTGGCTTGATATATACATGAGGGATAAATTTTTTGCAGGAATGCGGAGCACCCAACGCAGCAAGAGTATGAATGCTTTTCTCCAAAGCCACATAACTAAGCAAAATTCACTACTTGAATTCATCTTCAGATTTCAGACTTCACTTCAGAGGCTTAGAGAACGCGACAACGACTTGGATAATGATTCAGATCAGAAGAGACCAATTACGGACACCATATGGAAGATGGAAGATCAATTACGGCAGGTATATACAAAGACTATGTTCTATGTTGTTCGTAAGCAGCTAAAGAAAGGTATTGAGATGAATGTTGTAATATCTGAGAGCTCCAGCTCCAGAATAATCTATAATGTCAACAAGATTGGTCGATCTGAAAAAAGCAGGGAGGTTTCATTTTATACAGACTCAAATCTATTTGTTTGTTCTTGTGGCAAGATGGAATACGAAGGTATACCTTGTCGACACTTGTTTGCTGTTTTTAAGACAAGAAATTTTGAGATTCTGGACAGTGGATACATATTAAAAAGATGGACAAAGAGTGTTAAGAAATCTGGAAATTATCCACTTTACAATCGGAATGTTCAAATTGAAAGGGCTGGTGAGTTGAATAGATTATGCTCCAATGGTGTTGCTTTGTCAGTTGATGATTCTTCTTCATTCGATCTTACTCAAAAGAAACTTAAAAGTCTTATTTCACAGCTCCAAAATATTAGCTTATCACAGCAAAATAATTTGAATGATAACAACTCTAGCCAGATAAATTCTATTGCCAATGCTTCAATTATACGTGAACCCAACACTGCGAGAACGAAAGGAAGTGGTCATGGTGGAAGACCTAAGGGCAGTGAATCGGCAAAGGCCAACCAATGAACTCAGGAGAAACAAAGGGAGGCAATGCAAATCATGTGGCAAGTACAATGTTGGGCACGACTCTCGCAACTGTCCTTCAAACAAGTTGCAAACTTCTAACAGGTGATTATTTATATGTTTCAATTGGTTAGTATTTATTTAATATAATCTTCATTAATAAGCTGATTTATATGTTTAATAATATTCTTCTCAGTGATTCATCAATGAGCTCCGGAGACAGCGATTCCTAAAATTCTATTTTCAGTGTATTGGTTTTTTGACAGGAATCTAATAAGGTACTTTGTATTGTATATTATTTTATCATTTCATTTATATTTTCAAAAGTATTTTTGGTCAGATTTGATGTTATTCTCAAAGAATTGTTACTGTTTTTTTCAGGAAATGCTTAAAAGACTCAAGAGGATGCATCAAATTCCAGGAAGATACTGTTATCAGCAAACTGCAGCTATATTCAGCTACAATGAGCAAACACAGATTGTTTTTATAAGACATTTCCAATGTTTATAATGAAAACAATGTATTCAAATTTCGAACTATTATTGTATAAAACAGTGTTTAGTTTTTAATGTTTGTTTTGTTCGCATTCAACTGTTTTCTATATATTATGTACATGTGTTGGTTTTTCCAATCAATGTATGTCATTCATTGTATTTTAAATTTCAAACTCTTTTAATATATGGTTGTCTTACCAGTGATTACTGAATGAATCATATCAACTTTCATATATAAGTTCAATATTCCAAATTCCAAACGTAAACCTGTCAATATACCAGTGATAACCCATAAAAAGATTCATGATGCCATTAATATCGGGTATGTAATATTTCTTCATTAATAGTAAAAAAGCAATATCAAATTTTAATATTTTACTCAGGAATTATAATCGTTGCCATAAACTTTCAACAGCACCTCTTCGACTGAAATTATTGGTCCTTCCAATGATTTACTTTAAAAAAGAATAACATATAGATCCATGATTATTTTAAAAGGTTATATTTCACAATGATATTACATTACTGTATGAATCATTTCGACATTCATATATAACTTAAATATTGCAAAATTTATACGGTAAACATGTCAATATACCTGGACTAAGTGATAAACAGATTCATTTATACCATTAACATCCAGTAAATAATATATTTTCCATATTTGTAAAAATGTAATAACAAATTTTAATATTTTACTTAAGAATTCAAATCGATGCCATAAATTATCAACAACATTTAATCACCTGAACTTAGTGGTCCTTCCACTGATTTACTTTAAAAAACGAATAACATATAGATGTATTGTTATCTTAACATTTTATAATTCACAATTATTTAACATTGTAATATATCATAAAGATATATACTTCTTAGATTACAAACCTTCTCAGTTCCCTCAATCTCAAATTCATTAAATTTGCAGAAAGTAATAACCATTTTCATCATAAAGGTCAAAAATCGCCCAAAATATACAATCAGTTCTACATGCTAAGTTTAGAATCAAAAATATATAGAGTAACATTGTTTCTATCAATTGTCCAACTACTGATAACATATAGCTAATGTATCATAAAAAACTAAGTTAAAGTTCTGCATCATTTGAAACTCGAATTTTCCACCCGGCTAGTGCGCAACAGTTGGCAAGCAATTTCTGCTCTGAATCGCGGGATGTCGTCGTAACTGAAGTTTAATGCTTTTCCTTCGCAAAAGTACTCGACCATCTTCATGGCATAGATTCCACAGTCCAAGCTTTGTACAGGTTGCTGAGGGCAGTCTTCAACGAATATTAGACCCCAATTGAAAACGCTATCTCCCAAGTGTGTTGTTCTGAAGTATTCTTTGATCCATCCCATCTGAAAATAAGATTTTAGTTAGATAAGTAAATTTAATAGAATGATATAATATAAATTTAAGATCTATTTAAATTTTCAATACCCATTTGTAAAGATCTTTCTTGTGGAATTTGTTGCCTTTCATTGAGTTGTAAGAGTAAAAATTCTTTGTTTCCAAATCTGTAACAAGAAAGTGCCAATGATTCCTTGTATGAATGACCGTGAATACTTTTGATAATCCAATAAGATCATCAGGGTCATCATATAATTTCTCCAAGTTGTTGAACTCTTCGTCTGTTCCAGCTTCAACATTGTTGATGAAGAATTGTTGTGCAGTTTTAGATGTAATATGTTAGTTAGCATTCTATTTGTTTATACCTGTATATATAAAGTTTTTCACTGACTTACCATTTTGTAAATTGAAGTGAATATGAATGGAATTATGCCTTCGTCCTTACGGTGGTTATGACAAACAATTTCCATATACATCTCGATTATCTACAAAGGTTCAGACATTTTTTAAATAGTTGTATTACTCATAATTACAGTTGTTCATTATATCCTTATTTGTTATAGAAAACAGCTATAAACATACCGAGTCTTCAATCATTTTCTCGTACAAGAAGTTATGTATTTCCCTCCCTTTGCAGTAACTCTTGTACGGCGAATGATAAGTTGCATTTAACCTGCAATTATATGGTTAACCAATAGTTTAATAATATCTATTAATCATTGAAGCAGTAGTAAGATAATAAAAGAAATGTACTTGTCAGCTGGATCTCTCAGGAATCTCTGAATTATTTCCTTCTCTTCAGATGTTATGAATTCATATCCTATGAAATCTGTCGGAGCGTCGCAAAGATACTGCACAGAATAATTTATATCATTATATAAATATATTATATAGTTTCTTAGTTATTTTCTTACCTATGATTCCGAGTCAGCATGATTATGAAGTTCTGACGTCTTTGATGCATTCTTTGATGACTTCTTTGTCGATTTATTCTTCAGATCATTGTTCTTCATTTGATCCTTGTATGCAGTTTCTGTTCTTGTTCTTGTTGCCTCTCTCCTTTCCTTGACTCTTTTTGCTAATGAGCTTGGATTTACTTGTGTCTTTTCCCTCTTCCTTTTGGTTGGTGTTTCACTAATCAGTGAACATGATGTTTTTCTTTCTTCATTAAACTCAAGTTCAAATGAAGGTATATCCATTGCATTCTCAACATCATTGTTGGGCAACTCTTCGTGAACCATCTCCAATCTTTCCTCGCCCATTTTATTAGTTCCAATTTTTTCCTCATCTCCATCTTTTCCTTCAAAAGATATGTCAGCTTGTTCTTTTTCAAGCATATCTTTTTCGATGTTTTTTTCACGAGTATCCTTATCATCCCTACCTTGTTGATCGCATGTCTCAACCATGCTTTCAGTAACTGTAATGCTTGAAATATGCTTTTCCACATTTTCTATCAATGGTTCACTAAGTGCTGATTCTATATGATTCACCAACTTCAGAATTTCTTCTTTAAGCTCTTTATTTTCCATCTTCAAATTCATTATCTCAGTTTCATACCGAACAATCCTACCATCATTGTCTGTGTTGTTTGAATCCCCTCTAAGCTGCACAATCAAATTTCTTAACTATGTTACTTCTATTTCAATGTTTCACACTGACAGCATTTTTTGTTGTAATTTTCTTTTCAACCTCAGTTTCTTTCCCATCATCACTCACGATTGCATGAAACACACCCTTCTTGAATCGTCCTCTCCTAAGTGGACCATCTAATGGAACTGGGATGACCTCTTCAATTATTATTTCTGGTCTCCTCACAGAAAAGCCACTTAAGAGGAACTTTTCATAAGGGAAGACATACTCATCACGTGTTATCTTCACTATCTCATTCTTTGTTGGATGAATGTTGGGCAAGATCTGGTGTAAATCAATAAAGTATAGTTTATTAACAGTTCATTAAACAATCTATTCTAAAGCATTGCATAGTATCTACATATGAATTCATTTATTGGAATTTTTCATTTATCTCTTTACAATATGACCAAATAATTTTATGTAATATAAATACCTGGTCATTGCTTAATGAAACCAATCTCCTTGACAACCCTTTAATTGTTCCACTCCACTTCCTAATTCTTGGTCTCAAATCACGACTCACAACTAGCTCTTTGCAACAACACTCAAGCATCCACACCTGAAAATAATTCAATCTTAGAACAATATATAATAAAAAATTTTATAATGTAAATATAAGAAATATCTTACGTATAAACAAGCTACGCATCATGTTAGATATCCTAGTGTTATGCGTGCTGCTCCATTTCTTCGCTGTTGAATCCTATGAAAGACATCGTCCATATTTGACAATATCATCCTAGCAACTGCATCTGACCAGTTGAAGTATCTTGTGTCCTCTAATGACTCAACATAGTGAAGCAATTCCTTTGGAAAAGAATACGCACAATCTGGAAAAAGGAACATGGCAAACATGAACAAAATCAAACATGCAACATATATGGTCACAGAGTTATCATCATCCCGATCATAGTACTCAATCAACACGTGAATCAGCTTCCTCCTGTTGAAAACCATGCCATTGTCAAATAGCTCAGTTAATATCAAACTTTTCCAAGGCATATGCTTCCCCCTAAATGTAACTGGAAATCCTGTACTTGGTAAACCATGTATGATACCAACATCATCATCGCTGAATGTCATAACCTTATTTCCAAATCGGAAATCCCTCCCTCCTTGGTATTTCTCCACCAGCCATTGCAAATTTTTCCTCTCTATATCAATATTTCCTATGTTGATAAGTCTTGAAAAAGCCCTCTTTGATATAAGAGACTGTTGTTTTGGAGTAGGTTTGTGCCCATCTATGTAATGGACGAAGTGTTCTATGTAACATCTATGTTGCACGTAGCCTTTGCCTGAAATAAAAAATATATCTTCAAATATGTATTATAACTAATATATTATTCAAATTCAAAATAAATATTCTAGAATTTAATCCATACATCCGTATTTTTGAAACATCTCTTCTTCTCTACACTGCTCGGAGTCTTGTGTAGTCTTGACATTCAATTCATCTCGTGTGTGATTCATCTCTGAAATTTAATTATAACAGTAACAAGTTTCAATTCTTTAAAATAAAAAAGTTCAATAGGAAATCGAATAAATCTAATGTTTCTGTTCTTTATGTACCTCTCTGTTTCTTCAAAGAATGATCTTGCACATTTTTTCCTTCAGGTGATCTAGTGGATATAGGTAACTCAGCATTTGATCCTATGTCAAAATCCTCATAGTCGGATTCAGACGATGACATCTCTAACCTGCATCAAAACGATTAATATTTTATTCTTAACATACCTATAATTTTATCTAAATTTATATGTTGCATGTATTTATATTTAACATGCATTATTCTTTTACATTCATTCTTAACGCTTCCCAGAAATCAACAATCAAAATTCTTCCATCATAATATTCCAATTTATCAAATTCTTACTGTTTCACCGTACTGTAAGACAACACAAAGATATTACATTGCTAATTATTTAATTAAAATCAACTTATAGATGCCATTATAATGAGATATACCATGTAAACTACTATAATACCTTCATAAATCATGTTTCCCCCAAATTTTTTATTACGAAACCATACTGTAACCCTAAAAATTAAAAAATCCAATGTACTGTACAAAGTTTAAATCATTACCTTCTCCGCATCATCCTCCTACCAGCAACACGAGAGGCGGAATCCTTCCCCTCTTGACTCACCGCCGCAGTCGTATCCTTCCTTCTGCTCATCCTCTTTCGTCTGATTCGATCGACAGACCTAATCGATGTTTGGCCTCCTCCAGCCACAACCGTCTCTCGTTTTTTTGGACGGAAATGTCGGAGCAGAATGAGAGCTCCCTTTACGGAAGTAATTTATTACTTTCTATGTTTTTATTATTATCATAATCAGCCGTCGATACATTATCTTAATTAGTTAATCAATGCTTTCCATATTAAGATGGATTTGAAATTTATATATGTAAAGTCGGAACATGTAATAGGAATTGTATTTTACAATGCAAGAAATTTTAGTAATATACTATAAGGTATTTCAAAATATCTTCATACATTTGTAAAATTCAAACAAACTTTATTAAAAAAATAATTAAAATTTAATATTTAATAAGTACATAAATTCGAAGTTTTATATTTTTATTACTAATTTAAAAAAGCATAGTATACTTTGTTGAGGCCATCATCTTTTTGATAAATTCGCTTAATTTTTAAATTTAAGTAGTATATGTTATTTCGTTTCATATCATAATATTTGTATTATTATACATTACAATTTCAAATTATTGTTAATTTTTTCAAATTGTCAACTAACATTTTCATATTAAATCTGTTAATAAATTTTACAATCCAAAACATATTTGCATTGTTCAAAAAAGCAAATTGGTCGTATTAAAACATCATTTTCATAAGGATTAGAATTTTTTATCCTCCTAATTTATTTAACTAATCCTCATGTTCTTTTAAAACCAACAAAATATGATCAATTTTTTTAAAATTTAGTAGCTTTATTTCAAAAAAGTATCGTACAATATCAATTGGTTAAAGTGTTATTCAATAAACAATCTCAAAAAAATATTTTTTTTGATTTTATTGACAATCACTATATAAATTAGCCGTTCTTGCGTCTGTTTTTAATAAATTAGTTTTGCCAATTTTGTAGATCCGCCTTTTTCCCTCATGTGCTGCCTTTTAAAACCAACAAAATATGAACAAAATTTTGTAATTATAATAGCTCTATTTCAAAAAAGTCTCATATAATAGCAACTTGTTAAAGTAGTATTTAATAAACTATACCAAAAAAGTAATATTTTTTGAACTATTTGCTATTCGCTATATACATTAGCCGTCCTAGCGTCTGTTTTTAAGAAAGTAGTTTTGCCTAATTTGTAGTTCCACCTTTTTCTCTACTATCCCATTAAAATTGCACGTTTGCATTCTCTATAAATAGAAATGTTTTTTCGTCAAAACCATTTCATATAATGATAGTGGTTTTGATCCCATCCATCCAATCTTAATCTAACCGTATTTATTGTTGGCTCACTATAATCATTATGAGACCCCACCTCATTTGAAAGGGTCCCTAATATTAGAACTATATATATATATATATATATATAATCTTAAGCATAAAGGTATTGGATGGAATACACGTGACATAGACATACTAAATGTGCTTATACAATAATAAATATACCAAAAATGATGAAAAAAAGGTATTATTGTGCCATTTATGGTTTAAATAAATAACAGAGTTGAAAAACGATGGTGATGAATTGGCAAATGATGGAGCATCAGGAGAAATATCAAAAAAATTCAAAAAGTAGACAGGAAAAAATTGTTGTGTTAAAATTTCCCATTTTAACATTTAATCCCCAGCACCAGCCAAACAGAAAACAGAGGTTGACGGCCACTATTTATAACTTGGAAACACTTTCTTGTATATTTTGGTCACAATGCTTTTCAGAAAAGCTGGTAAACCAAAAAAACACAATATCAGGATGCCCCATCACTACTTCAGGAAAATGTAATTACATGAGCAAGAATATCATGACATCCAAAGACATTACAACAATTCGAGCAGGTTTCTACAAGTGCTACAGGCCTACACAATTTTGAAAAAAAGCGATCTACCTCTTCAATCTGCTCGCCTAATTTCCCTGCATTCTACTTCAAACCTGAGCTGCTAAATTGGAGTGGATTGGCGAAAGGTCGATACATCAAAACCTTGTCCATTTGATGGCTCGAAACGACCAGCTCAGTATCAGCTCAACTAAGGCAAACCCATACATTGTCGAAGGTCAAAAATATGAAATTGCACAACAGTGCATGTACTACCCCATTTAGCAGTAGACAGCTGAATAATTTCGTCGCAACTGCAGCAGTGTCATTTCTTCAGTAGCATATCCTTGAACTCAGCATTTGACTTTGGTTGCTCATCACCAACTGGCTTGGAGCTACTGCTACTCCATCCAAGTGGCTTGACAACACTCCTTGGGACCGCAAATGTGTTTCTCCCCTTCAACTGTACATGGCCTCCGCGTCTGTGAGAGGTAACGGCTTCCCTGTCACATCTGGCCCGCGGATCCTTTTCCACGCCTTCAGCAGCATCCTTAGCACCCATACTGTCGGAAGGCATTTGACCACCTAAAAGGCATGTGAGCGGTATTTTAACAAACAAATGAGTTTCTACCAAAATGACTCACATATTAGTCTTAACAATTTGAAGGTATAAGAAACTAGGACCATCATGTAATTGCAGCATCAAGATACACAAACCATGGTCACACAAAGTTTACTCAAGAGGGCATCTAAGGTCAGTGGAATAAATAGAATATATACTGCATGTACATTCTTGGTATGATGTCTCCTTAAAAAGAACTTGCTTAAAACAATGCTTTTGTGACAAACTGATGAAAAATAAAACAAAATTCAAGCGTAAAAACTAGATATTTACTTTCACCTATGATAAGGCTTTTGCCTCCTTTCATCAGAGGTCCCGAGTCCGATATAAAGAGTTG
This sequence comes from Ottelia alismoides, assembly GCA_037367405.1. Taxonomy (NCBI): domain Eukaryota; kingdom Viridiplantae; phylum Streptophyta; class Magnoliopsida; order Alismatales; family Hydrocharitaceae; genus Ottelia; species Ottelia alismoides. The sequence goes on from JAZKJV010011560.1 coordinate 489,652, forward strand.
TCCTTTTTTTGTGAAAAAACAAAGGATGTTCATTAGAGGCAATGATCCATAATCTAAATCTCATTACCCATTCCCAACTATTCCAGAAAAGGTGAGAAACAGCAAGTGGATCACGTTATCTGCATGCAGTCTGGACTCAAGGCAATTGATGCTCAAATGTCCCCAGGCCTCTCGTGCAGAAGGTAACATCTCCCCCATTGTTTCCACACAATGGATATGCAGTCATGAACTTAATTGTCGATATCGACATCATTTTGCCATTATGCCCAAAAGGTAAATATCGGGGACTATCGTCAACATATTTTGAGATCTCATGGTGGCAATAAAATATTTTTTTCTCAAAATTAAGATTTTTAATATTCTTTAATCGCTAAATAAGATAAAAATACATATGTATTTGCTAAGATAGAGGTCCAAATATAAGTTTCGCAGTAGTATTGTCATCATCATCACCACAAATGTTGATATGCACTACCACACGTAAGGCATCCAAGTAGAACTTTAGTCTTCCAAATGCATAAATAAGTTGAAAGAACAATAACATAATCTCATAAACTCGAGTTTTTTAAAAGAAATATAGCCGAACATCGATAAAGTAGTCGCCCAAAAACTTCTTAAACTCAAAGTTCATAATACGTCAATAAAATAGTAACAATATTTACCACATAGCACTACAAGAAAACTGTGCAATTACTAACACACAATCACAACCATATATTGCGGGTTTGTAGTCATTTATACCTATTGCGATCACAAATGCACATGTGGTTACATGTTAGAAAATCGGAAGCGGAAGCGTAAACATGGAAAAAGAATAAACAAAGAAGAACAGCGGGATTTTTACGTGGAACCCTACTCTGTGAGGAGCGGGATGAAACCACGGGAGAAGCCCTCAACGGGGCGTGTTTGTCTATTGACTTTCTCAATGAGTACAGGAGGTCTGGGGCTCCTTATATAGCCTCTCCAGAGCCTCCAAGTCCCACCACTAGACGATGTGGGACTAAACAACTGGGTGGGGTAAATGGATCTCCTCCAGGATCCATTTACCCTGCTACAACTCAATAGGCGCACATAACCAATACTCCAACACTCCCCCTCAAGCTGGAGCATGCAATGCTCAGCTTGGACAAACAGACAGAAACTCAACTCAACGCTACAAGACACTACGGACAATATCAACCCAACGCGCACATTGCTGCAGTCGAGGACGTTGCTTCTCATGTCGTGGAGGTGAGGAGGACGAACGGGCTGGAGTGTGCGTCGACTGAAGACTCGGAACCTGACCATCGAGTCTGAACTGCGCCTGAAGTCTCCTCGTCGGAGAACTGGGTCTCTCCCATATGGCTCAGAGAATGGTGCACTACTCTGGTGTACCTATGATACCACATGAAAACCCTTGCCCTCAAGGGAATAGTCCTCTACTTTGGAGTCCCTATGGCTCACATGAAAACTCTGGCCGAACAACAACAAGAATGATGGGGACCTGAACTGATGATGGCAACATATGCTCATCTGACAATGACCGCACACTCGTGCGTGTCTGAAACTGGAGACTCGGAACAATGATCGTCGAGTCTGAACACCTGTAGAGTCTGAAAATTTGGACGGTCTGGAAATCTGCATCTGATCTGGATCATCTGAATAATACATGTGACTCTACATATACTCCCCCTTTCTCCCATACTTGTCGGAAAACATGGATGTCGACCAAGTTGGGAGAAGACAAGATAAATAGGGGGTAAATACAACATGAATATCCTCGAAACCTTTCTTGCGGCTTTTCAAAATTTTTTTATAAAGCCGTCACATTTTTTTAAGCCGTTTTAACCACTTTTTTTTACGGCTTTTTCATATATAAATTTTTTTTTTAAATTTGCGTACGGTTTTTTTTTGTGCGCACCTTTTCTTTCTCTCTCTCTCTCAATTTTTTTTTCTTCTCTCATTTTTTTTGAAATCTCATTTTATTTTATTTTTTTGAAATTGCGTACGACTTCTCTTTGTACGTGGCTTTTTTTTTCGAAACCTTTTTTTTATATAAACATTACGTACGGTTTTTTTAGCCCCCTTGTCTTCCCTCTCTTTTCTTCTCATCATTCATTTTTTTTTGGGCCCTCTGTTTTGTTAGCCCAACATCACCTCCCACTTTATATATATATATATAACACGAACCCCAAAAAAATTAACGTAAATCAGCCCACTTGGGCTAGGGTTCGTGGGAACCCTTCTCTTCAACAAAGGGCACAGCCACCGCTCCCTTGAGGGGGGCTCTGCTCCTGCCGGCGGGGCTATGAGATGCCGCTCGGAGGTAGATGCTTGATCGCCTGGGACTTTGGGGCGAAAGAGCCGCTCGCTGGAGATGGATAAGGCGTGGTGGAGGGTTCTATGTTGCGCAGAGATATTTGCCGCCGCTGGATATATTTGCCGCCGCGGGAGACTTGCAGCCATCAAGGGCTCGCCTGGGTCAAAGTGGCGCCGCCAGGAGAGAGGATGTGGGGGCACCGCCAAGGTTGGGGAGGGAAGCCGCCTGAAGGGGAGAAATCTGGAGAGGCGTGATCGCCTGGGAACTGGGCGATCTTGGAACTCAAGGAGCGCGCGGGGATGCGCGCCGCCAAGGGAGTGATGTGCCGCCATCAGGAGAATCTGGAGATGCGCGTGCGGCATCCGCGCGTGAGATCGACACCAGAAACGCGCGCCTGGGGCTTTGCTGGACTCCGCCTGGGAACATCTTCGCCTGGATCGATGACAGGACTTGGAAGGCAACATGTTCAACAACGATTGGGATTCCACAAAACCCTAACAGTCGACCAAATCTTGGAAAAGATCACAACTCTTCACAAACTAATCAAGAACAAGAACATAACATGTTCCACTAATCAAATCTCGAAAAGAATAAAACAAGGAACTTGAAATCCTCGAGAATCGACCTGCTCTGATACCATGTTAGAAAATCGGAAGCGGAAGCGTAAACATGGAAAAAGAATAAACAAAGAAGAACAACGGGATTTTTACGTGGAACCCTACTCCGTGAGGAGCGGGATGAAACCACGGGAGAAGCCCTCAACGGGGCGTGTTTGTCTATTGACTTTCTCAATGAGTACAGGAGGTCTGGGGCTCCTTATATAGCCTCTCCAGAGCCTCCAAGTCCCACCACTAGACGATGTGGGACTAAACAACTGGGTGGGGTAAATGGATCTCCTCCAGGATCCATTTACCCTGCTACAACTCAATAGGCGCACATAACCAATACTCCAACACACAATCACTACAAGAAAACGGTGCAATAATACGTCAATAAAATAGTAACAATATTTACCACATAGCACTACAAGAAAACTGTGCAATTACTAAAACACAATCACAACCATATATTGCGAGTTTGTAGTCATTTATACCTATTGCGATCACAAATGCACATGTGGTTACATATTTGAATTTGTGTCAACTTTAAGAAAGAAGCAAACTTAGAATGTTTGAAATGCAACCACATCTTGCCGGTAGTATGCTCGCATTTTGAAAGTGCCACATTTATTATAAAAGCAATTGAAGCTAGGAGACGAGCACCAAAAGTTGCAAGGGTTTCAATCCTCGTTGAGGAGGAAGGCGAGGAAAATCAGAAGGCGGCACAACCATATTTTGAGAAAATAATGGGACAGAATGAGATACGTTATTCAAGGGATATGGGGCTTCTTATATAACATGAAACCCTGGGGCCCAAGTGGCCACAACTATATAAAGGGATATTTACACCCATAACCCTAAGTAGTGGCGTAATTACCGCATCCGCAGGAACCATCGAAATCATGAATTACATCCAGAACCCCGAATAATGCTTAACCTTTAGATGGCATAACCCTGTGTCAGGTTCCATCTTCATTCTCTGTTAGCTCTGACGGAAAAAGTCATATGTTGACAATTTTACCTTCGAAACACATCATATTTATAACATGATGTCATTCTGTAGATCAAACAAAATGATGTCGTTAACTCCCCCGCGCCTATGCTTGCAAGCCTCCGGTCGGAGCTCCCCCTGCGCGCACCTCTGCGCGCAAGCTCTAGATCGGACATGGAAGGCCGTATCGATATCGATATCATTTCGGTCTGCCCGGAAATGGATATATTGGGATATATCAACGATATATCGACGATATAGGTGGAAATGTCGAAAATGGCTCAAAAAAGCCAAATTTTTGGCATTTTTTCAGAAATTAAGATCATCCAAGATATTAGAACAAATAACCTACAGATACACACTTATATCACACATATCGGTCATTTATAGACCATATATCGCACATATCGGTATCGCTGGTATCACACATATCGGTCGTGTCGATGTTAATAACTTAATGTTGATTCTTGACTTATGAATATTGGAAATGGATTCCATTCAAGTTATTATAAGTTTATAACATGAAATACTACAAATATACATCTCATAAGTCATAACACACATAGATAATTTATGAGGACTATGGTCTTTAAACTCTACATATCGGTCATATCGATGGGAATATATAACGCGACAATCATTGTTTTGCAATTGGCATAAAGATTTATGATTTATCTATATAAAAGCTACAACAACAAATGAGAAATATCTAAATCAATTTGACAATGTAAAATGAGATGACCTAGGCTAAAACCAAGAGTTTCGCGGTGGATCTGAATTCCCCCCCCCCTTCCTTGTTGTCTCTCATAACGCATCGCAGATTCAATGAACTCGCAGTAGTTCTCCCATGTCATGTACGAATACATGGCCTTGTAATCCATCACATACTGCCTGTATTGGTGGTAATTGATGCCTATGAGTATCCCGAGACGAGGATAAGCAGCACTAGATCCAGTATCACGAGTGGCACGACGAGGCCGCGAACTACTAGCTTGAGATCCTCGGGATGACGACGGAGTAGGAGAAGATGTCTGCGGAGGAGGAGGATCTGGAGGAGGAGCGAAATACTCAGGGAAGAAACTGAAACTGTCATCACCAAAGAAGCTGCCCTGGTTAAGCTGGGTCTGTTCGGGTTGGCTACCTTAGTAGTTCTCACCGTTGTAGCTGTTATATCCAAGAGGCTCATACCCACTGTTGTAGCTGCTATATCCATAAGATGGAGGAGTATACGCCTTAGGAGGAGGAGGAGGTCCAGGTGGAGGAGCAGGAAAATATTCAGGGAAGACGCCAAATGATCTTTCATCTTGTGAGGTTCCATATCCGCCCATAGGACTGGGTGTTCCTCCACGGTATGGGTTGTCAATGTCCATGCAACTCAACGAACCTACAAATGATATCAAATCCTTCATGTAGCTATCTGGAGGATGATGGCCACGTCGTCCATATGCATCGTAATCCATAGGTCCTGGACTCAGACTTGGGACAAACTGCCCATGTATGTTTCCACGTCGTTCCATGTATTCCCGCTCAGACTCGAATTTTCCATCATCACGTTGTCCACGACCACCTGACCCTCATGAATAGGTGTCCCCATCACCTGATCCACCATGGCCACCAACAGCATCATCATCATTATCATCATCATCATCGCTCCCATTGTCATCTTTTAATTTGGATTTTGATCCAGTAGAGAGAATGTAGTCCACAATCGCATCAAGTTCCACCCCTCCAAGAGGGTCCGTGATTCGCCCAGATCTGGCCATGTAGTCGCCAACATCTACTCCCATTTGTTGGCTTATATTCTCATTCGGCCTTCCTCCCAATTGATCGAGCAATGGAGCACCGTTGGAATCCAACCACCTCTGCAGAACATCTTCATCTGCATCGTCGTCGTGCGTCTTGAAAATATATGCAAGATCGATGGGGTCTGTGTAGTCCTCTCTGTCATGCCCCTCTCTTGCATGTTTCATCTTCAACCTCAAGTTGTAGTGCACGAAAACAAGATCGTGGAGTCGTTGTTCTCCCTACTTGTTCCGTCTCCTCGAATGGATCAAGTTGAATGTGCTCCAATTTCTTTCACAACCACCGGCAGATGCTGTTTGGGACAATACTTTCACTGCCACTTTGCGGAGGTTGGGAGCTTCAATCCCATACAGTAACCACCATTCGACTGCGGAAAATCCAAAAGAGATAAATCATAAATCAATAATAGTCAAATTGTTTGTTACACATGTCAAATGTCAATCAGTAGACTTAGTATTTACCAGGAAGAGTACTGCCACGTCCATTCACCACGATCACCCTACCGAAAGAACCCAAGGCATCCCTAAAGTATTTAATCTGCACATTAATCGAAACTTTAAGTCATACTATGGTTTGTGCCTCAAAATAGATTGTACATTATACAAGTGTTCTTACGGTCTTACCTCATTCATGTAAGAGGTTTGTGCCTTCTCGTCCTTGACGAGCTTCTCCACCACAACTTGTACAGCTGCTAGAAGGTCAGCATTTGTACCAAGACTGTTCTTGTATTGGTACTTCGGATTCAAGTAGTATGCTGTTGACGAACAATTCTCAAATTTTAATCATTCAAAACTCAAAAATACATACCTACAGAAATGGGTTAGAAAATCTAAATGGATAATAAAACGTACCAGCCTTGTGAAGAGGATGTGAGAGCATCTTGGACCATCGTTCGTCTATGATGTCCAACCATGCTTTAAATCCTCTCCCAACTGCTTCTCTAACCTTCTCCCTCATGCAGCGCATTGCCTAATAGATGACTTTCATAGTTGGCTTCTTATCACCATCTACAATGCGCAATGCAGAAACAATAGGTTCCATTATTTTCGTGACCCTTGTCACGTCATCCTAGAAATGGAGATCATTGATGATTGTCTCCACTCTCCTTCCTCCTTCAGTTCGAGCTTCTGGGTTCTCAAACCATTCACCTTGGCAGCATATGGTCTTCAACCATGCCTTGTGCTGTTTGAGGCTTTGCAACGCTAAAAAATTGGTTGCAAAGCGTGTGATCTCAGGCCTCACCAACTCACCATTGCATGTCCGCCTCATCAAGGCCAACACTTTGGAATGGTTGTAAATGAACGTTGTGATCGCCCGCGCTTGTTCCATCACCTTCACGACGAGCTTCCTCTTGCCGAAGTCCTTCAGAATCAGGTCTATGCAATGCGCAGCACACGGTGTCCAAAAAATGCCGTAGCTGCTGGACTTCATTATTGTTTCTCCTGCCTTCTTAAAGTTGATGCCGTTGTCCCTCACAATCTGTACGATATTCTCTTTCCCACGTCCTTAATGACGTCCTTCAGCAAGTTCAACAAGTACTTGTAGTCCTTGACCTATTCAGAAGCATCGACGAATTTAAGGAAAATCGACTTACCGTTGCAGTAAACGAGGAAGTTGATGAGCTTCCTCGTGTAACTTATCCAGCCATCACACATCAGCGTCACGCCGTCCTCTGGCCATCTCTTCCTCAGGTCCGAGATGTACTCGCTCATCTCCTCCTTTTGCACAAGATACTCGTTCATCAACTCTTTGGCACTTGGAGCCTTCACTCCCGTTCCAGTTGCGGCGATCTCATCAATGGCATGCTGTAAGAAAGGTCCACTAGCGACATGGGCTGGGATGCTCTCCCCAAAGAAGAGCTTGCTGATGGCCCTGCCCACTCTCTCTCGTGTGTTGGTGAACATCCCCTTCACCGTCTTTTGCTTCGGGTCCTTGCTTGGCTTGTACTGCATGGACCCACTCCTCGTCAAGAATGGTTCTAGTCTCTTCCCCTTGTGTTTCTTAGTGGGTAGTGGTACTGGTGCACCTCCACTGCCACTCCCACTGCCACCAGCACCGGGGAAGCTGCCGCGTGTACCAACGACTTCTCTCCTCTCAAACTCGCTCCTCATGGATTCTTTTGTCGCCCTCCTGTACGCCGTCCTCTCCGTTTCCGTCTGAACGTCATCGGGGTAGACAAGTCCTCGTCGTCTGAATCAGAGAGGACATTGAACTCCTTCTCAAACATGAACTCCTTGAACTGTTCATCCCGTCTTGACCTCTCCACATCCTTCTCCTTTTTTCCCTCCATGCTGGCCTTCACCAAGTCCCTCACGTCTTTTGGACATCGAGTGCACTTGGCAACATTTTTATTGCTGCCAACAAGGTGATGCTTCAGTCTAGTAATACCCCCTCCTCCGAGTTGCTTACCACAGAACTAGCATTGCGGTTTCACTTTGTTACCATCTGAAGTGGTGGCATACTTCCAACCAATCTCTCCACTCTTGAAATCCATCTGTCTATGAGAACCATCAGAGTTTGAACCGGAGTGTGCCATGATCTTGAATCCTTGATCTGAAAAACCTAGAAAAAATTCAAAAGCCCCAAATTTCAACACCAAATTAGTCAATAATATCAAGATTTAAATCTACTATTTTCAGATTTAATTAATTACCCCAATTTACCTAACATAAATCACCATGAAAAAAATTGAAGTAACTCCAAATCATGAGATCCATGTCCATCGTAATATATGAGTACCTAATAAACACCAAAAAACCGAAATCCCCAAAATTGACCACCAAATTACTCAATAATTTCAAGAATCAAATCTACTATTTTCGGATTTAAATAATTACCCCAATTTACCTAACATAAATCACCACAAAAAAATTAAAGTAACTCCAAATCATGAGATCCATATCCATCCTAACATATGAGTACCTAATAAACACCAAAAAACCGAAATCCCCAAAATTGACCACCAAATTACTCAATAATTTCATGAATTAATTTTACTATTTTCGGATTTAATTAATTACCCCAATTTACATAAGATAAATCACCACGAGGTCCACGAAAAAATTAAAGTAACTATAAATCATGAGATCCATGTCCATACTAACATATGAGTACCTAATAAACACAAAAAAATCGAAAGCCCCAAAATTGACCACCAAATTACTCAATAATTTCATGAATTAAATCTATTATTTTCGAATTTAATTAATTACCAATTTACTTAACATAAATCACTATGAAAAAAATTAAAGTAACTCTAAATCATGAGATCCATGTCCATCCTAATTATATGAGTACCTAATAAACACCAAAAAATCGAAATCCCCAAAATTGACCACCAAATTACTCAATAATTTCATGAATTAATTTTACTATTTCGGATTTAATTAATTACCCACAATTTACCAAAGATAAATCACCACGAAAAAAATTAAAGTAACTCTAAATCATGAGATCCAATGTCCATCCTAACATATGAGTACCTAATAAACACCAAAAAACCGAAAGCCCCAAAATTGACCACCAAATTACTCAATAATTTCATGAATTAAATCTATTATTTTCGGATTTTAATTAATTACCCCAATTTACCTAACATAAATCACCACGAAAAAAAATAAAGTAACTCTAAATTATGAGATCAATGTCCATCCTACCATATGATCACCTAATAAACGCCAAAAAACCAAAAGCCCCAAAATTGACCACCAAATTAGTCAATAATTTCAAGAATTAAATCTATTATTTTTCGGAATTTAATTAATTACTCCAATTTAGCTAACATAAATCAACACAACATAATTTAAACTAAGTCTAAATCATGATATCCAAGTCCATCCTAATATGAGTACCTAATAAACCAAAAAAACAAAAGCCCCAAATTGACCACGAATTTACTCAATAATTTCAAGAATTAATCTACTATTTTCGGATTTAACAAAAATCAACATGGAAACTTGTTTCCTAAGGCATAAAACATGTAATCCAAGTAACCAAACTATAGTCATTCCAATCAAGAACAAAAGCCCTAAGAAAATTTGAAAATTTACTCACTAATTAAGAGAGGATAATAGGATTCATACCTCAAAGGCTTATAAGGCAACGGGAATGGAGGAATGAGGTCTTGGAGCTCCAAGTTCGTGTGTTGTCGACATGGGGAGACATATCTTTGATATATCGGAAACGACCTTCCATGAGATCGGAAGACCTCCCCTGGGCCTCCGACCCCGCATGAGGGTTCCAACCCCCCCCCCCACACGACGTAAGCTCCGCCCCCGCATGCGGGCTCCAGCATCCCCCCTGCCATGCGAGCTCCAGACCCCCCCCCCTCCGGGCAAGCACCACCCCCCCCCCCCCCCGAGAGGGGGGAAGCACCATCACCTTGCTCGCCCGCAAAAGCCCCACCCGCGTGCCTCCGCCCTGCAAGCCTCAGGTCGAACCTCCCCCCTGCACGCACCTTCAGCCGCCTACCCCTGTTGCTGCTCGCCCTCCGTCATCGTGAAAGACCCCACCGCCTGCTGCAAGCTCCAGGATCGAACCCACCTCATCCTCTCCTTCCTTTCTTTTTTATTAATCCCAATCGTTAGATCGCAGATTGGTTAGATTAACTCAACCATTTGGTTGAGTAATGAACTAAACTAACGGAGGGTTATGGGTGTAAAACAGAGCAGTTATTTAGGGTCTTGGTTTAATTCGTGATTATCGAGAATTCCTAGGGTAATTACGCAACTACTCAGGGTAATGGGTGTAAATATCCCATTATATAAAAGACCTTGTAGGGTTACATGACACAATAAATAAAATAAAGAGATGATAATCAAAATAGCTCCTAAAACTCTCCCTCAAGTTGGAGTATATCTATTAATCATGCCCAACTTGAAAATAAACCATGATATCTCCAAGTTAAAGGTCCGTGGAGATATGTGTAGTGATCTTCTGTCTTGGTGATATTCCCTCCTGATACTGCATCTCGAACGAATTGGCAATTAAATTCAATGTGCTTAGTCCGCTCATGATATACAAGATTGACAGCAATTTATGCAACGGATTTGTTGTCACAGTTAGAGGAAACACCATCGAAAGCACCGACTGTCACAGTAAGAGAATCATCACCCCATATATGAAATCCACATCAATCACCTAAGATAGGCTTCATGAGCAGAAACACAATTGAAAGCACAAACAAATGCCTTCCAGAAATTGGAAGGAAAGCGAACATCAGCTCCTTGTGACAATGGATCCAGGGAGAACCCATAAATAGAAAGCAACAACCTACACATCAAGTTTGAACCTCCGCCCATCTGTGCCACCCACTTTGCCAAAAGCATGTTATTCAGTCTCCACTTCAGATCCCCAATAACGTGCTCCAACCTACCAAAGGCATGCTCCTCGCCTCACTAAGAAGCCCAAAAGAAATGCCTTATGATGGTCTACAATCTCCCCTCTACCTCGACATGCAGCTGACGTGAAGACAAGAATAAAGTCGGGACAGTCGACAAAATCACCTTCAATCGAACAAGACGCCCACCTCTTGAAAGACAAGTAGCACTCCAGCTTGTCGGTTCTTCTCCATCTTTTCAATAACAGAAAGACAACTCAATCTGACGAAACCTACCATTAACAAGGAGCTAACCAAGATAAGTGATCGGGAGGGCTCCCCGTCATGTCTGCAGGGCATTCTCACAAGGCTGCAACATCCTCCTTGCCCACCATCCCAAAGAGACAAAAGCAAACTGGGCATGATTAATCCTCAGCCCTGAGACCATGCCAAAAAGCTCAAGGACAATGTCCAACCCTTCAGCAGTCGCAGTTGCACCCTCTGCAAAGAAAAGCGTGTCATCTGCATACTGAAGAGCAAGGATCGATATGTCACCCGTACGTAAGTCCACTAGGAAGCCACCCTCTGTCAAGGACACCAACCTGACCAAAGCATCGGGCACCACAACAAAAAGAAGATGCACCAATGGACAACCATGTCTAACTCCGCACTATGGCTGAAAAAAATCCACCCTCATGCCTTCCATTAACCAACACAACATAATACGAAGTTGTCACACATCACTTTATCCAACAAATCCAAGCACAAGGAAAGCCCCTCAAGGGAAAGGATGTCTACAAAAACGCCAATCAACATAGTTGTATGCCTTCGAAAAGACTACCTTCCAAAGGAGACCCTTGATTTTCTTCCTTCGCCAGTCGACAACAATCTCATATGCCAACACGACCATGTCCATCCTGTGGCCACCTAGGATTAAAGCAGTCTGATCCTGATCCACAATAGAACCAAGAACCTCATGAAGGCGGTTGGCCAACACCTTCGCCACAATCAAGTAAACAATGTTAGATGAAGTTATCGCCTATCAGGTGTCTGTCCTCCATGTGCCTCAAAACATCCTTCTTTGGCAAAAGGAACAAAAAAGAGTGGTTGATCCTCTTGAAACCTCCATTCACCAGGACCAACTTCACTTTCAACACCTCCTGAAAATCTAAGAACTCCTGAAAGAAGAGAATCGGAAAGTCATCTGATCCCAAAGAACCATTCACATTCAGATCATGAACCACTCGCTTGATATCAAAAAGCAAGAAAAGTGTCATCAACTCATTAGACTGCAACTCAAACAAGCGCATCATACCTCTTCCTAACTACCTAGTGCATCTGCTTCACCCCCTTTTACTAAGCTCAATGAAGTGTCTCCTCATCGCATCTCCACTGGCATGATCTCCAACAATCATCTCACCCTCCACTTCAATCGAGTGGATCAGGTTCTGCCTCCTTAGCCTGCTGACCACCGCAAAAAATACCGTGTGTTTGCATCCTATTCCCCCAACCGTTTCTATCATGATCGTTGCCTCCGCTTGATCTCGTGCTTCTTATCCTCTTCCAATCGAATACGATTGTGCTCATGCCTCGTACTCAACTCCTCTTCCTGCGGTTCCTTGGAACCCTCAATCTGATCAATGCAGACAACCTCATCATGTGTCTCATCTCTCATCTGCCTGTGACGCATCCGAGACTCCCTCCTAAACAAGGTCAGCATGCTGCGAGTGCCCTAAGCTTCTTAACCATCATCCTGGTAGCAGAACCTAGAACCATTGTTTCATGCTAACGTCTAGCGAACTTCTTGTGAAAGCCCTCCTCCTTCAGCCAGACCCGCTCAAAAAGGAAGATTCCACCCAGGCATAGCCCATCCCTCGAGCCCCAGCAAATCAGCATATGGTCCGAGTGCGACCTCAGTAGGGCCAACACATACCCCAAGGGATAGTGCTCTAGCAAGCCCACAAAACCAAGAAAATGATTCAAGCAGGATCGAGAACCTCCATGTGTACTTCAAGTTCAATGCATCCAAAACCTCCATCGCCAACTCACCTACAAACTCCGCAAAAGGAGAACTAGGATCTAAACCACCCATGTCGCATGGACGATCAGTCGAAAGGAGAGTGACATTGAAGTCTCCACCAATAAGCCACGCAAGCTCAAGAAATCTCGCTTGAATGATCCGCAGCTCATCCCACATTATCGAGCTTAGAGTACGCGCAGGGCCATAAACCATTGACAACAAGAGTTGAAAACTCTGTATTACCTCATTTTCAGGAGCTTTTCACCCAGTGCTTAGGGATGACACCTCATTACTTTGAAAAGACAACCGAACTGGCAAGGGTACTTTCTACCATTTCAGGAGCTTTTTCAGTAACTTTTTCACCCATAATAAATGTTGCTCCTCTTTTTGTTCCTACTCCACAGGACGCTCTATATAGGACTGTTTATCAGAGATAAACCCCTTATGTCCTTAGACTGAAGTTTTGTGAACTGATGTTGTCTCTATCCATAGACATAAAAATGGGCGCAGGAGATGACTAAGTGGACTTGTACACCTTCACATAGTCTCGTGTACGAGACCAAGCAATGTACCACGCATGGCATGTAGTATCCGTTTTTGGAATTGGGTGTTCTTATAGATGATTTGTTGAAGCATTGTCTGACACATCTATCCCGCGTAACCATGACGAGGCTATTCGTGATTCCAGATGGCGACTAGCAATAGAAGAGATGTATGCGGTGGTTTCACGCAATACACGATAGTTTGTTGATCCATCGGGCGACAATAAAGTGGATGGATCCATATTGGCATTGTTGCAGTATTCGGTTGAATTAATCAAGAATACTCGGATCGAATTAAACGGTGCAGGATCACCGACTAAATAGACTCTATTCGGTTAATATTCAGACTAACCAGAATATTCACCCCGAAAACATGAGTATTCGATCGAATATTCGATCGACTATTACAATAGACTACTGAATTTTTTATTTTCTAAAGTTCCCATTTATCCATGTATCACCACAAATGTTAAGCTCCATATAAAACTTGTTATTTGTACTTTTATCTTGGATTCTTGTTGATTGATGACCATATATGTATAAATATATAAGAATATATATTAGATATATTTTTATATAGAAAATATATAAAAAAACATAACAAAATAGTTCAGAATATTCTCCCGAATACTAAATTTCTTTATTTGGTAACCCTTCCGACTAAATACTGAATATTGACTTCTACAACATCGCATGCACTGTTGCAATATTCGACCGAATAGACCGAATATTCGGACGAAAATTCTCATTATGTGAGGTGAAATAGAATATTGTTATTCGGTCAATATTCAATATTCGAGTATTAAACTGGATATTCCACCGATTATTGCAACAAACAGATGATTTGTTTTACTTTTACTTTTTAACGGTTGCTATTATCCGATATCACCACAAATTTTAAAGCTCTATATATGTAAATTGTTAATTGGTACTTTACCTTGTACTCTTATTGATTGATGACCATGTATGTATAAATATATAAGAATATATCTATTAAACATAATTTTTATATTAAAAATAATTAAAAATGCATAACCAAATAATTATGAATATTCTTCCGAATATTATTTATTCATTGACACCTCTGACTGAATACCGAGTACCAACTTCTTCAACACCGACTGCGTATGGGAATTCACAGTGAAGTACAAGCCTTACAGATCGATTTCTTGGTACAAGGCTCACTTAGTAGCAAAGAGGTTTTGCAAACCTATGGCATTAATTTCTTTGACGCGTTCTCTTTGGTCGCTCATCTCTCCATAGAGTAAATTCTACAGTTATTGTAGTACATCTCGATTAACCTTTTTATCAAACTTGATATAAAGAATACTTTTCTATATGACCTTCAAGAGGTAGTATACACGCAACAACCTCTAGTCTTCGAGGCTTAAGAGGAGTGTCAGAAGGGGTGTTTGGGTCATCTAATCTCAGTGAGGTGATGTCCAGTGAGTGGACAAGAGATGTTGTTCATCCAAAGCAAAGAAAGCTTAAGCACTAGTATTGGACTAGTGAGAACTGACCATGCTCATCTAAGGTGGAAGCCAGGCTGAGAAATTGGGAACTTAGCTTAGCTTAGATAAGTGAAAATCGTTTCTGAATGAACTATGCATGTCGTTCTAGACCTCTTTGAGGAAAGGCTCCGGACTCTGCTTTTTATCCGCTAGTGGATGCTTTTGTCTCAATACCATACATCCGGTAGGTATTGGAAGGCAACCAGAAGGGCGGACGGAGGTAGGAATTCCGAGCAAGAACCATTGTGGCCAAACAAGCACTTAAAATACTAGAAAATGTAGCAGTGAATGACTGAACGTCCGTTCGAGGGTGCAAGCATCAACAACATGTGAAGGAGATCATCAGTTAGTCAAAGATGAGATGAATCGGATAACTCGCAGGATGCGATATGCTTTCAGAAGTCGTTCTGGGCCTTTGTGTAGCAAACTGGAGAGAAGCGAGTAGTCTATTACGTAAAGCTATATGTGGACTAAAACAAACACATCGTACATGGCTCCAGAAATTATCAGAAGTACTAGAGTATGGGCCTCGTGGGATCATCAACAACCCTTCTTTGTCCATACAAAAGAATGAAAAAGGAGCTATGGCAACGCTTGTTTACGTAGATATCATCTCCATAGGATACGACACTAATAGCATTATAGAAGTAAAGAATCAATTAGTAAAACAACTTGTGATCTAAGACTTAAGGCCACTAAGACATGCGAGATCTAGTTATATACCAACGAAAGTACGCCACTGATCTTCTCCAAAAGACATGTATGATTGGATCTAAGGCAGCAAAAATACATATGGATCCTGAGGGATGCATCTATGAGCCAAGAATTGTTGAAGATATAGGTGTTCACCAAGCTGCTCGCTCGCACAAAGTGCGAAAAATGATGTAACAAGTTGAGCATGATTGATATATATGCTCCAACTAGAAGGGGAATGTTGAGTGTTACTATGTAAAACCTAACCCTATGGGCAAGCTGGTCGGCTTAGTACAGAGTCACCTCCTATTGTAACACTAACATTAGGTCTCCACCTATACAAGGAGCGTTAGGATTCTTTGTCTCAATATGAAATTTACATTCTAATATTCAACTCTAGTAGTTAGCGTTAAGGATAAAGGCGAAGGGGTGGAGAGGCAGTGTTGCATGGAGGTTGCGGCAACACGAGGAGTAACCTAGAGCTGGCAACATGCTTGGAGGTGGAGGCAATGTGAGGTTTCGCCTGGAATAGCTACCAGCGTTGGTGAAAAGTTTTCCCCGAAGCAGAAGGATTTAAGAGACAAGGGTTGGATAGATATATGTATTGCGGGTCATGTGTAAAGCACGGTGTTCGAAAATGCAGTCTAGACAGTCGCATATGCGTAGTCGGTCACTTGACCAAAGCACATATGCATATGCCATATGTGGTATTATACTATTATGTAGCCAAAATGCATATGCGGGCCACGTAAGCAGCATATGCAACCGCATATCTAAACAAGGGATTTCTACATGGGATCCAATCGTGTTTCATTTATTTTACAAGGTTGATCATAATCATTGGCTCATTTATTTCTCAGTACAATATGTTCGATTGAAATTGTAAGAGAATAGAAATACAAAAGCAAAATTAGAGAAAATGAATAAACAAGAAAGAACAACGGGATTTAACATGGAACCCTACTCCCTAAGGAGCGGGATGAAACCACAAGAGAACGTCAAGGGCTGATTTATGCACTGCACTTTCTCACCGGATACAGGGGATATGGGGCTTCTTATATAGCCTCCACAGAGCCTCCGAGTCCCACCACGTAGATATCATCTCCATAGGATACGACACTAATAGCATTATAGAAGTAAAGAATCAATTAGTAAAACAACTTGTGATCTAAGACTTAAGGCCACTAAGACATGCGAGATCTAGTTATATACCAACGAAAGTACACCACTGATCTTCTCCAAAAGACATGTATGATTGGATCTAAGGCAGCAAAAATACATATGGATCCTGAGGGATGCATCTATGAGCCAAGAATTGTTGAAGATATAGGTGTTCACCAAGCTGCTCGCTCGCACAAAGTGCGAAAAATGATGTAACAAGTTGAGCATGATTGATATATGTGCTCCAACTAGAAGGGGAATGTTGAGTGTTACTATGTAAAACCTAACCCTATGGGCAAGCTGGTCGGCTTAGTACAGAGTCACCTCCTATTGTAACACTAACATTAGGTCTCCACCTATACAAGGAGCGTTAGGATTCTTTGTCTCAATATGAAATTTACATTCTAATATTCAACTCTAGTAGTTAGCGTTAAGGATAAAGGTGAAGGGGTGGAGAGGCAGTGTTGCATGGAGGTTGCGGCAACACGAGGAGTAACCTAGAGCTGGCAACATGCTTGGAGGTGGAGGCAATGTGAGGTTTCGCCTGGAATAGCTACCAGCGTTGGTGAAAAGTTTTCCCGAAGCAGAAGGATTTAAGAGACAAGGGTTGGATAGATATATGTATTGCGGGTCATGTGTAAAGCACGGTGTTCGAAAATGCAGTCTAGACAGTCGCATATGCGTAGTCGGTCACTTGACCAAAGCACATATGCATATGCCATATGTGGTATTATACTATTATGTAGCCAAAATGCATATGCGGGCCACGTAAGCAGCATATGCAACCGCATATCTAAACAAGGGATTTCTACATGGGATCCAATCGTGTTTCATTTATTTTACAAGGTTGATCATAATCATTGGCTCATTTATTTCTCAGTACAATATGTTCGATTGAAATTGTAAGAGAATAGAAATACAAAAGCAAAATTAGAGAAAATGAATAAACAAGAAAGAACAACGGGATTTAACATGGAACCCTACTCCCTAAGGAGCGGGATGAAACCACAAGAGAACGTCAAGGGCTGATTTATGCACTGCACTTTCTCACCGGATACAGGGGATATGGGGCTTCTTATATAGCCTCCACAGAGCCTCCGAGTCCCACCACGTAGATATCATCTCCATAGGATACGACACTAATAGCATTATAGAAGTAAAGAATCAATTAGTAAAACAACTTGTGATCTAAGACTTAAGGCCACTAAGACATGCGAGATCTAGTTATATACCAACGAAAGTACGCCACTGATCTTCTCCAAAAGACATGTATGATTGGATCTAAGGCAGCAAAAATACATATGGATCCTGAGGGATGCATCTATGAGCCAAGAATTGTTGAAGATATAGGTGTTCACCAAGCTGCTCGCTCGCACAAAGTGCGAAAAATGATGTAACAAGTTGAGCATGATTGATATATATGCTCCAACTAGAAGGGGAATGTTGAGTGTTACTATGTAAAACCTAACCCTATGGGCAAGCTGGTCGGCTTAGTACAGAGTCACCTCCTATTGTAACACTAACATTAGGTCTCCACCTATACAAGGAGCGTTAGGATTCTTTGTCTCAATATGAATTTACATTCTAATATTCAACTCTAGTAGTTAGCGTTAAGGATAAAGGCGAAGGGGTGGAGAGGCAGTGTTGCATGGAGGTTGCGGCAACACGAGGAGTAACCTAGAGCTGGCAACATGCTTGGAGGTGGAGGCAATGTGAGGTTTCGCCTGGAATAGCTACCAGCGTTGGTGAAAAGTTTTCCCGAAGCAGAAGGATTTAAGAGACAAGGGTTGGATAGATATATGTATTGCGGGTCATGTGTAAAGCACGGTGTTCGAAAATGCAGTCTAGACAGTCGCATATGCGTAGTCGGTCACTTGACCAAAGCACATATGCCTATGCCATATGTGGTATTATACTATTATGTAGCCAAAATGCATATGCGGGGCCAAGTAAGCAGCATATGCAACCGCATATCTAAACAAGGGATTTCTACATGGATCCAATCGTGTTTCATTTATTTTACAAGGTTGATCATAATCATTGGCTCATTTATTTCTCAGTACAATATGTTCGATTGAAATTGTAAGAGAATAGAAATACAAAAGCAAAATTAGAGAAAATGAATAAACAAGAAAGAACAACGGGATTTAACATGGAACCCTACTCCCTAAGGAGCGGGATGAAACCACGAGAGAACGTCAAGGGCTGATTTATGCACTGCACTTTCTCACCGGATACAGGGGATATGGGGCTTCTTATATAGCCTCCACAGAGCCTCCGAGTCCCACCACTGGTAGATGTGGGACTAAACTCCTGGATGTGGTAAATGGATCTTGGAAGGATCTATTTACCCATCTTACATGATAATGACGCATGCTCTAACACTCCCCCTCAAGCTGGAGCATACAATGCTCAGCTTGGACAAACAGAAAGAAATCTCAACTCGCGATACAAGACACGACAGACAATATCAACTCAACGCGCACAACTGTCGGCTGCTGTTGAGGACGTTGCTTCTCATGCCATGCAGGTGAGGAGGACAAACGGGCTGGAGTGTGAGTCAAACTGAATCTCCTCGTCGGAGAGAATGTGCTCTGCACTGCGCCTGTCAAAGTCACTGCAACTGGAAATGAGTCTCCTCTTCGGAGTACTTTGGCCCACCACAAAATGTGGGCAACTGCACCATCTGTGAAATGGTCGAACTGAAAAAGTCGTGGAGACATCTTCGTCGGAGTCCACAGTTGCTGGAAAATGGAGTCTGAAAAAGTCTCCTCGTCGAAGAATTGGGTCTCTCCCATACTTCGCTCAGAGAATGGGATCTCTACTCCGGAGTCCCTATGAAACCACAAGAAAACTCTATCCCACATGGCATAGGGAATAGGATCTCTACACTTGAGTCCCTATAATTCACATAAAAACTCTGACCAAAATAAAAAATAGGGACCACACAAAAGATGCCAAACATGGGCATATCAAACTGAAGACCGCATACATGTGTGTCAAGATCATAGATCTTAAATAAGCAAGACATTGCATCTTTTTCTCTGTTTACTATAGAATTCATACTGGCTTCTACCATAGTGAATGTCTCAGTTTATCTCAGATATTAAGGAGATATTGGTATCTACTGTAAACTGTATATTAAAGCCAATACAGGGTCCCTTACCTCATTTACGAACATAGGTCTTACATCAAAACAAAATGAATGGGGATATACCTTTCTATACTCAATTGAAAAAGGGCATAAGGGTGTAAATAAAAAATGTTAAATAATGCTATCCAACATTTCTGATATACATAATCCGGTGATTCATAAGGCCCGATTCCTTCTTACTTCAATTAATAATAAAACAAAATAACTGAAGTATTACACTTATTCATTATGGTTACCTATTTCTTATATGAAAAGAGCAGTCAATAAACCCAAGTCAGGAAACTGAACAGTCGGAACAAATCTGACGTCGAATCTGAACATCTGTAGAGTCCTGGAATATCTTCTGTCCGGGAGAATCTGAATATGAAACATACATGTGACTACTACATACTCACCCTTTCTCCCATACTTGTCGGAAAATAGTGACATCGACAAAGTTGGGAGAAGACAATAAAATAGGGAGAAAACATAAATGTAGAGGCTTATATATGTTGCGATGTACTGTTTCGTATTTTCTATTTATATATTGTACGTCTCTGTAATTTACCCAAGGGGTTTTCTCTCTATATAAGACCCGAGGGCTCTATGGAATAACACATCAGAGTATTGTTTACTCTAACATGGTATCAGAGCCAAAACCCTAACCCTAGGGTTTTCTCCACCCGCCCCCCCCCCTCTCCCCCCACCCCGCCGCCAGCCCAGCCGGCCGCTCCACCCGGCCACTCCATCCCTCCAGCGACCCCCCCCCCCTGTTCCGCCCCGCCGTCCCCGGCCCCAGCCCCGCCGCCGGGACCCCCAGCCCCGCCGCCGGAACCCCCCAGCGGTCCCCAACCCCGCCGCCGACCCCTCAGCCGCTGCCTCTCTCTTCCGTAGAGGCTTCCACAGCCTCTACTCCTCACCGGGGCGCCTCCTCTTCGGTCGGTCTCGGATTGGTGATGGGTTCAAGTGCATAACGTCTACATATGCACTTGAATCCTCAAAGGTCTTGGTAGACAACACTTTCTTGGTCTATCATCGTTCTTCTCCGGCAGTATGTCAGAACAAAAGGTCGATATGCCCGCCATAGGTGCCTTTAAAGGTTCGGCACCAATCGTCAAAATGGACAGGACGAACTACGAACTGTGGGCTATGTAGTTCCTCATTCTTATGAAGTCATGTGGTAAGAAGCATATTCTTACCGAGGATGAACCGCCGGAGATGACAGGAATATATGCCTCATGGAAGGCTGATGATGCGTATGCCAAAGTTTGGTTGTCAGGGATGCTCACGACGGAGATAGCAAATGATGTCCTCCATCAGCCCACCGCCAAGGCGATGTGGGATATTTTGGCCACGACGTACTCTCAGGTACGGAACGAGACAAAGATGCTACAGTTGCAGCACGATATCTTTACCACGAAGCAAAATGGGGAGCCTCTTCATTCCCTGTACACGTCTTCGTGGAATGTTCGAGAAGCTCTATAGCACCATCCCACTCACAGCAACACCGGAACAGCAGAAGACGTTCCGTAACGCCACTATGGTTGGCGTATTGCTTGCTGCCCTTGACCCTGATTACGAGGCAACACGCTCTCAGATCCTTGCAGATGCCACCATTCCACCGATGGAAGAAGTATACAGGAGGCTCAGTCGTGTACCTGTCCCATCGAATACAGCGACTACACCTCCCTCGGCAATAGCAGTTTCTAGAGGACGAGGTAGCTCGTCCTCATTTCGTGGCAGAGGAAGTGGTGGACGTGGCCGCGGAGGTCGCATACGCTCTACGTGCTCATTCTGTCGTCGTACTGGTCATTTGGAGGATACATGCTATTCCAAGCATGGATTCCCTCCTTCTGCACGTGTCGCTGATCATGTTCAGGGTCCACCAGCATCTACTCCAGATCACAGGTTCGAGGAGCTAGTGGCACGGCTTCGTGATATCATGCCACAGTCATCGTCAGAGGGTGCTGAAGCTTCTGATGTTGCGGCCTCGGCGTCAGCTAGTACATCTGCTTCAGCCAGTGCCTCAGGTAGTCCTTCAGTCTCATATCATAAACATGATCTCACAGGATGGATTGTCGATTCTGGAGCCACCCATCATCTCTGTCGTGAGAAAAATGTTCTGCAGTCCTATAGAGTTGTTCAGCCCGGTCGCTCTGTACTCATTGCTGATGGTACTCATTCCCCTATCATCGGTCAGGTGGAGACGACTTTGTTGCCTTCTATGCACTTACAGAATGTTCTACATGCACCAGAATTCTCGATGAATCTCTTATCCATTAGTCAGATTACACGAGATTTGCACTGTCGTGCTATTTTTGACCCATCGTCTGTTATTTTTCAGGACATAACGGGCAGGGTGATTGACTGTGGCTCTGAGCACAATGGCCTCTATCGTCTCGTACGGAACTCTTACGCTGGCGTCTCACTGCATTCCTAGGGCTCCGTATCTCCGTATACATTGGCATCTTCGGTTTGGTCACCTGCCGCTACAGAAAATGCGTCACCTCCTGCCTCAGATCTCTCCGAGTTCGTCATTTCGTTGTGAAGCATGTCAGTTAGGGAAGCACCATCGGTCTAGCTTCCCCAGTCGTCAGAGTCGGAGCAGTCGCTCCCTATTTGAGTTATTTCACATAGATATTTGGGGTCCCAGTCGTGTCCCAGATCATCAGGGGCATAGGTTCTATTTAGGTGTGGTCGATGATTTTTCTAGAGTGTCCTGGACTTTTCTTCTTAAAAATAAATCCGAAGCAGGAAGTGTTATTCAAAATCTTATCAATGAAGTTCAAAATATTTTTTCGTCTACTGTTAAGTATGTGCGTGCTGACTATGCATTGGAGTTCTGCACTCGTTCCCTTGCTAGCTTTCTTTCTTCTAAAGACATTATCCACCAAACCACATGTGCATATACATCTCAACAAAATGGGGTTGCAGAACGGAAGCATCGACATTTCCTTGATATTGCTCGCACATTACTTATTCAGAGTTGTGCCCCATTATCCTTTTGGGGGGATGCTATACTTACAGCATGCTATCTGGTCAACCGCATGCCTACAACTGTTCCTGGGGAAAAGTCTCCTATCTCTGTTCTCTTTCCTGACAAAGATTTGTTTACACTTACACCTCGGGTCTTTGGCACTATTGCATTTGTCCACCACTTATCTCCAGGACTTGATAAGCTATCTCCTAGGGCTATCAAGTGTGTTTTTGTGGGTTACTCCAGGACACAGAAAGGATATCGTTGCTATGACCCCGTTCATGACAAGTACTATGTGAGCGCTGATGTTACATTTTTCGAACCCGTCATGTACTTCTCCCCTGCAGGTGACAGATTGGTCTCTTCCACATCCACAGATTCTAATGTCTATGTGCCTCCACCTCCAAGCTTGGGTCAATCTTCTACTCCACCACCATTATCACCACCACCACCACCACCACCACCTCCAATTGTACCTTTTACTAAGTTCTATACAAGGCGGACAGGCCCTGCTCAAGCTACATGTCAACCATCCAACACGCCTCAGGTATGTTCTGATGTTATCACTAATGATGGGTTAGACAATGCACCAGTGCAGGAGCCTTTACTACAGGAGGAGGATCAACCGGTCAACACAATGATGGATGATCTGGATCGGCCCATTGCTCACAGGAAGCAGCGAAGACAATGTGCTTCATATCCTCTTGCCTCTCAAGTCTCATTTCATCGTCTCAATGGGGATTTCCAGAAGTTTGCAACTGTTGTCTCGTCAGTTGAGATTCCACGGACCTATCAGGATGCCATGAAGATTGATTGCTGGCGTCTAGCTATGGAAGAGGAAATGCGTGCCTTGCAGTCTAGAGGGACTTGGTCTCTTGTCCCCATTCCTCCAGGTGCCTCCGTGGTGAGTTGCAAGTGGGTGTTTACGGTGAAATATCATGCGGATGGACGTCTCGACAGATACAAGGCCAGACTTGTAGCACGAGGATTTACCCACACGTATGGGGTAGATTATTTGGATACTTTTTCACCAGTGGCGAGACACTCCACTCTTCGCATCCTCCTATCTGTTGCTGTGGTACGTAACTGGACCATTTTCCAGCTTGATGTCAAGAATGCTTTCTTGTATGGTGACCTACAGGAGGAAGTCTACATGCAGCAGCCACCAGGGTTTGCTGCTGAGGGGGAGACTCAGATGGTGTGCAGACTTCATAAGGCTATCTATGGCCTCAAACAGAGTCCCCGAGCATGGTTCCAGAAGCTTTCCCAGCTAATTGAACAACAGGGGTTCAGGAGATCAAATGCGGACCATTCATTGTTCATCCAGAAGACCCCTAGAGGTACAGTTGTTGTTATGATATATGTTGATGACATCTTGGTTACAGGAGATGATGCTCAGGGGATTGAGATAACCAAGTCCCTGTTGGGAAGCCAGTTCATTACGAAGGATCTGGGCACGATACGATATTTTCTGGGGATAGAGTTTGCAAGAAATGCATAAGGAATGGTGATGACTCAAAGAAAATATGTCACAGACTTACTAGTCGAAACGGGAATGACTGGATGCAGACCTTCAAGTACACCTATGGATCCAAGCATGAAGTTGTACGACGATGATACTGAGGAGGTGGACAAAAGAAGGTACAGAGAGATGGTGGGTAAGCTCTTATACATTACTATAACTCGACCGGATATTGCCTTTGCAGTAAACCGGGTGAGTCAATTTATGGAGCAGCCGAGGCAAGTTCATATGGATGCCTTGCATATGATATTGAGATATCTGAAGTCTTCCCCAGGCACAGGGTTGCTATTCAGGAAAGATACAGATCTGTCTATTTCAGCTTGTGCAGATGCAGATTATGCAGGATGTCCAAGGGATCGTAAATCTACTTCTGGATTTGCTATCTTCATAGGAAGCTCTTTAGTTTCTTGGAAAAGCAAGAAACAGACTGTTGTGGCGAGATCCAGTGCTGAATCCGAGTACAGAGCCATGGCACAAGCAAGCGCAGAAATGATGTGGGTTAGAGCAGTCTTATAAGATTTGAATGTAGATGTCCCCTTGCCTATGAATCTCCAATGTGACAATCAGGCAGCATTGTTTATTGCAAACAATCCAGCTTTTCATGAGAGAACAAAGCACATCGAGGTGGATTGTCATTATACTAGAGACATGATTCAAAAGGGCTTCATTTCCACTTCTCATGTCAGTTCAGAGGACCAGACTGTTGATATATTCACCAAGCCGTTGCTCAAAGGACCTTTCCAGAGATGTTCTTCCAAGCTGAGCATGATAGATATCTATGCTCCATCTTGAGGGGGAGTGTAGAGGCTTATATATATTGCTATGTACTGTTTCGTATTTCCTATTTATATATTGTACGTCTCTGTAATTTACCCAAGGGTTTTCTCTCTATATAAGAGACCCAGAGGGCTCTATGGAATAACACATCAGAGTATTGTTTACTCTAACAATAAATAAGCCGATCTAAAAAAATCCAACTTTTCTACTCACATTTTTTTGAAACATTTTTTAAGCCATTTCATCGTTTTTTACAACTTTTCCTTCTTTTTCGCGTATGGTTTTTTGTATGCACCCCCTCTCTCTCTCTTAACAAATTCACTCGACCCAAATATGGCCCAAGAATAACTCTTCCTTGCCTTTATCATTTTACCTTTTTAACGTACGACAACCCATCACCCTCCCCCTTTTTAAATACACTTGGCCCTGGTCCCTTACCAGTAATATCCCATATGAGGCTTTTTTAGGGTTCCCATCGTGGGAACCCCTTTCGAATCGCAACCCCCGATGGGCTCTTCGCTCTTGTCGTGCGCCGCCTGGGGAGGGGGCCGGGGGGGAGTCGTTGCTGCCTCGAGATTACCCTGGGGAGGAGATGAGGGAAGGTGTGACATCACCTGAAAGCTTCTTGCGCCGCCTTCTAGGTGTGAGGCTTGGCCAGGTTTCTTGCGTGAGGAGGCGATGCTTGGAGAGGAGGGCTCTGCCTGGAGCTCGCATCTAGAGAACGATGTGACCATCGCTGTCCATAGGGGATGCGAGCGAGGAAGATGTGGTGTGAGGCTCCGCCGCCTTTGCCGATGAAGATGTGCCTCCTCGAGATTTTGCACCCCCCATTGTGGCTGGAGGCATGCCATGGGTGCTGGAGCATCGCACAACGTAGCCAATGCGAGAGAAGGAAGAACTCGCGTAGCCAGGAGCCTTCAGCTGGAGCGTTGGAAAGTCGCCATCAACTACGGATGGCGTGCACGAGATCTGCGTCGCCTTCACCCTTTGGTTTTGAGAATTGGTGTTGCACAAAACCTGTCTGGAGAAGTAGTAGCGGTGTCGCCTGGATGTGTGCTAACCTCGGACTCAAGTGTTTCGCATCGCCTTTTAGGGTTCCTGATGGAACCCTCTCCTTGAATGATGTCACATGGATATTTTGAACAAATCTGAACTAGAATCTTGGCATAGATGATAGCTGCTTTGATCTGGATGTGCTCAATGTCCTGGGACTTGGAGGGGAGATGCTCTGTCTAAGCATCGAGAAGAGCCTCCGTCTGGAGCACTACATAATAGGTGTTGGAGATCCGTCACCTGGAATAGTTGAACAAAAATCGAAGAAGCTGTGGCGATCAATGAATCTACTCATAATACTCCCAACCAGTGTTGTAAAAGTCACCCGACCGGTCCGACTAGTAGGTCCGACTAGTCTAGTCAGTGGGGTGACCGACCGAGTACCGACTAATTCCGACTAGGTACATTAATCGACCAATTTTTGCTTGGAGATACCATGTTTTTTTAATGTTTTGCTTGTTTTAATACAAGTAAACTTATTATAATGCTTAATGTTTTATTTAAAATCAATTACTTCTTCTATTTTATTATGGTAGTATGAAAATGTATACAATCTATGTAAATATATGTATAAAAATGAGTTATATATTTAAAATAATCATAAAATTCAAAGCCGATTGAAGTCCGATTAAATCCGATTAGTCGTCCGACTGCCGATTAATCCTTAGTCAGTGACCCAACCGACCGAGTACCGACTACCGACTTTTGCAACCTTGCTCCCAACAAGCTGAGCATTTATGTGAAGTATGCCAATCTTAGGCAAGCATTAATATACGGTCCATATAGATGTGGTAGACATTTGATAAATTTTAAATAAAATCAAATCAACTTTATTACGTATATATTACTAACATTAATAAAGAAAAATACAAAAATACTAACTTGTATATTTGCCCAATAAAATCCAAACCCTAGTTTTGAGACAAAAAGACATAAAAATGAATATCACTCCCATATTATCTCATATGATCCCCTACTCACTCTTGAATTAATGTACGTTCAATTATCAACAAAACAAGATCAAATTTAAAAGAATCGGAGTTTATGTGCGAAACTTGGATTTTGGGGCTCCCATTGTATATTGTATATATTGACTAAGTTGACCCTATTATTTTATGTACAAAAATAACTATTTTGACTTATTTTTTTCATTTATTTTCTTTGATTTATGTTTTAATAAATTGATGTAATCCTTGAAATATCTTCATATATGATCATTCATAAATTACATTTCAAGATTTCAGCTTATATTAACTTCAAACTTTTGATTTTAGTCGAATCGTAAACTATAAATTAAATTTCTAACACCATAATTAATTATTGTGTTTATCTAATATTTTAATTTTGTTGAGATATTTGTAACTCACATTATTGTTTTTCTCATTTCTATTTTCTTTATGTACCTCTTATGTAATTAAACCAGGGCTTTTCTCCTATATAAGAGAGCCCTAGGGTTTCATCTAATGCATTCTTTTCTTTTCTCCTAACATGGTATCAGAGCAACGGTCCTAAACCGTGGTTACCGTATCCCACCAACCCTAACCCTACATGCCCCCTCCCCCCATTCTCCAGCCGCCACCGCAGCCCCCCCCCCCCCGCCTTCTCGTCGTCGGTACCCAACCCTCCCCCTACCAGCCCCCGCTGCTGCGGGCACCCCCGCGTGCAGTCCATCACCACCTACGGGCGATCGCTGGAGCTCTCCCTTGCCGCCCAGGGGCTGCCGAACAGTAGTCCGCCGACCCACGGTGGCCGACGTGACTGGACTGGCCACTCCCAGCTCCGATTCGACCCCACCTTCGTATTCTTGTTGCAATTCGGTCGTTTCTGCATGCCAATAAGGTCTGATTTTGTTCGTATTTCGTGATTTTTCACATATAAATCACATCTTCCGGTTCTAGACCACAACAGAAAGTAGTGAGGATGGTTGTATGAGTCTACAGATACAATCAATCCTCCATATGATTGTGTAGACCCACTCAGATCCGTCTACTCCTTAGTTTGTTCCGGGTTTCGACGTTCTTATTACAATGCCAGAGAACAAGGGTGATGTCGTCTCATCGTCCGATGTCTTCAAGGGCCCGGCTCCTATCGTGATGATGGATGGGACCAACTACGAGTTGTGATCCATGCAGTTTCACACCATTATGCAGTTTCATAACAAGGAGCACATTCTGACGGTTTCAGAGCCGATGGACAAGACTGGGGCTAATGCTTCTTGGAAGCAAGATGACGCCTATGCTCGCATTTGGCTCTCCGAGACACTCACCATGGAGATTTCCAACAATATTGTCAATCAACCCACAATAAAGGCTATGTGGGACATCTTAGCATATACATACGTGCAGGTAAAGAATGAGAGCAAGATTCTTCAGCTGCAGTATGATATTTTCTCGACCAAACAGAATGGTCGACAACTTCATGCCCACTTCTCACATCTTAGTGGCATGTTTGAGCGATTGCACAGCTTCATACCTATTACTACCAACACTGAGCAGCAACATGCATATCGGAATGCCACTACGACAGGAGTCTTTCTGTCATCTCTTGACTCTGAGTACGATGCATCACGATACCTCCAATGGAGGAGGTCTACAAGAGATTGAGCAGGATCACTGCCTCATCTACTACTACAGCCCAGATTCCCTCTGCTATGGCAGCCTCTCGTGGCAGAGGGGGGACTTCACAGTTTCGCGGGTGCGGACCTCGTGGTCGAGGAGAACGTCAACGTGGCCCATGTTCGCATTGCCATCGTCTTGGTCATTCTGACAAGACATGCTATCTGAAGCATGAATATCTTGCATCTTCACGTGTTGCTGAGCAGACCAAGCCTACTTCTGCCCTTATTCATGATGCACGCTTCGATGATATTGTTTCCAAATTACGAGAGATGATGAGCACTCCTACCACTTCAGCTGCAGGTTCTTCAGATGTAGCAGCTACTGCCAGAGCTTCGACTAGTTCATCAGGTATTGCTTATGTGTTTACCAGTTGTAGCAGTTCAGATTTAACTGATTGGATTATGGATTTTGGAGTATCACATCATATGTGTGGTGATCGGGAACAATTCAGTTCTTACAAGTCTATCCAGTCAGGTAGATCTGTGGTGATTGCTAATGGGGTCTGTCTACCCATTGTTGGTCAGGGGGAGATTGTTCTAGCTCCTTTTTTGCATCTGTAGAATGTTTTATAAGCTCCAGACTTTTCAATGAATCTTTTGTCTATTAGTGAAATTACAAAAGATTTACACTGTTGTGCCATATTTGGTCCCTCTTCTCTTATGCTTCAAGACATACTTACAGGCAAGGTGATTGGACGTGGTCGTGAGCAGAGAGGATTGTACAAGGTTGTTCTACCACCGTGTGCTGGGGCTGCTACTATTCTTTCAGGATTTGTTTCTCTTTTCATGTGGCATCTTCGCTTTGGAAACTTCGTCTACAGAAGATGTGTCATATTCTACCTCAGATCTCTACTCGTGCTACCTTGGACTATGAAGCATGTCAGCTTGGGAAGCACCATCGTTCTTTTCTGAGTCATCAGAGTCTCATAGTGGTCAGTCATTTGAGTTGTTTCATTTTGATATATAGGGTTCTAGTCGTGTTCATCCTTGACACCGTTTTTATATGGTTGTTGTGGATGATTATCTAGATTGCCTTGGGTGTACTTGTTGAAATATAAGTCTGAAGCGGGTGTTATCATTAAATCTATTCTTATTGAAGTTAAGAATATCTTTTCTGCTAATGTGAAATTTATTCGTACTGACAATACCTTCGAGTTTTCCATCTTACATTTATCTGAATTTCTCTGATCTCTTGGTATTGTTCATCAGACTTCTTGTGCTTATACTTCACAGCAGAATGAAGTGATTGAACGCAAACACTGTCATCTTCTGGATGTCACGAGGACCATTTTGACTCAGAGTCGAGCTCCTCATTCTTTCTATGATGATGTTCTCACTGCTTGCTACTTGGTGAACCGCATGCCATCCACTATTCTTGGAGAAAAGGTTCCCTTCTCGATTGTGTTTCCAAGGAAATACCTATTCTCCTTACTCCTAGAGTTTTTGGGTTTGTGGATTTTGTCTACAATTTCACTCATGGTCGTAAAAGCTCTCACCTAGAGCTATCAAATGTGTCTTTTTTTGTTATTCTCGTACCCAGAAAGGGTATAGATGTTTTGATATTGTAGGATGAAAATATTATGTTAGTGTTGATGTCACATTTTTTTAGTTTATTATGTACTTTTCTCCTACAGGTGACGGATTGTCTAACGTTGTTTCTGATGAGGATGTTGTGGTTCCTCCACCTTTGTTATCTCCACCATCTGTGTCCCATGTTGAGTCTCAGTCATCTCCACCACCACCACCTCCGCCTACCCTGACGTAGTTCCTACCACGGTTTTACATTCGCACATTTTCTACTCGCCCCTCTGCTCATATGCCTTCTCCATCATCCAACACGCCTTAAGTATGTAATGAGCACATTATTTCTACTGATGGCACTGGAGATTTGAATGTTCCATAGGATACTGTACAGGATGAGTTGATCCCAGAGAACGGAGAGGCTGATGACATGGATGTACCTATTTCCTTGAGGAAGCCACGTCGCCAATATGCTACTTACCCTCTCATTGTACATGTTTCATTGGACCATCTTTCAGAAGAGTACAGGAGGTTTGTTGTGGGACTCTCTGCTGTTACTATCTCGCATACATATCAGGAGGCCATACAGGATAGTAGATGGCAACTTGCCATGGAGGAGGAGATGGCCGCTTTGCACTCGCGTGGTACCTGGAGCATTGTTACTGCTCCTTCAGGTGCCTCTGTTGTGGGATGCAAATGGATGTTTACGATGAAGCAACGGGAAGATGGCAGTGTGGATCGCTACAAGGCAAGGCTTGTGGCATGTGAGTTCACCCAAACTTATGGGGTGAACTATCAAGATACAATCTCTCCATTGGTCAAACACTCGACACTTCGCATTCTTCTATCAGTTGTTGTTTCACAGGACTGACCACTTTACCAACTTGATGTGAAGAATGCATTTTTATATGGTGATCTACAGGAGGAGGTATATATGCAGCAGCCACTAGGGTTTGCTACTGAGGGGGAGTCTTAGAATGTGTGTAGGCTCCATAAGGCGATTTACGACCTGAAGCAGAGTCTGAGAGCTTGGTACCAAAAGCTATCGGAGTTGATAGAGCAACAGGGGTTTGTGCCGTCTACTGCGGATCACTCACTTTTTGTTTATATGACACGGAGAGGTATTGTTTCTATTCTTGTCTATGTTGATGATATTATTGTCATATGGGATGATGAGCAGGGCATTCAGGCTGTCAAGGAGTTCCTAGGTCAGCATTTTGTGACTAAGGACCTTGGCAATCTTCGATACTTCATAGGATTAAAGTTCGCCAGGAACCAGTTTGGTCTTGTGATGACCTAGACAAAGTTTGGGATGGATCTTCTTTTAGAGACAGGTATGACAGGGTGCAAGCATGCTACTACCCCTATGGATCCGAGTATGAGATTACATGATGACACTGAGGAGGTAAATAGGAGGAGATATAGAGAGCTTGTTGGGAAGCTTCTATATGTCACTATCACCAGACCAGATATATCTTTTGTTGTAAGCAAGGTTAGCCAGTTCATGGAGCAGTCCAGGAAAGTTCATATGGATGCAGTCTATATGATCTTGAGATATTTGAAGACTTCACCTGGTTCTGGTCTTATATTCAACAGAGATACATCTCTTGAGGTGACAGCCTGTGCAAATGCAGATTATGCAGATTGCCGTAGAGACAGGAAGTTTACTTCTGGCTTTGCTATTTTCGTTGGGAGCTCTATTGTATCATGGAAAAGCAAGAAGCAGATAGTGGTTGCTAGATCTAGCGTAGAATCTGAGTACAGGGCCATGGCACAGGGAAGCACAGAGATGATGTGGGTTAGATCTGTGTTGATTGATCATGTTGTTGAGGTTTCTCTTCCCATGCAGCTTTTATGTGGCAATCAAGCGGCTCTATTTATTGCCAATAATCATGCATTTCATGAATGGACAAAGCATATAGAGGTGGATTGCCATTACACTAGAGACATGATCCAGAAAGGTTTCATATCCATCTCCCATGTTGCTACGACTGCTGATATTTTCACCAAGGCTCTTGTTAAAGGTCCATTTCAGAGGTGTTGTTCCAAGCTGAGCATGAAAGATAGATATATATGCTCCAGCTTGAGGGGGGGTGTAGAGATATTTGTATCTCACATTGTTGTTTTTCTCATTTATATTTTCTTTATTTACCTCTCATGTAATTAACTCA
This sequence comes from Ottelia alismoides, assembly GCA_037367405.1. Taxonomy (NCBI): domain Eukaryota; kingdom Viridiplantae; phylum Streptophyta; class Magnoliopsida; order Alismatales; family Hydrocharitaceae; genus Ottelia; species Ottelia alismoides. The sequence continues at coordinate 522,359 of JAZKJV010011560.1, forward strand.
GAACTTTTCTCCTATATAAGAGAGCCCTAGGGTCTCATCTAATGCATTCTCTTCTTTTCCCCTAACAAAATTAAATATTACAAAATGCACAATCTGCATATATCATCCTCTGCATATCCGCTTACTTGCTTTGGACCGCCTAACCGAACATATACCCCATACTGCATTTCTGAACCTTGGTAAAGCACATTACCTACATAAAAATACCAACGCTTCGCCATAGCATTTTGCCTCGCATCGCAAAGTCGTGCCTCAACTACGCCTAAGCCATCGGAGGTGCTCACCTCTCAAAATTGGACGAGACATGCACCTCGAGGCACTTTTATTTCATAACATGATCACACCAAAGAGACCATAAAAAAGAAAATACATGAGTACTCCCAAAGGGATTACAACTCAAGCAACTCTACAATTATCGAAGAGGGCGACAATTACTAGATATCTAGATATCATTCACCTAATAATCAAAACTAAAACTAGCATTACCAGCACCATAATCCATAAAACCAGCATCAACATTCCACCACCATTCCAAACTATTAATCTCTCACTACTTCCTCTTACACTATTAGAATCTATAAAAATAAGACAGAAGGAAAAGGAGAATCTTAATCACTCTGCATTGTGTCCCACCTTGAGGCACATCACTCCTCCCTTCCATTCCAATATTGTAGTATAAATTAGGGTTCCTCCATACCGCTAACTTCGTCCCTAATCTCCATATGAATCCCTCGTCAAAACCAAGAGCTCCACTCAGATTGTTCCCATTTACAAATCCTAATAATCCCCGTACTCTTCGCATGAAAACCACCCATCAAGTTGTTTAAACGCAAAAGAATTGAAAGAAACAAACAACTATAATAACATAGATATTTTTTATGCGGATTCGTCACTTGTTAATAATCACAATCTAAGTCCCAAGACTTGGAATTTCTTGATCAACCATGTAAATCAACTCCAACTACCAAGGTGTGCCATAAAAATCACGATCTTTATAATACAATAGTAAAGGTAAAAGTATAACAGAACATATAGAGCCCTAATGTTATGCAACAAAATACAAGGCTTATTGAAGCATGGAAATTGTTAGCGAATAAGCAAATCCGTCATGTAATAGTGCTCTCAAGAACGAAGCAATTGAAGTGGTGTGTTATCCAAAGAATGAAACTTCAGCTCCTTTATCTCAGCAATGGACTCCTGCATGCACCCCTTGATATCAGTCCTCAAGAGGTCCAGTACTGCAAGCTTCTCAACCCCCACCCCACAGTAAAACCCACAGATGCTCCCACTAAGTGGGTTCTAAAACAGCAAAAAACCTGCAAAGAACCAACATTTTTAACAATGTGAGCACCTCGACGACCACCACCCCCAAGTAGAGAAAAAATAGCACCTTCAACATATATGCATCTTCCACAGTCCGGATCATATTGAAGCTAAAAAGAGGAAGAGGGCTGGTGAAGGGAGATGTTAGCGGCGATGTTAGGGTCGGCATAAAGGCACGTCGTAACAAAAGGTTAAGGTTCATGTTGAGGAATATTAGGGGTTCCATAGGTGTATGAGGTGGCCGTATTAAGTTAATACAACCCATCAAAATCAAGTCCGACTATCATTTGGGCACGAAGGTCAAAGCAACCGAGTTAGTGGTCCTCCAGCCATGCACAAAGGTCGAGGACTGCATGGTAAGGGTCTATGCGGAATGTAACGAGGGATGAGTGAGATTTTGGTTACATCATGGGTTTCAGAATCACTTTAGTTTATATAATTATGAGCAATCTGCTTCCAGGGTGATCTTAAGTCCTGGATATTGTATATCTCATCAAAATACTGGAGCGGTCGCTTTGTTCTAGCAGAATTTGCAATTTCTTCACTTCCAAGAGTTCACCGAACACATACCAAGGTCTCATGTTCACTTTATCACTTCTTCAACCATCTTTGATCACCTTTCTTCATGCAGACCCCGTTAACCCATTTGATGGAGCTGCTGATAGGCAAGGCCTTAAATGTCGGATTTCGGTTTCGTTTTGGTAAGTCTGAAAAGAGAAATTAGGTAGAATTTTGATGGAATTTTGGTGAAATGGCCAGAAATTGGGGAAGTTACTTGAATACTCATTTTCAACAATATAAAGATTTCTAATATTCTTTAACAAAATAAATGAGATAGATAGTTTTTTGCTTATAGTCAGATATTAATATGATATGCTACATTAAATTTCCATCCAATCATCCCAACAATCAGAAAAGTAGTATGCTACTCAGAACCAGAACCAGATTTGGAACCGTAATTAGAAGCCATTGGTTTCTCCTCTTGAACATGAAGAGAATGGTGACATGTGAGCACCCCGTAAATAAGAATGAGGTGACAACTATGATAACTACTAATTTAAACATATATATCAAATAAAGAAAAAAATAAAAATATCTTCAGTTAAAACTTTAATTTAACTCTTAAATCTTGTGTCTAGCTGATTTGGTTTGGATTTAAATAAAAATATAGAAACTAAATAAAGAAACCTCTTTAAAAATTGGAAATTACTCTAACAACTCAACACATTAGCGAATAAATAAGTTAAAATTCATTAATATATGCAAAATTCGATGAAAGTTAATGGTAGATTCCCTTATTTTTGTTGTTTCGTTGAAATGACATAATTTCGATGAAATTTCATTGACATTTTGGTGATATTTCATTGTTAGAAAATAGGAAATGCGAAAGCAGAATGATAAAAAGAGCATAAGAATAGAAATGTAAACAAGGAACAAAAGATTTTTACGTGGAACCCTACTCCCTAAGGAGCGGGATGAAACCACGGGAAAAGCCCTCAATGGGGCGGATATTCTCTTCCTTTTATTCAATGGATACAAGAGGTCTGGGACTCTTTATATAACCTCCACATAGCCTTCAAGTCCCACCACTAGTAGATGTGGGACTAAACATATGGATGGGGTAAATGGATCCTGGAGGTATCCATTTACCCATCTACAATTCAATAGGCGCACAACCAAATACTCCACCACTCCCCCTCAAGCCGGAGCATGCAATGCTCAGCTTGGACAAACAGAAAGAAACTCAACCCACGCTACAGGACACTACAGAAAATATCAACTCAACGCACACAATTGTTGTTGTTGAGGACGTTGCTTCTCATGTCGTATTGGTGAGGAGGACGAACGGGCTGGAGTGAGTCAACCGAATCTCCTCATCGGAGAGCATGTGCTCTGAACTGCGCTTGTTAGAGTCACTGCAACTGGAAATGAGCCTCCTCGTTGGAGTACTCTGGCCCACCACAACATGCGGACAACTGCTCCATCTCTGAAAAAGGGCCGAACTGGAAAAGGCCGTGGAAGTGCAATCCTCGTCGGAGTCCATGGTCGCTGGAGAATGGAGGCTGAAATAGTCTCCTCGTAGGAGAACTTGGTCTCTACCATCTGGCTCAGAGAATGATAATCTACTCTGGAGTACCTATGATACCACATGAAAACCCTTGCCCACATGGCATAGGGAATGGTCCTCTGCTCTGAAGTCCCTATGACTCACATGAAAACTCTGGCCTGACAACACAAGAAGAATGATGGGGACCACGACAAAAGATGGCAAACATGTGCTCATCTGAAATAAGACCGCATCCATATGTGTGTCTGAAACTGAAGAAGACTCGAAAACATCTGACGTCAAGTCTGAAACCGCGCATCAAACTGGGACTCGGAATCTGAACGTTGAGTCTGGAATTGCGCAAGGAAATTCTTCATCAGAAAAAAAAACTGTAGAGTCTGAACAACTAGCTGGTCTGGAATCTGGAGTATGGGAAATCTGGATCAGAGTCGGACCTGTAACTCTACATAATACTCCCCCTTTCTCATATACTGGTCGGAATGAAGACATCGATCAAGTTGGGAGAAGACAAGATAAATGGGGAAAATAAAACATCAAATAAGACGACATATATATATATATTGACTTTTCAAATCATCGTTTTTCTTTTTTTAGCTATTTCCAGTTTTTAAAATTGCATACGGCTTTTTCTAATTGTATGCACCTCTTTTTTATGTGCCCCTTTTTTTTAACGGCCCACTTGGGCTCAACTCTCTCCCTTTTTTTACTGTTGCGGCTATTTTTTTTAAACTTACAGTTGTTTCTCTCACATTTTCTTTCCATCATCCTTTTTTTAATAAAAGAAGCCCACTTGGGCTTATTAAGGGTTCCCCTATCAGGAAACCCTTCTCCTGTCTAAGCCGCCCCCCGATGGGGGTTTCTCTGGGTTGCAAACGTCGCCGCCGATGGATTTCGTGTGCCGCGTAGAGGTTGATCGGATGTTCGTCGCCACCTGTGGGATTCTGTGTGCCGACACGATTGGAAGGTGGACCTGCGTGGGAGGTGCAACCGCCAGGAGCGGCTTTGGCGGCACCGACTGCCGCCTGGAGGGAGCAGCAGGCTTCGGCGGCACCACCAGGAGCGGCTTTGCACGCTGGAGGTGGAGATGATACTCTGCCTAGGGCACCGCAGCTGGAAGGGGGGATGTGCACGCCTGGGGTTGCCGTCGCCTAGTCGTTGTCGTGCCGTGGATGTGGAGATCTGTTGAGGCGCGCCAACTCTTGGATCTGGAGACGGAGGTGGCTCCGCCTGGGAGCCTCTGTGCGCGACACCAACGTCTAGAGACAAGTCCCGCCTGGGAATTCGTCATGCGTCTTTGGGAGGAGGTCTGGCGCCTGGGGTTGCACGATGTTGGAGGCGATGTGATGTTGCAAATCTAGAGTTCCGCTGGGATATGCGAGAGGGGATGCGCATGAAGATGCCTCCTGCAGGTTAGGGAATCGATCTGAGCTGCCTAGTATCTGGAGAAGGGGCACCATAGAGATGGGCCAGGAGATCGGCCGCAGGAAGCAAAGGAACAACACCATGATGGTGCACGAGAAGATGGGATCGGCGTCTGCCTGAAGATCTAGAATAGTATAATAATCAAAGTTTTAACAAATAATCTGCCAAATAAAACATCGAATTGGCTCATGTTCATCGAACCCTGAACCAATCGCGAACTAGGGTTTTAATCAAAACCCCAAAACCGAATCTTGAATGAAAATAAAGAATTTCAAATCCTCGAGAATCGACCCGCTCTGATTCCTTGTTAGAAATAGGAAATGCGGAAGCAGAATGATAAACAGAGCATAAGAAAAGAAATGTATATATGAAACAAAAGACTTTTACGTGGAATCCTACTCCCTAAGGAGCGGGTTGAAACCATGGGAGAAGCCCTCAATGGGACGGATATTCTATTCTTTTTTCTCAATGGATACAAGAGGTCTGGGGCTCTTTATATATCCTCCACAGAGCCTCCAAGTCCCACCACTGGTAGATATGGGAATAAACATATGGATGGGGTAAATGAATCCTGGAGGTATCCATTTACCCATCTACAACTCAATAGGCGCACAACTAAATACTCCAACATTCATGAAATCCTCGAGAATCGACCCGCTCTGATACCATGTTGGAAAATAGGAAATGCGGAAGCAGAATGATAAACAGAGCATAAGAAAAGAAATGTAAACATGAAACAAAAGATTTTACGTGGAATCCTACTCCCTAAGAAGCAGGATGAAACCACGGGAGAAGCCCTCAATGGGATGGATCTTCTATTCCTTTTTCTCAATGGATACAAGAGGTCTGGGGCTCTTTATATAGCCTCCACAGAGCCTCCAAGTCCCACCACTGGTAGATATGGGACTAAACATATGGATGGGGTAAATGGATCTTGGAGGTATCCATTTACCCATCTACAACTCAATAGGCGCACAACTAAATACTCCAACATTCATGAAATCCTGGAAAAAAGGAATAAGAGAGCGTCAATTTCGATGACCTGAAGAAATGGAAATTTCGGATAATTTCGATGGAATTTCGTTGAAATTTGAGGCCATGGTAATAGGTTAGCTGAGTGGTTCAAACGGCGTGACAAGTCACTACAACAAGTTAGCAACTATGCCACCACGTTAAGGTGAAATCATATGGTTGAAAGAGGATATTAAGGAATTAATTGTTAAAAAGGGGAAAATCCAGAAAAAGAGCAAAAATATTAGAGGGAAAGGATAACTAGGAGGCAGGATAGATAATCCAAAAAGATTTTTTTCTCAAATAAAACTTGTCGCTGGGGTCGGGATTGGAAGATACTGAGTACCACTCGACAGAGGTGCCTATTGAGATCAGCAAGGAAATCAGGAGAAAGAGGTCTACAGGGTCAGGAGTCGCGATAGAGACATCATAACGTAAATGCAGTAGGAGCATGGAAGGTCGTATCCCGATATATCGGCGATATATCGGCGGTATCGACAAGTCACCGATATATCGCTGATATGTCCGATATCGGGTATCGATAGGCAAAAAAGGCGAGTCGAATCCTGATGTCGGCGATATGGCGTTGATATATCACCGATATATCGCCGATATATCGGTATCGACATGGTACCGATATCGATACCGATATCGATATGTCCTTCTATGAGCAGGAGTAGCCGGAAACCACACTACTGACGCTGCCCTTCGGGCACATTTCTTACACTTAACACTAACCTAAACGATTGACAAACCAAATGTTAATCCATGCGAGCCTATATAAATAATTGTGAAGCGAAGAAAACTATGTAAATCAAATCCCATGAGTATGCGAGCAAATGCTCCCGTTGGATGAAATTCACCTTTGGCTTTACGTTCACCTTTCTTTTTCATTTTATTTCCAACACACGCATAGCTATACATAGGCAAACAAAACTCCAAGAAATGGAGGACAAAAAACAGAAAAGACCCTTTGGAATTGGGAGTTATGTTATAAATCTGATAGAAAGGCAGCATTGTACAGTGCTATCTTTTACAAGGTATGCGTGCTAAATCAAATATTCATTTAAAATGCTGTGGAAAACATACCAGAAACTCCAGATGCTTTCTTACTTCTTTTGGGATCTGAACGAACAATGCTTATTTTATTCCCAAGCAACTTCTGCTTGTTCTTTGCTATGGCAGCTGATAGATGCTCTTCGCCCAAAAAGTCCACATATGCCAGACCCTGGTAAAATAGTAAGAGGTGTCAAAAGGGTCATAATCTTGCCAACTACATGATATGCAGTACGGAAAGTGATAACAAGAGGAGACGCTGAGTAAATGAGAACTCAAATGCATCATATAAGTTCATAATTGGCAAACAAGGGATAACCGCATTTAAATAGCATGCTAAAAGCATGTATTTGATGATATAATCATATTCCCTTTCATTTTGCCATTTTCTATTACATTGTTACAGAATGGATATATCCATAACCCTTCTAGCTGAACTAAATAACAAATATTGTGTTTTACGTACAATGAAAAAGTGGAAAATGCAGCTACAAAAAATGGCATGGGCCAGGACTACAACATCAATCATTCAAAGTGCTTTTTTACGTCATATCTTTTAACCATCACACAAAAGCATGACATTGTCATGTCCTATCAGCATCTTCAGTAGATTGCCAATGAGGATCCACTAGATGATGTTAACAGCATACAGAAGGAAGTTGTGTTTAATCTAGTATGGATCTGTAAAAATATGATGCCACCAATATACAATGCATATATGTAGAGATATTTCTATATTCTATGTACCTTTTCAGTTACTTTTATTTTCTTGCTTCCACCTTATGTAATTTACCCTTAGGCCTTCTCTATATAAGAGAGCCTAGGGTTCTTTGGAATAAACAACGAATCATTTTCTTCCAACATGATATCAGAGCCAAAACCCTAACCCACCACCTCTCCTCTCTTGCCGCCCCCCTCTCCTCTCACCGCCGGCCCCCCACCCTCCTTCCGCCGCCGCCGAACCACCCCACCTCTTCCCGCCACCGGCCCCTTCCCTCCCTCTTCTTCCCGCCACCGGCCACAACCACCCCCTCTTCCCGCTGCCGGCCCCTCCTCTTTTCCGCCGCCGCCACCTATGGGTTTGAGTGCAGAAGTCTACATATGCACTCAAATCCCCTGATATTTATGTAGACATTTGTTCTTTGGTCTACAAACCCTAGTTCCATATCTCCGACAAAATATCAGAAAACAAAGTCGATATGCCCTCCATAGGCACTTTCAAAGGTCCAGCGCCCATTGTCAAGATGGATGGCACGAACTATGACCTCTAGGCAATGCAGTTCATGAGTCTTATGAAGTCGAATGGTAAGAAGCACATTCTTACCAAAGATGAGCCAGCAGAGAAAACTGGGGTTTATGCCTCCTTGGTGGCTGACGATTCGTACGCCAAAGCCAGGCTTTCAGGTACACTGCGATGGAGATTGCTAATGATGTCCTCCATCAGCCCACTGTGACGGCGATGTGGGACATACTTGCAGCAACATACTCGCAGGTGCGAAATGAGACCAAGATCCTTCAACTCCAGCATGACATATTTAATGTCAAGCAGAACAGACGGTATCTTCACTCCTTATATACAACCTTGCGAGGGATGTTTGAGAAGCTCTACAACATCATTCCTCTTACGGCGACTCCCGAGCAGCAGAAGATCTTTTGGAATGCCACCATGGTGGGGGTCTTACTTGCGGCACTTGACCCTGAATATGATGTTGCTCGCTCGCAGATTCTTGCATATGGTACTATTCCTCCAATGGAGGAAGTTTACCGCGGGCTTAGCCGAATTGCAGTCTCGTTCAATGCTCCTACCCAGCGTCCTTCGGCGATGGTGGCCTCCAGAGGTAGAAGAGCCTCTTCTTCATTCCGTGGTCGTGGACCTCATGGTAGAGGTGGTCGTTTTCGTCAGCCTTGCACCTTTTGTCATCGCCCAAGTCACGCGGAGGATACATGCTATTCTAAGCATGATTTTCCGACCTCGATGCGTGTAGCTAAGCATGTTGCAACTCCATCAGCATATGCTTCAGACCAAAGGTTTGAGGAACTTGTTTCCAGATTGCGCAATATTATGCCCCTTGTCTTTACAGAATCTCCAGGAGGCACCTCGGATATTGCTGCTTCATCCTCTACCAGTACATCAACCACTGCTAGCACCTCAGGTAGTGCTTATGCCTTTACCTCTTGTCATGGATCTGACGTTTCAGAATGGATTATGGTCTCCGGCGCGACACATCATCTTTGCCAAGACAAAGATAAACTTACATCCTATAGGGAGATTCCATCGGGGCGATCTATCGTAATAGCCGATGGGATTCATTCCCCTATCCAATGTTCGGAAATGCGGTCCATGCGACAGCATATGCGACCGCATATGCGTATTCGGTCACTTGACCGAAGCGCATATGCCATATGCGGCAATATGCGGTCAAAACGCATATGTGGTTCGCGTATGCGGCAATATGCGGTCAAAACGCATATGCGGTCTGCATATGCGGCCGCATATCTGATAGGATCCATGTTGATCCATAACATGTTGATGACACATTAACTCGATTTTTTCCCGAGCAACTCTTATATCATCATTTACATTGATGCATCTTTTCATTATTCTCGTATATGTTGCATTTGAGAATATAATCTATGTTTTTTTTTCTCATATTCATTTTTTCTCATTGTTCTCAATACTTATTATCTTATTTGGAATTTTTATTTTTGATTTGTTAGATCATCAACTTTTTTTATATAATCACATTTTATTATTTATTTTTATGATATTTTATATTAAAATATTATAAACCGCATAAACCGCATATACTTCCATATACTCCTCCGCATATCCGCTTACTCGCTTTATATCGCATGACCGAACGAATACCGCATACCGCATTTCTGAACCTTACCCCTATCATTGAACAAGGGAAGATCAATTTATCACCTTCTATGCGTCTACAGAATGTATTACATGCTCCTGATTTTTCAATGAATTTACTTTCTATCAGTCAGATTACGAAGGATTTGCATTGTGTCGCTATATCTGACCCATCGTCTCTTGTTTTCAGGACATTCTTACGAGCAGGGTGATTGGTTGTGGCTGTGAGCAGGATGGTCTTTATCGTCTGGTCCGAACTCCCTATGCTGGCGTCTCCTCTCAATCAAGTGGACCAGTCTCTCCATTTACATGGCATCTACGCTTTGGCCACCTCTCTCTTCAGAAGATGTGTCATATCTTGTCTCAGATTTCACCGAGTTCTTCCATTCAGTGTGAAGCATGTCAATTGGGAAAGCATCATAGATCTGCTTTTCCTAGTCGTCGGTCTCGAATCAGTAGCTTCCCTTTTGAATTATTTCATATTGACATTTGGGGTCCGAGTCGTGTTCCTGATCACCAGGGGCACATGTTTTATCTTGTTGTTGATGATTTTTCTCGGTTGTCGTAGGTGTTTTTGTTGAAGAATAAATCTAAAGCACGGGATGTGATCAAAATCTTATAAATGAAGTGCAGAATGTTTTTTCATCTACAGTAAAATATGTACATACAAATAATGCTTTGGAATTTTGTACTCGTGCTCTTTCACATTCTTCTCATCTCGAGGCATTAGCCATTAAACCACATGTGCTTACACGTCTCAACAAAATAGAGTTGCAGAGAGAAGCATCGACATCTTCTTGATATCACTCGGACCTTCCTTATCCAGAGTTGTGCTCCCATTTCTTTTTGGAGTGATATAGTCCGTGTGCCATGTTATCAAGTGAATCGTATGCCATCATCTGTCTTATGTGAGAAAATTCGTCTTTCTGTTGTTTTTCAAGATGAGGAATTATTCACACTTACTCCTCTTGTCTTTGGCGTTGTTGCCTTCATTTACCAGTTGTCTCCGGGACTTGACAAGCTCTCACCTAGGGTTGTCAAGTATGTGTTTGTTGGTTACTCTCGGACTCAAAAGGGTTTACCGATGCTATGACCCTATAAACAAGAAATATTTTGTCAGTGATGATGTCACATTCTTTGAGTCTGTGATGTATTTCACCCCTGCAGGTGACAGGTTGGCCTCATCCACATCTGATGATGAGATCTATGTACCACCTCCTACTCTGTGTCCGTCCTTTCCCGTTCCAGTTCCCGTTGTCCCACCACCACCATCACCACCACCACCACCTCCTCCACAACCACATCTTTCATCCTTACCGAAATTCTATACTCGTCGGTATGTCCCTGCTCATGGTGCTTGTCAATCATCCAGCACGCCTCAGGTTTGTCCAGATATTATTACTAACGATGGGTCTGATAATGTGCAAGTGCAGGGATCTTTGCAGGAGAATAGCATACCAACGAGTATTGTTTCTGATCTGAATGTACCTATTGCCATACGGAAGCATAAGCGTACATGTGCATCATATCCACTTGCTTCACAGGTTTCCTTCCATCGTCTCACCGGGGACTTTCAAATGTTTGTTGTGGCTCTATCAACCGTGGAAATACCACGGAATCATCAGGAAGCCTTGAAGATTGGTTGCTGGCGTTCAGCCATGGAGGAGGAAATAGTTTTCTGCAGTCGCGAGGTACATGTTGCTTGGTTCACGCTCCCCAAGGAGCATCTGTTGTCAGCTGTAAATGGGTGTTCACTGTCAAATATCATGCAGATGGTAGCCTTGACCGTTACAAGGCAAGGCTAGTGGCGCGAGGGTTCACTCAAACATAAGGCGTGGATTATATGGACACATTCTCTCCGATTGTGTCATTCGACTCTATGTGTCCTCCTATCAGTTGTTGCGGTACGTGATTGGCCCTTGTTTCAGCTTGATGTTAAGAATGCCTTTTTGTATGGGGGTCTGCAGGAAGAAGTCTACATGCAGCAGCCTCCAGGATTTGCTGCTGAGGGGGAGAGTCACGTAGCTTGTAGACTTCACAAGGCAATATATGGTCTTAAACAAAGCCCACAGGCGTGGTTTCAGAAGCTTTCTGATCTAATTGAAAATCAAGGGTTCAAAAGACCAAATGCAATTCATTCTTTGTTTGTCCAGAAGACTCCTAGAAGTACGGTTGTTATCACGGTGTATGTTGCATTGTTGATGATATACTCGTTACAGAAGATGATACACAGGGGATAAAGATGGCAAAAGCATTTCTGGGCCATCAGTTTGTTACTAAGGATCTTGGCACTATACGATATTTTCTGGGGTTGGAATTTGCTAGGAATGCGCAGGGTCTTGTGATGACCCAAAGGAAGTATATTACAGATATGCTTGTTGAGACAGGCATGATTGGGTGTCGACCCTCAACTACTCCTATGGATCCTACCATGAAGTTATATGATGATGATACAGATGGGGTTGACAGGAGAAGATATAGAGAAATGGTGGGAAAGCTCCTCTATATTACTATCACTAGACCTGATATCGCTTTTGCAGTGAGTCGGGTGAGTCAGTTCATGAAACAACCAAGACAAGTACATATGGATGCCATATACATGATACTGAGATATCTAAAGTCGTCTCCAGGCATAGGATTACTGTTCAGGAAAGAAACAAACATTTTTGTTTATGCATGTGCTTATGCGGACTATGCAGGATGCCCTAAGGGTCGGAAGTCTACTTCAGGTTTTGCAGTGTTTGTGGGTAGTTCTTTGGTTTCTTGGAAAAGCAAGAAACAAACAGTGGTGGTTAGATCTATTGCTGAATCTGAATATAGGACTATGGCACAAGCAAGTACTGAGATGATGTCGGTTCGAGCTGTGTTAGAAGATTTGCATATAGATGTACCTCTACCCATACAGCGACAATGTGATAATCAAACCACGCTATTCATTGCTAATAATCTCGTTTTTTATGAAAGGAAAAAAGCATATTGAGGTAGACTGCCACTATGCTAGAGATATGATCCAAAAGGGCTTGATTTCTACTTCTCATGTCAGTTCAGGAGAGCATACTGCCGACATCTGCACCAGGCCACTGCTCGGAGGGCCATTCGAGAAGTGTTCTTCCAAGCTGAGCATGATTGATATGAGGGGGAGTGTAGAGATATTTCTATATTCTATGTACCTTTTCAGTTACTTTTATTTTCTAATTTCCACCTTATGTAATTTACCCAAAGGCCTTCTCTATATAAGAGAGTCTAGGGTCCTTTGGAATAGACAACGAATCCTTTTCTTCCAACAATATACAATCAATAGAGTCTCATCACAGTTTGTAAATTGCATACAGAAGAGCTGCAGGAATTGTATATGTTCAACTCAGATCTCACTGGATATACCCATTAAATTAATGACAATGTGCATGCATGTCCTCACAAGTGTGGACACAAAGAGCCAGGGAGAGAGATACCCTAGATTTTCCAGTGAATTTGTCCCTCAGAAGGCGGATGGCAGAAATCCCTCCATCTGGATTGAAAAACCTCCGCAAATGTTCCTCATTAACCTGGATATGGTGTTTCATAAAGTAAACAGACTAGACTGTTGTAGTTAGTATTTATGGGAAAGAAAAATTCGAGAAGATCTAAACAAACCTTGAGGCTGAGATTTGAAACAAATGCAGTGCACTGGTCTTTGTAAACAAAATTTTCTTCAGAAGTAAAATCTCCTGCTTTTGATCCAGCTTTCGTACCATGTGCATCTGATGAACCTTGAGATGGTTCATCCGGGTTTTCTTGGCCATCCTTTGGACGCTTTGCAGGAGACTGGTTATCTGATTGTGCCTTATTTATTTTTCTTTTTTTGGCATCCTTCTTTGACTCCGGTACATCCTTGGAAGCAGCCACATTTCTAGATTCTTGTTGTGCACGGAAAAGCTTGAGCTCCTCAAGGCGTGGCATCACCTGCTCATTTTTTTTGTTATGTTAGAATGATAAGGTCATTAAACTTTACGAAAACTGTTGGGACAGATTTACATGAAAGAAAGACCATGCAAGAGAGATCTAGCAATCATGCAATGCTTCTTTCGAGAAGTGATCGCACAAGGTTATTGAGACATTCAACCTGAAATCGATGTGCCAGTTCACGCTTTACCCAATTTATTAAGATAATAACTAAGATACAAACAAATGTTTGAATGCGATAAATTCATGCAACTGCCTCCCATCAAGAAAAATTCATATAACTTCCCAACACTTGTTAAAGGGCTGAATTTTGGTATTTGTTGATTAACTTTATGAGTCAAGAAAATGATTTGGGTCTTCAAGGAAGTGTACATTTTTAATTAATACAGAGCCAAGCAGGAAAAGAACCACAATGAAACCAAAAATGAGCTATTACTCAGAAAATGTGTCCATACATCCAAGCAGCCCAATTAGCAACAACCAAAAAAACGGCGAGAAAGTGACATGAAACCCTAATAGTTCCTTGAATATGGAAAATGAAGCCTATTTGAAACTTCACCATGACATCATAAAGAAAATATACAATGAATGCCCATCCGTTATATGCAATGAATTCCTGAGTTACCCCTAGAGACTGCTTTTACACTGTAATGCTTCTTTCTTCCAAAGCAAGTCGGCGATTGCGGGCCTTTCTTTTCCTAGTAATCATAAAGTAAGCAAAAAGAGGAAAGTCTTACACTATTTGAGAAAAAACAATCCAGCTATAAAGACATAATAGTCCCCATTTACATGCACACCAAGTTCATAATCAATACAGTGACAAAGATGAGTATATACAACTAAAATAGCATGCCACCATATTTTCTACCAAGATCTCACAGGTAGAACACTTATACGTCCGTAAAAAATGAGAGACCCATTTATCTAAAAAACTGCTGCAATTCCAACAAATAATACAATCCTTACATACAGAACCTAGGTGTATCCATATCATCAATATCAAAGTAAACAGAACTAGAATACCTTAGAGGGTAAATACCTTTTTTCGTGCAATATCCAGCTCATCTAAAGAACCATATTCTCTTTCAAAGCGCAGCCAAGAACGGCATACCTCCTGAAAATAGCTATTTTTAGAAAATATCACTTAACCCAGGTGTGTTTTTGATGAAAATGCATAGGATTATCAGTGAAATAAAAGGGAAAAGTGTATAATACAATAAAGTTCAAAAAAAACCTCGTCAAATGGAAAAGTAAACTCAGAAGGCAGCACCAAAAATAGATAAGAGTGACTACAAGAGGTAGTAAAGGTATATTTTACATGGTTTCTCTATTTGTTCGTTTAATAATAGACAAATTTCCACATCAATATTCCACTTACGCATGTCCCAAGCATGCAAAATAGCAATATGAAGCACGAACGCTTTAAGATCAAATCATTATAAATAAACTTCTCATTTATCATAAGAGATGTAGAGCTCCTTATATAGTCCAAAGGTTCAAAAATGCAGTATGTGGTATTCATTCGATCTGGCAGTTTTACTTGGAGCCTTGCAGGCATCAGTTCCAAACAACCCTATCTCTGGTTGAGCTATGATAGGAACCATCATCAATAGGAGCGTCATGAGGGTGGACAACGCAAGGGCAGGGAGATCTGAAGCGTAGTGTCGGGGGGAGGCAGAGGGAGGAGGTCGGTAAAGTAGTTTCGAAGGAGGGGAATGAGGGACGAGGAAGGAGAGGGTTCGATTTGGATATTCAAAAATAAAATAAAAATAATAAATGGCCCACCTTTGGATTGAGTTTGGTTAGAGTAACTCAAAGGTTCAGTTAGGTTAGTGGATGAACTTAGTGGACATGGGATCTAACAATGATTCATTCGTTCTCCACATGATATCATAGCAATAGTCCTAGATTGGAGTATATAACTAAAACTCACCGCCACCACCAGCCCTCTCTCCTTGTGCGGGCCCTTCTCCCTCGTCGAAGGGTCCCGCGTGAGGTACAACGGCTCTAGCCACCACCGTCGAAGGCCTCAACGACCCAGCTGAGTTGCACGAGGCCCCAGCATCCCTAACCCTAGCCGTTAGAGGCTCCAACGACGACCACAAGCACGACCAGAGGCCCCAACGGCCCCAGCCAATGCAGCACGAGGTCCCAGGCTCCAGCGGCACCAGAAGGCACTGCCAGAGGCCCCCGCAGCCCCAGCCAAAGCCACTAGCACCGCCAACAACCACGTTAGGCTCTTTTCCAGCACCACCAAAGCCTGTGGAGGCTCACCCTACATCACGCGTCGTCTTCTTCACCGTCCTAGTTGTTGCCAGGGTCTCTGGGATCTCCAGATCTGCTGTGTAATGCATTTTCAGACCTCTTGCACGTCCAAACGTGAGTTCTAGGATATTTATCATCCCTCGTGTGTATACTTAATCAATCATAGAGCTTTCTTGATCACAATGGCCTCCATGGCACCTACTTCTTATAATGAGACAAAGCCATTTGCCATTAACGAGATGGCACAAGGCACTACTATCAAACTTAAGGGAACAAAAACTGTGTGCTATGGTCTCGTTCTTTCTAGGTGCTCATTGGTGGTCAACGGAAAATCTACATATTGACTAAAGTTCCTCCTCATGAGATAGACAAAGACTATGACAACTGGCACATAGACAACTACGAAGTTATCAACCGGATCACAAACAATGTTCAGGCACATATTGCCTCAAATCTCCTTTTCAAGAACACGACCAAGGAGATGTTGGAGGATCTTGAACAGACATACTCAAGGTTCGAAAAAATGCACCTCAAGGCGATCGAGGTGTACACCTCAAGGCGATCAAGGCGTATGCCTCGATACGAGGTGTGAGCAAATCAATCAGAGGTGTGTATCTTAGCCTGCAGCTGCAAGGCGATCGCCTCAATGGTCGAGGCATTGCGAGGCGAGGCGAAAGGCAAGGCACACCCATGAGGCGCGGAGGGGTTTAGTGGGTCTTATAACCCCGTTTCCTCCCCAACAACTCTCAACTCCCCCTCCTTCGTGCAAGAAACCTTAACCTAACCAATTCAGGAGCCTCCTCAATGCCCAGCTGCTAGAATCACGACCTTCGTCGCTGCCCCAATTGTTTCTTTCTCTTCTCCAGCATCATAATACTAAAGGCCCCTCTTCCAGATACTTCTAGAAGCCCTCGGCCCGTCGCGTAGCTGATTCACCTCCACCCTACAATAATGACATGTATTTGCTTTTTTAGGTACTTTAGTGTTTGGTTAGGTTATATTTTGGTTCCAGTATATCACTAATTTTTTAGGTTTTACAAATTTTATAATACAAACACTCTGCACCAGCAATGAGTGAACCCATGTCCAGTGAGATCAACTGTAACATATGAGGATAAATTCAGAGCAAGGATAAGAAGCATTTCTCATAAAAATATTTGTATTATAATCGTATTTACAAAACCCATAGCTCCAACAGTCGACAAACTGCAATGACAAGAAGCAGCGCATATCACTAATTTGTTAGGTTTTACAAAATTTTATATTACAAATTTTATTATATAACAATTTCTTAAAAAGATTGGTCAGGTTATCCTTTGGATCATTATTTTGTTAGGTTTTACAAATTTTATATTACAAATTTTATTACAAAACTATTTATTAAAAAGATTTCTTAGGTTATCTTACAAATCAACTAACAGTTTATATTACAAGGTTATCTTCAAGTTCAAGTAACATTTCATATAATTTGCGTAACCATGTGATGGTTGTTTATTTTTGTGACTCGAAACCATGGAGATGCCGAAGTCAAGCAAAGGCCCAAAGAATTCTTAAGGATATGTGTATGTCCAATGTATTTTTTGCATTAAGAGGATTATCGTTGGAGCCGCTAGACTCAAGCATCATCTCGCGAAGACCAAAAAAATGTTAATGGTTGTGTACAAGTTCCTATTGAAGTGTTGAATGAAATGAAGGCTATATTCTCGTCCAACGAAGAGGAAACAGAAGAGCAATGACGGAAATGGAAGAACTATGTAAAGATGGTAGCTTTGAGATGTAAAGTCCATTTGCTGGTGAAAATCAAGCAGTCACTCCATATCTATCTAGTAACATGAAGAGGGTAAGAGGTCTCATGGACTCTTTGTTGTCGGCGCATTGCCATTGGGAAGTCCAAGTCCAACAACTACGATTGGGACCAGTGATCATCAAACTACATTGAATGAGACACGAAAGAAAGAGGAGATGAGTCATGTTTGTCGTACCATTGGCATATTCTTCTTCAAGAATGGGTTGGCATTCAAGTGTGCAAGTAGCCCTTCCTTTTCGGCCATGCTTCATGATGTCGGCTCCTTTAGGAGGGGATTAAGCCTCCATCAGTTTACGATCTAAGGAGTAAGATTTTGAAAGAAGTGAAGAGCATAAGGACATTACGAATGAAGCAAGGGCTTCTTGGGCAGAAACTGGTTGCAGCATAATGTCAGATGGTTGGACAGACGTAAAAGGTTGTTCTTTAGACAACTTCTTGGTAAACAATCCGAAAGGCACTTAGTTCTTGAAGTTCGTGAATGCATCCGATAAAGTGAAGAATGCAACATTGCTCTTTAAGCTATTGGACGAGATTGTGGAGGAGGTCGACGAAGGTAATGTTCTGCAGGTTATTACACACAATGTCTCGAATTACAAGGCAGTTGGACAAATATTAAACAGACAAAAGAAGCACCTTTACTGGACTCCATGTGCAGCCCATTGCATAGACTTGATGTTAAAGGATACATTGAAATTGCCTCTACATGCTTCTGTGTTCAAGAAAGAGAAAAGGATTATTAATTACATCTACGAACATAGATGGATTTTGGCTATGGTAAGAAAGCAAATAAGAGGAGAGTTGGTACGACCACTGGTCACATGTTTTGCTACGACATTTATTACGTTACAGAAGTTGATGAGCATGAAGGATCCTCTAGAGTCTTTTTTTCACTTCCAATAAATGGAAGAAGAGTCCATATGCTTCTACACCTCAAGGGAAAAGTGCAAGTCAAACAATTTTGATAAGCACAACTTTTTGGCATGGTGTTTCCTACGTGATCCGAACGACAAAGCCGTTAGTTATGGTTTTGCGGATGGTAGATTTCGAAAAATATCCACCAATAGGTGTCATCTACGAGGCCATAGATAGAACTAAGGTCTAAGGAAAAAATAGCGACAGCATTAGGCAATGATGAAATAAAATACCAAGCATTGTGGGATATTGTGGATGACAGATGGGATCGCCATCTCAATACTAATTTGCATGCGACAGCATATTTTCTCAATCTCTAAAGCCAATAAGAGTCGTTATTCTCCAAACACTTTGAGATAAAAAAAGCTTGTTTGATTGCATAGTGAGGATGATAGCTGATCGAACTGCAAGGGAGAAAAATGATCTACAAATTAATGCTTTTAAGCATGCAAGAAGCTTCTTTAGATGGGAAGCGCAATAAGTATGCGCAAGAAGAGGAGTCGTTGTTAGTATGTATTTTATTTTATTATTTTATTTCTTTCAATTGATAACTATCTAAGATTAACCTTGATTGTAAAATATAACATTTTCATCGAATTGGTGATCTCAATTTGGGGATGAATGTCTCGAGTTGCAAAAATTTTCCATCCGAGTTTTGAGTTTGACTTGTAGTTCATCGGATTGCGAGCACAATTGGAGTCTTTTAACTAGGTAATATTTCGATCGTATTAACAATTATATTATATCAAGATTTATTATTAACATATTTAATAATATTGGAAATCCACCACTAGGTCCACAAAAAGAGAAGGAATTAACTCATACAAACCAAATTCAATGATTTGGTCTATGTGACGTTAAACCTAAAGTTGGAGCATAGAGAGATAAGGAGAAAGACTATGTAGGATCCTCTATGCTTGGATGACGTGGATTCTAGTGATGAATGGGTGACGCAGGCCCGCAACTCCAGAATTATGACTTTGAAGTGTATCAAGAACTTGGTTTAAATGCTCCCATTGAAAATGAGGTTGTAGAAGTCGAGGACGAGGCAGCTCAACAAGATGATTCACATCGAAATAGGAGGACAAAGGTAATGGCTTCTTATAATTATTTTGATTCTCGAACATATTTAGTTATGTTAAACCCAATAGAAGTTAAGTAACATTAGTGTTATCTTATTTAGATAATGCAGTGGTGGATGTTGATGAGGACGAGTTTCATAACGATGGCGATGAAGTTAGCAATGAAGGGAAGATGAAGCAAATTTGAAGTATATGGATGACTCATTGGATGGTCCAATAAGCAATAGTTCTTCGGATGCCGATTTTTATGCAGATAGTACTTGGAGTTTTAGGTAATGTCAATGAGCAACTAGAAGGCTCGGAACCTCGATTAGAATATTGCTAAGCTACCTCTTTTAGTATTTCTTTGGATTTTTGCACTAGTAGACATGGACTAGAAGTAGAATATTCGAACTTATATTACATTTTGTAATCATTGTAATCTTTGTCTTGAACTTTTAGACTTTTACATTAGCCCAAGAAGTCTAGCAGCCATGTTTGTTACTCTTCGTATTGAAAAGTTGCTTGAAATATGCTTTAATTGCTTTAGAACATGGGAAGTTTATTAGATAATATTATCTTACTAATATTATTACAATATTCTTTGTTAAATTACATATTTTGGGTGGGAATATTGAGACGTATGCCTCGACCGCATCGAGCCTATGCCTCACCTCAATTCCATATTAGCCGCTTCTTCCGTTTTTCATTTTTTGCAAACCTTGGACATACAACAAGAAGACGACAAAGTCGCATCTTGCATACATCTATAAGCGCATCCGGTTTGCATCTCATGATGATTCTACTCTAATTGAGTACTACATACACCTCACTAGCATGTAAGAGGAGCTTGTAGTCTTTTAGCACTCACGTTATACCAAACAGATACAAGAGCATTCAGACTGGAAGGTGTATCGCTTTCTTGATGGCATGCATTCCCGATATCATGCAATAAAGGAGCAAATTCTGATATCTGAAATACTGCCAACAATGAAGTCCATATTTGAGCATCTTGAAGAACTAGAGACATCTGTTACACTGCTTCCTACCTTACCTCCAACAGAGAGTTATGTACATGTTGCATTATCTAGGAGAGGAGGACGATATAGTTTTCGAGGAGGACGTGGTTGTGACTTTGATCATGATTGTGGACGAGACTTTGGACGTGGATGTAACTTTGGTAGTGGTTGTGGGCGAGATTCCACTAATCTTCAGTTTCCATAGTGCACACATTGTGGTCACTGGAACCATCCGTTTGAACGATGCTGGCAGAAGTTTGACGCACCACCTTATCAAACCAACAGTGTCTATGAAGATGCCTATGATGTGGTAGAGGCGTCTACTACTATAAACCCTAGTGGCAAGAAGATACATCTCAATGTTGCAGATTCTCCAGATTCCCAGATCCACGTCCTCCAGTGAGACTACCACTGTTACAAGCTACTCCTTCAGGTACAGTAGCCAACTCTACCATCACGCCTGCTTCAGCTTGGATCATTGACTATGGAGCCTCTACTCATCTGACTGGAGAAGGTAGTCTACTAACCAGTCTAACCTTCTATGTATCCTCATCCATAGTGAAGTCGGTTCAAGTCGCCAATAGGCTCACTCACCTATTACTACCGTCAGAACAATGGAGTTCTCCTATAAGCTCCGACTGTATGGGGTTCATTGTGCTCTTGATTTCCTTCTTAGCTTATTGTCTGGTCATAAGCTTTGTGTTGAGCTTAATTTTTGTGTGATATTTGATAAATTCCGTTGCTATTTTCATTACATCTTGATAAGGCAGATCTGGGTGGGGCTCATGAGAATAATAGCATGCAGTATCTTGACATATCGTCGGATTCGATGTTTGTCGATGGTGCGTCCATCTCCAAAGATCCACTCCAATGGCATCTGCGCCTTGGGTATCCTTTTGCCAAGGCACTCTCCATGATGTTCTCTGAGCTCTCTACTCTAAAGCCCTTTCAATGAGAGGCATGTGAGTTCGAGAAACATCATCGAGGGTCTTTTCTTGTTAGTATCAGTCCCGCAGTATCTGTATTTTTGGTCATGTTCATTGGGATCCTTGAGGACCTTGTCCGATCCAAATATTGAGTGCTTAGCATTATTTTATTATTTTTGTGATGATTATTGTAAATATTCTTGGGAGCACCCAATAAAGGAGCGTTTGGAGATTAATAAAATTGTCATAAATTTCTTTCAATATGTTAAAACATCTTTTTCTACACGTGTTCATATTATTCCAACTTACATTGCCCTTGAGTTCATCCGACAGGACTTGACATCTTTCTTTGCCTCTCAAGGGACTATTCACCAAACCTCATGTCCTTATACATCACAACAGAATAGGGTCACGAAAAGAAAACTCCAACACTTAGTATTACCGGATCTCTTCTTACTCAAATGAATATTCCCAAGTACTATTAGGGAGATGTCATCCTTACTGCTATCCATCTAATCAATAGAGTTCCATCTTCTTAAAAGGGGGGGACTCCATTCTCTTTATTATACCATATTGAGTCTCTTTTTTTCCTTACCTCTGAGAATTTTTAGATGCATTGCATTTGTTCACAACTTTCAAGCAGCTAACAAATCGTCACCAAGGGCCATCAAATGTGTCTTTCATGGGTAGTCATGTACTCAGAAAGGCTATCGGTGTTATGGTGCAGTTGGGCGTCGATACTATGTGTCTGTCGATGTCACTTTCTTTGAGCAAATCAGCTTCTTCACATAGGTTGTTGATGGCATCCCTTTAGATCTTCCTCCACTAATCATTTATACCTGCAAGCACACTACTATGCATGCCTTTGTTCCTTTGTTTGTTCCTTTACATGACCCTTTTATGCGGGATAATATGACCTCTTTAACTACTCCCACCATTGCTGCTCCGGATGTACCTGAGGAGCTTCTGATAGTTCTCTGCAAGCAAAAAAGGAAATATATTTTTCACCCTATGTCGCATTTTACTTCAACTAAAGGTTTATCTAGCTGTAACAAGAGGTTTGCAGATGTCATGGATGCTATTTCAGTCCCCATATATCATAACAGTCACTGTTGTAAAAATCCCGCGGCTGACCCAACTAGTAGGAATGGCTAGTCTAGTTAGTGGGGTGGCCAACCGAGTACTGACTAATTCCAACTAAGGACAACTACTCGATCGATTTTTGCTTGGAGATAACATTTTTTTATTTTTTAAAGCAAACTTATTCTAATATGCTTAATGTTTTATTTAAATTTAATTTCTTATTTTGTTTCATTTTGATAATATAAAAAATGTACAAATCTATGTAAATATATAAGAATATACATACAAAAATGATTTATATATTTAAAATAATAAAAAATTCAAGACCGATTAAAGCCCGACTAAATCCGATTAGTCGTCCGACTGTCGATTAATCCTTAGTCAGTGACCCAACCAACCGAGTACCGACTACCGATTTTTGCAACCTTGATCACAGTGTAATGCAGGATCAGGGTTGGTGACATGCCATGGATGAGGAGATGGATGCCCTTACCTCCTGAGGGTCTTGGGATCATGTTTCGTGCCCCTAGGGAGTTCAACATGTGGCTTGCAAATGGGTCTTCACGACCAAGCAGACGCCTAATGGGTCCATTGACGGATTGAAAGGTAGATTAGTTGCCAAAGGCTTCACAACAAAACCAATGGGGTTGACTACTTTGAAACCTCTCTAGTTGCCAGAATGGTGTCCATATGAACCATTCTTTCTGTTGATGCTAATAAGGCATGATCCATTTTCTCCTTGATGTGAACAACGCCTTCCTCTATGATGACATTGAGGAAAAGGTTTATATGATGCAGTCGTCCGGTTACGTAGTTAAGGGGGAGTGTGTATGCCAACTACGTAAGGCCATCTATAGCCTGAAGCAGAGCTTCATGGCATGGTTTGATATATTTACTACTACGATCAACATTCTCGAGTTTCAGAGTATGACATCTGACTAATTTATCTTCGTCATACGACAATCTAATGGCACCAGCATTCTTGTTGCCTATCTTGATGATATGGATGTCATTGAAAATGACGAAGCCAACACTTCATAGACCAAGAACTTCTTCTAAAAGGTCTTTATCATGAAGGATCTTGGCCAACTACGTTACTCTCTTGGCATTGAGGTATCACACACTACAAAGGGACTCCATCTCTCTCAGATGAAGTATTGCCTATACATTCTTACGGAGGCTGGACTACTTGGGTGCAAGCCATCTGGCATCCATGAATAAGGAATCATTGATCCTATCTTTGAGGATACTACACGATATAAAAGCCTAGTGGGTGAACTTCTCTATTTCACTATTATTATGACAGATATATCATATGTCGTGAGCAGAGCCAGTCAACATGTGGAGAGACCACTCTATAGTCATTGACATGATGTACTTCTGATCCTTCAATACTTGAAGGAATCTCCTGGATATGGACTCTTCTATGGGATCAATGGTCGCGTTGATGTCTCTGTCTATACATATGCCGACTACGCTAGTTTACATGAGGATCGTCGATCCACTACATGATATGACATACTCGTTGGGGGCAATCTGGTCACTTGGTGAAGCAACAAGAAGTCAGTTGTCTCCAGATCAAGTGCAGAAGCAGAATACATGGTAATGGCCCAAGCCACATGAGAGATTACATGGATTGTCTCTTTCCAACAAGAACTTGGACTTTCAGTGGTTACTCTAGTAACTTTATATAGTGATAGCAAGTTTTCCATGTACATTGCCACAAATCATGTTTTTCAAGAGAGAACCAAACACATTGAGGTTGATTGTTACTTCATTTATGATGCAATACGATGAGGAAAGATCGCTACTCTACACATCTCCACTGAACTTCAGCTTGCAGACATCTTCACGAAAGCAATACCGAAGAAGCGCCTCTCATGTTTGAGTTCCAAGTTGGTTATGATCGGCAGATATGCTCCAACTTGAGGGTTACAAATATTGTATCATCCAGTGTTGCAATAGTCGGCCGACTAGGCCGACTATTCGGTCCTACTATGAGGTGCGGGGGGTCCCTGACTAAATAACCTCTAGTCGACCTAACCGAATACTCAGGCCGACTATTCGGTCGACTGGTACTTAAATGCTGGCATTTTTTATTTATTTTTTATTTTTTTAATTCTCAAGAGTTACCATTTGTCATGATATTACCAAAAATGTCAAAGCTTTGTATTTGTATGCTGTTAATAGATACTTTTTTGTTGGATTCTTGTTTATTGATGATAATATATGTATAAATATATAAGAATATTTGTATTAAGAATCATTTTTATATTAATTAAAAAATACAAACCGAATAATTCCGAATAGTCGCCTGGATACCGATTATTCTCTATTCAGCGACCCCTCTGATTGAATACCGAATACCGTCTTCTGCAACAGTGGTATCATCTATTTTATTTGAGTCATGTAACCCTCCGAGGTCATATATGTATTTCCCCTTGTTAGCTATCTAGAGTTTTCTCTCTACATAAGAGACTCTAGACTCAAGGAATAAAAACAATGATTCATTCGTTCTCCATAATATACGTAATAATGAAAGTATACAGGGTTATCGATGTAAAAGTCCCTTTATTTAACTAGGCCTCATAATAGAAAATGGGACTTTCAAACGTTATAAATGTGTGCTTTCATGAGTCGGATGGTAATGTCATGATGGATACAATGCCCAACAAATAAACGACGCGTAATATTGATCTCCATGCAATAAGAAACTCCAAGTAGAATAATCGGGGATCAAGTGAAGATGCTATGGACGAGGTAAAGAAGCTGGCCAACGGAGATGCTATTAGCAGGGAAACTAAGGTTCCAGGCAGAGATACTCTCTAGAGAAGCGATAAATCCCAGATTTATCGGCTTAATTCACCATATTTATCTCTTGCTTAAGTTATTCATAAGATTCAATAACTAATTAACACTAATTACTAATTTATGTGTTGTTTCTAATTGACTCTAATTAATATATATTACTACAACCTTATTATGGTGTAATATTTTATGAATTTATTTCTTATTAAAAATCAAATAAAAATTAGAATAAAAATTGTGTATAAAAAATTAACATAAAAGAAAATAAAAATATAAAAAATAAGCAAAAGAAAAATCAAAGAAAATTATTTTAGATGATTTTATTAGTATTTAATTTTTATCTATGTATAGATGACCTCTGATCTCTTTGACTTCTACATGGAAGTTGTAGATTTCATCGAGATCTACAACTTTTATGTTTATCACTTTTCCTAATTTGTCCTTTAACAAATTCTTCTTGATTTTTCTCTAATTTATTGATTTTCTTCAATTCTGATAGGGCCACGTGGCGCATCCTCAGCCGCCCATGTGGCCCGCTCTTGGCTTGCCACCTGTCTCCTCCTGTGTCGTCTGATAACCCCCATCGGATGAGATCTCCTCCGTCCATTAGCGCTCTAATGTAAGCCCTTTGATCCAATCCCTGATCAGATCACATCTACTCGTTCGCGTTGCATTCCTAGCAGTTGGATCAGATCAGTTGATCTGATACAACCCTTCACTTAGCGCCCAAATCAGGGCCGTTGGATCTTAATCCAACGGTCCAGATATCTCCTTCTACCTCATGCTTTAACCTTTCCCTCTTCTGCAAACAGCCCAACCAGACTTCTTCTCCAAATTATCCCAACTACTTTCAGTTGTCTTCCGACTAACCTCCATCGCAAAACCCTTCCTCTAACTTCCCCCTCCTTCACGTTAACCTCCAACTGTCGGAAGCCATTGTGGCGTTCTTGTGTGGTGGTTGAAACCAGCACGAAACCTCCTGGCAACTACAATCTCCCTCGCCTTCAAAACCCCCATAGCCACCGCTAGAGGCAGTTATCCACCCTTTTGTATGGAGACTTCCTAGCCACCTCCCCTTCGTGACAGAAAGAGGGAAGAGCCATTGAGCCATCATGGAGTACTTCTTCTAGTGTGACCCATGGTCGATAGACCATGCTACGACGTCCACGAATGCTGTTCGAGCTTTCTCCCTGGCTAAGGAGATCAAGCAACGACCCGAGGTCTGAAGAACCTCAAGCCCAAGCCACATCGACCATCGGTGGTTTTCTTCAAGGATTCAAGTTAAGTAACTTTTACTTTAGTTTTCTTCGATTTTTCTTTCATCGCACATAGATCTACACATCCTACAAAGGATCCTCTATTCTTCACTGATGATCATTGATTTTCGCGGAAGACCGTGTTCTCTGTCCTCCTGTCCTATCATCCCTTCCATGTCGATGCACCTTCTCTTTCAGCCATGAAGGAGAACCCACACGGGCTTCATCTTCTTCGGTCGTTGCAGCCCACCATTCCGCTCACCCTTCACATACATCTTATCCAGCAATGCTTTCGGCTATGTTGTACTAACGCTTGAAGGTCTAGAGGCCTTCAATGGCCGGAATTCCTGATATGACTCAGATCTGGAGTTTCTCTTCCGACGCTCCGACATCGAGCTCATCATTCAGATGCTCGCGGATTTCTACTGAACATACATCATCTTCGCGAGCCACCCAAAGACTATCGCTAACCATTAGATAGCCTCTAGGGGCTTGGCGGAGGAAGGAGGGGCTCGTCGGAACCCTAGCTCTATACGGCCTTACAAGGCAGAGGAGAAGAACTGCATGCGTACAGATGCCGTTAGATCGCACCAAACTAGGTGCGATCTAACGGTCTACAGGAGGCCACGTCCACTTATCCTATCCTGCAGCTTTGTTCACGCCTAGCCGACCGCCGAAGCACCGAATGACACCACGTGGCCCGAGCCACTAGCCCACGCCTGACCCTAAGACCGCATGCGCCTTGCATGCGCGGGTCTGGGTAAATTGCATCAATGCCCGCCGATTATCCTTAATTGTAGAAATACCCCCGTGCAGGGGGTATTCAATAAATTTCACTGTCGGTTTTTAATATTTGCATTTCAGTCCCTCTTGGAACTTGTTTGTCATGTTTGGTTATATTATTTTCATACTTTTCTTACGTTTATGCCCATGCAATCTATGTTGAATCAGCTGAGCATATGAACTCCAAATGAAGTAATTTCAGTTGCTTTTTAATCCATATTTCCTTATCTTCTATATGGCATAATTTATTCTCTGATTTGACCATAATGAGTGATTAATTTATTAGAGATGATTAAGTTACTTAAATTTCTTTTGAAGGAAACCTGGCTTTGATTAAACTGCATGATTAAATCTTGATAATGTGCTTAAGTTTGACGAATCGTTTTAGGGTATATTAGTGATTATATTTGCATTTGTTCATGATTTATCATTATGTTCATTATGTCACTACTTCTAACATGCATTAAATTTTTATATAACATTCCATCTCATTCATACATGCATTAGTGATGTGCATTATTTTGCATTGCTTGCCTGCATGTTGTGTCTATTTTGGTCTAGATATTACCTAGATAATTAAACACCTAAATAATAGTATTGTGGCCCGTGTCCTGTGTTCGACCTTGGACTTCCCAGGTTAAAAATTAAAACCGAGAACCTCGTCACTGAGATTCTTCTCGGTTCTGTATGAAAAGCTAAGTGCACGTACTACAACAGATCCTTATTAATACATGCATTTAGCTCTTCATCAGATGGCGTCGTTGCCGAGGACACAGCTTCATTAATATGATTATTTTGGTTTTACATTTCAGGTTAAGTTGATTATTCTTCTATCTAGGTCAATCATCTGATGTAATGTTTTCTGCATTACTATATATATGTTGATAAACTTTGAAATATCTAATATCTTCTCTTCTGTGGTGGGGCCCATTCATCGAGGACGCTCTTGGAGAATGGAGACTGGAAGCTCAAGCTGGAGTTCCTGCTGAGAAGAATCGCAGAAGATGCCTTCAAGACAAATCGAAGATTTTTCTGTTCATATTTGTTGTATATTGTTATGGACTGGACTTTATTTGTGTGTATGTTGAGTCTGTTTCACCCATGTTGTGTGGGACTCAACTTGAGTGCTCGATACGAGGGTTTAGGCATGCGGCTCTTAGAGCTTCCACATTTTATATCCTTAAGTGCTTGAATCGTAGTATAGGCCACACTAACTTCATCTTATGAGATTCACTCATCTCTAAGATTCATGAGAGGCACGTAATCTACATTCAACATAGCTCAAATTAAATTGATATTTTCCCTGCTAATAGAACTAATGATTAGGTGCGGTTTTTCATTGACTTGCATGTATTTAGATAAAATTTTATATTCAGTCATGCATATGCATGAAGAGAGCTGGAGCCACTGTGGAGCCACTGTACGTACTTCTCTTAAGCATGACATCATGATTTTACGTCTGCATGTTTTTTTCCTTTTCATGATTTATAACTTAGGATATTATGGAAAAGGGACTAAACGGTAGACGTGATTTATGTGTTCAAAGATTTAATGCAAGTGATAACCTAATCTCTAAAAAATTGGACTATTAATGTAAGTTGATGTATTTAAAACGGAGCTAGAATTCACTTTGTTTTTGGAAGAGGAAACCCCGCTTTACTTGCATATATAATATATGCATTCATTGAGAGGTGAGGATGTATCCCTAGGATAGAAACCAAACCCTAATTCAGCCCGCTCGTAATGAACGTAAATTTTGAATTCTCACCAATAAAAGAGACAAGATAATTAGACCATATTTATGGTCTTCGCTGTGGGTTGGTGAAATAATCAGGTTTGTTTGATCTTGTTTGATTCTTCAGTCTCCCGAAACCCTAGGCTCCATTATCATCTCCTGAAATTCATCATATAGAGATTCAGCTAACATTGATCCCATCATCACTTAGCTTCCTATTATGTATAATTAGGCTTATTTTCAGCCAAAGTATAGGGGGGATCCAACTTCGTTCTGATTGTTCTTCTCGGGTCACCTAGCTTTAAATTCATATCTTTATACTTGAGATATTTCTCAGCTTAAGTATAGGGGGACTCTAGTCCCTGTCTTCATCTAACTGAATTTGTTTATTCATTTTGCACCCGTGATTCTATCATTAGTTTTTGGACTTTCTTTTTGCTTAGCATGAGTTATGGCTTCATATCACTTTGTGCTACGATGACATAGAAAAAGCTAAGTATAGGGGGGTCTACCGTATATATTGCATATATACTTCAGCCATAGCTCATAATTTAAAAAAAAAATCAAACTCTTGGGGCAATGGGTATCGTATTACTCTTTGAACTGATTTTTGTAAAAAATGTTTTGAAAATAGTTTTTGAAAATTATATATTTAACTTGATTTTCAAATATTTTACATGGTTTGTGAAAATACGGTTTGACATGTTTTGAAAATCATTTGTAAAACGTTTTGAAAACCTATATTTATGTGACATTGTTTTGAAAAATATTTTACTTAGGTTTGAAAAATGGGGTTTTACTTGTTTAAAAATCTTTGTAAAATGTTAGGAAAACCTCTATACATACGTGACAATGTTAGAAAAAGTTTTCATAAATCTTTTTCAAAGCTAAGGGTGTAAATGAGTCTAATTAATTAACTCTCTAACTTAAAAAATTGAAAAAATAAAAATCACAAAAAAATAACCTATTGATTGGTGTTATTCTCTGACACTTTCACTATGCACTCAAGGCTTGAGATGATCTTTAACACTTTGTTTTAGGAATCCCTAGATTTAGAGTTTTCATGTATTAATTAATAGGGTCTTGGACTTAAAAATTCACACTCCTAGTTTGAAGATATGCATGCTATATTTCATGCTTAATCTCCCTTAAAAGAATTTGACTTTCACTCACATGCACGATTGTAACAATGATTTAGATGAGTCAAGATAACACTGAGGAGACTGGGATTGAAAGTTTGAGTTTGGACCTGATCTTTATGATGCTCGGGGATGGGATAAAATTAATGATGGCTTCATGAAACTTGAGTGTCAGCATCTTTAGCCAGTATGGGGCATGTTCTTATGCTATCTCTTGAATTTAACCTAGAGTGCAAGTGTGTGATAACTTTAATTAATAAGATGATCAGTGTGCGCCAACTTTTGGTAAAAGCAGTGGAGCTAGCCAAAAACAAAGAAGAAAAAAAGAAGTTGAAAGAAAAGCTCTCACCATACAAAGACAAATATCAAAGAGCTTCCACCAAAGGCAAGCGCTCCCAACTTTTTCTAAGTGTCCACTTGGATCGTCGGTATTAAGACCAGGAGTCGGGCTAGCACCCAAAACGGACTCTGCATCGTAAATGCTACAAGTCTGGGAGAAGAAGATATATTAGATACTCAAAAAAGGACCCCGGTGTACTCCCAGGTAAATAAGTGCAGACGACTCCAACTTCTCTTGACGGACACAGTGATTAGCAAAATCAAAATGAAAATTGTGTTGAGTATTGGCACTTGAGAGAACCATGTTCCAATGAGAGGAAGATAAAATAAGTACACAATTCTACATCGTCAAAATCTGGCCATCCATCTATATTATTGAAGTCTGACAAATTAAAGAGATGGTGGATTGAAGCAAGACTAGATTAGTTCCCTAGAGTTGAGGGTTGGGTCCTTGGGAGAGCTTCTAAACATTGGAATTCATGGTGATATTATGACTCTACTCTCATGGTGCAATCTGCACTAAGTCATACTTCTTATATATAATATATATGAGGAAAGGGAGCCTGCTCTTGTGAGCAGAGTAACTCCCTGCTGCTCTTATATGAACCGTCAGATGGGAGAAATCGGAGCCACTGGATCTCCAAAAGTAAAAACACATTCTTCCAGGACTCCCTCTCTATCTCCATCCCCCGTAATTCTCCCAAGTCATTGCACCTCTGGCTCCCCCACATGCAGCGCCTCCAGCTCTCCTGTGCAATCTCCTTCATTCCCTGTGCGGCACTCAACCCCTCCCTCGATCGCGCTCGCACCCTCCCTCCTTCCCCGTGAACCCCTCGTATCTCGTGTCGCCTCCTCCTTCCTCCACGTGACCTCCTACTCCTCCTCCGGTCCCCCACGCACCCTCCCTCTTCCGTGTAGATCACACAACAACTAAATCTTTTCGGCTTCATGTTTTACGATAAGCAGTAGGGTGTTGACAATATTGGTTGTACTGTATTTAAGGCGTATTTGTGGTATGTCTTTTAAAATTGGGGGATATCTGCTAAACTCTTCCTAGTCAAGGGATGCCACCATATTATATAATGATTGTTTCTCATACCTTGACTTCACATCTGAAATTAAGATTGGGGGGATATCTGCTAAACTCTTCCAGGTCAGGTATATTAAAGTAAATATTGAAGTTGATCTTACTCTTCCTCTTGTTGAGTCATTGAGTGTGGTTTAAGGAAGATAAAAGAAGTTGTTAGATATGAAAATCTCCCTTCATTCTGCACCTTTTACCACGCTATGATTCATGAGAAAGCTTCTTGTTATCATTTCAAAGAAAAGTCCAAATCAGATTTAGGGTGGTGATAATTAGGGGAAACCAAAACAGTATGGTATAAACTATCCTCAAAACTCCAGAACAAAGCAAATATGGGTTATGAGAAACTTCAAACCCAGAGAACTTATTGTTAAAAATAATCCAAAAGAATAAAAGTCAGATAGTGATGGGCAAGGAACAAAGCAAAATCCAAGTCAGAATTGTCCGGACATAGTGGATGGAACTGTTGAAGACATCTCAGTGTAATATAATAAAGATGCAAATTTTGAAGATGAGGGATAGTTGATTAATGATAAAAATGGTAATGACTTGGATGCCATAGATACGGCTTTTAATGAAGTCAGAGATCAAGGAAATGCAAATCCATATTATATAGAAACAAGGGAGATTGGTCCCAAGTTCTTTCCTCAACCCATTTTTAATGAAGGGAAAGAGAAATCTGCAAAGATCAGAACACACCCTGTGAATGTTGTTGAAACCTTGAATGTTAATATTGGTTTATTTGCAGGAGATTTTTTCTTTCTACTCTGAATTCTTTTGGTGTCTTGGATAATAATGATGCAGATAATGAAGAAGAGGAGGAAGGTATATCTTGTGACACTTAACAACCTGCTAACTACCTTAGTGATCCTTCTACCAATACTAGAAGCCATGTTACATCAGGATCTGATTACAATCCTGAAATCTCTCAGACAGTGGATGATATTCCATTAAGATCACCTTTACAGAGGCAGACGAGGGGAAGATCCAAAAGGCAAGTACAACTAGCTGTTCAAGAAAGAACTACAAGGAATTTATCCAAGCCAACCAAACTACTTTGATATGTTTCAAAATGGCAACTGTGATATTTTATATCTGTCAGAGTGGTGGCAAGAAATTCGAAGATTGAATCCTCTTATTTTCAAAGCCAGTCACATATATAGTAAAGTAAAACCAATTACAGTTGTTATGTCTAACAAAGGAACTGATCAGAAGACAAATGGTGTCCTTCATTCTCAGTTGGAGCTCTCAAAACAAGCACATGAATGCTATAAACTGGAAAGGAGTCATTTTCTATGTGTTAGGTTCAATTAATAGGCTGAGTTGTTGGATTGAATTTCTATTCTTTGTTAATTGTAGAAGATGCTTCTTTGATGGGTGTCACAATGATAATGGTGTGAACAAGAGGAGTTGCTTGCACAAAAGAGGTTGGATTTTAGTCAGTCTATCACCTTGATTTATCAACGGAACTGTTTCAAATTTAAGGGATTTCAAATTTATGCTTGTTAGAGATTACTGCATATTGTTGTTTCTTTATTTATCTCTGTTTCCTTATGCACTGTTTCCTTATGTATCATTGTTTCCTTATGTATTGTTTCCCTATGTAACCCCACAGGGGTATTTATGTAAGTTCTCCTCTGAGCACCCTAGGGTTTAGTCCTATATAAGGACCCCTAGACCTCACAGAATAAACACACAATATTCTTCTCTTCTTTTCTCCACATGATATCAGAGCGGCGGTCCTAGACCGGTGTTCTGATCTAATATTCCTCCGCCACCGCCCGCCCCTTCTCCCTCCCTCCCCTCCCCTCCACGACGCCTGGCAGGAGCCCCGCGCTAGGCGTGCGCCCCCGCGTCTTGGGCCCCTCGCCCTAGGCCCCCTGCGCTCCCCCCCCCCCGCTCCTCCGTGCCCCTCGCGCACCTGCACACCCCTGCGCCCCCTGCGATCTGCCGTAACCTTCTTGTGGCCCTAGGCTTCTGTCGCTGCCAACCTAGGCCCCTTGTTCGACTTCGGTTTAGGGCATTGAGCCTCCACAACTCTCCAAAAATGTGCAACTAAGGCAGTTCTACGGATCAACTACAACTTCATCTAGGTCACTTTTTCTCGACCTAGAGACACTATCATGACGTCCACCGAGACAAGCCTATGCATCCTCCTTCTTCTTTGATGGTACAAGGCATATCTATCAAGTTGAAAGGCTCCGAAAACTATGTTCTATGGTCTCGATCCTTCAAGATATTTATTGGTGGCCAACGAAAGAGTGCCATCATCACGAAGACTCCTGCTACCACTGATGCAGATTATGAAGCCTGGTTTGTCGACAATTGCCAGGTAATTAATTGGATGACAAATAGTGTAGATCCAAATATTGTTGCAAATCTCTTATATAAAGATACTGCTAAGGCCATGTGGGAAAATCTTGAGCACACATATTCCCAGAAAACAACCAAGTCTCGTCTTTCTGATATATACACAAGAATCGGGTCAACTAATCAAGAAGAGACCAGTCTAACTGAATACTACCGGACACTTACAAGCCTGTTTGAAGAACTTATCTTTCAACCTGCATGCTGTGATAAACAAATAGGCGAACGTGCTGAGTGGAAGGTCTACAGGTTCCTCTCAGGGCTTCACTCGAAGTATAAAATTGCAAAAGATCAATTTCTTATGGCAGATAAATTGCCTACGATCGAAACCATATTCGATCGACTTCAGGAACTAGAGGCTCCAGTTCAAAATTCTCTGGTTCATTCTTCTACAGAAACAACAGCCCACTATTCATCTGGGTACAGAGGACGACGGCCTTATCCTGGAGGCCGAGGTCGTGGCCGCGGACGTGACTCAGGTCGTGGGCGTGACCTTGGACGAGGTCGTGGTCGTCATTCCTCTATTGGTCGTTATCCTGCATGCGTAGACTGTGGTCGCATGAATCATCCTTCTGAGCGGTGCTGGGCAACATTTGGCAAGCAACCAAGTGCTCATAACACTTATGACGACGAATCACATGATACGAACAATGATACAACTACTCAGAGTACAGATGGACAACAGACTCCATTCACTGCTTCTGAATATACTCGTCTGCGGCAACTTCTCAATGATTCGGCTCCCACAACCAAAGACACGACCGCATCTGCTGCTACTGCTAGCCTTGCCACTACCTCAGGTACAGTAGCCAACTCAGTCTCTGTTACCAAACATGCTTGGATTATTGATTCTGGTGCTTTCACTCATCTAACGGGAGATACAAGTCCACTTACCTCATTTCAACCCTCTATCATTGTAAAGAGCGTTCGTATTGCCAATGGGGATCATTCTCCCGTTACTACTGTTGGAACTATTGACTTCTCCAAAAAACTTCGACTGACAGATGTGCATTGTGCTCCTGCTTTCCCACTCAGTCTTTTATCTGTTCAGAAGCTATGTCGTGAGCTACATTGTCGTGTTATTCTTGATGAATTCTGCTGCTATTTTCAGGACATTCGGATGAGGTAGATTTTTGGTGGGGGGCATGAGAGGAATGGCCTATATTACCTCAACAGCCCGTCTACTTCCAACTTTGCTGGCGCTACCTTCATCTCTGAAGATCCCCTTCTATGGCATCTTCGTCTGGGACATCCTTCTGCCAAAGCTCTCTCTATGATGTTCCCTGAACTATCTATGCTAAAACCCTTTGAGTGTGAAGCATGTCAGTTCAGAAAACATCATAGAGTTTCCTTTCCTGCCAGAACTGAGCCTCGTCATACTACTCCTTTCTTCCTAATTCATTGTGATATTTTGGGATCCTGTCCGGTCCGAACTATTAGTGGTCATAAGTACTTTGTTGTTTTTGTGGATAACTACAGTCGCTTATATTGGGTTTTCTTGTTAAAAGAACGTTCAGAAGTTAATATCGTTGTCAAGAACTTCTTTCATTATGTCAAAAAAAATTCTCCACTACTATTAAAATCTTTCGTTCTGATAATGCTCTGGAATTTACTCAGAATGACTTGACAACCTTTTTTGCCTACCAGGGCACCATACATCAAACTTCTTGCCCATATACATCCCAACAAAATGGGATTGTTGGAAGAAAACTAAGACACCTTCTTGATATTGCTCGATCCTTACTCACCCATATGAATGTTCCCAAGATATATTGGGGCAATGCTATTCTTACTGTTGTTCATCTTATAAACAGGGTCCCCTCTGCTTCTCTACATGGCTCCACTCCTTTCAACTTGTTATATCCCAAGGAGAAACCTTTCCCTCTGTCCCTACGAATTTTTGGGTGCACAGCCTTTGTCCATAATTTCCATGCCTCTGATAAATTATCTGCCCGCGCTATCAAATGTGTTTTTTAGGGTATTCTCAAACTCAAAAAGGATACATATGTTATGATCCTATAGGACATCGTTATTATGTTTCTCTTGATGTCACCTTCTTTGAACAAAACAGCTTCTTTACTAAGACAGTGTCCGATATTCCTCTTCAGTTTCCTTCTCCACCAATTGTGTATAAAAGAACTGTATCCAATCCTGTTCATGTTCCTTTACCTATTCCACTGTTGCAGGAAACTGTGCCATCCTCGAGTGCTCCCACCAATACTGCCCCAGATAGTCCTCAGGAGCTTTCGATCGCTCTACGCAGAACAAAGAGGCAATGTACACTTCATCCAATATCTCATTTCACCTCTACTAATGGGTTATCTTGCTCTGACAAAAGATATGCAGATACTATAATGGCTATTTCTGTTCCCAAAGATCATCATAGTGCACTACAGGATGAGGGATGGAGAATGGCAATGAATGAAGAAATGGAATCATTACAGTCTAGAAAAACATGGGACCTTGTCAAATGCCCTCCTGGATGTAAACCAGTTGCATGTCGCTGGATCTTCACTACAAAGCAGTCCCCTGACGGTTCTATTGATCGTTGAAAGGCAAGACTTGTAGCAAAAGGCTTTACTCAAACATACGGGGTAGACTACTTCGAAACATTCTCCCCTGTGGCTAGAATGGGATCCATACGAACTATCATCGTTGTGGCTCTGAACAAAGGGTTGCCTATGTTTCAGTTAGATGTCAAGAATGCATTTCTATATGGAGAGCTTGACGAAGAAGTCTACATAATACAACCCCCAGGTTACGAAGTCGAGGGGGAGTATGTATGCCGACTTCACAAAGCCATCTACGGACTAAAGCAATGTCCAAGAGCTTGGTTTGATAGACTAAGTACAGAAATTGGCACCATAGGCTTCCAGAGGACTACGTCTGACTATTCAGTTTTTTTCAGGAGACGACAGACTGGTACTGTAATTCTTGTTGTATATGTAGATGATATGATTATTACTGGAGATGATGACCAAGGGATACTAGAAACCAAGGCTTTCTTACAAAAAGTATTCGTCACCAAGGATCTTGGACAACTTCGCTATTTTCTGGGCATAGAAGCTCTACGTACTAAGAAAGGCTTACATATGTCGCAAAGGAAATACTGCCTTGACATACTAACTGAGGCAGGACTACTTGGGTGCAAACCCTCAGGAATTCCAGCAGAGCCTAGAAAACACTCTGCATCCAATGATCCTCCCTTTGAAGACACTACACGATATAGGAGCCTGGTTGGCAAACTTCTATATCTTACAGTTACTAGACCTGATATATCCTATGTTGTAAGCAGAGCCAGCCAATATATGGAGAAACCATGCTACAGCCATTGGCAAGATGTTCTTCAAATCCTACGCTACCTAAAAGACTCGCCAGGACGAGGAATCTTCTATGGGGCAAATGGTCACACAAATCTCACTGCATATGCTGACGCTGATTATGCAAGCTCTCCTGAAGATTGTCGATCTACAACTGGATATGCCATGATGGTAGGAGGAAACCTGGTTAGTTGGAGGAGCAAGAAACAAGCAGTTGTTTCAAGATCTAGTGTTGAAGCTGAATATAGAGCAATGGCTCAGGCTATATGTGAGATCACGTGGCTGCTCACTTTTTTACAAGAACTAAATGCTGTTACATCCACTCCTATTCCCTTGTATTGTGACAACAAATCAGCTACCTACATTGCTACCAAGCATGTGTTCCACGAGAGAACAAAACATATTGAGATTGATTGTCACTTTATCAGAGATGTTGTACGAGGAGGGAAGATAACCACGCCGCACATTCCCACAGATCTTCAACTTGTTGATATTTTTACCAAGGCAGTGACTAAGAAGCGGCTTTCCTGGATAACTTCCAAGTTGGGCATGATTGAGAAATATGCTCCAACTTGAGGGGGAGTGTTAGAGATTACCGTATATTGTTGTTTCTTTATTTATCTTTGTTTCCTTATGCAATGTTTCCTTATGTATCACTGTTTCCTTATGTATTGTTTCCCTATGTAACCCCACAGAGGTATTTATGTAAGTTCTCCTCTAAGCACCCTAGGGTTTAGTCCTATATAAGGACCCCTAGACCTCACATAATAAACACACAATATTCTTCTCGTCTTTTCTCCACAATGCTATTATTCTGGGAACCAATCACCTTCTTAACCAATTGCACCGGCTGAAAAAAATGTCTCACCTTTTCCTTTCTAGAGAGAAAAGGGATGGTTGGATTTCTGACATCTGTCAAGATGGATGGAACAAGAAAATCAACTTTGGAGTCCAGTTACATTTCAGTGTTTGTTCCCATTACAAAAGATGTGTAAGCCTTCTTTTACTTGATCATTTCCTTTATTATAAAAATAGAGTCTAGTTACAGTATCTCTTATTCCACTCAATACTGGTAGGTGATGTGATAATCCAGTCAAATAGCTTCTCGATTGGTTATCTTCTTCTTCTATAAATTCATCTATTCTTTCTGGATCATGAATGGATGGAAAATTTTCAACGTAAATCATTATTATGGTTACTATTAAGATAGGTTCAATCATCAGCATGATCCAGCTAAAGTGACTCCCAAAGCAAGAAGATACAAGCAGAGAGAACCAACAATAAAAGCTCCAAGTAGAGAACCCTGAGTAGATTTGCATTCACATGTATATCTTTTTTCCTCTATAAGATTATTTATTCCACAATAATAGACTGCACAATTAATTTATTACAAACTCTCCTCAATGTAACACTAATTTCTGTAAAAGAAAACCACACATCAAACAAATGTTATTGTTGTGTTGCAAGGAGGCGTACAAAGGACAAATCGAATGGGAAAAACGGATGTTGGGGGAGGAATTGAATGCTTCAGCATTGTTGCATGGAAAGTAAGATGCATCCCTTGAATCATTATATTGTTCCATCAACAGTGAAGGCTACACCTTAATTCAATGAGATTCACACGGATTTGGGAGTCCAAACAATCAACCAAATATGTTTTCTCTTGTTTTTTGGGAAGAGATATGAACAAATCCTAGATATGAAAACCCTCAAGAAGAAAAATCGATCACACGGGGACCATACGAGGAGGCATGGGGGGAAAGGAGGCAATGCGAGCACCATCGGGAAAAGATTAGAGGTGGTCACACGAGGAAGGAGGAAGAGTGCGAGCACGATCAGGGGAGGGGCTGGGTGCCGCCGAATGAAGGAGGGAGGATGCGTGGGGAAGCTAGAGGCGTCGCACATGGATCGGGAGGGAAGGTTCCCGGGGGAGCAGGAGCTGCGATGACCAGGGAAAACCTAGGGAGGAAGGGAATGCATTGGAGAAAATCCTGGGAGAACGGCTTTTGGAGATCCAATGTTATCGGTTTCTCCCATCTGACGGTTCATATAAGAGCAGCAGGGAGTTTCTCTGCTCACAAGAGTAGGCTCCCTTCTCTCTCTCTCTCTCTCTCTCTCTCTCTCTCTCTCTCTCTCTATATATATATATATATATGTATACAATGAGAGTCTGAAAATTAGAGGAGTTGAATTCCTTTTGATTAATACTTGGATCAACTTAGAGTTTTAGGATTCCTAAAACCTAGTGTTCTAGGTCAAATGAAGCCTTGTATACTCACTCACATGTCAAGAATCTCACAAATTAAACTAACTCTCTAACAAATTATTTATTTATTTTAAGTATAGGGGGTGATAAATCCCAGATTTATCAGCTTAATCACCATATTTATCTCTCTTGCTTAAGTTATTCACAAGATTCAATAACTAATTAACAATAATTAGTAATTTGTATGTTGTTTATAATTGACTCTAATTAATATATATTATTATAACCTTATTAAATAAATTTTTTATGGTGTAATATTTTTATGTATTTATTTCTAATTAAAAATCAAATAAAAGTTAAAATAAAAATTGTATATAAACAAATTAACATAAAAGGAAATAAAAATACAAAAAATAAGCAAAAGAAAAATCAAAGAAACTTGTTTTATATGGTTTTTATTAGTATTTAATTTTTATCTATGTATAGATGACCTCTAATCTCTTTGACTTCTACATGAAAGTTGTAGATCTCATCACAGATCTACAACTTTCATGTTTATCACTTTTCCTAATTCGTCCATTAATTATTTCTTCTTGATTTTTCTCTGATTTATTGATATTCTTCAATTCTTATTGGGCCACGTGGCGCATCCTCAGCCGCCCACGTGGCCCGCTCTTGGCTTGCCACCCGTCTCCTCCTGTGTCGTCTGATAACCTTGTCGGATGTGATCCCCTCTGTACATTAGCGCTCTAATGTTAGCCCTTTGATCTAATCCATGATCAGATCACATCCACTCGTTTACGCTGCATCCCTAGCCGTTGGATCAGATAAGTTGATCTGATCCAACCATTCTTCTTAGCGCCCAAATCGGGGCCGTTGGATCTTAATCCAACGGCCCAAATATCTCCTTCTACCTCCCGCTCTAACCTTTCCCTCTTCTGCAAACCGCCTAACTAGCCTTCTTCTCCAAATCATACCAACTGCTTCCAGTTGTCTTCCAACTAACCTCCATCGCAAAACCCTTCCTCTAACTTCCCCCTCCTTCGTGTCATCCTCCACAACCATCGGAAGCCACTGTGGCATTCTTGCGTGGTGGTTGAAATCACCACGAAACCTCCTGGCAACTACAATCTCCCTCGTCTTCAAAATCCCCATCGTCGCCGCTAGAGGCGGTTGTCTGCCCGTTTGTACGAAGAGTTCCTGGCCACCTCCTCCACTTTGTGACAAGAAGAGGGAAGAGTCGTTGAGCCATCATGGAGTACTTCTATTGGCGCGACCCATGGTCGGTAGACCATGCTACGGTGTCCACGACTGTCGTTCGAGCTTTCTCCCTGGCTGAGGAGATCAAGCGATGACCCTGAGGTCTGAAGAACCTCGAGCCCAAGCCACATCAACCATCGACGGTTTTCTTCAAGGATTCAGGTGAAGTAACTTTTACTTTAGTTTGCTTTGATTTTTCCTTCATCACACATAGATCTACACATCCTACAATGGATCCTCTGTTCTTCACCGATGATCATTGATTTTCACGGAAGACCATGTTCTCTATCCTCTTGTCCTATCATCCCTTCCATGTCGATGCATCTTCTCTTTCAGCCATGAAGAAGAACCCCCACGGGCTTCATCTTCTTCAGCCGCTGCAGCCCACCATTCCGTTCACCCTTCACACATCTAATTCAGCCATGCTTTCGGTTGTGTTGTACTAACGCTTGCAGGTCTACAGGCCTTCAATGGTCGGAATTCCTGAAGTGACTCCGATATGGAGTTTCTCTTTCGACACTCCGACATCGACCTCATCATTCAGATGCTCGCGGATTTCCACCGAACATACATCATCTTCGCGAGCCACCCAAAGACGATCGCCAACAATCAGATAGCCTCTAGGGTCTAGGCAGAGGAAGGAGGGGCTCGCCTGAGCCACGGATCTATGCGGCCTTACAAGGCAGAGGAGAATAACTACTTGCTTACAGCTGCCGTTGGATCGAGCCAAATTAAGAGGGATCTAACTGTCAACAGGAGGCCACATCGACTTATCCTATCTTACAGCATCGTTCACGCCTAGTCGACCGTCGAAGCACCGAATGACACCACGTGGCTTGATCCACTAGCCTACGCCAGAGCCTAGGATCGCACACGCCTTGCGTATGCGGGTCTAGGTGAATTGCATCAATGCTCCGTCGATTATCCTTAATTATATAAATACCCCCGCGCAGGGAGTATTCAATAAATTTCACTACCGATTTTTAATATTTGCATTTCAGTCCCTCTAGGGACCTAGTTGTCATGTTTGGCTATATTATTTTCATAATTTTCTTGCGTTTATGCCCATGTAGTCTATGTTGAATAACTTGAGCATATGAACTCCAAATGAAGTAATTTCAGTTGTGTTTTAATACATATTTCTTTATCTTCTATATGGCAGAATTTATTCTCTGATTTGACGCATAATGAGTGATTAATTTATTAGAGATGATTAAGTTGCTTAAATTTCTTTTAAAGGAAACATGGCTTGGATTAAACTGCATGATTAAATCTTGATTATGTGCTTAAGTTTGACGAATCATTTTAGGGCATATTAGTGATTATATTTGCATTTGTCATGATTTATCATTATGTTCATTATGTCACTACTTCTAACATGCATTAAATTTTTAAATCACAATACATCTCATCCATACATGCATTGGTGATGTGCATTATTTTGCATTGCTTGCATGCATTGTTGTGTCTGTTTTGGTCTAGATAATTTCACTCATTTAACCTAGATAATTAAATACCTAAATAATCGCATTATGGCTCATGTCCTTGTGTTCGACCCTGGACTTCCCAGGTTAAAAATTACAGCCGAGAACCTCGTCACTGAGATTCTTCTCATTTCTGTATGAAAAGCTAAGTGCATGTGCTACAACAGATCGATATTGACTTATGCATTTAGCATATTATCAAGAAGCAATGGCGATGAACACTCTCTAGAGAAGCAATGGCGATGAAGGACGTAGCTTCAAGCCTAGTGAAGATGCTTCAAGGGCATAGCTCTCTCTAAAAGTGCCCTTAGCTTGTCTACGACAGATACTCTAAGCAGATGCTCGCTTCGCTAAGCTACTCCTAGTAGCAAGTATTGGTTACAAATGGTTGCATCACCTCCATGTAGAGAGGTTTGTTCCAATCCTCTAGGAAAAGGTGTTGAAAAAGTGGTATGGTGACCACAAGCACGTAGATGATGTAAGTTAACCGAATAAATAGAGATGGTTTTTGTGGGATGAGGGGAAGCAAATAGGCACAGTGTCGCTCCAATACTACGTGGAAATGTAATGAGAAAAGCATATCTCTAGTATGAATCCCAATCCTTTATATATAGTCGAGTACATATACGAGGGTACACATAAATAGGAAAAAAAACAACCCTTGATGGGTTATAACTTTCATATATATACTTTAGCAGAGACAGACAAATGATCGTCCTACTCCATGAAAGAAGAGTCTCAATGAAGTCATATCATATGAAATTCTTCTCAAAGCTTTCTAGCATGAGAGACTATATTAGACCCATAACCCACACAAGTCCAATGCTAAGTAATATAGAACTAAACAAGAGAGTGGCAATAGAATCTTTATAGAGATCCAATTACCCGTCCAACTTTTGACATGGCTCTAACAAAAGAAAAACCCTAATTCTTGTAGATATGGAAAAGGCAAGATGACAAAGAAGGGGTGTGGTGCTATGCATAAGAGCATATCTATGATCACATATGTAGAGGGAAAGGAATGAATTGCATTAATGAGAGGCCCTAGGGTTCTCTTATATAGGAGAGGAACCTATTGGGAAAATTACAAGAAGAAGATAAAAGAAATAGAAAATAAGAAAACAATATAAAGATAACTAATATCTCAACACTCCCCCTCAAGCTGGAGCATAAATATCGATCAGACTCGGCTTGGAACAACATCTACGATAAGGCCCTCTGCCTAGAGCGGTTAGTAAGAACATATGTTGTCTGATCTCCAGAGCTGACATGTGTAGTGACGATAAGACCCTTCTGTATAATGTCACGAGTGTAGTGACAGTCCACCTCTATGTGCTTCGTCCTCTCATGAAAAGCTGGGTTGTTGGCAATAAAAAGACCAGTCTGATTGTCACATTGGAGGTGCACGGGAAGAGGCACCTCTATAGTCAAGTCAGTAAGAACAGATCTAACCCGCAGCATCTCTGTGCTCGCATGTGCCATGGCCATGTATTCTAACTCAGCACTCGATCTGGCAACAACAGTCTGCTTATTGCTCTTCCATGAAACCAGGGAGTTCCCT
Source organism: Ottelia alismoides (assembly GCA_037367405.1). NCBI lineage: Eukaryota > Viridiplantae > Streptophyta > Magnoliopsida > Alismatales > Hydrocharitaceae > Ottelia > Ottelia alismoides. Next base: position 566,459 of record JAZKJV010011560.1, read on the forward strand.
ATGAACACAGCAAAGCCAGATGTAGACTTTCTATCCTTTGGACACCCAGCATAATCTGCATCTGCACATGTTGTAACAGAGAGAGATGTACCTCTGCAGAAAAGAAGTCCCGTACCAGGTGAAGTCTTCAGGTATCTCAGAATCAAATGGATTGCATCCATATGTGTCTGTACGAGCTGCTCCATAAACTGCCTCACTTTACTCGCGACAAAGGATATGTCGGGCATGGTAATAGTCGCATATAGTAGCTTGCCAACAAGCTCCATGTACCTCCTCTTGGCAACCTCCCCAGTGTCACTATCATAGAGCTTCATGCTCGGGTCAATAGGAGTAGTGGCAGGTCTGCAATCTGCCATGCCTGTCTTTGAAAGAAGATCTGTAACGCACTTCCTCTGGGTAATCACAAGACCTCGCTGGTTCCTGGCAAACTCCAGTCCAAGGAAGCAACGTAAATGTCCAAGGTCCTTGGTCACAAATTGTTGACCTAGGAAGCCTTTGGCACCCTGAATGCCCTACTCGTCATCTCCTATAACAATACTGTCATTAACATAAACAAGAATGACAATAGTACCTCTCTGGGTCCTCTGCACAAACAAGGAGTGATGGGCAGTCGATCGCACAAAACCATGTTGCTCTATCAAGTCCGAGAGCTTCTGGAACCACTCTCTTGGCCTCTGCTTAAGGCCATAAATAGCCTTGTATAGCATGTAAACCTTCTGACACTCCCCCTCAGCAGCAAACCCAGGTGGTTGCTGCATATAGACCTCCTCCTGTAGATCACCATAGAGGAAGGCATTCTTCACATCAAGCTGATAAAGGAGCCAATCTCATGTCACAGCAACAGATAGTAGAATAAGCAGAATAGAATGTCTGGTAATTGGAGAGAAAGTATCTTGATAGTCCACCCGATATGTCTGGGTGAACCCACGTGCCACAAGTCTCGCCTTATAGCGATCCACATTTTCATCCGCACGGTGCTTCACAGTGAACACCCATTTGCGTCCCACAATGGATGCGTCAACTGGAGCAGAAACAAGACTCCACGTACCATGTGATTGTAGCGCGGCCATCTCCTCCTCTATAGCTAACCTCCACTGATTGTCCTGAAGAGCCTCCTGATATATCTGTGATATCTCCACGGCTGATAGTGCCAAGGTAAATCTCCAGAAATCCTCTGACAACATGCTCAAGGAAACCTGGGCTGCAAGAGGATAAGTAGCACACTTACGTTTTAGCTTACGCAGAGCAATCAGCATATCAAGATCATCTGCCACGTCTGTAACCTGTGAGTTCCCTCTTGAGAGGGTGCATGCTCATCATATATGGAATCATGCTGCATAGACAACTCAGTAGTGCCATCAGTAGAAACAATGTGCTCATTACATACATGAGGCGTGACGGGCAAGACCTGTGATTAGGGGGACCGAGCGAGACCTGCGAGTAAAAACACGTGGCAAAAACTGAGTCACGATAGAAGGTGGAGCCACAGGAGCAGGTGTAAAGGTAGGAGAAGGTGTAGGTGGCGGTGGTGGCTGAGGAGGTGGTGGTAGAGCAGGAGTAGAGGGAGGTGGAGGAACGGCGGTAGGAGGTGGAGGCATGTAGATCTCATCGTCATAGTCAAATGGGGCTAGTCTGTCACATGTAGGAGAAAAATACATAACATGCACAAAGAAAGTAACGTCAGCACTGACAAAGTATTTCCGCCTTAGCGGATCAAAGCAAGGTACCCTTTCTGGGTACGAGAGTAGACGACAAACAAGCATTTGACAGCACTAGGAGAGAGCTTGTCATGACCTGGAGAGACATCATGAACAAAGGCAACAGGTCCGAACACATGAGGTGTGAGGGAGAAAAGATCCTTACCGAGAAATGCAATCGAGAAAGGAATCTTCTCTCCCAACACAGACGAGGGAATGTGGTTCACCAAATAGCATGCAGTAAGGATAGCATCGCCCTAGTAAGCGTGAGGAGCATGACTCTGTATCAACAAGGTTCTGGTCGCATCAAGTAAGTGACGGTATTTGTGCTAGGCAACACCATTCCGCTGAGAAGTATACGCACATGAGATCGGGTGAACAATGCCAAGAGATCAAAGAAACTCAGAAAGTTGTAAGGTGCAGAATTCTAGGGTATTATCAGAGCGAAGATATTTAACATTGGCAGAAAAGATATTCTTTATCTTAATAATAAAATATATGATCACAGATCCAGTCTCAAACTTATTCTTCAATAAAAAGACCCAAGAAAGTCTAGAGAAATCATCGACCACAACCAGATAAAAGCGGTGTCCCTGGTGATCAGGAACACGACTTGAACCCCAAAGGTCTAAATGAAGAAACTCAAACAACTGAGAAGTGCTCCGACTCTGACGAGATGGAAAGGAGGAACGGTAATGCTTCCCAAGCTGGCATGCCTCGCACTGAAAGGACGATCTCGTAGAAATCTGAGGGAGAATATGACACGTCTTCTGCAGAGGAAGATGGCCAGCAATAGGAGTCATGATCTCTCGAATACGAGAGACAATATCATCCAGGCAAGGATCGGCTTGGGAAGCTGCTGTCTCTGAAAGCTCAATCTGTTCTGCTATGCGACCAGAAGCATAATATGCATGCTTCTGATAGCATGTATCCTCTGCATGTCTAAGCAAATGATAGTAAGTGCAAGGACCACACTGGTGTCCACCGCCTCTGCCACGAAGGGTGTGTCCTCTGGACTGGATCGTCCTTCCTTGGCCACGAGAAACGGCCATCGCTGAAGAGGGCGGAGAAGTGGTTGTGGAGGGCATGATAATCCGGTTGAAGACGGCTATAGGCCTCTTCTATGGGAGGTATGGTAGCTCCGGTGAAAAGTTGTGTACGCGCAACATCATACTCTGTATCAAGTCCAACCATGAAGACTCTAGCCATTGTGGAATTCCTATACGTCTTATGTTGCTCAGTAGATGTGGTAATAGGCATGTAGCTATGAAGCTTCTCAAATATGCCACAGACTGAAGAGTAGTACACGTGCAGAGGATGACCATTCTGCTTGGCCTTGTAGATATCAAACTGTAGCTGAAGAATCTAGGCCTCATTCTTTGCTTGAGCATAGGTGGATGCCAATGTGTCCCACGTCGCCTTGGCAGTAGACTGATTCAGAATATCATTGGCTGTGTCCATGGTGAGGGTCCCACAAAGCCAAAGTCGTGCATACGCATCATCAAACATTAGTCCCAGTCTTATCCGTTGGCTCTGGATCTATCGGGAAGTGTTCCTTGTTGCTGCATTGCAAGAGGGTGAAAACTGCTGGACCACAACTCATAGTTGGTCCCATCCATCTTAGCGATGGGAGTCGGGCCCTTGAAGGCTCCAGACAAAAAAATACCACCCTTATTCTCTGACATGAAGGAGAAACGGTCGAACAACGGAACTCAACTAGGGAGTAGAACGATATGAATGATTCTACACAATCATACGGAGGATTGGTTGTACGTGTAGACTCATACAACTATCCTCATCAATCTCCGTTGCTTGCTAGGGCCGGAAAATACGATTTAAAGGTCTGAAATAATGTTTTCCAGTCAAAATCAGAATGATTCATACTGCAGATCAAGCTGCAAAGGTGCACGGAGGCACACGGGAGGGCGGGCGGGGGGGCGGCAGCCGGAGAGGCCTGGTGGCCGGGCAGCAGGCCTGGGTCGGTGGCCCGAGGCGGCAATCAGCGAAGGGAGGGGACGCAGGTAGGGTTAGGTCTAAGACCGTCGCTCCGATACCATGTAGAGGGAAAGGAATGAATAGCATTAATGAGAGACCCTAGGGTTCTCTTATATAGGATAGGAACCTATTGGGCAAATTACAAGAAGAATATAAAAGAAATAGAAAATAAGAAAATATAAAGATAACTAATATCTCAACAACATACAATTCCCTGGATTCTTTATTTAGGGAAATAATTCCTGGGATTCTCGTTTGTATAATCGCTTGTACAAATCAAAAAATTGCAACAACCTACTAGAATCTGGTCCAAGTGATGTTTTTTAAGCCAAAGAAAGTACTATCTAACAAAATACTAAATTGAATTAGAAATATCTATATTTAACTTATAGAAAGAAGGTCAACTATGTATAACATACAAAAAATCAAAGAAATAATGATGGAAATTGAAAGGTCACAAAACTGTTGGTTACTCAATTGCTTAAGATGCCAAATCACTGATACTTAGGAAATGATGAGCACAAGCATGCCTACTGTAAACATATATTATCTACTTATGTAGTCTTTTATTATTTTCCAATCCTGCAGTACTCTTTATGTAATTTACCTATAGGCTACTCTCCTATATAAGAGAGCCTAGGGCTGGTGGAATAAACAACTTCTTCTATTTTCCCAACATGGTATCAGAGCGACGGTCCTAGACCGGAGTTCGTGAAACCCTAACCCTAACCCCACCCGCGTGCCTCCCTCTCTCTCCGTGTGCCGCTGGCATCCACCCGCGTCGCTGGCCGTGCACCTCCTACGCACCAAGCTTCGCGCGCCGCCGCTGGCCGTACGCCCCGAGCTCTGCGTGCCTCGCCTGCGCTGAGTTCCGCACCTCGCGCGCCCCATCTGCTCACGGTGCACATCTCCAGCGCACTTTGTGCGCCTCTACAGAGCATCTCGCGCACATCCCCGGTGCGCATGCCCTAGCGCTCTCCATCGCACACGCCTGCGTTCTCTCTCGCACACATCTAGTGCGCACCTCCAGTGCATCCCGCGCCTCCAGTGCGCACTCCTGCGTGCATCTCACGCACCTCCAGTGCGCACACTTGCGCGCTCCTGCGTAGCATCTCGTGCATTTCATGTGCCCGCTCGCGCGTCATTGTTGTGTGTCCGTGAGTCGTGAATCAGCCCTACACGAGTTTGTCTCTAGCGCGCACAACTCCAAACAAATGGGTTTGGTTGCTTGAAGTCTACACCTGCAACTAAATCCATCTATGTCAGTGTAGACGATCTTATCCTCAGTCTACAACTCCAGTCCTTGGTTATAGGTATGTCTGAAAGCAAGGCAGATATCCCATCCATAGGCGTGTTTCGAGGTCCAGTGTCGATTGTGAAGATGGATGGTTCGAACTATGAACTGTGGGCAATGCAGTTCATGAGTATGATGAAGTCAATCGGTAAGAAACACATCCTTACCGAAGAAGAGCCTGCTGAGAAGACTGGAGTTAATGCCTTGTGGGAGGCGGATGACGCATATGCCAAAGTATGGCTATTAGGTCTCTGGCAATCGAGATTGCCAATGATATTCTTCATCAGCCCACTGCCAAAGCAATGTGGGATATACTGGCTGCCACATAATCTCAAGCGAAGAATGAGACGAAGATTCTGCAACTTCAGCATGACATATTCACCATGAAGCAGAATGGACGACCTCTACACTCACTATACACATCTCTACGAGGGATGTTCGAGAAGCTGTACAGCTTCATGCCCCTGACAGCCACGCCAGAGCAACAGAAGACCTACCGGAATGTTACTATGGCAGGAGTTTTCCTTGCTGCCCTTGATCCAGAGTACGAGGCAGCACGGTCTCAGATCTTGGCAGATTCTACTATACCTCCTATGGAGGAAGCCTTTCACAGACTGAGTCGGATCATTGTCCCCTCTACAGCCACGAATCAGACTGCTTCAGCAATTGCTACCAACATGGGCTGTGGAGGTCCTCATACCCATGGTCGTGGTCCTCGTGGTAGAGGTCGTACTCGGCCAATATGTACCTACTATCATCGCACCGGACATACTGAAGATACATGCTACTCTAAGCATGGATTTCCTACATCCGCACGAGTCGCCGAGCAGATAGAGCCTCCATCTGCTGCCTCCTTAGATCAGTGTTTTGATGATCTCGTTGCCCGTCTAAGGGGCATTATTCCTCCATCTGGCCCAGCACCCACTACTGAGAACCAGTCTGATGCTGCTGCATCCGTTTTTGCCTCTACCAGTACATCAGGTAGCACACTTGCACTTACTAGTAGTGGATCAGATACTTCAGCATGGATTATGGACTCTGGAGCCACACATCATCTTTGTGGTGATCAAAGTCTACTTACAGGATACAGACATATCCCTCCAGGTCGAACAGTTGTCATTGCTAATGGCACACATTCCCCAATTACTGGACAGGGGGAGATTAGACTGACATCATCCATGCAGCTCAAGAATGTGTTACACGCACATGATTTTTCAATGAATTTATTATCTATCGGCCAAATTACAAAGGATTTGCAATGTCGGGCGGTTTTTGATCCATCATCTCTTGTTTTTCATGACATCCTTACGGGCAACGTGATTGGTCGTGGCTATGAGCAAGGAGGCCTCTATCGCCTTAGTCAGACTTCTTTTGCTGGAACATCATCCCTACCTACTGGACCTGTATCTCCTCTGCTATGGCATCTGCGCCTTGAACATCTACCGCTTCAGAAGTTGCGTCGTGTGTTACCCCAGGGTCTGCCTCACACATCTATCCAATGTGAGGCTTGTTAGTTGGGAAAGCATCATCGGTCTACCTTTCCCAATCGTCAGTGTCGGAGTAGTACCTCCAAGTTTGAGTTATTTCATATTGATATCTGGGGTCCGAGTCGTGATCCTGATCATCAGGGACACAGATTTTATATAGTTATTGTGGATGACTTCTCTCGTGTGTCATGGGTGTTTTTGTTAAAGAATAAATCTGAAGCAGGGAATATTATTATCAATTTTCTTAATGAGATTCATAATGTTTTCTCCGCATCTGTTAAAATTGTGAGAAGTGATAATGCCCTAGAATTGTGTACTCATGTCCTAGCCAGTTACTACTCATCCCAAGGGATTATCCACCAGACATCCTGTGCCTATACCTCCCAACAGAATGGGATCGCTGAAAGGAAACATCGCCACTTACTAGATGTCACCAAGTCACTTCTTATACAGAGTCATGCTCCTTATTCTTACTGGGGTCACGCGGTTCTCACTGCATGCTACCTAATCAATCGTATGCCGTCCTCTGTTCTAGGTGAAAAGATTCCTTTCTCCCTTATCTTCCCTGGTAAAGATCTGTTCTCCCTTACTCCTCGTGTGTTTGGTTCGGTTGCCTTTGTCCACCAGTTGTCTCCCGGTACTGACAAGCTCTCTCCTAGGGTTGTCAAGTGTGTGTTTGTTGGGTACTCCAGAACTCAGAAGGGGTACAAGTGCTATGATCCATTGCGCAGGCGGTATCTAGTTAGTGCAGATGTTACGTTTTTTGAATCCGTAATGTATTTTTCATCCTCAGGTGATCAGTTGATATCTCCAACTAATACCGATGCCATTTATGTGACACCACCACCACAATTGCCACCAACACCAACACCACCACCATCATTTGCACCTCCTATTACTATACATGTTTTACCACTACCATTTCATTATACCCGCAGGCCTGCTCCAGCTCATGGTCATGACTCATCACCTAGCTCGCCCAAGGTATGTTCTGAAAATATTACTATTGATGGATTTGACGATGTTTCTGAGCAGGATGTGTTACAGAGGATAGACGAGGACATGGTTGATTTAGATGTTCCTATTGCTATACGCAAGTCGAAGCGAAGCTGTGCTTCATATCCTTTAGCAGCTTCTGTGTCATTTGAGTGACTAACTGGTGATTTCAGGAACTTTGTAGTTGCTTTGTCAGCTGTAGATATTCCACGGAGTTACCAAGATGCTATGAAGGATAGTAGATGGCGTCTAGCAATGGAGGAAGAAATGGCGGCACTTCAATCTAGAGGAACTTGGAGTCTGGTTCCTATACCTGCAGATGTGTCCCCAGTGAGCTGCAAATGGGTATTTACAGACAAGCAGAATGCAGATGGCAGTATTGACAGATACAAGGCTCGTCTTGTTGCTCGTGGCTTTACACAGACATACGGGGTGGACTATCTTGATACATTCTCGCCAGTAGCCCGCCATTCCACTCTACGGATCTTACTGTCTTTTGCGGTTACTTGTGACTGGCCGCTATATCAGTTGGATGTAAAGAATGCCTTCTTATATGGTGACTTACAGGAGGAAGTCTACATGTAACAGCCACCCGATTTTGTTGTTGAGGGGGAGTGTTCCAAGGTGTGCAGACTCCATAAGGCTATTTATGGCCTTAAGCAGAGTCCCAGAGCGTGGTTTCAGAAGCTCTCATATCTTTTTGAGAAACAGGGATACAAACATTCAAATGCTGATCATTCTTTGTTTGTACAAAAGACTTCCAGAGGTATTATTGCAATCATGGTCTATGTAGATGACATCTTGATTACAGGTGATGATGTAGAAGGGATAAAGAAGGCGAAAGAAATGCTGGGTAGTGAATTTGTCACCAAGGACCTTGGAGTTCTTAGATATTTTTTGGGACTGGAGTTCGCCAAAAATCCACATGGGTTGGTAATGTCTCAGAGAAAATATGTCACTGACCTGTTGAGTGAAACAAGAATGCTTGGTTGTCGTCCTGCTACCACACCAATGGATCCCAATATGAAGCTATATGATGATGATACAAAGGAGGTGGATAGGAAAAGATACAGAGAACAGGTAGGCAAACTTCTATATATCACTATCACTAGGCCCGACATTGCCTTTGCTGTTAGTAATCCAGTTCATGGAGCAACCACGTCAGGTCCACATGGATGCAATACATATGATACTCAGGTACCTCAAGTCATCCCCAAGTGCGGGTCTGATGTTCAAGAAATCCAAGGTGATCTCTATCTCAACCTGTGCAGATGTAGATTATGCAGGGTGTCCCAAGGACAGGAAGTCCACCTCTGGGTTTGATGTGTATGTTGGAGATTCCCTAATCTCGTGGAGGAGCAAGAAACAAACTGTGGTAGCAAGGTCTAGTGTTGAATCTGAATATGGGCTATGCCCCAAGCTAGTACAGAAATGATGTGGGTAAAAGCTGTGCTTACAGATTTACATATAGAAGTCCAACTTCCTATGGCTTTAGAATGCGACAATCAGGCGGCCTTGTTCATTGCAAACAATCCAACATTCCATGAAAGAACCAAGCACATTGAAGTTGATTGCCACTTTATCCGTGACATGATCCAGAAGGGATTCATTGCTACATCCCATGTTAGTTCAGAAAATCAAACTGCAGATATTTTTACCACGGCATTACTACAAGGCCCGTTTCAGAAGTGTGCGTCCAAGCTGAGCATGATTGATATCTATGCTCCATATTGAGGGGGAGTGTAAGCATATATATTATCTACTTATGTAGTCTTTTATTATTTTCCATTCCTGCAGTACTCTTTATGTAATTTACCCATAGGCTACTCTCCTATATAAGAGAGCCTAGGGCTGGGGAAATAAACAACTTCTTCTATTTTCCTAACACCTACCAAGTGAGGTTATCAAGTTATAGCCCTAATGACAAGATAGAAAATTGTCGTATAATTTCCAGAATATTGTTTAGAAACATCCCTTTACAAAGCCAAGAGTAGATAACTCATTGTTTAGGAGGGGCACTTGATTGTTAGATATCATAGTATTTAGTGTTGTAAAAGTCGCCCGACTGGCCCGACTAGTAGGTCCGACTAGTCTAGTCAGTGGGGTGGCCGACCGAGTACCGACTAATTCCGACTAGGCACAGTAGTCGACCAATTTGTGCTTGGAGATGCCATGTTTTTTATAAGCAATCTTATTATAATATGCTTAATGTTTTATATGATCTATAAAAATGTACAAAATCTATGTAAATATATGTATAAAAATGAGTTATATATTAAAAATAATCATAAAATTCAAAGTTGATTAAAGTCCGACTAAATCCGATTAGTCGTCCGACTGTCGATTAATCCTTAGACAGTGAGTCGACCGACCGAGTACCGATTACCGACTTTTGCAACCTTGATAGTAATACACTTAAATGGGTAATTGGATATCTCCAAGATCCAATTACACTACTTTAAATGTTTAGTCTCACATTGATGGGTGGTGGGGCTTACATGCGTTGATGGGGCTATATAAAGAGCCTCACGCCTCCCGTATCTCTTTTTTAGAAAATTAGGCAGATCCAATCCAATTGGGTCTCGGTGGTCTGAGGGGGGAATCCTCAGCAGTCGTGATCTTTTTACTCTACCACGGGCTTATACATGTACCGAATGCGCATACGGGATAGTGAACTCCAGGGGCACAAAGGAATCATTTCGTTCTCGTCGACTCAAAGGGGTGCGGACACACCTGCATCGAAGGTGAGGGGATGGTAGGGGTCTAGAGATGGAGTGCAGGAGCCTTTGGACTAGTGGTCGGTGATAGAAACGATCTAGTCGAAGCTGATTATCTCAATCCGTCTTTTCAGGACTTGATCTCAAAACTTACAGCACCATACGTACTAGAGAGGAATGAATATTGCTCCGTCTGTTCTCCAGTGAGATTTCTGATTGGACTACATCCGTATATTACATAAATATGTTCTCAAAAGTCTGGACCAGTAGAGAAGACCAACAAGACGCGATTGTCACCAACTATCGAAGGTGGTGGATCAAACTGATCGAGACAAACTCATCATCTTCCATTGGATCTCTTCAAAAAAGATTACGAAGATGTGTACCCATCGGTCACCATGATCGTCTCGAAACACGCAAATCATATTTTATGCATTCTTGTTCTTTAATGGTGCACATTCTACCTTAAATTTCTACAATTCCACTACTTGGGGTGCATCAACACTTCTCAAGAAATATACATGGTCAAACCGAAGCTATAATTGAGATCGGGATAGCATCGATGGATACATTGTATCGGATAACGGTTATCGATTGTCATGTATGTCCTTTCAGGATATCGGTCAAACATAATCAGGATATATTGACGACGAGTCGAGTATGTATCAACAATACCATGAAATGCAAGAAAGGAAGCACATGCTTTCCCCTATCTCAACCAATATCGTCAACGAGTTCTTTAATCTCCCATTTTGGACTGATGCTACAATCTTTGCTATGGAAAAGGCCTTAGACATTTTTGGAAGGTTTTTCTCTAACTTTTTAGCTTTTAAGTGTTAATAATGTTGGAGTTTTTCCAATTTATTCTTATCTAACTCATTCATGGTTTTTTTAGTATCTAAGATGTAACTCATGCATATTCTTTAGTTTTTAGGATGTACTTTTTTTGCGTTTGGCATGTTATCTATCAGTAATCTTAGGGTCCGTTTGGTTACTATGTTACGTCGAGGTAACCCGATTTACCCCGCTCCATTCCTAGGTTGGAATTCCATCACAAATCAATGTGACATCACATCACATTCCTTACTCCAGTCCTCTCCAACCTTCATAACCAACCAAACAGCTACTATTCACAGGAGGTTACCCCAACCCACCCCATCCCAGTAAGCAAACAGACCTTTAGTTCCCTCAAATATAGCATATATATGTTATTGAACTTAGTTAAATATTTACTTTGTACCAGTAAAACCTTATGTGTTAGACTTATTTTTTTAGGAAAGATTTATTATTTATATTAAATTTATGACTAATTCACTTGTCGTTAGTACTCACTTCTTATTTTACTACTTCACTCCAATAAATAAATTGTTGCTATAGTACTATACAATCATGATGAATGCTAGTTGGTATCTATTTGGCTCCAAGCATGCTATACACAATTTATGTTAATATTCATGTCCTAAATACACTCACATATGCCTAATAAGATTGTTTCTATATCTCATTTATTAATCCAATAGCTGGGAAAACTTTATCTATAAAAATCTCTTTATGAGGCATATCCATGATTTCCGTTGATATCTGGAATATATCCTGACATAGATATCGCTCTTACTAGACTTATCGATACAAGGTTGATATCAATATCTAAAACCGTGACATGAAGAGTTTTAGGATGTCAAGAGAATAAATGAGATAACTCCAAATAAGTTTGCCAACACAAGGCTCACTCAATAAAGATCTAATGTGCGAAAACAATATCCTTTAAAAGTCAACATTATTTTAACCTCCTACATAACCAAGATACTACACTGCCGAAGGTTAGTTCTCTATCCAATTTGCGCAAGAAGCAGATGAAAAGTCCGAATTTTACGACCAAACACATGCAGAGAAAAATTCGCCCATGATGTGTTCTTGTAATCATATTCGCCTTATACAGCGAAGTTTTTTTTAAGTACCGTGAGGGAGCCTCCTTTTCAAAAGGAGTCTTTTGTATTAGACAAAGCTGCCTTTTGAAGAGGCGGCTCCAGCTACAGCTACTCTTTCAAAAGGCGGCTTTTGTTCAATAAGAAACAGAATGCGGAGCCCTCCTCCCTCCCCCGCTCGCACTTTCCTCTTTCTGCAACCCTTGCTTCTCACTGCACCCTTCTCACCTCCCATCTCCTTCATCCTCTTCACCGCCTACGGACACCGTCGTCGATGCCTCCTCCACAAGGCTCATCCTCCTCCATCCACGCCTGCTCTACCTAGGCCATTCTCCTCCATCGATGTACCCTTCATCAGTGACCTAAGGTGAGGTTTTTAATCTCTTAACCATTGCATTTGCTTAGTTTATGGTTGTATTATATGATTTTGCAACTCTCCATCCATAGCATTCATCCCAGTTTGTGGTTGTACATGATGTGATTGTCTCTCGATACATATAGTATGTCCATGGAAATATTGTAATTTTATCACTTCGGAAGGAGGATTCAAACTTCCGAGAAGGACACAACCTATTGAGGTGGTCGTATGAAATCATTGAAGTTAGTTCCGAACATGAAGTTCGATGTCTTGGGTTGAGAAGATCATGTCGTTATTCCGGTTCGAACCTACACAGTGCGGTGAATTAAAATTGTTTCACAAAGCTGGATGGGAATGGAAATAGTTATCTGGCAAATGTAGAGTACGATAATGACATACAAGATGTTGAATATGCAGGAATTATGGGTTCATCATACTATACAATTTTGTATGTAACCAATCATGAGGAGTCATCACCAATTGTCACCCGAACCTCTTCACATGTAACCCGAGCTCATGTTGTTGCTACCTTTGATATGAACGACGCAATTACTCGGGAAGTTGATCGGGTGAGCACTGATGAAGAGTTGGAGTTGAATAACACGGAAGATGAAATGGAGAATGGTGAGGAATCTGAGACACATTGTGTTTGATATAGCATTTTACAATGTCAGCAGTGGAGATGGCTATATAAGAAATGAGGATGCCTTCGATGTTGGAGAGGGGCTTAGTATTGCAGAGGAGTTGAGGAACGGGATGACATTTAAGTCGAAGTCTGACTTGGTCTACTCTGTGAAGATGTTTCACATCAAGCAACATTACAATTTTCATGTGCACGAGTCAGATAGGTCGGTTTGGGTTGTCTATTGCAGCGAGAAAGAGAGAGGATGTAATTGGCGTTTGCGAGGTCACAGGTGACCACTAGACGGCCAATTTGTGATTTCTAAGGTGGATGCATCCCACACCTGCTTGCATCGAGTAGCTGATCAAGATTAATCACAACTATCTCCTCTTCAAAATGCAGTTTCTGATTTGGACAAAGCCGCCTTTTGAAGAGGTGGCTCTCTTACGGTACTTATCAAAAAAATAAGTTCGTCGTATGAGGCAAATATGATTGCACGAATATGGCCTCTTCGAATTTTCCTCAACACATGCACTTGTTATACAGTTAATTACAAAAGAGGGTTTAATATAAATGCCCTTGTAAACTTGTAATACACAAACGATAACATAAAGTTCGTATTTAAAAGAAAAAACCTGTAAAGATTCCACTTTACAAGAATGCCCTTCCATTAGTGTGTCATTACTAATGGCATCAAATACAACTTTTTTAAAATAATAACTGTAGAAAGGGAAAAGGAGTCAAGTGTATTCCATTGAGATCTGGGGGCTCTCGTATATAGGAGAAGTATCCTAAGGGAAAATTACATAAAGTTGACAGAAGAATAAGTAAATATAAATAAAGAACAAACAAAAACATTGATCTCAACATTCCCCCAAAATCAGTAGCATATATGTCAATTATGCTCAGCTTGGAACAACAACGATGGACTAGACATCTAGCAAGTGCCTTGGTGAACATATCTGCAATCTAATCTCCTGAAGTAACATGAGAAGTGGAGATAAATCCCTTCTGAATCATATCTCGAGTGTAGTGACAATCTACCTCGATGTGCTTGGTTCTTTCAAGGATGGATTATTGGCTAAAGGGTGGCATGATTGTCGCATTGGAGGTGCAAGAGGCACCTCAATAGTCAGGTCGGTCAGGACAGATATAATCCACATCATCTATGTGTTCCCTTGTGCCATGGCTCTATATTCTGATTCGACCCTAGATCTAGCAAAAACTGTCTGTTTCTTGCTCTTCCATGAAACAAGTGAACTCCCTATAAAGACAACAAAGCATGAGGTAGACTTCCTGTCTTTGGGGCATCCTGCATACTCTGCATCATCACATGTTGTAACTGCAAGGGATGTGTCTCTACTGAACAAGAGTCATGCGCCTGGAGTAGTCTTCGAATATCTCATAATCATGTGAACTGCATCCATGTGTACCTGTCTGGGATGCTTCATAAACTGAGAAACTATGCTCACTGCGAAGGATATATTTGGTCTAGTAATGATGACATGTAAAAGCTTCCCTACAAGCTTTATATATCGTCTCTTATCAACCTCATTAGTGTCATCATCATAGATTTTCATACTCAGATCCATAGGAGTAGTAGCAGGCCTACATCTTGTCATGTTCGTCTCAGCTAGGAGATCAATAACATACATCCTTTGTGTCATCACCATGTTTCGTTGGTTCCTTGCAAATTTGAGGCCAAGAAAGTAACGAAGATTGCCAAGGTCCTTGGTCACAAATTATTGTCCAAGGAAATCATTAGATACCCGAATACACTGCCTAACATCCCTTGTAACAATGTGATCCACATAAACCAAAATAGCAACAATATCTCTCAATGATCTGAACAAAAAATGAGTGATATGTAGTCGATCTAACAAAACCTTGATGCACAATTAACTCAGAGAGATCCGAAAACCAAGCCGTCGGACTCCTTAAGGCCACAAATAGCCTTGTGAAGTCTACAAACCATATAAGACACCCCTTCAGCAGCAAAACCTGGTCGGTGCATGCAAACTTCCCAATCACGTACCACGACAACAGAAAGAAGAATCCGCAATGTAGAATGGCGAGTTACAGGAGAAAATGTATCCTAATACTCCATCACATGTGTCTAGGTGAACCCACGAGCAACAAGCATGGCCTTGTACCGATCCACAATACCATTTGCACGGTGTATCATTGTAGACACGCTTGCTCCCCACAACAGATACACCAGGTGGAGTAGGAATAACACTCCACATGTCACGAAATTGTAACGCAATCATTCCTCCTCCATAGCAAGGCGTGTAACGTCTCCTGATATCCCTGTGGTATGTCCACAGCAGATAGTCCAACAACAAACCTTTGACACTCCTCTGAGAGATGTGCAAGAGAAGCATGGGAAGCAAGAGGGTATGTAGCACATGTACGCCTCTAATTCCGTAAAGCAATAGGCATGTCAAGGTCCTCAGACTCCTCAATGACCGAGGCATGAACGTCTATAGCCACCTGCTCATCTTACGATAAAATGCAAATCACCAATGCCATCAGTAGAAATCAAGTGCTCAGAACATACATGGGATGTGCTGGATGATAGTGGAGGCCCATGAGCACGAAGTCGGTGAATGTAGACCTATGGTAAAAAGATGGAAGCTACCGGTGGAGGTGGTAGAGGAGGAGGTGGTGGTGATGATGGTGAAGGTGGTAGAGATGAAGGGACTGATGGAACTGGGGATGGATGAGAGGCGTAGTAGTCGTAGATGTGGTAGAAGAAATCGGAGGTAGACGCATGTATACCTCTTCTCCAAAATCCGAAGAAGTCAACCCATCACATGTAGGAGAGAAAAACACAATACACTCAAAGAAAGTGACATCCACACAAACATAATATTTTCACCAAACAAGACCAAAACAACGGTATTCCTTTTGAGTTCTAGAATACCCCCACAAAGACATACTTGACAGCTCTAGGAGAGAGCTTGTCATGGACAGCAGACATATGATGAACAAAAGCAATAGAGCGAAACACACAAGGAGTGAGGGAGAAAAGATCCTTCTCGGAAAACGTAGTCAAAAATGAAATCTTCCCAGCACAGACAAGAGCATACGATTCACCAGGTAGCAAGCAGTTAGAATCGCATCTCCCCAATAGGAATGAGGAGCACGACTCTGAATTAAGAAGGTTCTGGTGACATCCAAAAAGTGGTGATGTTTGCGTTCGATCACCCCATTTTGTTGGGATGTATAGGTACATGAAGTCTGATGTACAATACCAAGAGCCCTAAAGAATTGTCAGAGTTGTAACTTACAGAATTCCAATGCATTGTCAGAACAAATATACTAGACATTTGCAGAAAAATGTTCTTTATTTCAATATTAAAAGACTGAATGATAGGATGTTGAATGATAGGACCAACATCAAACTTATATTTAAATAGAAATACCCAAGACAACCTGAAAAAATCATCAACAGCAACAAGATAAAATATGTGTCCTTGATGGTCTGGGACATGAGTCGGAACCCAAATGACGAGATGGATCAACTCGAAAATTCTACGGCTACTATGATCATGACGACTCTGAAATGTGGACCGATGGTGCTTCCCAGGCTGTCAAGCCTCGCACTAGAGGGTAAAGTGATGAGAAATCTGAGGAAGCACGAGATACAGCTTCTGTAGAGGAATGTGACCAAACCGGAGGTGCCACACATAAAGAGAGACTAATCCCGTTCGAATAGACGAAGCACCAGCATATGGGTACTAGACCAGTCTATACAGACCTCCTTACTCATGGACAGATCCAATCACCATGACCGTAAGCATGGAAGGCCGTATCGACGATATATCGACGATATATCGCCGATATATCAGTATCGAGAGGTTGGGGGTATCGAAATTAGAGTGCATATCTTTTTACAGGGATATCGACGATATATCGCCGATATATCGGCGATATATCACCATATCAGCCCATATCGGTAAAAAATGAATGGATTCAGTACAAAAAATACAGGATATCGATCGATAAAGCCGATATTTCGTCGATATCCGTATATATCAATGTTATTATTCATGCAAGCTTGATTCCACTACCTATCTAGCTACACCTAGTACTAAAACAATCTATGATTTATATACTTTGTTTCGGGTCGGGGGCGCTGCCCCCGCACCCCCGCAAGGGGGGGCCAACCTGGCCCCCCCTAGCCCCCCCAGGCTCGCTGACCGGGCAGCGAGACCCCCGTACTGGTAGGGTATGGTGCGACAGGAGGGTGCATATAATGGTTCTTCAACTTGGTGTATATATAGTATATACAAGTTATTTCATGTTGTAAAACTTGAATGAAATCCGTTTCCAAAATCTATAAGTCAATTCTTCAAAAAAAATCTATAAGTCAAGAATCAACATTAATATCGATATGTTCGAAATGACGATATATGCAATATAAGCTTTATAGATGATCGATATGTGTGATCTAAGAGTATATTTGTAAGTTATTTAGTGATCTAAGAACTTAGATAAACTCCACTTTCAATATATATATAGGTCAACAATTAACAGTACCGCCGTATCGATATATGTGATATAAGGTTCATAGATTATCGATATGTGTTATATAAGACAGTAAGAGTACATTTGTTAATTATTTAGTGATCAAAGTACTTGGATGAACTCCATTTTCAACATATATAGTGTCAACAACTAACAATATCAGCGATATGTTCGATATGAACGATATGTGCGTTATAAGGATCATAGTCCTCATAAATGATCTATATGTATTTTCTAGGTGTATATATGTAGTATTTCATGTTATAAGAACTTGAATGAAATCCATTTCCAATATTTATAAGTCAAGAATCAATATTAATATCGATATGTTCGATATGACCGATATGTGCGATAACGATATGTGCAATATATGGTCTATAAATGACCGATATGTGTGACATAAGTGTTTATTTGTAGGTTATTTGTTGGTTTGATATCTTGGATGACGTTAATTCTGAAACATGGCAAAAAAATTGGCTTTTTTGAACCATTTTCGACATTTCCACAGATATCGTCGATATATCCCGATATATCCTTTTTCGAGCGGGGACCGAAACGATATCGATATCGATACGGCCTTCCATGCACGTAAGAATGCCCTGAAACACAAGGGAAGACGGATCAAATATGACACGATAATGTAAGTCTTTAATGATTTGACTGATAGATAGTGAATTCATATAAAAATCAAGACCAAGAAGGACATTCTGTAGATGCATTAACGAAGTCAACTGCACCTTCCCATGTCCAATGATGGGAGAGGGGGTTTCATCTGCTATAATTACATGTCTGCCTGGTTGAATCGATCTGTATGCATTAAACTACCCCTTGTCACCATAGAGATGGTGTGAAGCTCCTAAATCCACAATCCATTCTGACAAATCTGCTCTGTAACAGCTAGTAAAAGCATATGCATTACCTGATGTGGTGGTGGATGCTGACGCAACGCAACTACCACTAAAGATACATACGAAGCAGTAGACGACCTAGGTGAGGGCATGATCTTTCTCAATCTTGCCACAAACTCATCGAAACCAATAACCATATGCCAGAAGAAGAGCACCGGATGGCTGATTATGTTCTGTAATACGAGCTGAAACAGGAAAACCATGCTTGGAGTAGCATGTATTCTAAGAATTACCCAGTATGTGATAGTAAGTGCACGACCGACGAGGTCGACTACCCCCTCCTCTAATACAGGTACTACGCCCTTTAAGTTGTGTAGAACCCCCTCTACCACGAGATGCGGCCATAGCCGAGGAGGTATGTGCCGCTGAGTAGCACCACCATGTACTATAGAAAGCCTACTCAATCTATTTAATGCATCCTCCGTTAGAGGTATAGTGGCGTCAGTAAGAATCTGTGACCGAGCTGCATCATATTCAGGATCGAGAGCTGCTAAAAATCCTCTGATCATCACCGAAACTCTGTAAGCCTTAAACTGTTCTAGCGAAGCAAACAAGGGAATGAAACTGTGTAGCTTCTCAAACATACCCTTGAGAGAAGTGTAAAGGGTATGATGAGGATGATTGCTCTACTTTGATGTGAAGATATCATGATGTAGTTACAATATCTTCAAATCATTCTTCGTCTGTAAGTATGTAGCAACGAGGATGTCCCACATCGCCTTTGAGGTGGGATGACTCAGAATGGCATTGGCTATCTCCAAGGACACCGTCCCAGACAGCCAGATGCACGCATATGCGTCATCTACCTCCTGCGAGTGCGAGGCATTAATCACAAACTTGTCGATTGGTTCATCATGCGTCGGAATGTGCTTTCTATCGTTGCATTGCATTATGCTCATGAATTGCATAGCCCATAACTCATAATTAGTCACATCCATCTTGACAATGGGTACTGGACATTTGAAGGCAATCGAGGAGGGGTCGTCGACCTTGGAGTCAACTGTGTTGTCTGATATCATGATGAGTGCTACGAAAACTGGGGCTATAGACAAGGATGAACGCATCTAGATATACATACATGAAGATGGTTGTGGTTGTAGACTCATATCACAACCTCTTCCATCCGTTAAAGGCTTCTTCGGGAAACTAGGGTGGTCTAGATGATCAAAAACACCCTAAAAACCTCAAAATCAGTTGAACAATGGATCACATCGTTCTTGGAAGCGATTTCTAAGCCTCAACGGATGATGGTGGTAACCTCTAGGGTACCACAAGAGTTGTCGATAACCCCCAGGGCTACAGGCAGCGATAGAAACCCCCTTGGGCGATGGAGAATAGCCACTAGGAGATCCTCCTTGGGGCGGCGACGGCAGCAGGTAGCTGATGCGGCTGTTGCTTCACGACAATGGTAGCAACGACGACATGTTGTTGCTGCTGAGAGGGGAGACGACGTCGCCTAGGGCTTAGGTAGGGGAGGGGCGGCTAGGGCACAGGCTCCGGCCTAAGACCGTCACTCCGATACCATGTGGAAATAGAAAAGGAGTCAATTGTATTCCATTGAGACTCTATGTCAATCTTATATAGGAGAAAACCCCTAAGGGAATATTTCATAAAGTAGACAGAAGAATAAGTCAACAACAACAAAGCCTTTTCTTACAATTAAGTAGGGTCGGCTACATGGACTCTTTGCCCCGATTCAGATATATCTTGGGTCAATCTAGGGTTTATATCCAAAAAACTAAGATCCCTTCGTATAGTCTCGATCCAACACTTCTTGGGTCGTCCTCGCCCTCTCTTCGCCAGCTCAACATCCCAAAACTTGCATCTCCTAACCGATGCATCAGCTGACCTACTTTGCAAATGGCCAAACCACCTTAAGTCATTTTATCGCATCTTATCCTCGATCGGAGCTACACCAACTTTCCTTTGAATGCATCATTCCGAATCCGATCTTTGCATGTGTGTCCACGCATCCACCTTAGCATTTTCATTTATATTACTGTCATTCTCTACACATGTTTATGGTTCACAGGCATAGGACATATCGATATCGGTACCATGTCGATACCGATATATCGCCGATATATCGGCGATATATCGACACCATATCGTCGACACCGGGATTCGGCTCGCCTTTTTTGCCTATCGATACCCGATATCAGATATATCGGCGATATATCGGTGACCTGTCGATACCGATATATCTCTGATATATCGGGATACGGCCTTCCATGTTCACAGGCCAACATTCAGATCCATATAGCATAGCAGGTCTTATGGCTGCTTTGTAAAACTTTCCTTTGATTTTTAAAGAAATTTTCTTATCACGGAGAACAACAGAGACTCCTCTCCACTTTAGGCAACCTGCATTTAGTCTATTAGTAACTAAAGGATATGAGAAGATACTTAAGCCCATCAGGAAAGCGTGGTGATCGCATCATATGTGATCAGGAGCGACTAGTCGCACTAGTTGCTTGGAGCATCGAAATTTAAAAAAATTTAAAAAAAGATGAAACCACCTGATCCGAGAACATTCTCGGATCGTTTCATCTAAACCATATCTTGGTATTAAGGTTACCTCATGAAGCGTGGTTGCAATCGAGAATCTAAATGAAGAGACCTACTGTCTCAAGTCCGATCCAACGAAGGATACGCTTGCGAGCGCGTTGATGAAACGCGTGCTTTTCGCAATCCATGTTGATGATCCAAGCGGCGAATCTCCTGATCTCGTCACACGAGATCCGATGTCTTATTCACGAGCAAGGCGCACCGAAGGAGATGGAGATCCACTAGCGGTCGAAGCGGCAGCACAACGGTGTGGCGTCGATGGTGACTCTTTCTAAGCCATCAAGGTGGGCGGTCCCCATAATTGAGAGAGAGTGAGAGAGTTGGCGTATAGTGAGAGAGATGGAGAGAATTTTGATTCCTCTTCAAATTATTGTGTAATCTCAAAGGCAAGGACTACCCACCCGTTTATACTGGTTGGATGCATATATATCTCAATCCATGTGCTCTCTTAATCTAACGGTTTAATTAAGAAGTTATTAATCAATGACCATAATTAGTTGCTTTCCAAAAAAGCAATAAGTAATTGGTTAAAATAAATTAGTCATATCCATTATCAAGATAACAACTAATTTATTTTAATAGTAATAAAAATACATAGATAATATGGAGGACAATAACTCTCCCTAAAATTGGGTCGTTGTCACCCTCCTTGAACAAGTCAAGGTGGACGACCACTTTTTAGGTGGGATTATTTCCTCCATAATATATATGTATTATATATTAATAAGCAACAACCATTGTTGCATTTATCTTAAAAAAATATTTCCAAATTAAATTTTTCAAAACTTCAATCATGCCAATGACAAATACGAATCATATTCATATATCTAATATAATCTGTAAATAAGATTTACAATAATTGTTTATTGTGAATCCAATTCACAACAACAAATAATTTGTAATTCTATTTACAACTAAATCTCTCCAACATATTATAAATCATATTTATAATATCCATGATTATTTTGGATAGCGATATCCACATTAATCATATCCATGATAATTAAATCATATTTAATTATCTTGGATCTCTATTCGCATGTGCCAAATAACATGAATCGCATTCACATTATTCACATCTTTGATAATTAAATCATAATTAATCATCTTAGATAACTCTCCTTATACGGCCAAATAATATGAATCAAATTCATATTATTCATGATAATTAAATCACATTTAATCCTCAATATCTCAATGCTCAGATACATAATTCAACAATGGAATTATTCTTGAACACTTTCAAGAATAATGTGCTTTCTCTGCGGATACTTGCAGATAAGGAGAGGGTGATTGTGTGTTCCGCATATAGTGACTTAGATATTGAGATTACATCTCAAATCCAGATCTCGAGGACCTCCCATAGATGTTTGGTTAAATCAAATCTATAGATATAATCTTCTCATTGAATCTGAATCACATTCGGATCAATGTCCAACAATTGGACCAAGATTAGATTATTTCTCTATTGAGAGGAGTCATTAAAATCCATACTTGTTTCATCACTCCCTCGGAATTTAAGCGCCATGGTTATACAATCGTTTATACATCACCCTCAAGTATTCCTAATACATATTCATCCTGCATAATGGAAGATCTGGAATAAACCCGAAGTTTTAGATCTATTTAGACTGTCTTCTTCAGGATTTTATAATTAAGTTTCTCATTTGATCACTGGGAGTTGGTACCGATCATAAACTTTCCAAAAGCATAGATCATACCCAGGTATTGATCATACTTTCAAAAGCTGTTGGGAAAAAATGAATGGCTTGTTTATTCCATAAGCCCTAGGCTCTCTTATATAGGAGAGTAGCCTATGGGTAAATTACATAAAGCATACAACCAAAATTAAAATAACGAACAGGTACGGATACTAATGTATATGCGCCAACACTCCCCCTCAAGATGGAGCATAGATATCAATCATGCTCAGCTTGGACGCACACTTCTGGAAAGGGTCTCGAAGTAATGCCTTGGTGAATATATCAGCAGTCTGATTCTCTGATGTGACCTAAACTGTAGCAATGAACCCCTTCTGAATCATATCCCGTATGTAGTGACAATCAACCTCAATGTGTTTGGTCCTCTCATGGAAGGCTGGGTTGTTTGCAATGAACAAGGCTGCCTGATTGTCACATTCCAGCTTCATAGGGAACGGTATATCAAGACATAGATATGTAAGTAAAGCTTTCACCCACATCATTTCTGTGCTAGCCTGGGCCATAGCCCTGTATTCAGATTCAGCATTGGATCTAGCTACCACTGTCTGTTTCTTGCTCCTCCATGAGACTAGGGCATCTCCAACATAGACTGCAAATCATGAGGTGGACTTCATGTCCTTGGGGCATCCTGCATAATCTGCATCAGCACACGCTATGATAGAGATCTCCTTTCCCTTCTTAAATAGCAAGCCCGCACCTGGAGATGATTTTAGATATCTCAAAATCATATGTATAGCATCCATGTGGACCTGACGTGGTTGCTCCATGAAATGGCTCACGCGACTCACTGCAAATGATATATCAGGTCTAGTGATCGTGACATATAGTAGTTTGCCTACCAGTTCTCTGTACCTTCTCTTGTCCACCTCTTCCGTGTCATCATCATAGAGCTTCATGCTGGGATCCATTGGTGTCATAGCAGGTCGACACCCTAGCATACATGTTTCACTCAGTAGATCTGTAACATATTTCCTCTGCGACATTACTAATCCATATGGATTTCTAGCAAACTCCAGCCCCAGAAAATATCTAAGGACTCCCAAGTCCTTGGTGACAAATTCGGTTCCCAGTTTTGCTTTTGCCTGCTTTATGCCCTGGTCATCATCTCCTGTAATCAAGATGTCATCAACATAAACCATGATTACAATGATACCTCTAGTAGTCTTCTGCACAAACAAGGAATGATCAGCATTGGAGCGCTTGTATCCTTGTTTCTCGAAGAGATCTGAGAGCTTCTGAAACCATGCTCTGAGGCTCTGCTTAAGGCCATAGATAGCCTTATGTAACCTGCATACCTTGGAACACTCCCCCTCAACAGCAAAACCAGGTGGTTGTTGCATATAAACTTCTTCCTGCAAATCTCCATATAGGAATGCATTCTTCACGTCCAACTGATGAAGCGGCCAGTCTCGAGCAACTGCAACTGACAACAAGATCCGTAGATTAGAATGACGTGCCACAGGCGAGAAAGTGTCAAGGTAATCCACCCCGTATGTCTGTGTAAAGCCACGTGCAACCAAACGTGCCTTGTACCTGTCAATAGAACCATCTGCATTATGCTTCACTGTAAACGCCCACTTGCAGCTCACTGGATTCACATCTGGAGGTATAGGAACCAAACTCCAAGTTCCTCTGGACTGAAGCGCCGCCATTTCTTCCTCCATTGCTAGCCGCCATCTACTATCCTGCATAGCATCATGATGATTCCTTGGAATATCGACAGCTGAAAGTGCCACAGCAAAAGACCTGAAATCTCCAGATAGCCTATCAAAAGATACGGATGCTGATATTGGATATGTATCACAGCTTCTCTTCGACTTGCGCAGAGCAATGGGAACATCTAAATCAGCTGTAGTCTCATCTGGCCCCTGCATCATATCCTGCTCAGAAATGTCGTCAGATTCATCAACATGAATATTTTCATTACATATCATAGGCGAACTAGTAGACGAGTCATGACCATGAGCGGGAGGAGGCCTGCGGGTATAATGAAACGGTAGCGGTGATATAGTTGGTGGTGGCGGTGGTGGTGGTGGTGGTGGCGGTGGTGACAGCAGTTGTGGTGGTGGTGGTGACGGCATCCGAGGTGGTGGTGTCATATATATGGCATCAGTGGATAAAGGTGGTAGCTGCTTGTCTCCTGATGATGAAAAATACATAATATCTTCAAAAAATGTAACATCCGCACTGATCATATACCGCCGACGTAGAGGATCAAAACATTTGTACCCCTTTTGAGTTCTGGAGTACCCGACAAAAACACACTTGACAGCCCTAGGAGAGAGCTTGTTAGTACCAGGTGACAACTGATGGACAAATGCCACCGACCCAAACACACGAGGAGTAAGAGAAAACAAATCCTTGTCAGGATGAATGATGGTAAACGGGATCTGTTCATTTAAGACAGAAGAGGGCATACGATTAATTAGGTAACATGCAGTGAGAACTGCATCACCCCAGTAGGAGTAGGGAACGTGACTCTGTATAAGGAGTGATCTCGTGACATCAAGTAGGTGACGGTGTTTCCTTTCAGCAATTCCATTCTGTTGAGATGTATGAGCACACGATGTTTGATGAACAATCCCTTTTGAGGAGTAATAACTGGCAAGAACATCAGTACACAATTCTAATGCATTATCACTTCTCACAAATTTTACTGACGTGGAAAAGACATTTTGCATTTCATTCAGAAAATGGATAATTATATTTCATGCTTCAGATTTATTTTTCATCAGAAACACCCATGACACTCTGGAGAAATCATCCACAAATACTATATAGAATATGTGTCCCTGATGATCAGGTACACGACTCGGACCCCAGACATCAACATGAAATAACTCAAACTTGGAGGTACTACTCCGACCTGGACGACTGGGAAAGGACGACCTGTGATGCTTTCCCAACTGACATGCTTCACACTGAATAGGTGTGTGAGAAAGACCATAAGGTAACACTCGACTCAACTTCTGAAGCGGTAAATGACCAAAACGCAGATGCCATAGTAAAGTAGATACTTATCCAGCAGGAGAGGTTGTGGTTCCAGCAAATGGGGTCTGATTCAGGTGGTAGAGGCCTCCTTGCTCATAGCCACGACCAATCATGTTGCTCGTATGGATGTCCTGAAAAATCAAAGAAGATGGATCAAAAATTGCCCGACAATGAAGATCCTTCGTAATCTGACTAATTGACAACAAATTCATTGAAAAATCAGGTGCATGTAGCACATTCTTGAGCTGCATAGAAGATGTCAATCTAATCTCCCCCTGACCAGTGATGGGGGAATGTGTGCCATTTGCAATAACTACTGTTCGTCCCGGAGGGATCTGAGTGTATCCTGTAAGTAGACTCTGGTCACCACATAGGTGATGTGTAGCGCCCGAGTCCATAATCCATGGCAATGTATCTGATCTACTACTGTGGAGTGCAAGTATACTACCTGAAGCACTGGTAGACGCAGAGGCAGAAGCAGCAGCATCAGAATGACTCTCTGTAGTCGGTGTTGGGCCAGATGGTGGAATAATGCCCCTCAGACGGTCAACTAGATCATCGAACCGTTGATCCAGAGTAGCAGCAGACGGGGGCTCTATCTGCTCAGCAGCTCGTGCGGATGCAAGGAATCCATGCTTCGAGTAGCATGTGTCTTCATTGTGTCCAACCCGGTGACAATAAGTACATGTTGGCCTAGTGCGGCCACCTCTTCCACGAGCTCCACGTCCACGGCTCTGGTGATGAAACCCACGACCTCTGCTGGCTGCCATGGCTGAAGAATTCTGACTCGCGGCTGTGGAAGGAACTGTGATCCGGCTCAATCTATGAAAAGCTTTCTCCATGGGAGGAATGGTTGAGTCAGCCAAAATCTGTGATCGTGCCGCCTCATACTCTGGATCGAGTGCAGCCAGGAACACGCCCACCATTGTCGCATTCCTGTACGTCTTCTGCTGTTCTGGCGTGGCAGTGAGCGGCATGAAGCTATAAAGCTTCTCAAACATCCCTCTCAGTGATGTATAGAGAGAATGTAAGGGGCGACCATTCTGCTTTATTGTAAATATGTCATGCTGAAGTTGCAGAATCTTCGTCTCGTTCTTCGCCTGAGAGTATGTTGCCGCCAAAATATCCCACATATCCTTGGCTGTGGGTTGATGTAGGATGTCATTGGCTATTTCGATAGCCAACGTACCAGATAGCCAAACCTTGGAATATGCATCATCAGCCTCCCAAGAGACATTGACTCCAGTCTTCTCTGCAGGCTCAGGTACGGTAAGAATGTGCTTCTTACCTGTAGACTTCATCATACTCATGAAATGTATTGCCCACAGTTCATAGTTTGTACCGTCCATCTTGACAATAGGCGCTGGACCACGAAAGGTGCCAATAGATGGGATATCCGCCTTGCTTTCTGACATACTGGAGATGGAAGACTGGAGCGATTGACTGAAGATGAGCGTTGTCTACAATAACATAGATGGGGGTAGTTGCATGTGTAGACCTCAAGCAACTATCCCCATGAAGATGTTCGTACTAAGCCCTGCACGTACGCAGGGGTTACGCACAGGCACAAGTGCGCACGCAGGAGTCACGCGCACGCAAGATGCACAGGTGCGCACGCTGGATGCACAGGAGACGCACAAGGGATGCGCAAGGATGCGCACATGCGGTGCGCTAGGTCTGCCTCACGGTGCGCAAGGATGCGTTGATCACGGTGGAGGCGAGCGAAGCGCGCGGGTGCGCAAGGTGGAGGCGCACACCAGCGCACAGCACGCGTGTGCGCAGGTGCGCACAGAGAAGGCGACGCCGATGGATCAACCAACTGGAGCTCGGGCGGCGCCGATGGGGCGAGAAGAAGAAGAAGGAGGAGGGGCCAGCGGGTGTGGTGGGGTTAGGGTTAGGGTTTCGAGAACTCCAGTCTAGAACCGTCGCTCTGATACCATGTTGGGAAAAAATGAATGGCTTGTTTATTCCATAAGCCCTAGGCTCTCTTATATAGGAGAGTAGCCTATGGGTAAATTACATAAAGCATACAACCAAAAATAAAATAACGAACAGGTACGGATACTAATGTATATGCGCCAACAAAAGCATATATCAAACCTACAAATTTAGTCAAGCTTCCAAAGCGAGACGACCATGCACGAAATTTGATTCCCAATATCTTATGAGTGAGCTCATTTCATCCGGTTCAGTCAAGGTTGCAGAAATCGGTAGTCGGTACTCGATCGGTGGGGTCACTGACTAAGGATTAATCAGCAGTCAGGCGACTAATCGGATTTAGTCGGCCATTAGTCGGTTTTGATTTTTTTTATTTATTTTTAATATATAAATCATTTTTATGCATATATTTTTATATATTTGCAATATAAATCATTTTTTATACATATATTCTTATATATATGCATAGATTCGAACATTTTCTATATTATTATAATGAAACAAAAGGAGTAATTGACTTTAAATATAACATTAAGCATATTAGAATAGTTTTGATTTAAAAAAGCAAAAAATAAAAAAGATGAAAACCTCTATGTAAAAGTCGGCCGAGTAGTCGGCCCTATTAGTCGGGTTGACCGACTAATGGCCGACTAGGCCTAGTCGAGTCGGCTACCCCCCCGACTCGACTAGACGAACCGACTAGTCGGCCTAGTCGGCGGACTTTTACAACAATGGGTTCAGTAAATAAATATGTATGATCCCTTTGAGAGATCATATTACTCATATGCCCTTGTATGCACCAGCGCGTCGATGTATAGACCTTGATTAGGCCATCAACCTATCAATCTGCCAAATGTACACACTCATATATATAGTAATACATATGTCTCCAGTCAGAGGATGTGTGCCTATATCGTGACGGCATACGACATAGGTATATGGTTATTTCGGTCTCGTTAAGACAACTCTTTGACCTAACTTATCTAACACCTCTGACTCTCTATTCCTAAGCAGAGGACCTGCATCAAGAGGTCGGTTAGATATCAGCCCATTAGAGAAAGAATTGATATATCCTACTCAGGTTGGACATCATCTCTTAATAATCATTTGACAGTGCTTGATAAGTCCGCAATCTAACTCTTTAGATATTCATCCAAGCACTAGTCTCTATGATTCAACAATCGAATCAACAGTTGTATGATCATCAAGATAGCCATAGTACATATCCCTAATTGAACTAGGGGGCCTATTATGCAAATTAATTATTCTTCATTTCAGATCAGGAAATGATATTTGCACTAACATTTAGAAACTTGCCACAACCTTCTTTCGATCACGCGTTCCTAAATTTTCATAGTGTGACTCATTAGTTTGGTATCTCTGTAATTTGAACAATTTTGAAAGTCGCATTTGTTCTTATAAAGAGGCATCATGATACTTCCCCACCAATCTTCGAGCATTTTCTTGCTTCGCCAAATAACATTGAATAAATTTTTAAGCCAAGTCAAACTACGCTCACCTAAAACTCTCCATACTTATATAGGAATGTCATCCGGTCATGCACCTTTCCCATATCTCATAACCTTCACATCCTCCTCTACTTCTTTTCTTTGTATTCGTCTATAGTTTGCGTGATTCAAGTAAACTATTAGCTAGATCACCCAAAGCGATCTCTCTATTTCCTTCCCCGATGAAAAGCTTATGGAAATATTGCATCCATCTAGTCTCTATATCCTTCTGAGTAACAAGCGTATGACCTTCCTCATCCTTAATGCATCTCACTTGAGAAAGGTCTTCGGCCTTTTTTTCATGCTTTGGCCAACATGAATATATCCTTCTAGCCCTCCTTAGAGTCGAAATTTTTGTACAAAACTTCATTAAGTGTTGGACTTAGCTTCGGTTACAGCTTTCTTTGCTTCCTTCTTCGTTATTTTGTAGTTTGTGACAGTTTCATCTGTTCTATCCTTAGACATAGCTTTGAAGCATGCTTTTTTTAAATTTTGAGCTTCTCTTGCACCCCTCCACTCCACCACCAAGCTTCTTTTTGGCCTAGAGCTCCTCTTGTTGACCCGCCTAGCATCTCTTTGGCTACCCTTCGGATACAAGATGCTACCGCCTCCCACATCTCATTTGCACTTCCGCTACAATCCCAAGACAAGTCTTCTAAAACATTGTCCCTAAAGCGACATTGCTTCAGTTGAATATTCCACTATCTAGTTCTAACAATCTTGGAAACCCTCCTTTTCTTTACCAACCCTTTTATTTGCACATTCATGACTATCAAGCGATGTTGGGTTGCCAAACTCTCTCCTGGGATTACTTTGCAACACAACCGATCTCTTCTCCTCAATGCAAAGTAATATATATGTGTTCTAGTCGGGCCACTCTTATAAGTAATTAAAATGCTCCTCCCTCTTCTTGAAGAGAGTGTTGCTATGAAAAGATCATAAGCCGTTACAAAAATCCAGAATGAATTTTCCATGTTCATTTCTACCTCTGAAGCCACATAGCCTTTATGAACACTAGCATACCCGGAAGCATCCTTTCTCAAATGTCCATTAAGATCTTCACCCAGACAAATCATCTCTCTTTGTGGGATTCCTTGCAAAATCTTATCCAGATCCTCCCAAAAAGCTTGTTTAATCCTTTTATCTAAATCAATTTACGGTGCATAAACTGAGATGATATTCAGAATTTCTTCTTCAAGCACCAATTTTAGCAAATAATCCGATCCCCGAATCTTTGCACCTCAACCGCACAATCCTTCAAATCCTTATGAACAACTCCTCCAACACTGTTTTTATCCTTATCTTTACCCGAATACCAAAGTTTAAAGCATGTTTTCTCGATCTCCCTTGCTTTCTCTCCAACCCATTTTGCCTCTTGGAGACATAGTATCTGAATCTTCTTTCCATCGCATCTACGATCTCCGTCGATTTGTCAGTCAAAGTGTCAATATTCCAACTACCTAAATGCAACTTCCTGTGCAACATCTCTTGGACAAACTTATTTACTCGCATGTATCCATCATGCGAGAACTCCTACAAATTTTGGACTGCATCCGGGCGGCGATGCAGCAGAACTAGCTTATTTACTAGCATGTGTTCCTCATGCGAGAAGCCTTGCAAATTTTGAACTACATCCGGGCAGCGATGTAGCGGGTCCTTGACAATTTTTTCCATTGCATTCGAGCGATGCAACGTGTCGCAAGTAGGGAACGCCCTAACAAAATTTAAATGTTTGCTTAAATCCATGTTGAAAAGAACCAATTGTCTGGAGGCAACTTCCTAAATAATATTTTTCAAAAATACTATTTAGGAAGTTGTTTCTGACTATTTTATGATGGTTGTCGGCTACCTAACGCAACCCTCCTCAATTTACTCGAGCTTGAGATCATCCATGACTGAATTAGACAGAAGAATAAGTAAATATAAATAAAGAACAAACAAAAAAATCTGTCTCAACAATGACCTATCTTTGTAGCAGGTGTACCCATGTATTTCTACTCTCAAGACCCCCTACCCCCACCAATCTTACATCTCCATATATCCTTCTTACCCTACTTCATTCAAACATTACATCTTGGAAGGCAGCCTCATCAATGTTGGAACCCAGAAGTGTCAAAACCGGAGATGCTCCACCTTGGGGAATACAAGTCCAAGGTCAATGAGCTCCATTAACTCGTGAATCTACAGTAGGGAGGGAGGGAATTGGATGATAGGGACAAGCTCCAACGAGTTATGAGGTGGGTTTGCAAGATCAGCTCAAAAGCAGGATCCAGTGATCCGACAATAAGGGGGCAATAAGGGGGTGCCAGAGACGAAACAGGGATCCAATGACCATGCAGTAAGGGGGTCAAGGCTACAGGTTTAGACTAAAGCAGCAATGGAAAACCGCATTCATAACATACGGATTGTTATTATATCTTCTAATACTTGCAAACAAATCTTGTAAAGAAACAACAGTTAGACCAAGAGCAGACTTATTGCACCACTGTGAAGTATAAAGCAGTAAATACAGAACAGAGGTGTATACCTCAGAACCATTTTCGTTGAACCTTTTGCTGTAGCATCTTTTATAAATAGCTCTAGCATCATTAATATGGCCTAGCTCAATCTCCATTGCAATATACCTTTTCCAAACTTCATACTCAAGGCCACTGCACGATAACAGCGTGCATAAGCTAAACTAGCACCACTTAACCTTAAAAAAGAAATGAACACACAACAAAAATATAACCTTTGCTTAATCAAATTTTCCCAAACTCCACGAGCTGCAGCCAAATCTTTTCCTAGAGTAACTTCTAAGCGAGTCCAATAGGAGTGCAAATGTAAGAGATCTTCCATGTTTGTAAGTTGAGGAGACAAATAATCACTAGCATGCTGCAAAAACAGATTTTGCATGATAATACAATAAACAGCATCCAAAATGCAATGTGAGATGCGCTATAGTCAAAATAACAGATGTACAGAAATTTGACAAGTAAAATTTTGCGAGTTACTAAAGCATGCCGATCAAATTCGCAATCACACCATATAATTAAGCTAACATTGGCAGGGCAGTTCTTTGAAAAAGATCTATCAACTCAGCGATTTCTTTAAATAAAAAATAAATAGACTTTTGGGGCCCCATAAATATCATATTGGTGTGCAACTCACATCTCTCACCAGTCACCACCATTCTCCATCTCTCCCTTACCATTCCACTATAGCCTCCCCACCCAGGCCCTAGCCAATCACCATGCCACTTGTGCACCACCGTCTGCTGCAGATCGACATTCCGCCAAGCCAATTACTGAAGCTACAGTGTTGTAACCCATAACCATGCCCAAACATAACCCTCTCCATGATGCAGCCACACTCAGCACTGTCAAAAGTAAAGCATCTCTGTCCTCTACCAAGTTGGAAAAAATACATTAAAGCAACTGGAAATCAACGTGGAGGCAGAGTGGCACCATACTCTGCCAAAAGATAATGTGTTAAGATTGTATATGACTAAATGGACATACCGAGGGATGAAAATAGATATAGATATATCCAAATATTTGTTTACCATAGTTAGAAAAAAAATACCGAATATGGATAAATCCGTATTCAGATATAAATCAAATTTGAATCGAATATAGATATGAGTTGTAAAAAAAATCTGAATATGGATATGGATATGGTAAAAGCAAAATATCTGGAATCGGATTCGAATATCGGAATACCTAATTATTACAATACATGTTAATAGTATTTATTATGTTAAGCAAACAACTAAAAACCTAAACTTAATTTCTCCCTACCCAAATTCACACATCACATCGATCTCCAATGATCACAACTTCCTTGTTTCTACAACTTCATAGTAATCATAACAATGTAGGTCTCAAGTAGGATGTAGCCCTTCAATTTCTATATCTATAAAGTAGCCACTTTGTTATTATAAATTTTGATAGCCTAAATAATTTTACAGTGGTGTATACATAGTAATGTGATCAATTTTTAGATCAATTCATACTTGATGATAGCATGATCAATTTATCTTTATCTGATCATTATTATGATATATATAATCTGAATTCGATCCATATTCACATTTGCTCTTTATTCGATTTAGATTCACATTCAATGAATATGCGATCCCTTTTTGAACATATTATTTATGAATATGGTGTTTCAAATCCATATACATGAAAGGAATACAGATAAAGAAATAGCCATATCCAATCCATTTTCATCCCTCTGCATACCTCGTAAACAATTGTCTCTAAATGTGTAATGCAGAACTAAACACAAATTCCAAATGTC